>JARQOD010000001.1:94565877-94673815 GCA_033576555.1 Oophaga sylvatica
AGCACCGCCTTTGTAAAGGCCAAGGGAAGGACCGTCACGGCCAGGAAAGAAGGTGCGTGTGGAGGGTCAAAACAACCAACGCTTTTCGAGGGCTCGTCTCTTTCATCACGGTTACCAAACCGCCCCAACCTCCTTAAAGCCTCCGGGATGTCATCTCTTGCGCCCACTAATTGACACCTCTTCTCATAGGAAATGAACAAAAAAAGGACCACTCCAAAGTAATTAGTAATGTCATTATGAGCCTTTACTCCTGCCAATTTGATCTATAAAAATATAAAAAATATAAATATATATCCTTTATTAATTAAAAAAAGAAAAAAAAATAAATAGAGCAACCTCATATGGTTGCAATTAAATAAAACCGGTTAAAAAGGGGAGAACAACTCGGTCTCCATAAATGAGGGGGGCACATAGGCTAAATAAAATAATAAAATTGGAAATTTTTCAAAAAAGAAAAAGAAGATAATAGTGGGTTATGAAAAAAAAATTTTGGGGGAATTATAAAAATATTTTTGGGGATTAAAAAAACGGCCTGAAAAATTAAATACAAACAATATAATTGTATAAAATGAATAAAAAAAAAAACCAAAAATATACAGTACAAACCAAAAGTTTGGGACACACCTTTCATTTAAAGATTTTCCTGTTTTTTCATGACTTGAAATTGAACATTCCACTGAACCATCAAAACTTAATTAACATATGGGAATTATTACTTAACAAAAAAGGTGTAACAACAAAATTATGTCTTTTATATTCAGGTTCTTAAAGTACCCCTTTTGATTTGGACTGCTTTGACACCTTGGCTTTCTTGTACTTGGGAGGTAGTCCCGGTTTGTTTTCATTCCAGGTGTGCCCTGTAGGTTTAAATAATGAGATTTCTGGCCTTATAAATGGGGTTGGGGACCATCAGTTGTGTTGTGGCAAAAGTCTGGGGATACACAGCTATAGTCCTACTGAAGGACTGTTAGAATTTTTATTATGGCAAAAAAAAGCGCTAAGTAAAAAAAACTTTGGCATCATTACTTTAGAAATGAAGGTCAGTCGCCCAAAAAAATTTGGGGGAAAAAACTTTAAAGTACCCCAATGCAGTTGGCAAAAAACCTCAAAGCGCTACAAAAAAACTGGCTACTTTGACTCCCCCATAAAGAAGACCAATCACCTCTATTCTGGGATAAGTTTATTGGTCACCTCCTCAGAAATCCGCAGGTTTACAGCAGCTCAGATTAGAGACCAGGTCAATGCCACACAGAGTTCAGCAGCAGACACATCTCTACAAAACTGCTAAAGGAGACTTTGTGCGCAGGCCTTCATGGTAAAATAGATGCACAAATCCTGATAAGGAAGGCAACAAGCAAAGAGACTGTTTGGGCTAAAGAACACAAGGAATGACATTAGCATGGAAACCGTGCTTTGGCGAGAGTCCAAAATTTGAGATCTTTGGGTTCCAACCACCGTTCTTGGTGCGCGCGAAAAGGTGAAAGATGGAATCTAAGCTTTTACCCCGTGAGCATGAGGAGGAGGTGGAGGTGTGGGGGTGCATTGCGATGACACTGTTGGGGATTTATTCAAAATTGAAGGCAACTGAACCACATGGCTAACCACCATCTTGCGCAGCAGCTTGTCCATCCGGTTTGCTTTAGTTGGACCACATTTATTTTTCAAAGACAAGACCCCAACACACCCCGGCGTGTAAGGGCTATTTGTCCAAGAAGGGAGTGATGGGTGCGCGCCAGATGTCCTGGCCTCTACAGTCACCAACCTGACCCAATGAGTGGTTTGGGTGAGCGGGCCGCAGAGTAAGGAAAAAGGGCCAACAAGTGCTAAGCACCTGGAACTCCTTCAAGATTGTGTGGAAGAATTTCCTGTGACTAACCTTGAAGTCATCAAGAGAATGCAAGAGGTGCAAAGCAGTCTCAAGCAAAGGTGGCTCTTTGAAGAACCTAAATATAAGACATATTTTCAGTTGTTTCCAAAATTTTTTTTAAGTTATAATTCCACAGTTTTAATTCATAGTGTTAGCTTCAGTTGTGAATTAACTATTTTCATGTCATAAAATACAAAAAATCTTTAGGAAAAGGGGTGTCCAAAGTTTTGGTCTGTACTGTTTATCCATAATACTTATATATGCTCAACAAGAAAAAAAAATTGAATTGGGTACAATTGGAATAAAAGAAAAAAAACAACCCTAATAGGATGTAGCCTTATTGGAAACATATAACTGTATTCATGATTGAGCCTTGGGGCCAACTGTCCAAAGGAAAAATCCCTTAGATTCAACTTGGACACTTTTTTTAAAAATCCCACCTCGCCTCCATCCGAACCAACCGTCAGACTGAAAGGAGCAATCAGTCTTTGGAGAGTATTGCGGGTCTTGCTGCATCTAGACAGGTGTTGTGCTCTGCGGTAACCTGGTGGAATTTGCTTTTAATAACTTGCAATCAATCCACTGGTACTTCCCCGTTTTCGCAACTAGGGTTTCACCCCCTTTGGTGGTTTTCCCGATGGATTCGGGGTGTCCAGGGGCGGGTTCTCCTTTCTCCGGTTGGGGGAGATCAAGAGGGGGGTTCAAGGGAAACATTGGGGGCCAGGGCAAGATAGTTTTTTTTGCGGTTCCCCCTTCACCCCAAAGGGGGTTGCACTTAATGACCGGGCCTTTTTACAATTCTACCACTGTCTCTTTTGAGGTTATAACTCTGAAACGCTTTCACGATCTTTCGCTTCTGAATTGTTTTCTCAAGACATATTGTACTTCACGTTGGGTAAAATTTCTTCAAATAATTGCGTTTATTTTTGAAAAAAAAAAGCAAATATGGTGAAAATTTTTGAACATTTGCATTTCGAATTTGAATTTTTTCCCTTAAAACAGAGAAATATTCACACAAAAATAGTTAAGAAATAACATTTCCCCCATCTCTACTTTACCAGCACAATTTTGGAACCAAAATTTTTTTTTTTTTAGGAATTATAAGGGTTAAAAGTTGACCAGCATTTCCCATTTTTGCAAAAATTTACAAAGCCATTTTTTTTAGGGACCAACCTCATTTTGAAGTCACTTTGAGGGGCTATATGTTAGGGTTGCGGAATGACCAAATATAGAGGTAAGAGGTGCGTTCGCACCCGGGGTCCCCTTGCCGCGGAACCTGCTGCTAGTAAAATGCGAATGTACGAACTCTTTATCCCCCCAGAGCGCTAAAATAAACGCCGTAGCGCGTTGTGGCAGTAATCGAACTTGTAATACCCAAGCCGCTAACAAATGCCACAGCGCTATATGGCAAGGTGCAAACTCACTTAGCTTAGTGAGCCGCAAAGTAAAACCTAGGGCGTGGTCTAGCGTCGAAAACCCTGTTACGCCACAGGGCCTGAGGAAAATGCTTGTCCTTCAGGCTTAGGTCACAGTTAAGTGCTAACTAATAACCGGATCAGTGCTATGCCTTGCGGGATCACCCCAATCTTGGCGTCTGAACGCCAGACCCTGAATAAACGGCAATCAAAACTCCTCACCGGTTCGCGGTATCTGGGCATCTAGGACACCGACCCTGGCCACTACCAACCAAACCCTCACCGATTAAGCGGTTTTGCTTATTTCAGCCGGGTCCCCAAAACCACACATACGATGATCACATGGCGCTAGCTACAATGGTTGATATTAGGCATGGGGCCCCCAGCTACCCTTTTAATAGCAACACTAAGGACCTTCCAAAACAAGGACCAAGGAACGTTACAAACATACGTAATAAGACCTTCCTGGGGACCAATAGGAGCCGCGCAGCACCTGAACATGTGACCCCGATCTCCAATGAAGATCCCTGTGGGCTGCTCAGATGGGAAAACGCAGGACTTTGTCTCAAGACGGCTGCCCAGCACTGGCATAATCAGATCCAGAAAGGCAGCACAATTCATGCCAGTAGAGGATGGGCAAGACCCTGGCCGACGTCTTGCTGAGAGCTCCACTGGGCCGGGATAATGGGAACCGCAGTGGGATGGGTTCGAAACCCCCCTGTGCCAGCGGGAACTTGAACCCAATGCCCCCCCTTCTCTGGGCCTCGCTGCGTTCAAAGGCCATGAGGTGGAGCGGAACATGCCGCCGGGCTCCCAGGACCTTCCTCAGGCCCAAACCCCTCCACCACCAAATAAAATTTTTTTCCTCGACCACCTTTGCCCCACAATGGCTTCACTCTAGTCGTCCCGAAGCGAACCCGACGTCCCGGCAGAGACTAAGGCAACCGGAGATGACCACGGGTTTTAGGGGGATACTGGAAGGTGTCGGAGATCCAAGGCGAGGGGGGAAGGGCAAAACGGTAAACCACGGGGTTTTCCCCTGCTCGGAACCTTGAAGGGACCCAAATAGCGGGTGCCAATTTGTGGATTCCCCGTTGATGTTTCGGGCGAGAGCCACACTAGGTCGCCAGGAGAAATGTCGGAGCGGGACGCCGAGAGCATCGGCAGAAGACCTCATCCTTTCCTTGGAAGCCTGAATGGCACCTGGGTGCGGTCCCATATGTCCCGTGCTTCCACCCCATCTGCCACCCTGGAGCAGCGGAAGCAACGGGCATGGGCACCGGTACCCCCCGGATGTGGCCGTAATTTAAGAAATTGGGGTTGTCCGGGGAGTCACCACAGCATTGTTTAGCGCAAACTCCCCCACGGAAGCAAGATGCCCAGTTTATCCTGCCTGCAGAGACAAAATTGCAAGTGGTGACCAAGGTCGGTTGGCCCCTCTACCAACCCTTGTCTCGGGAGATAGCAAGGAGGGGTTCAATTCTGCAGAGTAGAACACAACTCCTCCAGAACCGAGACGCCAAATTGGGGACCCGTCCTGACATCTTGTCGGATACCGTGTAGACGGAAGATTTCATAAATAATGCTGCCAAGGCCCGTGCGAAGGTAACCGTGGAGCGGCACTAAGTGCAAACCTTTTGGAGAATGTCGGTGATCACCCAATGATAGTGAAAACCCGAGACTTGGGGGAAGCCCCTACAAAACCATCCCACCATCTCCCAGGGCCGTCTGCCACCGCAAAGGAAAAAGTAACCCAGCGGCCGTTTCGAGGGGACTTGTTCCTGGCGCAGGGACACCCCTGAACAACTCCCTGACTCACGGACCTTTTGGCCCCCATGTCCTCGCCAATGCTCATTGTCCTCTTTCCCCAAAGTGTCCACCCACCCTGGACGATGGCCAAGAGATACCTCCGGTCCCCCAAATTAAGTGGGCACAAAAGTCTTGCCCGGAGGCACAGACCTAGCGAAAACGGGTACAGTTCTCAGGCTTTCTTCAGGGACAATAAACCAGGTCCTCATCCTCCCCCTGATGACACTAAGGAGCAGAGAGACGCGGCCCGAACATTCTTTCCCGGAGAGAAAATGGAGGGTGAAATGGAACGAGAGAAGATAGGGCCATCGGCCTGGCGAGAATTTAGCCGCTAAGCCGTTTGCAAAATACCAATTCTTGTGGCGGTGAAGACTTGGAAGGAAAACGAGCTCCCTCCAGAAGAGTCTCCACCTGAGAAGGCCAATTTTAGCCAGCAACTCCCTGTCCCCGTGGAATAATTCCCCTGCGGTGTAAAGGTCTTAGAAAAGAAGAAGCGGGATGCTTCCGACTTAGCATCCTTTTGAATAGGACTGTCCCACCAACAGAAGAGGGTCATCTAAAACAAACGGTTTTCACATCAGGGCGAGTAATATGGGAGACTGGCAAAATGCGACTTGAGGAGAGAACGCCTTGGAGACCTCCTCAACCACAACTTGGGATTTCTCCCTTCTTGGTGAGGGCTACCAAGGGAGCTCCAAAGTCGAGAATGGGGTGAACTGGCGAAAAATTAATGAACCCCCCTAAAGCGCTGAAACCGCTTTAAGAGAAGGGGTTTTCTTGCAGTCCATTCGTTTATTTGGCAATCCTGGGCCAATCCCGGGCAAGATGATATCCCAGAAAAGGTAAGGCTTCTCAACACACATTTCTCCCACTTGGCATAGAGGAGTTTGCCCGTAAGAGGTCGAAGACTTTGTTGACATCCCTCCGGTGAAGTCTAATCTGGTGAAAAGAGAAATATCACCATGACTCCACAGAGGTGGAGGCTATCCCGGAAGATTCATTGAAAAGTCTTGGAAAACAGAGGGCTTACAAGAGCCCGAAGGGACCCTATTCGTAATGCCCACCCCCGGTATTAAAAGCTGTCTTCCACCGTCCCCCTCACATGGAATTTGTTTATAGGAGCATAGATCAAGCTTGGTAAATACCTTGCTCCTCGGAGCCTATCAAAGAGTCAGAGATTAGGGGAACGGACTTATTCTTGACGGTGAGGCGTTAGACCCTGTGTCAATGCAATGGACGTAATTCTGTTCTTCTTTTGCACAAAGAAAAAACCCCCGCCCCTCTGGTGACAACCGACTTTAATTACCTCTTGCCAATTCTCCTAATGTACTGGGACTGGCCCCGCTCAGGGGGCGAGAGGGGGTAACTCTCCCCGAGGAGGTCTGCTCCAGGCAAAATCAATGGACAGTCGTAGGGGCGATGAGGGGAAGGCCCCGCCGCCTTCGGAGAAAATCGCAATGCCCAATAACCTGAGGAAGAGAAGTGAGATCTAGGGGTATCTCTGGGGTGGTGCCTGAACCACTCCTGATACACCCCTCTTACAGAATCACCCCAACCCAGTTCCTCCCAGAGACCACTAAATATGGGGAGGAGTGGTAACGGCCAAGTACTCCAGCAACACCTCGTCATTCCCTCGGGCAGGACAAGAAAAGAAATACTCTCCTGATGGACGGGACATAATAAAGTGAGGGGATCGTCTGTGGGTGATTTGGGAGGGCAAGTTGATCCATTCACTACTCGCAAGTCACCGGATTGGGCGAGCATCACAGAGGTATAGTGTGGCAGAGAGCAAATGCAGAGGACATGAAATTCCCCTCGGCTCCGGAATCCACACAGAGCTCAGCGAGAGCGTGGAGGCCCTACTGTAATTGTCCCTTTATAGGACAACTTGGGGAAAATGCCGCAGTGTCTAGTGAACCTCCTCCCAAGGTCACTAGACGCGACCGTTTTCCCGACCCTGTGGACATTTGTTGGCATAGTGTCCTAACTGCTGGCAGATGTTACAGACCACGGGTACTCGAGCGGCCCGGGACTTAGGTCCCGCTCGAGAAACCTCCATGGCCTCATGGGAGTCCGGCGCCTGGCTGGAAGATTCCAGAGGTCTGGCGAAGGTGGGAGCCAACCGGAACCTCTGCCTACACTGGGACCGCTCCAACCTCTGCTCGGAAAACGGAGGTCGATGCGGGTAGATATGGCGATAAGCTTCTCCAGTGTGGCGGAATCTCCCTGGTAGCTAAAGCATCTTTTAACATGATCAGCCAGTCCTCGCCAGTAGACTGGAATGAGTACTTTATCCGACCAGTCTAGCTCTGAGGCCAGAGTCCGAAACTGGACGGAAAACAGACTGACCAAAGACGAACCCTGTGCCAAGCCGCAGTTGTAGCGCCGTATCGTGGGTGACCTGAGGTCCTAAAAAGACCTTTTTTAGAGCCTCCAGAAAACGAGGAGCACTCCGCACCACACGGTCGTCACGCTCCCACAGCGGGTGGCACACTCCAACGCTCTGCCTGACAGAAGCGAAATTATAAAGCCCACTTGTGCCCGATCCGTGGGGGAAACGTGCAGCCAGAAGCTCGAGTGTATAGAGCACTAACTCACGAATCCCCGACATTGCTTGCTGTCACCAGCAAACTTGTCTGGAAGCGGGAGGTGGGATATTGTGGGGGGCAGAGGTGGCAGTGGACACACTGGCTGCAGCCACGCTAGCAGCCTGAACAGCGACTGCGGAACATCCACAGCTGAGGTTGTGCACTCAAGAGCCGCCAATCTGCCAACCTACCCTCCAGCTGCTGGATGTCCCGTAGTAGACGCTGGTCATCACCATTTTTACCAGCCAGACCCTGGCGCTAATATTATGTTAGGGTCTGCGGAACGCACCAAATATATGAGGTAAGAGGTGCGTTCGCAGCCCGGGGTCCACCGTGCAGGCGGAACCTGCTGCTAGTAAAATGGCGAAAGTAGCGAACTCTGTTATCCCGCAGAGTCGCTAAAATAAAAGCCATAGCGCGTTGTGGCAGTAAGTGCGAACTCTCTTAATACCCAGAGCCGCTAACGGAAATGCCACAGCGCTATATGGCGATAGGTGCGAACTCACTTAGCTTCAGTAAAGTAAAACGCTAGGGCGCTGTCTAGCGTCGAAACAACCCTGTTACGTGAGGAAAAGTGCTGTGTCCTGTCAGGCTCTCAGGTACACAGTTAAGTCTAAGCGTACATAACGCGTGATCATGTGCTAATGTCCTCGCGGGAGTCACCCGCAATCTATGGCGTCTGAACGCCAGACCCTGAATACGGCAATCAAAACTCCTCACCGGTTACGCCGGTAATCTAGGGCATCTAGGACACCGACCCTGGCCAGCTACCATACCAAACTCCTCACCGATTAAGTCGGTATTCTAGTGGCTTATTTCAGCCGGGTCCCTAACCACACATACGCATGATCACACTGGCGCATAGCATACAATGGTTGATATTAGCGCATGGCGGCCCAGCCATGCTACCCTTTTTATAGCAACAGCTACAGGACCTTCCAGGAACAAGGACCAGTGAGAAGCTGTTACAAACACACGTAGCTACCATGACCTTCCTGGCGGACCAATAGGAGCCGCTGCAGCACCTGAACATGTGACCCCTGATCTCCAATGAGAGATCCACTCTGGCATGCTCAGATGGGAAAACGCAGGACTTTGTCTCAAAGACGGCTGCTCCAGCACTGGCTATAATAGCAGATCCAGGAAAGGCAGCAGCAAGTCACTGCACAGTAGGGAGTGGGCAAGACGCCTCGACCGACGTCTCTGCTGAGCAGGCTCCACTGCGCCGGAGATGAATGGGAGACCGCAGCGGGACAGGTTCGAGACTCCCCTTGTGCAGCAGCGGGAGCTCGAACCCTAATACTATATAGCAGAAAATACCCAAAAGTGACACCATTCTAAAAACTCCACCCCTCAAGGTACTCAAAACCACATTCAAGAATTTTATTAACCCTTCAGGTGCTTCACAGAGCTGAAGCAGCGTGGAAGAAAAAATTAATATTTAACTTTTACAACTTTTTTTTTATTTTCACAAGGGTAAAAGGAGAAAATGGACAGATAAAGTTGTTGTGCAATTTCTCCTGAGTAAGCCAATACCCCATATGTTTGGGGAAAACCACTGTTTGGGCGCACGGCAGAGCTCGTAAGGGAAGGAGCGCCATTTGACTTTTTCAAACTAAAATTGGCTGGAATTGAGATTGGACGCCATTCGCGTTTGGAGAGCCCCTGATGCGCCTAAACAGTGGAAACCCCCCACAAGTGACACCATTTTGGAAACTAGACCCTTAAGTAACTTATCTAGATCTTTGGTGAGCACTTGGAACCCCCAAGTGTTTCACAAAAGTTTATAATGCCTGGGTGTGAAAAAAACAACAACAATTTTCCACAAAAATGATTTTTTAGTCCCAAATTTTTGATTTTTCCCAAGGAAATTGGACCGCAAAAGTTGTTGTCCAATTTGTCCTGAGTACACTGATACCCTGTATGTGGGGGGGGGAAACTGTTTGGGTGCACGGCAGGGCTTGGAAAGGAAGTAGTAACGTTTTGGAATGCAGACGTTGATGGGGGTCATGTTCCGTTTGCAGTACCCCAGATGAGCGTAAACAGTGGAAACCCCCCACAAGTGACCCCATTTTGGAAACTAGACCCCCTAAGGAACTTATCTAGATCTTTGGTGAGCACTTTGAACCCCCAAGTTCTTCACACAAGTTTATAATGCCCGGGCATGAAAATAAAAAATCCTATTTTTTTCCCACAAAAATTATCTTTTAGTCACTAATTTTTTATTTTCCCAAGAGTAACAGGAGAAATTGGACCACAAAAGTTGTAGTCCAATTTGTTCTGAGTACGCTGATACCCCATATGTTGGGGGGAACCACTGTTTGGGCGCACGGCAGAGCTCGGAATGGAAGGAGCACCATTTGACTTTTTCCAACCAAAATTGGCTGGAATTGAGATTGGACGCCATGTTGCATTTGGAGAGCCCCTGATGTGCCTAAACAGTGGAAACACCTCACAAGTGACCCAATTTGCGAAACTAGACCCCTAAGGAACTTATCTAGATCTTTGGTGAGCAATTTGAACCCCCAAGTGCTTCACACAAGTTTTATAACGTAGAGCCGTAAAATTAAAAAATCATATTTTTTCCACACAAATGATCTTTTCACCCCAATTTTTATTTTCCCAAGGGTAACAAGACCGCAAAAGTTATTGTGAAATTTGTCCTGAGTATGCTGATACCCCATATGTGGGGGTAAACCACTGTTTGGGTGCATGGCAGAGTTTGGAAGGGAAGGAGCGCCGTTTGACTTTTTCAACGCAGAATTGGCTGGATGCCATGTCGTGTTTGGAGAGCTCCTGATCTGCCTAAACAGTGGAAACCCCTGACAAATGACACCATTTTGGAAACTAGACCCCTCAAGGAACTTATCTAGATGTGTAGTGAGCACTTTGAACCCCGAAGTGCTTCACAGAAGTTTATAACGTACAGCCGTAAAAATAAAAAATCTTTTTTTTTTTTACAAAAATGATTTTTTTCGCCCCCAATATTTTATTTTCACAATGGTAACAGGAGAAATTGGACCCCAAAAGTTGTTGTCCAATTGTCCTGAGTACGCTGATACACAATATGTGGGAGAAAACTACTGTATGGGCACACATCAGGGCTCGGAAGGGAAGTAGTGACGTTTGGATTGCAGACTTTGATGGAATGGTCTGGGGTGTCATGTCGCTTTTGGAGAGCCCCTGATGCGCCTAAACAGTGGAAACCCCCCACAAGTGACCCCATTTTTGAAAATAGACCCCACAAGGAACTTATCTAGATGTGTGGTGAGCGCTATGAAGCTCCAAGTGCTTCACAGAAGTTTATAACGTACAGCCGTAAAAAAAAAAAATCATTTTTTTTTTTACAAAAATGATATTTTCGCCCCCAGTTTTTTATTTTCCCAAGGGTAACAGAAGAAATAGGACAAATTGCACAATAACTCTTGGGGTTCAGAGTACGCTGATACCCCATATGTGGGGGTAAACTACTGTTTGGGCGCATGGCAGAGCTCAGAAGTGAAGGAGCACCGTTTGAGTTTTTCAACGCAGAATTGGCTGGAATTGAGATCAGACGCCATGTCACATTTGGAGAGCCCCTGATGTGCCTAAACAGCGGAAACCCCCCAATTCTAACTCCAACCCTAACCCCAACACACCCCTAACCCTAGTCCCAACCCTAACCACAAACCTAACCCTAACACACCCTAACCCTAATCCCAACCCTAACCCTAACTTTAGCGCCAACCCTAACCCTAACTTTAGCCGCAAGCCTAACCCTAATGGGAAAATGGAAATAAATACATTTTTCCCTAACTAAGTGGGTGATAAAGGGGGGTTTGATTTACTATATATAGCGGGTTTTTATGATTGGCAGCTGTCACACGCTAAAAGACACTTTTTATTGCAAAAAATAGCTTTTGCATCACCATATTTTGAGAGCTATAATTTTTGCATATTTTGACCCACAGAGTCATGTGAGGTATTATTTTTTGCGGTACGAGTTGATGTTTTTATTGGTACCATTTTTGAGCACGTGACATTTTTTGATCGCTTTTTATTTCGATTTTTTGGAGGTTAGGATGAACAAAAATCAGGATTAATGAATTTCTTTTGGGGCAGGCGTTTATACCGTTTCGCGTGTGGTAAAATTGATAAAGCAGTTTTATTCTTTGGGTCAGTATGATTATGGCGATACCTCATTTATATCATTTTTTTATGTTTTGGTGCTTTTATAGAATAAAAACAATTTTATATAAAAAATTATTATTTTTGCATCGCTTTATTCTGCGAGCTATAACTTTTATTTTTTTCGCTCATGATGCTGTGTTTGGCTCGTTTTTTGCGGGACAAGATGACGTTTTCAGTGGTACCATGTTTATTTATATCGGTCTTTTTGATCGCGTGTTATTCCACATTTTGTTCGGTGGTATGATGATAAAGCATTGATTTTTTGCTTTGTTTTTTTTTAAGGGGTTCACTAAAGGGGTTAACTAGTGGGACAGTTTTATAGAGGGGGTCGTTCTGGACGCGGCAATACCAAATATGTGTACTTTTATTGTTTTGTTTTTTTTATTTACAGGAAAAAATGAATTTTTGGGGGAATATTTTTTTTTTCTTTATTATGGAATTTTTTTTAAAACATGTTTATTTTTATTTCTTTCACTTTTTTACTTTGTCCCAGGGTGGGACATCACCGTAAAATGTCAGATCGCTGGTGTGACAGTGTGCATAGCACACTGTCACACCAGCGATCGCTCTGGCACTGCTGCAGGCTTCTCAGTGCCTGCTCTCAGCAGGCACTGAGGAAGCCGCCTCCCTGCAGGACCCGGCGGCCATCTTGGATCTGGGTCCTTGGAGGGAGGAAGGCCTCAGAAGGCTGTTCTGAGGGTCTCAGGGGAGCGTGCAGGGAGCCCCCTCCCTGCACGATGCTCCCGTGTGCCCCTGGTACACCGCGATCATGTTTGATCGCGGTGTGCCAGGGGTTAATGTGCCGTGTGATAATCAGGAGCGCTCCCTCGGGAGCGCAGCTGATCGCCTATGACGTACTATCCCGTCCATGGGCAGATTGGCACAGGTTTCATGGACGGGATAGTATGTCTGATGTCAGAGAGGGGTTAAACAACATTCTGTGGGGCCAGCTTACCAGGTGGGGGATAAGGTATTATTATCCACCAAAAATATTAGATTGAGGATTCCCTCTGCTAAGTTGGGTCCCAAGTTTATTGGCAGTTATGAAATTTTAGAGGTGGTCAATCCTGTGGCCTTTCGCCTGCGCTTGCCTCCGTCATTGCGGACCCCAATGTATTCCATAAGGCGCTTCTGAAGCCATCGGGGCCTTCCTCAGGTGAGTCTCCCTCAAACCCGCCGCCTGTTGTGGTGGATGGCCAGACCGAGTATGAGGTGGAACGGGTGGTGGATTCTCGTACGCTCTGCCATTCACTTCAGTACTTGGTCTATTGGAAAGGTTACGGTCCTGGGTGCCGGCGCGTTCAGTACATGAGGATCAGTTGGTTGGGCCTTTCACACTCGCTGTCCAGGGAAGCCTGGGATCCAGTGGCCCCCCATTGAGAGGGGGTACTGTCATGATCCAGTCCGGGTTTGTTTGCTGCTATCTTCTCTCTGGACTGGTCATGGGGTTAATTCCCTCTGCCTCGCCTTGGAGCTGGCTGGGCTATTTCAGTCCTCTGCAGCTTGCCAGCCAGCATCAGCTATAGTTCATTCTTCCAGGCTAGAGCATCTGACCCATAGACCCTTGTGATCCTTCTGCCTCTGACTTCCTGAAAAATGTATGACTCGGCCTGATCTCTGAACCCCGTCTCTTGTTTTCCGTTTCTGATACCGCGTTCCCCGACTGGTTTTGACTCTCTGGCTTGTACCCCGACTACGTCTTATGTCTCACGTTTTGGATTCCACGTTCTCGTTAGGCTCTGACTTCTGGCTTGTCTCTGACTTCATGCTTTGATGTGACCTTTGGTTCTTCTGCTCCTGACAGTGTATGACTTGACTTGTTTGACCACTCTTTTGTTTCCTGTTACACCTGTGCTGCTGCTCAGTGTTGCTACATGGTGTTTGTGCAACATCTCTTCCCTCACCAGCACCCCTGGTGGAGGTTGCGCTATACTGCACTGCAGCAGCATTACAAGTTCATTGTATCTCCATTTATCTGATGTTGAGTGTTGTTTGACTAGGAGTATATGTATTACTGCCATATATACTGTCATCTACCAAACCAGGGATGTTATAAAATATGGATAATGTATGAAGCGATGTTCACAATTGTTGTATACTAACCTGTTTATATCCCAGTACCATTACCCCTGGACCCCCAGCCAGGATCACCAGGATGCTTCTGGCCTATGGTAATATTCTGACTGACTAGCCATTTAGTGAACCACTAGCAGGGCACGTTTGGCAGCTAAACAGGGTTCCTGGCACCCTGCAGCCCTGCGGAAGCTATTGTATAATGTAAACTGCCCTTTTTCTATTGTATTTTTTTGGTTCTCAATTTTCTCTTTTACCATTTTTCTGGATTTATGACTGGATACCTCTGGTCTAACTTTGGATTTGCTAATATCTGTTTTTCAGTTTATTACTCTAAACCTCTTGGACTATGACCAGGCTGTCCCTGACTATGCTTTTGGTTGTGATTCTATCCTTACTGTACTTATTTTCTGGTTATGATCCTGCTTCTTTGTTTTTTTTTCTCCATCGCACCTACTCTACGGACAAAATATGAAGGGCAACAAAGCCATAAAATTGGATGAAAACCAGAGAATTTCTTAGACACTGTTTAAAGTGAGTAGCCAGCGCAAATTGATCCAGGACCCTATTCTGAAGGAAAAGGATATCATTCAAACCCCAAAACTCAGCTGCTATGGCTTCTGATGGACTGCAGGAGCCTAAAGTCAGCCTCCTTCATAGGTTTTCTGTGAATGTTAAGGAATTTGTTAGTTTTCATGAAAGATGCAAATTGTAGTTCAAGTTTGCTACATGACCTTCTAGCTCTTAGCGGCAGAGTGGACCTCATCATCGCCTTATTGCAAGGTTACCCACAAACTTGTCTTTCTTTTTGGCTGATTCTTTTTTTTGCTGCACTGGATTTATCATATAAAGATATTTACTGGATTACGGTGGGGGAAAGAAAAAAATTGCCCTTAAGAGAAGATAGAAGAAATGCCAACAATTAATATACATAATTTAAGTGATGGACAAAGGATTCCCCGACCCTCTTCTGTCAGTTTAATCTGTGTCGTTCTGACACCATTAGATATATAATGGTGGATCATTTTTTTTCTGTAGAATAATAAAACACCCAGTGCCAAACACTTTTTCTTTCAAACACTTCTTCATAATAAACTTCCATATTAATATAGTGTGGAATAATCAATCGTTACTCTCATCCGCGTGAAATAAGTCCATGTAAGTGAGGTATAAGTGGCTTCATTCCAGCCATATTCAGCAGAGGTGAATGGACCTTTCAGGGACTTTCCAAACAGGTAGGTTCCCGAAGTGTCACTACAAGGGCGGAGTTTTTGTCCCGGCTGGATATAGCTGGAATGAAGCTGCTTATACCTCATTTATATGGACTTATTTTACCCTGGTGAGAGTAAGGATTGATTTTTCGCTTGCTATATTTATATGGATGAAAAATGTATACTGTTAATGAAAGTTTATTATTAAGCATTGGAAGGAAAAAGGTTTTTTGATTATTCCTAGTGGATAACTCTGGAGAAAAGCTGTACAATGGTACTTCAATATCAGTGTATCCTGTTATATGGCTTAATTGTCATTTCACTTAACTGAAGTTTATCTTTCTAAATGTCAGATTTTTTTTTTACTGAAAAATCAATGTAAACTGTTGTTACCCTGCTCTGTGTAAACCAAAGGGCCAATTGCCAAAAGTTGGGTCTTTGTTTTTGTAAGGAGATAGACATATTACCCACGTTTTCCCTTGAGGAAACAGATACAATGTTATGCGATGTAATGTAAACTGGGATGTGCATTAAAGATGTTAGTAATGTTGGTAAGATGTACAGTTTAACAGTAGGGATAGTAAGAGTTAATGTTTGGGACTTGGCCAGAGTGGGAGGGGCTAAGATGAAGTCACATTTTACTGGTTGTGAGGCAGATAGGGCCTGGAGTGAATAGCAAAAGGACCTAAGGTCCAAAGTGAACCTTGCCGCATTCTGGGTGTCCCTAAACGAGTGGAGACCAGAAAAAAGGGATAGCGATGGTTCCTGGGAGATGACGTATAACCGCAATGACCCAGAGATTATAATTCTAGGATGTAATAAGCCTAGAGAAGACTGAGTAAGTTGAACAAGTAGAATGTCTCGGGTGGGAGTTCCAAAGTATCAGCATTAGAGAAGATAAGTACCAGCCATGCGGGCACTCTGAGGGGAAAGAAGACGTGGTACAGCGGGTTGAGTGAAGGAATCTTGCTAAACAGGACTGTATTGTGGAGCTGGGTTGTGGTGAAGTAGTGAGGAACAGTGAATGCAGAGGACAAGTAGAGAGAGTAAAGAAGAAGGAATCAAAACTGTGTGGAAAAATACTCCGAGTTGTGAAGGAAATGTTCATAAGATTTTGTACCTGCTATCTCCTGTATATATTCCCTACCAAGTTCCCGTTCAATAAAAAGTTTATTTTCAAATGATGAACCATGAGAAAAAGAAAAAGATCAATACATATGGAATGCGCACACCTAAGTCAAAAGATATAGAAAGCAATTTTATTAACACCAAAGCACAAAAACATTTAAAAACATTTAAAAGTGAAATAGCAACACCCCCGTATCTATGGAAGCTATTGAGCAAGCAATAAGCATGAGCTGCAATATGGGCGATAATAACCATCATGCATGATACCACAAGACACTGTCAAAAGAGAAGCAAACAGGAGAAAAAAGGGGTATAAAGCAACATAAGTAATCGTCATAGGTAAGTATGATAACCATCAGGATAATTATATATAATATGTAAGACAAAAAGTATACAGAGGACATGCACTACCAAGAAATCCAATGTAGGCGTCCCCACAGATGATAAGATAACCCAAGACAGGTAAAGCCCATATAGCATGAAACAACCCAGAGCTGGAAATGGGCAGAAAATAAGGTCCCTGGTTGCCAGGATCAGCTCGAGGTGGAAGGTGTACAAGAAGACTGAGACTGCGTGCTAGTAACATCCACATGGGGCAGCAAGAAGGGGCATTCAGGCACCTGACATGAAAGTCTCCATGAGATGGAAAGGACCTGTATGGATCCAAGCAATGGAAGGATTGCGGATGGAAGTGGTATCAGGGAACAGGGGTATGGGGAAGCCCCAAGTGTATCGCTGCAAGCGCAGCTTCGTCAGGGTAAGGTGCTGACTGGTGAAGAAAAGAGCATATAAGTAGGGTACAATAGTAATTATGTAAACAATTACCGGTGCGTTCAGAGTGTCCACGGCACTCCGAGGCGAAAGAGGGGCAGATGGAGAACAGCGCAGGGAGCATGACGTATTGAGCGCATGCACAGTTGTGAGAGCAAGATAGGGGATCCCCAAGTGACCTGGGACTGGAGTGAGTACAGTTGCAGTACTATTGTACCCTACTTATATCTTTTTCTTTTTCTCATGGTTCATTGTTCTTTCATGCATTATGCAGCACCCTCATTGTTAGGGTCTGCGGAACGCACCAAATATATGATGTAAAGAGGTGCGTTCGCAGCCCGGGGTCCACCGTGCAGGCAGAGCCTGCTGCTAGTAAAATGGTGCATGAAGCGAACTCTATTATCCCGCAGAGTCGCCAAAATAAACGCCGTAACGCGCTGTGGCAATATGTGCGAACTCTGTTATTCCACAGAGCCGCTAGAAGGAGTGCCGCAGCGCTATATGGCGATGTGTGCGAACTCACTTAACACCACTGAGTCGCAAAATAAACACGCTAGGGCGCTGTCTAGCGTTGAAAGCGAACCCTGTTACGTCACAGAGCCGCTGAGACAAACTTCTGTGTCCTGTCAGGCACCCAGGTACACAGTGAATAGCTAAGCGAACATAGAACGTGATCATGCGCTAATGTCCTCGCGGGAGACACCCGCAATCTATGAATACGGCAATCAAACTCCTCACCGGTTATGCCGGTAATCTAGGGCATCTAGGACACCGACCCTGACCAGCTAGCATACCAAACTCCTCACCGATTAAGTCGGTATTCTAGGGGCTTATTTCAGCCGGGCCCTAACCACACACACGCATGACCACACTGGCGCAAAGCATATGACGATTGATACTAGCGCATGGCGGCCCAGCCATGCTACCCTTTTATAGTAACAGCTACAGGATCTGCCAGAAACAAGGACCAATTAAACTTGTTACAGAAGACCAGTAGTCACAGGACCTTCCTGGCGGACCAATAGGAGCTGCTGCAGTACCTGAGCATGTGACCCCTGATCTCCAATGAGAGATCTCACTCTGGCCATGCTCAGAAGGGGAAAACAAGGACTTTGTCCTAAAGACGTCTGCTCGCCGCTAACCAGTACTGGCCACAATAGCAGAGCCTGGAGGAGCAGCAGTAATCCTCTGCACACTGTTAGACTGGGCGAGACGCTGGGACTGACGTCTAAGCTGAGCAGGCTCCACTGTGGACGGAGATGAATGGGGGACCGCAGCGGGACTGGTTTGAGACTCCCCCTGTGCAGCAGCGGGAACTTGAACCCCAACATTACCTCCCCTTCTCTGGGCCTCGCTGTGCTCAAAGGCAGCGATGAGCTGCGGAGCGTGAACATGCTCGGCAGGCTTCCAAGACCTATCCTCAGGCCCATAGCCCCTCCAGTCCACCAAATAAAACTTTTGCCCCGTACCACCTTACACCCTACAATGGTGTTCAGAAAACCGGGACATGAGCACAGGTTTCAGGAGGGATATGTGAAAGGTGTCGGAGATACCCAAGCGTGGTGGAAGAGCCAAACGGTATACCACAGGGTTAACCTGCTCGAGGACCTTGAAAGGACCCAGGTAGCGGGGTGCCATCTTAGTGGACTCAACTTACAGCCTAATGTTACGGGCGGAGAGCCACACCAAGTCCCCAGGAGCAAATGTTGGAGCGGGGCGCCGATGTGCATCGGCGGAGGACCTCATCCTCTCCTTGGACGCCTGAATGGCATCCTGGGTACGGTCCCAAATGTCCCGTGCTCCACAGCCAAGTCTGCCACCCTGGAGTCGGCGGAAGACACGGGCATGGGCACCGGAACCCGCGGATGCTGACTGTAGTTTAGGAGGAATGGAGTCTGTCCGGTGGAGTCAGCCACAGCATTGTTTAGTGCAAACTCAGCCCATGGTAGCAAGGATGCCCAGTCATAATGCCTGGCTGAGACAAAATGTCGTAGATAGGTGATCAAGGTCTGGTTGGCCCTCTCTACCAACCCATTCGTCTCAGGATGGTACGCTGAAGAGAGATTTAACTCAATACTGAGTAGACGACAAAGCTCTCTCCAGAACCGAGACGCAAACTGGGGACCTCGGTCACTGACAATTTTGTCCGGCATGCCGTGTAGACGGAAGATGTGCCTAAAGAACAACGCTGCCAGAGCCCGTGCAGAAGGTAACCGTGGTAGCGGCACCAGATGCACCATTTTGGAAAAATGGTCGGTGATTACCCAAATGATGGTGCAACCCCGAGACTTGGGCAAGCCCACCACAAAGTCCATCCCAACCATCTCCCAGGGCCTGTCTGCCACCGGCAAAGGGTAAAGTAACCCAGCTGGCTGTTGTCGTGGAGACTTATTCTTGGCGCAGGAGACACACGCCCGAACGTAGTCCCCAACGTCACGGACCATATGCGGCCACCAGTATGTCCTCGCCAGCAATTCAGATGTCCTCTTTGCCCCAAAGTGTCCACCCACCCTGGACGAATGTGCCCAAGAGAGTACCTCCGGTCGCAAATTGGTAGGCACAAAAGTCTTGCCCGGGGGCACAGACTCTAGTGAAACTGGAGCCACTGTTCTCAGGCTCTCTGTGGGGACAATAAGCCGAGGCTCCTCCACCTACTCCTCAGAGGACACCACAGAGCGAGAGAGAGTGTCGGCACGAATGTTTGTCTCTCCCGAGAGGAAATGGAGTGTGAAATGAAACCGGGAGAAGAACAAGGACCATCTGGCCTGGCGAGAGTTTAGCCGCTGGGCTGTCTGAAGATACACCAAATTTTTGTGGTTGGTGAAGACTTGGAAGGGAAAGCGGGCCCCTCCAACAGATGTCTCCACTCAGAGAAGGCCAACTTCATGGCTAGCAACTCCCTATCCCCCATGGAATAATTCCTCTCCGCTGAAGTGAAGGTCTTAGAGAAGAAGAAGCAAGGATGCTTCCGACCTTGAGCATCCTTTTGGAAGAGGACTGCTCCAGCACCAACGGATGAGGCATCTACCTCCAATAAAAATGGCTTATCAACATCGGGGCGATGTAGGATGGGAGCGCTAGCAAAATGAGACTTAATAGAAGTGAAAGCCTTGGAGACCTCCTCCGACCACAATTTGGGATTTGCTCCCTTCTTGGTGAGGGCTACCAAGGGAGCTACCAAGGTAGAGAAATGAGGAATGAACTGGCGATAGTAATTAATGAACCCCATAAAGCGCTTCACCGCTTTAAGAGAGTGGGGTTCTTGCCAGTCCATCACAGCCTGTAATTTGGCCGGATCCATAGCCAATCCCTGGGTTGAGATGATATAACCAAGGAAAGGTAAAGACTACAGCTCAAACATACATTTCTCTAACTTAGCATAAAGGGAATTTGCCCGTAAGAGGTCGAAGACTCTGCAGACATCTCTCCGGTGGGAGTCAATATCTGGAGAGAAGATGAGTATATCATCCAGATAGACTACGACCGAGGTGGAGAGCATATCCCGGAAGATGTCATTGACAAAGTCTTGGAAAACGGCTGGGGCATTACAGAGCCCAAAGGGCATCACCAGATATTCATAATGCCCATCCCTGGTATTAAAAGCCGTCTTCCATTCGTCCCCCTCACGGATGCGAATCAGGTTATAAGCACCGCGCAGATCTAGTTTAGTGAATACCCTTGCTCCCCGAAGCCTATCAAAGAGCTCAGAAATCAGGGGCAACGAGTACTTGTTCTTAACGGTGATGGCGTTAAGACCCCTGTAATCAATACACGGACGTAATTCTCCATTCTTCTTCTGCACTAAGAAGAATCCCGCCCCTGCCGGTGACACCGACTTCCTAATGAACCCTCTTGCTAGGTTCTCCTGAATATATTGCGACATGGCCTCTGTCTCAGGAAGAGAGAGGGGATAGACCCTTCCCCGAGGAGGTTCTGCGCCAGGCAAGAGGTCGATAGGACAGTCATAGGGGCGATGAGGCGGAAGAGTCTCTGCAGCCTTCTTGGAGAACACGTCTGCATATGACCAATAGCACTTGGGAAGTGGAGTAAGATCTGCCGGTAACTCAGTAGTGGTAACCTGAATGCAACTCCTGACACATCTGCCTCTACATGCATCACTCCAACCCAGTATCCTACCCGAAGTCCACTCTATTTGTGGGGAGTGGAAACGGAGCCAAGGTATACCTAGTAGGATCTCGTCTATTCCCTCGGGAAGGACGAGTAGGGAAATAAGCTCCTGATGGGAAGGGGATACAGACAATGCAAGAGGAACAGTCTGGTGTGTTATTTGTGAGGGCAATGTCGACCCATTCACTACCTGGACAGTCACTGATTTGTCAAGCGCCACCAGAGGTATTGCGTGACGACGAGCAAAGGACATGAAGTTCCCCTCTGCTCCTGAGTCCACGCAAAGCTCGACTGTAAGTGTGGAAGAGTCTACAGTGACTGTCCCTTTAAATGTCATCTTGGAGGAAAATGCCGCTGTCTCTAGTGAACCTCCTCCCAGGGCCACTAGACGCGATCGCTTCCCCGATCGCTGTGGACATTTGTTGGCATAGTGTCCTGTCTGCTGACAAAGGTTACAGACCACGGATACTCGGACGGTCCGAGACTTAGGTCCTGCACGAGGAACCTCTGTGGCCTTTTGGGGTTCGGACGCCAGATCCGGGGATTCGAGAGGTTTGGCAAAGGTGGGAGCCACCCGAATCCTCTGCCTACACTAGGCCCGCTCCAACCTCCGCTCGTGAAAACGGAGGTCGATGCGGGTAGATATGGAGATAAGCTTCTCCAGTGTGGCAGGAATCTCCCTGGTAGCCAAAGCGTCTTTAACATGGTCAGCCAGTCCTCGCCAGTAGACTGGAATGAGAACTTTATCCGACCAGTCTAGCTCTGAGGCCAGAGTCCGAAACTGGACGGAAAACTGACTGACCAAAGATGAAACCTGTGCCAATGCCAGCAGTTGTAGCGCCATATCGTGGGTGACCTGAGGTCCTAAAAAGACCTTTTTAAGAGCCTCCAGGAAACGAGGAGCACTCCGCACCACACGATCGTCGCGCTCCCACAGCGGCGTTGCCCACTCCAACGCTCTGCCCGAGAGTAGAGACAGTACAAAACCCACTTGTGCCCGATCCGTGGGGAAACGTGCAGCCAGAAGCTCGAGCTGTATAGAGCACTGACTCACGAATCCCCGACATTGCTTGCTGTCACCGGCAAACTTGTCAGGAAGCGGGACGTGGGATAATGTAGGGGCAGAGGTGGCAGAGGACAAACTGGCTGCAGCCACGCTAGCAGCCTGAACAGCGACTGCGGTAACATCCACAGCTGAGGCTGTGCGCTCAAGAGCCGCCAACCTACCCTCCAGCTGCTGGATGTACTGCGGTAGACGCTGTTCATCCGCCATTTTACTAGCCAGACCCTGGCGCTAGTATTATGTTAGAGTCTGCGGAACGCACCAAATATATGATGTAAAGAGGTGCGTTCCCAGCCCGGGGTCCACCGTGCAGGCGGAGCCTGCTGCTAGTAAAATGGCGCAAGAAGCGAACTCTGTTATCCCGTAGAGTCGCCAAAATAAACGCCGTAACGCGCTGTGGCAATATGTGCGAACTCTGTTATTCCACAGAGCCGCTAGAAGGAGTGCCGCAGCGCTATATGGCGATGTGTGCGAACTCACTTAACACCACTGAGTCGCAAAATAAACACGCTAGGGCGCTGTCTAGCATTGAAAGCGAACCCTGTTACGTCACAGAGCCGCTGAGACAAACTTCTGTGTCCTGTCAGGCACCCAGGTACACAGTTGACTGCTAAGCGAACATAGAACGTGATCATGCGCTAATGTCCTCCCGGGAGACACCCGCAATCTATGGCGTCTGAACGCCAGACCCTGAATACGGCAATCAAACTGCTCACCGGTTATGCCGGTAATCTAGGGCATCTAGGACACCGACCCTGACCAGCTAGCATACCAAACTCCTCACCGATTAAGTCGGTATTCTAGGGGCTTATTTCAGCCGGGCCCTAACCACACACACGCATGACCACATTGGCGCAAAGCATATGACGATTGATACTAGCGCATGGCGGCCCAGCCATGCTACCCTTTTATAGTAACAGCTACAGGACCTGCCAGAAACAAGGACCAATGAATCTTGTTCCAGAAGACCAGTAGTCACAGGACCTTCCTGGCGGACCAATAGGAGCTGCTGCAGTACCTGAGCATGTGACCCCTGATCTCCAATGAGAGATCTCACTCTGGGCATGCTCAGAAGGGGAAAACAAGGACTTTGTCCTAAAGACGTCTGCTCACCGCTAACCAGTACTGGCCACAATAGCAGAGCCTGGAGGAGCAGCAGTAATCCTCTGCACACTGTTAGACTGGGCGAGATGCTGGGACCGACATCTAAGCTGAGCAGGCTCCATTGCGGACGGAGATGAATGGGGGACTGCAGTGGGACTTGTTCGAGACTCCCCCTGTGCAGCAGCGGAACTCGAACCCCAACACTCATAGCTTGTTTATCTACATCTGTACCTAGTTGTGAACCCTACCCCTTTTGATATTATTTTTAAAATGGTACTCTCACTTCTTGAACTGTAAAACAGCTGGTCTTGGCAAACCAACGTTAACGGTTAAATGTGCCCTGCATGGGCATAGCGCCCTCACGCCATAAGTCCACACACCCTAACAGGACCCCCACTTTCATGTAACATGCCGGGAATAAAAGACGAGAATCTTGCCCACGGCTACCGACCCTTGTCAACTTTAACTGTGGAGAATCTGGTAATATTTAAATTTGTTGACAGCTATCCCTTCCAACTTCCCCAGACTTATGTCCCCTGCCATAATCTGTCGGGGGCAGTTGAGAGGCCCTCATACACATAAGATGATAATTTGACCCACCATTACGGTGTTCGGCCAACATTTATGTTATTTGTATGGAAGCTTTAAAGAATTTGCATACTACTTGGTCAACTTTTTATCATGCCCCTCTCTTGGCCCCAATAAAATATTAAAGCTAATACTCACCTCCTGGGTTGGCTCTGTTCCCATGGTGTTGGCAATCGTACTCCCCGGGGCTCTCGTGCAGTGTTGTGACACATGACGCAGGTGCCCAATCAGCACTGGCGTTACTGTCTCTGCCCGCGGACAAATCGAACATGAAGAGGAAGTCAGAAATCAGCTGCAGCCTTGACTTCCTCTTCATGTTTTATTTGTTTGATGGCAGAGACAGTGGCGCTAGCGCTGATTGGGCATCGGCGTCACATGTCACAACAACTGCACGGGAGCACCGGGGAGAACAAGTGCTGACACCAAGGGAACCGCGCCAGCACAGGAGGTAGTATAGGACTTATTATTTTATGCGGGCAAACAATTTGATCAAGAAGGTGCTGTCCTAGTAGTGGATAACCCCTTTAGGTTACTTAAACTGATTCAGGTTACTGCTATTGATAATTGTTGTGAATGTGTTAGAAATGAATTCTGAGCAGAGGCTCCCTCTGGTGGTTACAAACAGTACTGAACTATTCAATGAAGATTGTGAAGATTGGCAATCAGGTGTTACCGACTGGTCTTATATAAGGGAGGTTCCCTCCCATCAGGGTTGCCGGTGATCAATTGTTCTTGTCTCAACTTTGGTTCCTGGTTCACTTGGAAGCTTGCTGTGTCTTGCCTGCATCTTCTGCTAACAGATACGATTTTTTCTGCTTTTATTTTTGTGCTTGCTTTTTGCATTTTGTCCTGCACTTCTGTGGAGGTCAGCCAGGTCCCCTCCGGGGGCTTGTGCTCCTCTCAGTTTATCTGAGCCACTGTTATTTGTTCATTTGCCTTTTCCAGTTTTTTCAGTGTCTGCTGCTTAGTTTTGTTACACCAGAGAACTAATTTAGGTGGTAGAGGTCGTGTGATCTCAGGTGTTTTTGCAATTAGTGTGTTGGTATTTTTTTAGGGTTTTTTGGATTGCAGTAAGTGTCCTTCCTATCCTTTTCTTTCTAGGAAGATTGGGCCCCAACGTTTGCTCATACTATTTTCTGTCTGTGTCTGTATTTCCTCTTGTCTAACCGCCATTATATGTTTGGGGGCTTTCTACATTCTTTGGGGATCTGCTCCGGGGCAGATAGTTTTCCTCTTTCTATCTTTAGGTGTAGTTAGCTTCTCAGGCTGTGACGAGGCGTCTAGGACCAACGTAGGTACGCTCCACGGCTGCCTTTAGTTGTGGTTAGTCAGGGTACTGCAATCCAGTAGATTCCAACCTCTCTGGTGTATTGCCTTTTTGCCTGCTCTCCTCAGCTACCAAATCATAACAGTATCACCGACCAAACTGAAAATTATATGGTACTCACAGAAGGGAATGGAGTTTGCACAGTTGTCTGGCCGTGTGGATCAGCTTGCCACTGAAGTTTGGAGTATTGCTACCTATTTTGCAGGGTTGCCGGTTGTGGAACCTAGGATCCCCATGCCAGATTTGTTTTTAGGGGATCGAGCTAAATTTCTGAATTTCAAAAATAACTGTAAGTTGTTTTTTGCCTTAAAACCTAAGTCCTCAGGGAACGCAGCACAGCAGGTTCAAATTGTCATCTCTCTCCTGCCCGGCGATCCTCAGGATTGGGCTATTTTCCCTGACACCTGGGGATCCTGTTTTAAGTAATGTTGATGCATTTTTTATGGCTCTGGGGTTATTGTACGATGAACCTAATGTCACTGATCAAGCTGAAAAAGCCTTGTTGGCATTAAATCAGGGGCTTGAGGACGCTGAGTTGTACTGTCAGAGATTCCGAAGATGGACAGTTCTGACCAAATGGAATGATGATGCTTTGGCAGCCCTTTTTCGGAAGGGTCTGTCAGAGAATGTAAAAGATGTTATGGTGGGTTTCCCTGCTCCCTCTGGTCTCAATGATTCTATGTCATTGGCGATTCAAATTGACAGACGTTTGTGTGAGCGTAGAGGTATGCGTGGAATAGTGTTGCCTTGTGAACCAGCTTCTGAACCCATGCAGTGTGATAGAGTGGCTTCTGGGGCTCAGCGTCATGAGTTTCGAAAACGCAATGGGTTATGTTTCTACTGTGGTGATGCCTCTCATGCTATTTCAGTCTGCCCTAAGCGAGGAAAACGTTTTGCACGCTCAGTTGTCTTGGGTAGTGTTCAGAATAAATTTCTGTTGACTGTTACCCTGATTTGCTCCCTGTCCACATTTTCTGATCAGGCTTTTGTTGATTCGGGAGCAGCTATTAACCTGATGGATTTTGATTTTGCTAAACGTGGGTTTCCCTTGATGCCCCTACGGAAGTCTATTCCCCTACTGGGGATTGATTCTACCCCTTTGGCTGAGAATAAACCCCAGTTCTCTACTCAGGTGATAATGAGGGTTGAACCTGATCATCAGGAGAGTTGCAAATTTTTGGTGCTGTATAATCTGCATGACATTGTTGTGCTGGGTTTCCCTTGGTTACAGTCTCATAATCCTGTTTTGGATTGGAAATCTGTGTCTGTAACCAGTTGGGGCTGCCAATGTGTTAATGCCAGCACTCCTGTTTTTTCTGCCTCTCCCAGGCTCAGGATGTTCCTGACTATTTGACTGATTTTTCTGATGTGTTTAGCGAAAGTAAATCTGCATCCTTGCCCCCCATAGGAACTATGACTGCGCTATTGAATTAGTGCCTGGTAGTAAATTCCCTAAAGGTCGCCTTTTTAACTTGTCTGTACCTGAACATGACGCTATGCGGTCTTATATCAAGGAGTCATTGGAGAAGGGTCATATCAGACCATCCTCTTCACCCTTGGGTGCCGTTTTCTTCTTTGTGGCCAAAAAGGATGGTTCATTAAGGCCGTGTATTGATTATCGTCTCTTGAACAATATCACTGTGAAATATCAATATCCGTTACCCTTGATTTCTGACCTGTTTTCCAGGGTGAAAAGTGCTACTTGGTTCACCAAGCTTGACCTCAGGGGGGCGTATAACCTTATTCGTATTAAGCACGGGGATGAATGGAAGATGGCATTTAATACCCCAGAGGGGCATTTTGAGTACCTAGTGGTGCCCTTTGGGCTCACTAATGCTCCTTCCGTCTTCCAGTCCTTCATGAATGACATTTTCAAGGATTTTGTGGATAAATTTCTGATTGTTTATTTGGATGATATCTTGATTTTTTCCAATGACTGGGACTCTCATGTCAAACATGTTCGGACTGTGTTCCAGATTTTGAGAGAGAATGCTCTGTTTGTGAAGGGATCAAAGTGTCTTTTTGGCGTACAGAGGATCTCATTTCTGGGATTCATTTTGTCCCCATCTGTTATTGAAATGGACCCGGTCAAGGTTCAGGCCATCTGTGATTGGGTCCAACCTACTTCATTAAAGGCGCTTCAGAGATTCTTGGGTTTTGCCAATTTTTATCGTAAATTTATTGGTAATTTCTCTGTTATTGTTAAACCATTGACTGATTTGACCAAGAAGGGTTCTGATGTGGTGAATTGGCCTCCTGAGGCAGTCTCTGCGTTTCAGGAACTTAAGCAGAGATTCACTTCTGCTCCTGTTCTACGGCAGCCTGATGTTTCTCTGCCATTTCAGGTGGAGGTTGATGCCTCTGAAATTGGGGCAGGTGCCTTTTTGTCCCAAAGAGATCCAGAGACCTCTAAAAGTAACCCTTGTGCCTTTTTCTCTCGAAAATTTTCTCCAACTGAACGTAATTATGACGTGGGTAATCGGGAGTTATTGGCCATGAAGTGGGCTTTTGAAGAGTGGAGACATTGACTGGAAGGAGCCAAACATCAGGTGGTGGTCCTCACGGACCATAAGAATCTGGTTTATCTGGAATCAGCCAAGCGACTTAATCCTAGACAGGCCAGGTGGGCCTTGTTTTTCACACATTTTAATTTTGTGGTTTCCTTTCTTCCTGGCACTAAGAATGTTAAAGCGGATGCCCTCTCAAGGAGTTTCCTTGTGGACTCTCCTGAGTTATCTGATCCTGCTGTTATTTTGAAAGAGGGTGTAGTTCTTTCCGCCATCTCGCCCAATTTGAGACTGGCTCTGGAAGGGTGTCAGGAGGATAAACCCGAGCGCTGCCCTATTGGGAAATTGTTTGTCCCAGACCGGTGGAAAAGGAGTGTGATGTCTGAGATTCATTGTTCCGCGTTGTCCGGTCATCCCGGAATTTTTGGTACCAGAGACTTGGTTGGTCGGTCCTTTTGGTGGCCTACTTTGTCTTGTGACGTCAGGGAATTTGTGCAGTCCTGCGGGACTTGCTCTCGCTACAAGCCTTGCTCTCGCTCTTGTGGTTTGTTGATGCCATTGCCTGTGCCCAAGAGACCATGGACCCATATCTCTATGGATTTAATTTCCGACCTCCCTGTTTCTCAGAGAATGACCGTTATGTGGGTGATTTGTGATAGGTTTTCCAAAATGATACATCTTGTGCCATTACCTAAGTTGCCTTCCTCCTCCGAATTGGTGCCTTTGTTCCTTCAGCACGTGGTTCGGTTACACGGCATTCCTGAGAACATTGTGTCTGACAGAGGAGTCCAGTTTGTTTCCAGATTTTGGAGGAATTTTTGTTCTAAACTTGGTGTTCAATTGTCTTTCTCCTCGGCTTTTCATCCTCAGACCAATGGACAAACTGAGAGAACAAACCAGACATTGGAGACTTATCTGAGATGCTTTGTGTCTGCTGATCAGGATGACTGGTTATCTTTTTTGCCTTTGGCTGAGTTTGCTCTTAATAATAGGGCTAGCTCTGCCACTTTGATGTCTCCATTTTTCTGCAATTTTGGGTTTCACCCTCGATTTTCTTCGGGACAGACGGAGGCTTCTGTCTGTCCAGGTGTTGACTCTGTTGTGGAGCGTATGCAGCAGATTTGGGACCAGGTAGTGGAGAGGTTGTCCCTCTCTCAGGAGAGGGCCCAGCGGTTTGCCAACCGGCATAGGACTGATGGTCCTCGGTTTGAAGTGGGGGACTTGGTCTGGTTGTCCTCAAGAAATATCCCTATGAGAGTTGCATCTCCTAAGTTTAAGCCTAGGTTCATTGGACCTTATAAGATCATGGAGATTCTTAATCCTGTTTCCTTTCGTTTACTTCTTCCAGGGACATTTAAGATCCATAACATGTTCCACAAGTCCTTATTGAAGAGGTTTGTCGAGCCAGTGGTTCCTATGGCTGCGCCTCCTGACCCTGTTTTGGTTGAGGGCAATCTGGAGTATGTGGTTGAGAAAATATTGGATTCTCGTTTTTCTAGACGGAAACTCCAGTATTTGGTTAAGTGGAGAGGTTATGGTCAGGAGGACAATTCTTGGGTGTTTGCTTCGGACATCCATGCTAGGAGACTGATTCGTGCGTATCACAGAGCTCATCCTGACCGACCTGGTTGCCCAAATGAGGGTTCGGTGACCCCTCCTCAAGGGGGGGTACTGTTGTGAATGTGTTAGAAATGAATTCTGAGCAGAGGCTCCCTCTGGTGGTTACAAACAGTACTGAATTATTCAATGAAGATTGTGAAGATTGGCAATGAGATGTTACAGACTGGTCTTATATAAGGGTGGTTCCCTCCCATCAGGGTTGCCGGTGATCAATTGTTCTTGTCTCAACTTTGGTTCCTGGTTCACTTGGAAGCTTGCTGTGTCTTGCCTGCATCTTCTGCTAACAGATACAATTTTTTCTGCTTTTATTTTTGTGCTTGCTTTTTGCATTTTGTCCTGCACTTCTGTGGTGGTCAGCCAGGTCCCCTCCGGGGGCTTGTGCTCCTCTCAGTTTATCTGAGCCACTGTTATTTGTTCATTTGCCTTTTCCAGTTTTTTCAGTGGCTGCTGCTTAGTTTTGTTACACCAGAGAACTAATTTAGGTGGTAGAGGTCGTGTGATCTCAGGTGTTTTTGCAATTAGTGTGTTGGTATTTTTTTAGGGTTTTTTGGATTGCAGTAAGTGTCCTTCCTATCCTTTTCTTTCTAGGAAGATTGGGCCCCAACGTTTGCTCATACTATTTTCTGTCTGTGTCTGTATTTCCTCTTGTCTAACCGCCAATATATGTTTGGGGGCTTCCTATGTTCTTTGGGGATCTGCTCCGGGGCAGATAGTTTTCCTCTTTCTATCTTTAGGTGTAGTTAGCTTCTCAGGCTGTGACGAGGTGTCTAGGACCAACGAAGGTACGCTCCACGGCTGCCTTTAGTTGTGGTGGTTAGTCAGGGTACTGCAATCCAGTAGATTCCAACCTCTCTGGTGTATTGCCTTTTTGCCTGCTCTCCTCAGCTACCAAATCATAACAGATAATACACCTTTTATTTAAGGTAATATCTCTGAATTCTATTTTGGCTTCTTCTAACAGACTACATAAGTATTTTTGTGTTTTTTTCAATGCATTTTCTGTGCCTGATTCTGAAAAACTTTCTTGTCATAAGACCTATGATCATACTATTCATCTGTTACCTGACCAAGAACGTCAGGATTAGAATGTCAGAAGAATTATATTGCAGATTGTCTTTGTAAGAGATTAATTACTCCCTCTATTTCCCTTTTCTTGACCGGTTTATTTTTATTTATATTAAGTTAGTGACAAATAGTCATATATAGAGTTGGCTTAATGTTTTGTTGTCTTTTTGAACAATATTTAGATTTTTTTTTACTTGAATGTTCTTCTCTTGTGAGCCAGGTTAATTTTTTCACAGAAGTTGAGAAAAAATTGAGTTTTTTATGTAGGCGAGGACAATTTTCTATATGCGGTTTTTCTCGGTTATTGATCCTTCCAAACTCTTGTTATTTAGATTATGAGTACAAAGGAAAACCTGCAATGTTATCTTGGTTTTCATGATAAAATTTAATGTATTTTTTTCGAATAGCCTTTTATTGATGTAACCTTAAAAGCTGCGGTTGTTTCTAACTTAAAATCTAACGCTTTTTAATATTTTAAAGTGTTGCGCCTTAACCCTTTTTCCTCTTTAATTTAGAAGACGATGCTTCTGAAGTCGTTACTGGAGCTGTTCTTTTACAAGGACCTCCACTTTCACTCAGCGATTCCTATATGTTTATTTTTCTTGAAAACTGCTATTGGTTATTTCATCTCTGGCCTCAGCTTATCGATCCTCTGCCTACAGACTGTAGGTTGGGCGGGTGCTCCTGGTTGCTTGACAGTACGGACTAGTGACACTGTTATTCCTATGTCATTAATTGTGAGATTACTATGCTTGTATATGAGGTAGCTTTACCACAGCAATTTTGATGGCAAATAAGTCTAGAAGGATCTAGAAGTTAATGGAACAAGACAGAGAATTTTTCATTGTTGTTGTTGACCACCATTTGGGTTTATGTTCCAGCTTATGTGTGTGCCTGAACCAAGTTGCCTCTAACTTGTGCTGCTAGCTATCTTCAGCCTCACTTTGTCCCCAAGAAGCCTAAAAAACTGTAGTTTCTGGCTTTTATTACTGACTTTCCACTTTCTGGAGGTAAAACTGTCATTTGGATAGTGGTCGATCAATGCAGTCAACAATGCCACCGTATTCTGTTAGCTCCAGTACCTAATTCTAAAAACCTCTTCAAACTTTTTATTAGGAAAATTGTAAAATTCTATGGTGTCGCTAAACATATTTTTTTCTAATCGTGGTACTCAATTCATTTGAAAGTTTTGGAAATCTTTCTGTTTCAGGTTAAATGTTGATTTGTCCTTCCTTTTTTACCACCCTGAACCTAATAGTCATTCTGAAGGGTCATGGTTCCCTTTTGTATAGCTGATAAATAGGAATATTTCATTGTCCGGTAACTAGTTGATCCTTTTTTTGCTGGATTAAACCATATATACTGTATTTATAAAATAAAAAATCTACTATTGTCACATAGGAAATGCCAATTCCCCCAAAATAAACGTAATAGTTGGGCTGATTTCCAAAACCACTTTAACTGGAAATAGAACAGTAATAAGGATGTGCCTTATTCCTGCAAGCTACGTAAAATTAATTTCATCAAATCATTATAAAGAGAAGAACAGTCACTGAATGTTTAATTATGGGTGTTGTGTTTCTGACCAGTTTGCTAATGTTTTGCCTCTTTTTCCTGTAAGTCCTCTATCTGTCATGAACTGAGATATTAATCCATGTGTCACTAATGACAGTGTTTCTCTTTTTCCATATTATGATTCATATATATGTGGGATTGTGATTGTTGACGTCCCTTCTAAATACCTTTACTCATACAGAACGCTAGCTTGCATGATTCCGGCTTATTCTGTATAACTGCATATAATGTGAACAAATAACATTAGAGGCTGTGTGCATGCATGCTGTATACAGTATGTATCACTTAGGTCTCCATCTTCGATTTTGTCATTAGAAAAGTATATTGTATACGTCTATGTTTATGTACTTGTTTGTGTTACGTATCTGTCCCGGATCTGTGCTTTGATTCCCTCACCATGCTCCAATAAACTCTGTGGCGCACGTCAGGCTTTGCATGCTCACATGTGATCATCTGCCTGGACCTAAATAGCCTCACCACAACATACATGTGTCTTCATATTAAAACTTCAGTATTGCTAAGACTCTGCCTTGCTCCACACACCTCGGTCTACTCAGCTGCTGTCTGTAGTCTCCTAGGCGTCTCTCACCTGCTTGCTTGTGGTATCCTAGACATCTCCCACCTGCCAGCGGTTTCCAGCATCACGCAACCTTGTCTGAAGTCTCCTGGATGTCTCCTGCTTGCTTGCCTGTGGTTTACTGGATGCCTCCCGCCTGCCTGCAGTTTCCAGCACGACACCTGCTTGCTTATAGTCTCCTGGATGTTCCCTGCCTGCATGCGGTTTCCCTCATCCTGCTTGCGGTCTCCTGTCATCTTCTGCCTGCCAGTGGTTCTAGCGTACTGCCTGCTTTACAGTGGTCTCCAGGACTTCTTCTGCCTATCTGTGGTCTCTAGCATCCCGTCTGTCTGCAGTGTCCTGGATATTTTGCATCTGCCAGCAGTGTCCAGTATTCTGCCTGTCTGCTTGTGGTCTGCTGGATGTCCCCTGCCAGTCTGTGGTTTATAGCATTTCACCTGCCTGTGGTCTCCTGGTCTTTTCTCACCTGCCAGTGGTTTTCAGCATCCCACAAGCTTGTCTGAAGTCTCCTGGAATACTCCTGCCTGCTTCCCTGTTGTCTGCTGGATGCCTCCCACTTGCGTGCAGTTTAAAACACCCCTCCTGCTTGCTTGTGGTCTCCTGGATGTCTTCTGCCTGCCTGCGGTTTCCCTCATTCAGCTTGCGGTCTCCTGGTCATCTCCTGCCTGCCAGTGGTTTTAGCATTCTGCCTGCTTTACAGTGGTCTCCAGGATTTCTCCCACCTACATGTGGTCTCTAGCATCCCGCCTGCCTGCAGTCTCCTGGATATTTTGCATTTTACAGCGGTGTCCAGTATCCTGATTGCCTGCTGGACATCCCCTGCCAGTCTACAGTTTCAAGCATTCCACTTGCCTGTGGTCTCCTAGTCTTTTCCTGCCTGCCAGTGGTTTCCAGCATTCCGCCTACTTGCCTATGGTTTGCAGAATTTCACCTGTATACCTGTGGTTTTCAGTCCCTCAGCTGTCTATGTTCCGCATGCCCCACCAAGGTACTGCACCAACGCCCATCGCTTGGAGAATCCACCTCACGTGGTGAGCCTGAGGCTATGTGCACATGTTCGGGAATTGCCGCTGAAATTTCCGCGGCAATCCCGCACCTCCCTGCAGCGGGAAATCCGCATTTTATAGGTATGCGTATTCCCGCCAGAAACTAGCGTTTTGAAAGCTTAATTAGCTTGCAGAATGCTAACGTTTTCCAAGCGATCTGTAGCATCGCTTGGAAAACTGATTGACAGCTTAGTCACACTAGTGAAACAAGTGTTTGACAAGTGTGAGCAACTTTTTACAATTGATGCCGCCTATGCCGCATCAATAGTAAAAAGATCTAATGTTAAAAATAATAAAAAAAATAATAAATTGTGATATTCTCACCTTCCGGCGGCCCCCGCAGCCTTCCCGCCTCTTAGCAACGCTCCCGGCCAAACCCGTTCCCAGGGATGCTTAGCGACAATGACCCCAGATAACGCAGCATCACGTGAGACCGCTACATCATCTGGGGTCATTGTCGCTAAGCACGTCTGGGAACGGGAGTTGCCGGGAGCATCGCTGAGAGGCGGGAAGGCTGCGGGGGCCGCCGGAAGGTGAGAATATTACTATTTTTTATTTTATTGTTTTAACATGGATATGGTACCCAGGGTCTGGAGGAGAGTCTCCTCTCCTCCAGACCCTGGGTACCATCCGCACATGAACCGCTTACTTTGCGCATGGTGGGCATAGCCACATGCGGAAAGTAAGCGGTTCAATGCATTCCTATGGTGGCGGAATCGCCGTGATTCCGGAGAGAGAATGAACATGCTGCGTTCTTTTCCACGATGCGTTTTTTTTGCGGAAAAAAAACGCAGCATGTGCACAAAAATTGTGGAATGCATTCTACTAATAGGATGCTTAATGCATGCGTTTTTTCAGCGGAAAACCGCTGCAAAAACGCTAAAAAAAACGCGAAAAATCCTCAACGTGTGCACATAGCCTGAAAGTTTGGTAACTATTTCTGTATATCACACAAAACTACCCAGAATAAACAAGATTCAGTCAATACATCAGCCTTCTATAGGCACTTAAAATATACAAAGATTTTCATATTGATGACCTATTCTTATTATGGCCAACCAATATTAGATTGGTTGCGATTGGACTGACATAATAAGATAAGCTCATTAATGTGGCAATGGGGGGCACAGCATGCCTTTTATTGTTTACCTGACAGAGCTCTGAATATGTTCTAGAGGCAGTGCCTGGAACTGCAGCTGTTTGCGGCATTCAGTGGGTTGAGATACGTCAAACAATTAGGCACAGGGCAGAAGAAGCACAGAACAAACTTTGGAATCATGAAGGGATAACAAAAAACAGCAATACTTGCAAAAACCTGCTGCACCAATCCCTCCTGTCCCTACGTCTGGCCAATTAATGTCCCAGTACCATAGCATCATACAGACTACAATGTAGCCAGTCTTCCATTATGTGTTGGTCACAAGCTCTTCTCTATCTGAAGCTCAGCTCAGACCCACCCCATATCACATGTAGCATCCACTAATGTTGAATTCTCTCCCAAACCTACTCAATTTGGATTTTCACAGCCTAGAATCTCTTACTGCCCACGCAGACTTGATGGAGTTGACCTCCCAAAAATGCTTAAGATAGTCTCAGCCCAGACCACAACTATTAATACTCTCTTTCCAATGTTAGCTCATTGTCTGGTGTTGTGAAAACGCTGGAGGCGACTTTGGAGCTGGGGCTCCCTCCGGTGGTTGCTGAGGGTAATGAACTAATTGCAGAATGGCTTTCAGCTGGATCCGAATGGTCTGATATAGGTGATCTGAACTCCCAGCAGCCTTGCCGGTAATCAATTGTTCCTCCTGGTCTTGCTTGGAGCACAGCTAGCTTCCCTGCTCTCATTCCAGAGAACATTGTGTCTGACAGAGGAGTCCAGTTTGTTTCCAGATTTTGGAGGAAATTTTGTTCTAAACTTGGTGTTCAGTTGTCTTTCTCCTCTGCATTTCACCCTCAGACCAATGGACAAACTGAGAGAACAAACCAGACCTTGGAGACTTACTTGAGATGTTTTGTGTCTGCTGATCAAGATGATTGGGTCTCTTTTTTGCCTTTGGCTGAGTTTTCTCTTAATAATAGAGCTAGCGCTGCCACCTTGATGTCTCCATTTTTTTGCAATTCTGGGTTTCACCCTCAATTTTCTTCAGGACAGGCGGAGGTGTTGTGTTTTGGTAGCTGAGGAGAATAAGCAAAAACGGCAATACACCAGAGAGGCTGGAACCTATTGGATTGCAGTAACCTGAACTAACCACACAACTAGAGGTAGCCGTGGAGCGTTCCTACGTTGATCCTAGACGCCTCGTCACAGCCTGAGAGATAACTACACCTAAAGGCAGAAAGAGGAAAGCTATCTGCCCCGGAGCAGATCCCCAAAGAAAATAGGAAGCCCCAAAACATGTAATGGCGGTTAGACAAGAAGAAGCATGGACACAGACAGAAAATAGAATGAGCAAATGCTGGGGCCCAATCTGTCTAGACAGAAAAGTACAGGAAAGGATACTCACTGCAATCCAAAAAAAATCCTAAAAAATGCCAACTCTTCTGATTTCAAAAACACCTGAGATCACACGATCTCTACCACCTAAATCAGATCTCTGGTGTCACAAAACTAAGCCGCAGCCACTGAAAAAACAGGAAAAAGCAAATGAACAAATAACAGTGGCTTCAGATAAACTGAGAGGAGCACAAGCCCCCCGGAGGGGACCTGGCTGACCTCCACAGAAGTGCAGGGAACAATGCAAAAAGCAAGCACAAAAATAAAAGCTGAAAATATCTTATCTGATAGCAGAAGATGCAGGCAAGACTCAGCAAACTTACAAATGAACCTGGAACCACAATTGAGACAAGAACAATTGATCACCGGCAACCATCATGGGAGGGAACCTCCCTTATATCAGACCAGTCAGCGATCCCAGATTGCCATTCCTCGCTGAAAGGTTCAGTATTGTCTGTAACCACCAGAGGGAGCCTCTGCTCAGAAACCATCTCTAGCACATTCATAACACGGAGGCTTCTGTCTGTTCGGGGGTTGACTCTATTGTGCAGCATATGCAGCAGATTTGGGACCAGATGGTGGAGAGGTTCTCTCTCTCTCAGGAGAAGGCCCAGCGGTTTTCCAACCGGCATAGGACTGATGGTCCTCGTTTTAAAGTGGGGGACTTGGTTTGGTTGTCCTCAAGGAATATCCCTATGAAGGTTGCATCTCCAAAATTTAAGCCAAGGTTCATTGGACCTTATAAGATCATGGAAATTATTAATCCGGTTTCCTTCCGTTTGCTTCTTCCAGGGACATTTAAGATCCATAACGTGTTCCACAAGTCCTTATTGAAGAGGTTTGTCGAGCCAGTGGTTCCTATGGCTGCGCCTCCCGACCCTGTTTTGGTTGAGGGCAATTTGGAGTATGTGGTTGAGAAAATATTGGATTCTCGTTTTGCTAGACGGAAACTCCAGTATTTGGTTAAGTGGAGAGGTTATGGTCAGGAGGACAATTCTTGGGTGTTTGCTTCGGACATCCATGCTGGGAGACTGATCCGTGCCTATCATCGAGCTCATCCTGATCGGCCTGGTTGCGCAGGTGAGGGTTCGGTGACCCCTCCTCAAGGGGGGGGTACTGTTGTGAATACGCTGGAGGCGACTTCGGAGCTGGGGCTCCCTCCGGTGGTTACTGAGGGTAATTAACTAATTGCAGAATGGCTTTCAGCTGGATCCGAATGGTCTAATATAGGTGATCTGAACTCCAAGCAGCCTTGCTGGTAATCAATTGGTCCTCCTGGTCTTGCTTGGAGCACAGCTAGCTTCCCTGCTTTCATTCAGATAAGTGTTTGCTGTTTTTTTTCCTCTGTTGGATTTTCCCTGCTGGTTTGCTGCTTGCAGTGGACTGCAGCCTGTCCCCTTTTGGGGGTCTGGCGCTGCAATTGTGTTCAGTTTATGTTTGCACTTTTGCTTTGTCCCTTTGTCACTTTTTATTTGCTGAATTGCCATTTGTTACACCAGGGATCTGATTTAGGTGGTTGAGATCGTGTGGTCAAAGATTTTTTTGTTAATCAGAAGTGTTGGTATTTTTGTCAGGGTTTTGCTGGATTGCGGTCAGAATTCTTTCCTATACTTTTCTATCTAGACAGATTGGGCCCCAGCGTTTGCTCATTCTATTTTCTGTCTGCGTCCGGGTTTTCTTCTTGTCTAACCGCTATTACATGTTTGGGGGCTTCCTATTTCTTTGGGGACTCTGCTCCGGGGCAGATAACTTTCATCTTTCGGCCTTTAGGTGTAGTTATCTCTTCGGCTGTGACGAGGCGTCTAGGATCACTGTAGGTACGCTCCACGGCTACTTCTAGTGTGTGCGGTTAGTTTAGGTTACTGCAATCCAATAGGTTCCAGCCTCTCTGGTGTATTACTGCTTTTGCTATTTTTTGCAATTTCTCCTCAGCTACCGAAACATAACAGTCTGGTTCATTCAGTGAAAATACTCAAACATTACAACATAGCAATACACTGACACCCTGATCCTCAGGATCCGTGTAGAACTCCAAAAATACACTGCAAAATGCTACCTTAGGCACAGAGTCATCCATTGTGGCCTTGTGTAGCCCAGCTGCGCTTGGAGCCACATGTACCCAGGAGGATGCACAGAAGGTAAACCCACACAAACACCTAATATTCATTCACACCTTCACTATTCCCTGGAGCCACCAGAGGGAGCCCTTGAAGAGTATGTTTATATATAAGGGTTGTGAAGAGAGCAGTTAGTTAGATCTCAGATTACCTCAGAGTGAGAACTCCTCAGACGAGCTGATAAGGAGTTGTCAGATCACCTCAGAGAGACGAGCTGAGAGGGAGAGTTACCTCAGAACGTGACAGACTGTTAGTTCCCTGGAGCGTGGAAAGTTAGCTCTTTGAGTGTGCATAGATCAGTCTGACGGAAGGTCCTGATAGCAGCTTCAGACAGAGCCTCAGAAGGAAGCGAAGGAAAGGGAACTGCAGTTACAGAAAGACTGAAGACTACAGATTGTACTTAGTTTGTATTGTGGAGTCCAATAATAGTGGAGGAAGATAGCCACTTTAGCCTGGTCAAAACTGAGTCAACTGAGGTAGTTTTAGTGAGCAAGCGTGCCGACGCTTTGAGAGCGGTGAAAAGAAAGGAGAATCTGCCATCTACTTCTAGTGTGTGCTTATGTTAAGGGTAAGAGTAGGACGAAAGGCGAGTGGAAGGAAAAGAGAGTGACAGAGGTTGAAACAGCATTGATCGCTTACCTCTACTCTGAACAACCGGACGCCGGGTCCGAGCTTGCTAGCATCTACACGACTAGTAGGAGATACCAGAGACCCTGTGGGACTTCAAGTCGCAGGGGCCCAGCAGTGCTGATACGTAACCAAGGTCAGGAAGACGGGGGTCTAGCAGGACGCTGTATACAGAGACACTGTTCTATCTACAAGAAGGCTTCACCACAAAGTCAGCCGGGCGTATATGAAAAGACAGAGTTAGACTTCGTTTCATACAGGTCAGAAACTCACACACAAACAGGAGTACGGAGGCCCTACACCTACTCAGTGGGATTACTGGAAGTGCATCCTCCACCCTGATGGCTTCCCGGGACGTGCCTGCAACTACCATCAGTAAAGGTACAGAAAGAGACTTTCGTGTATGTGTCTGCCTTATTGCTCCTGCACCCCTACACCGCCATATACCCTGAGGGATCAGTCTTGCCTGTGGAAGACTTAACACGTTGCTGCCCAGTAACAACCCCTCAGAGGATCTACCCTGCAGCGCTGGTCACCCTGACCAGGTACCACAGGTGGCGTCACGAATAAACTGTATACATCCTTTAATCCCCTGTAAATATCCCACATTTTATGGTGATCGCCCAGGGCAACGGACCGAGCTGTGCTACCCGTGACATCCCCCATTGAAGTGAACGAGCTCGGTGCCGAGTACCCCACAGGCCCTGGCTGTGCGACTCATCTAATTTTGGCATCACGAACAGGATCCGAAGCTCGCTATAAGTGAGTCCTGTGTGCCTGAATGGACTGTTTTTGTGCAAAAAGACTGTGTTGCTGTTTTTGTGATTTTTGGCGCCATTTGCCGCCATTTTGCTGCCATATTCGCGCCCTGAGGCGCTGGTGAAGAAGGAGCGCGTGCTTCGTGGGCGTGCGCTCACTCTGTGGCGCAAAAGAGATGTCCGCCTACCCTAGATGTGACTGCCCTAACCGGACATGCCCATCAGAAAGGGGAATCCACCTCCTGGTCCCAAATGGAGTGAAGAGGAGGAAAAGGAAAATCTGCCCCTGTACCAAAGAACGGGACCCCCCGAATGGAGAAGGGACGGGTGACCTGGTAAAGACGGCTGCCGGAAGTGAGCTGTCGCGGGAGGGAATGAAGGAGCTCACCCTCCCCAGCGATGAAGCGGACGCAGCACTGGAGGATCTGGCCCAGCTCCGGGCAGAAGTGGAGTGGATGGAACAGAGCTGGAGAGCCCAGAAGCTGCGGCTGCAGCAGAGCCGATCGCTCCGCCCACCTGTGATTCCGGCATCAGAAACCGTCCAGAAGGAAAGTGAGTGGAGACGCCGAGAACAGGAAGAGCGGCAGCAGCGGGAGCAGCGTGAGGTGCAGCGGCTTCGCCAGAGGTGCCGGGAGAAGGATCTCGCAGACAAGGAGAACGTCCGGCGAGACAGAAGTACGCTCCGGGAACCGCGGCGCCAGGGGACAGTGTGTGACTTCAAACTCCAGGGAGGCTGGGGGTTCATACACGAGCCCGGGCTCTATCAGAAGATCTTTGTCCATTGCTGTGATGTAGAGTCTCACCTGCCTAGGGGACACCCGGACAGGGACCTGCTAAAAGGGGATGTTGTCTCCTACACGCAGCATTGGGGGCTTAAAGGGTGGTATGCCCTGAACGTCTCCAGAGTCAGCGCCCCGGTCCCTGAAGCAGGAAACGTACCCCGCATCTCAGTGTCCCAGGCCTCTACAAACCTAGCGCCAGTCTGCGCACCTGAACCATGCCTGTGCACACTGCAGAGCGCAAGCCTGAGAGAGGCACCTGTCAGGCCTCCAAGTCGCAGAATGAAAATAGAAAAGAGGACTGTGGCTACCCAGACACCGGTAGCAGGACATGACTTCATGGTGATGAGGTTCAGAACGCACAGTGTGCTTCCAGCCCCAGGTATGGAAGATGCTGCAATGTTCGCTGAAGAAGACCAGTAGGACCCGGACAGGGTTTACTGTACTGTACAAAGTTGCCAGAGAAGTTATGTTGAAAAGTTGCACTTTATTGTGAAAATGTTTACATGATTGATGTATAGTATACCCCAGTGTAAGGTTCTTTGTCTCTGTTGACATGTTCCTTGAAACTCAGTTTTTCGTCGGCCATTTTGCTTTCTGTCTTTCTGCAGCTCTTGCCCTCAGTTAATATGGAGTTTCCAGTTTTCATGTTCCCGCCCTGATTCTTCCCTCTTGCTTCTTAAGCAGCCTCAGCTGAACAATCAGTGCTCCTGAATCAAGCCTCAGTCAGTCTGTGACCTGACTCCTGGAAGCCTTGGACTTGTACTCCAGCTATTCCCTACTGAGGAACCTTGGAACACTTTTGGACTCTGGAAACCTGCTGTTTGGTGAATCCATGTTTGCAGAGGAATTACGGTACAGAGAAGAGATCCTGAACCTGCTTTGGAGATTTATTGTAGTGCTTGAAGTTACTCTGGCCTGCTGTGTCTCCAGTCGCTGTTCCTGCAAACTGTGTGAACTTTTCAGCATGCTTGTATGAAGTAATACAAGTCATTTCATTTCAACCTATGTCTCCTGTGTTTTCCTCGCACCCAAGCACAAGACGCTATAGGAACTGTACACTATACATGACAAGATTCAGGAGCCAATGTTTAGTGTCTGCTGGGTCTGGGAAAGCTGTGTCTGCTGTGACTGTGGATATCAGATGTCCGTTTAATACCTTATGTGATGACAGTGGTTGTGACTTCTCACAACCATTCCAGGTGAGCGCATTCCCTTAAAATTTTACTCTGGAGTGTTACCACAGGTAAACACTATTGTTTTTTTTTTTTTTCCTTTCCTCTTCCAGCACTTCTGCCTTAAAAGATCTGGAAGATGGCGGCCCGCATAAAGGAACTTTGCGGAGTGACTGATACAATCCTTTCAGATGTACAGACTTTAAAAACCCGTTTTGCAAGCTTACAGGACCTCACTAATCATAATTTGCAAGTGTTTGGACAGACTACCCAGGAATTGCGAGCCAGGATTGAGGCTCTAGAGGAACGAGCCCAGGCTCCTGCCATAACCCCGAGTTCTGGGATCCCCAAATTACCTCCTTTTCGTTTTGGCGGTGAACGTGAGAAATTCAGGGGATTTATTAATCAATGCAATTTATTTTTCTCTGCACATGCTTCACAATTTCCCACTGAACGATCCAAAGTGCTTACTATAATCATGTTGCTTACCAATAAGGCTTTGATGTGGGCAAACCCTCTGATTGAGACTGAGGATGATTGTTTGAATCACCTTGATGCTTTTATTTCAGCCATGGGGCAGGTGTTTGATGACCCCAATCGAGGTGCAACAGCTGAAGCAGCCATGTTAACTTTGCACCAAGGTAAGCGTTCAGTAGCCGAATATGCCCTGGATTTCAGGAGATGGGCTCTTGATACCACTTGGGACACTTCCGCTAAAAAATCTATTTTTCGGAAAGGGTTGTCTCCACTGATTAAGGATGAACTTGCTCGTGCCGACCCTCCCACTGCGTTAGGTGACTTTATTAACTATTGTATCCGTATTGATGCTCGTCTGACTGAACGCAGACAAGAGAGATGGTTCGAAAATAATCGCACTAACCTTTTACTACCTCCCTCCTCAGCTAAGGAACCTTTGAGTAGGATCACAAGGGAACCAGAACCTGAACCCATGCAGGTGGACTCTTTTCAAAGACGGGTTAGTGATGCACGCAAAGAACATCGTATAAAGGAAAATCTATGTTTCAACTGTGGTAAGTCAGGGCACTTCATTATAAACTGCCCCAGCCGTTCTCGTAAGACTACTGCAGCAGTCATTCACTGTGAGTGTTGCGAGAGGAGCTCTGTCATGTCCGAGCCTCAGGCTCCAGAGAGATCTGCTGCAAGAGATCTTGATTTCTCGGACTTAAACTCTGTTAGTTCTGGGGACGATGACGGTATAAACGATGCAATTTTTCAAGTTTCCTCAGCGGTGTCCCAGCTGAGTTGTAAAAGAAACAATTCTCATTGCTTCCTTTCTATCAAACTCTGGGTTGACTCAGTCTGGGTGTCTAGCTCTGCTATGATCGACTCAGGAGCAAGTGGAAATTTCATGGATATCTCCTTTGCTCTGAAACAGGGGATACGTTCAGTGAAGAAGGCTACTCCAGTACAGATGGAGACTGTGGATGGCTCTCTACTGACTTCTGGACCAGTGGATCAAGAAACAGAGCCTTTGAGGGTCCTTATGGGTAAAGATCATCAGGAGAAAATGTCTTTTTTGCTTATCTCTTCTCCCCACTTTCCCATTATTCTAGGGCTACCATGGCTGCAGGCGCAGAATCCTACGATTAACTGGGAGACCAAGGAATTACACTTTCCGGAGAAACAGATGAGTCAAGGAGTTTCAGCTTGCTCTGTTCCTAAAGGAACCATGTCAGTCCCTGAACTACCAGCTGTATACCAGGACTATGTGGATTTATGTGACAAGAAGAACGCTGATCAGCTTCCTCCTCACCGTCCATATGATTGTCCAATTGAATTATTGCCTGGAGCCGAGATACCTTTTGGTAAGATCTACCCCCTAGCGGGGCCCGAGCTAAAAGCTTTGAAGGATTATATAGACGAAAATTTAGCCAAGGGCTTCATACGCCCCTCTTCATCTCCCGCAGGTGCACCCATCTTCTTTGTGAAGAAGAAAGATGGATCTCTGAGACCCTGCATAGACTATAGGGAACTCAATAAGGTTACTATTAGAAACCGTTATCCATTGCCTTTAATCCCTGAGTTGTTGGAGAGAGTGCGGCATGCCAAAATTTTCTCTAAATTGGATCTCCGTGGGGCCTATAACTTGGTCCGTATTAGAGCTGGGGATGAATGGAAGACTGCTTTCAGGTTACGCTATGGACACTTTGAATATCTAGTTATGCCTTTTGGTCTGAGTACCGCCCCAGCCACTTTCCAACACTTCGTGAATGATATCTTCAGGGATCTCCTAGATACATTTGTGGTGATTTATCTGGATGATATTCTAATTTTTTCTAACTCCACAGAGGAACATCATGGACATGTGAGAATGGTCTTAGAACGCCTAAGACAAAACCATCTCTACATCAAACTTGAAAAATGTGAATTCCATAGGACCGAAATTCAATTTCTGGGTATCTACGCAAGGGATTAGTATGGATGGAAGCAAGACCCAAGCCATCAAGGATTGGCCAATTCCTAGAAATGTGAAGGAGGTGCAGCGTTTCATCGGGTTTGCCAACTTCTATAGACGTTTCATTAAGAATTTTTCTGAGGTAGTGTCATCTATCACCCAACTTACCCGGAAACAGTCTAGGTTCTCCTGGACCCCGCAAGCTCAGGAAGCATTTTCCTGTTTAAAGGATAAATTTACCACCGCACCTATCTTAGTACATCCCAACCCCGAGCTTGCCTTCATAATAGAGGTGGATGCTTCAGACTGTGCCGTTGGAGCTATACTCTCTCAGAGAACAGGTGAGAAGAATGTCTTGCATCCCTGTGCCTTCTTTTCCCAGCAGTTGTCTTCGGCTGAGAGGAACTACGATGTGGGCAATAGAGAATTGTTGGCCATTATTGCCGCCTTCAAGGAATGGAGACACCTTCTTCAGGGAGCTGCACAGCAAATAGTCGTCCTGACAGACCATCGTAACCTTGAATTTATCAGGTCGGCTAAGTGCCTGACTCCTCGCCAGGCTCGCTGGAATCTTTTCCTAAACCAATTTAATTTTGTCATTTCTTATAGACCAGGATCGCGCAATGGAAAGGCTGATGCACTCTCTAGGATTCATTCAGCAGAGACACGTCCACTTACTCCTCCTAAGACTATTCTTCCTGACTCTAGATTCCTGGGAGTGATTCATAATCAAGACCTACTTAAGGACATCAAGGAAGCATACCATGCGGATTCTTTGTTGGCTCAACCCCAAGGGACGTAAGTCTTGTCTTTAAGAATGGTGTGTGGGTTCAGGGACAACGTCTGTATATACCTGAAACAGTCAGATTGAGAGTATTGCAACTCATCCACGATTCCAAGATAGCCGGGCATAGGGGAATTCTAAAGACACAAGAATTTCTTTCTCGTTTCTTTTGGTGGCCCACTTACAGGAAAGATGTCTTAAACTATGTCACTTCATGTGAAGTCTGTGCAAGATGCAAAACACCTCGCTCCTCACCAACTGGTCTGTTGCAAGGAACTGTACACTATACATGACACCCAGTTGGGTAATGTGGTTGTGATAATGTGAAATGCTCTTTTGATGGACTGCGTGCTGAGAACTCTTGCAGCACAAAGACTCTAGATGTAAATAGTTGGTACTTGGTGCCCCATCTTGGTTTACGTAAACCGTACTACCTCAGAAGAAAAACCTGTGTGGTGTGGCCTAGAGTGAGGTCTGCAGAAGGAAAGCCCTGCAGCCCACCCAGGACCACCGTGGGAGGTTTTGAACGGGTCCTCCACAAGAATCTTGTATATTTACATTTGAAAGTATTTTCTACTTTTCTATTTATGTGAATACTTCTCCGTCCAATTATGACAAGAGCATTCTTAAAGTGATACCTTTATTGGCTAACCAGAAAATTATATGTTCGCAAGCTTTCAGAGCGCAGAGGCTCCTTCTTCAGGCAAGATTACATTTCTACTTTTCTATTTGTATTTATTGCAACGTTTGAAGTGTCCTCACCTCCCGCAAGGGACGAGTTATTGTTTATGTTGATGTTATATAAAAATTTATTTCTTTTCAGCCCGGGAGTGCTGATGATAACTAGGGGGATGTGTAGCCCAGCTGCGCTTGGAGCCACATGTACCCAGGAGGATGCACAGAAGGTAAACCCACACAAACACCTGATATTCATTCACACCTTCACTATTCCCTGGAGCCACCAGAGGGAGCCCTTGAAGAGTATGTTTATATATAAGGGTTGTGAAGAGAGCAGTTAGTTAGATCTCAGATTACCTCAGAGTTAGAACTCCCCAGACGAGCTGAGAGGGAGTTGTCAGATCACCTCAGAGAGACGAGCTGAGAGGGAGAGTTACCTCAGAACATGACAGACTGTTAGTTCCCTGAAGCGTGGAAAGTTAGCTCTTGGAGTGTGCATAGATCAGTCTGACGGAAGGTCCTGATAGCAGCTTCAGACAGAGCCTCAGAAGGAAGCGAAAGAAAGGGAACTGCAGTTACAGAAAGACTGAAGTCTACAGATTGCACTTAGTTTGTATTGTGGAGTCCAGTAATAGTGGAGGAAGATAGCCACTTTAGCCTGGTCAAAACTGAGTCAACTGAGGTAGTTTCAGTGAGCAAGCTTGCCGACGCTTTGAGAGCGGTGAAGAGAAAGGAGAATCTGCCATCTACTGCTAGTGTGTGCTTATGTTAAGGGTAAGAGTAGGACGAAAGGTGAGTGGAAGGAAAAGAGAGTGACAGAGGTTGAAACAGCATTGATCGCTTACCTCTACTCTGAACAACCGGACGCCGGGTCCGAGCTTGCTAGCATCTACACGACTAGTAGGAGATACCGGAGACCCTGTGGGACTTCAAGTCGCAGGGGCCCAGCAATGCTGATACATAACCGAGGTCAGGAAGACGGGAGTCTAGCAGGACGCTGCATAAAGAGACACTGTTCTATCCACAAGAAGGCTTCACCACAAAGTCAGCCGGGCGTATATGAAAAGACAGAGTTAGACTTCGTTTCATACAGGTCAGAAACTCACACACAAACAGGAGTACGGAGGCCCTACACCTACTCAGTGGGATTACTGGACGTGCATCCTCCACCCTGATGGCTTCCCGGGACGTGCCTGCAACTACCATCAGTAAAGGTACAGAAAGAGACTTTCGTGTGTGTGTCTGCCTTATTGCTCCTGCACCCCTACACCGCCATATACCCTGAGGGATCAGTCTTGCCTGTGGAAGACTTAACACGTTGCTGCCCAGTAACAACCCCTCAGAGGATCTACCCTGCAGCGCTGGTCACCCTGACCAGGTACCACAGGTGGCGTCACGAATAAACTGTATACATCCTTTAATCCCCTGTAAATATCCCACATTTTATGGTGATCGCCCAGGGCAACGGACCGAGCTGTGCTACCCGTGACATCCCCCATTGAAGTGAACGAGCTCGGTGCCGAGTACCCCACAGGCCCTGGCTGTGCGACTCATCTAATTTTGGCTTCACGAACAGGATCCGAAGCTCGCTATAAGTGAGTCCTGTGTGCCTGAATGGACTGTTTTTGTGCAAAAAGACTGTGTTGCTGTTTTTGTGATTTTTGGCGCCATTTTCCGCCATTTTGCCACCATATTCGCGCCCTGAGGCGCTGGTGAAGAAGGAGCGCGTGCTTCGTGGGCGTGCGCTCACTCTGTGGCGCAAAAGAGATGTCCGCCTACCCTAGATGTGACTGCCCTAACCGGACATGCCCATCAGAAAGGGGAATCCACCTCCTGGTCCCAAATGGAGTGAAGAGGAGGAAAAGGAAACTCCGCCCCTGTACCAAAGAACGGGACCCCCCGAATGGAGAAGGGACGGGTGACCTGGTAAAGACGGCTGCCGGAAGTGAGCTGTCGCGGGAGGGAATGAAGGAGCTCACCCTCCCCAGCGATGAAGCGGATGCAGCGCTGGAGGACCTGGCCCAGCTCCGGGCAGAAGTGGAGTGGATGGAACAGAGCTGGAGGGCCCAGAAGCTGCGGCTGCAGCAGAGCCGATCGCTCCGCCCACCTGTGATTCCGGCATCAGAAACCGTCCAGAAGGAAAGTGAGTGGAGACGCCGAGAACAGGAAGAGCGGCAGCAGCGGGAGCAGCGTGAGGTGCAGCGGCTTCGCCAGAGGTGCCGGGAGAAGGATCTCGCAGACAAGGAGAACGTCCGGCGAGACAGAGGTACGCTCCGGGAACCGCGGCGCCAGGGGACGGTGTGTGACTTCAAACTCCAGGGAGGCTGGGGGTTCATACACGAGCCCGGGCTCTATCAGAAGATCTTTGTCCATTGCTGTGATGTAGAGTCTCACCTGCCTAGGGGACACCCGGACAGGGACCTGCTAAAAGGGGATGTTGTCTCCTACACGCAGCATTGGGGGCTTAAAGGGTGGTATGCCCTGAACGTCTCCAGAGTCAGCGCCCCGGTCCCTGAAGCAGGAAACGTACCCCGCATCTCAGTGTCCCAGGCCTCTACAAACCTAGCGCCAGTCTGCGCACCTGAACCATGCCTGTGCACACTGCAGAGCGCAAGCCTGAGAGAGGCACCTGTCAGGCCTCCAAGTCGCAGAATGAAAATAGAAAAGAGGACTGTGGCTACCCAGACACCGGTAGCAGGACATGACTTCATGGTGATGAGGTTCAGAACGCACAGTGTGCTTCCAGCCCAGGTATGGAAGATGCTGCAATGTTCGCTGAAGAAGACCAGTAGGACCCGGACAGGGTTTACTGTACTGTACAAAGTTGCCAGAGAAGTTATGTTGAAAAGTTGCACTTTATTGTGAAAATGTTTACATGATTGATGTATAGTATACCCCAGTTGGGTAATGTGGTTGTGATAATGTGAAATGCTCTTTTGATGGACTGAGTGCTGAGAACTCTTGCAGCACAAAGACTCTAGATGTAAATAGTTGGCACTTGGTGCCCCATCTTGGTTTTACGTAAACCGTACTACCTCAGAAGAAAAACCTGTGTGGTGTGGCCTAGAGTGAGGTCTGCAGAAGGAAAGTCCTGCAGCCCACCCGGGACCACCGTGGGAGGTTTTGAACGGGTCCTCCACAAGAATCTTGTATATTTACATTTGAAAGTATTTTCTACTTTTCCATTTGTATTTATTGCAACGTTTGAAGTGTCCTCACCTCCCGCAAGGGACGAGTTATTGTTTATGTTGATGTTATATAAAAATTTATTTCTTTTCAGCCCGGGAGTGCTGATGATAACTAGGGGGGATGTGTAGCCCAGCTGCGCTTGGAGCCACATTTACCCAGGAGGATGCACAGAAGGTAAACCCACACAAACACCTGATATTCATTCACACCTTCACTATTCCCTGGAGCCACCAGAGGGAGCCCTTGAAGAGTATGTTTATATATAAGGGTTGTGAAGAGAGCAATTAGTTAGATCTCAGATTACCTCAGAGTGAGAACTCCTCAGACGAGCTGAGAGGGAGTTGTCAGATCACCTCAGAGAGACGAGCTGAGAGGGAGAGTTACCTCAAAACGTGACAGACTGTTAGTTCCTTGGAGCTGGAAAGTTAGCTCTTTGAGTGTGCATAGATCAGTCTGACGGAAGGTCCTGATAGCAGCTTCAGACAGAGCCTCAGAAGGAAGCGAAGGAAAGGGAACTGCAGTTACAGAAAGACTGAAGACTACAGATTGCACTTAGTTTGTATTGTGGAGTCCAGTAATAGTGGAGGAAGATAGCCACTTTAGCCTGGTCAAAACTGAGTCAACTAAGGTAGTTTCAGTGAGCAAGCTTGCCGACGCTTTGAGAGCGGTGAAGAGAAAGGAGAATCTGCCATCTACTGCTAGTGTGTGCTTATGTTAAGGGTAAGAGTAGGACGAAAGGTGAGTGGAAGGAAAAGAGAGTGACAGAGGTTGAAACAGCATTGATCGCTTACCTCTACTCTGAACAACCGGACGCCGGGTCCGAGCTTTCTAGCATCTACACGACTAGTAGGAGATACCGGAGACCCTGTGGGACTTCAAGTCGCAGGGGCCCAGCAGTGCTGATACGTAACCGAGGTCAGGAAGACGGGGGTCTAGCAGGACGCTGCATACAGAGACACTGTTCTATCCACAAGAAGGCTTCACCACAAAGTCAGCCGGGCGTATATGAAAAGACAGAGTTAGACTTCGCTTCATACAGGTCAGAAACTCACACACAAACAGGAGTACGGAGGCCCTACACCTACTCAGTGGGATTACTGGACGTGCATCCTCCACCCTGACGGCTTCCCGGGACGTGCCTGCAACTACCATCAGTAAAGGTACAGAAAGAGACTTTCGTGTGTGTGTCTGCCTTATTGCTCCTGCACCCCTACACCGCCATATACCCTGAGGGATCAGTCTTGCCTGTGGAAGACTTAACACCTTGCTGCCCAGTAACAACCCCTCAGAGGATCTACCCTGCAGCACTGGTCACCCTGACCAGGTACCACAGGTGGCGTCACGAATAAACTGTATACATCCTTTAATCCCCTGTAAATATCCCACATTTTATGGTGATCGCCCAGGGCAACGGACCGATCTGTGCTACCCGTGACATCCCCCATTGAAGTGAACGAGCTCGGTGCCGAGTACCCCACAGGCCCTGGCTGTGCGACTCAGCCTCATTTCTACCTTCTCTGTTATGTCGGATGAGCAGGCCTGGATTTCACTAACACACAATAACCATTCCCAACACTCTCCAAATCATTCCCTTATGTTCACATCTTTAAATACCCACCTGCAATATATACACTTCAGTCAGCATCAGGCTTCTCCTAGGTCCTGGGTTCTCCTGATATTTACTTATGTTAGCTGACAGTTAAGGAGCCAACATTCCTACTGTCTGATACTGGAAAAAGATATGGGAAACAAAGGAATACCATGGGCCGCCAGTACATATATTGTGACAGGATCACTGGCACTGTATGTGAGGAGAGATATGTGTCACAAAGATTGCTTTCTTCTCCAGCTTGCCATGTGCTGAAAGGATTAACCAGCCATGATAAGGGACTGTTTTTTTTTTTGGTGAGTAGATCAGAGATGGGCAGGATGCCTACTCACCATATCTACATGTCAAGGGTGTGGCTGGGGAGTTAAGCCACTGTTTTTTTCCTCTGTTTTTGTGTTTGGAGAGGAAAGTCTCCATATGTGGCTCCAGGAGGAGCAGAGGACTTTTAGTGTTCCCTGCCGGTGAATCTTGCAGGAAAAAGAACTCTGTTGGACCATTAGCTCAGAAAGGCCATGTTTACTTTGTTCAACCCTGCTAGGGTTTATGCTCTGCTATAATAAACCAGCAGGTGATTTACCACAAGAAGTGTTCCTGTATCCACCTCCTCAAGCAGCTGAGTGAGTCAGCCCCTCACATTATATATATATATATATATATATATATATATATATAATACAGTACAGACCAAAAGTTTGGACACACCTTCTCATTTAAAGATTTTTCTGTATTTTCATGACTATGAAAATTGTACATTCACACTGAAGGCATCAAAACTATGAATGAACACATGTGGAATTATATACTTAACAAAAAAGTAATGGCCGGAGCAGAGCCTCCCTCCCCTCAAGAAAGAGGCGTGGGCGGAGGCTGGCATGACGGGGGTTTGGAGGGGTTTACAAAGAGGGAGGAACATTTAAATGAGAGGGGATGGTGGGGGGTTTATAAGGCAGTGATGGGGCGGATCCAGGGTCAGTTCCTGTCTTGCCCCATCAATAGTACAGCTCACCATGTCTGTGAATGCAGCGCTGGAGCGCCTCAGGTCTGCGGCCTTGTCGCAGCCGCCAGGATGGCTGGAAGCGCAGGTTGCGATCCTTGTCCAGGGATCGCCCGGTCAGTCGTCTGGGGCAGCGCAGCGGGAGAGGCGTCCAAGGCAGGTGAGGCCTCCAGAGCGGCTTTCGCCTGATCAGGCTCGTCGGGCCTCGCGTCGGCGCAGGAGCCCCTCACGGGCCCCTCCAGGCCGGGCGCCGCGCGGCGCTCCTGCCAGCAGGCCTCGGCCTGGGAGGAATCCGCCCAGCCGGCGAGGCCCTGCAGCGGTAACTTCTCCGCCGCGTTCTAGTCGGGGGGCGGAGCCGTTACGCGCCGGGCGTCTTTTGAGATCTGCGTCCTCGGGGGGTTGCAGTTGCGTTCGGCTTGCTCTGCGGCCTGCCTTAGTCAGAAGCGCAAGGGTGTCGGCGGTGGAGCCATTAGAAGCTGGGCGTCTTTTTGGAGCTGCGTCCTCGGGTGGTCGCAGTTGCGATCGGATTGCTGTGCGGCCTGCCTCAGACAGCGACGCAGGTGCGTCAGCGGCTAGTGGATTGGCCGGCTCACCAGGTCAGCAATTTTCCCCCCTTGATAGCGGCGGGGTTCCAGGTTCGTCGGGGGGCCGCAGGGGCAGTGTTCCTGCACGGCGGCCTGCCTCTGTTGACGGCTCCAGAGTTTCGGCGGCCGAGGCATCGGTAGGCGGTTGGGGCAACAGACTTTATCCCCCATAATGGGTGGGGTTCCAGATGTGGCGGGGGGACGTCGCTGTGTGGCGAACGTGGGGCGGCCTGCCTACGCTGCCGTTTCTAGAGCGGAGGCTCCTGATGGTTTTTCGCCGGCCTGCTATATGGCAGGGCCTAGTCAGCTGACCTCGGTGGATAGCGGGTGGGGATCCCACTCGGGTGTCACTGGGGTGCAGTGGGGGACCATTACCGGGAGCGGCATTGAGGCATCATCGGGTGCTACTGCGACCCAGTCGGCATCGCTTCTTGAGGACCAGCGGGCTGGATCCCCAATGGGGTCTAGGCCTTTTTCTCCTGGAGGCCTCGACGGGGTTTCTGGACGTCGGGATCAAATCAGCGGAGTCGTTTTGCCGGATCGCGGCAATGTGGATGCATCTTTGGAGCCAGGTTATCCGGCTGGAGGGCTTACAGCACCCTCGCAGCCCGGTGAGTATAATTCTGTGTCAAGTGTCTGTCATTCGTTTTTGTCTTCTTCACCGTTTGGGGTAGTTCGGTCGTGGGTTGGTAATAGTGTTGGGGGGGCTGCTGAGGTAGCCGGGGTTAGGGATATGTTGGTTAATGTGCGCAATTTGCTGTCACGGTTAGAGAGGGGTTTTGGTTCTCCGTCTCCGGTGTCGGCTTGGGTGGGGTCGCAGGTTGGGGGGCAACTGGTTTCGAGCGGGACGGAGCAGGAAGGGCAGAGTGCCGAGCCTGTGTCTGTGTCGGTGCAGACAGAGAAGGAAAAAGAGTGTCGGGTGCGTTTGGATGATAGGGCTCACGGGGAGGTGTATGTTTGTTTTGAGGGCCCCTTGGGGGCGCATTTGAAGAAAGAGGTGAAAGAGCGTATTTGGAAGGATGAGTATGTTGAAATATTCTCTTTATTGCCTTTGGAGAAATTTAATTTGGATAAAAGTAAGAAGGAGGATAGTAAGAAGGAGGAGGAGGAAAAACGGAGGTGGCGTTTAATTCCTCAGACATTCGTTAATTGGCAACAAGTGTTTGCCATTTTGGCAAGTGTTATCGGGGAAAAAGCTCCGGACAACTGTTCGGCTTTATTTTGCTACTTTGATGCTATAGGGGAGGCATATAGGGTGTATGGGGGGCAGGCTTGGCTGCGGTATGACGAGCAGTTTAGGCAAAGGAAGGCTGTTCGTCCGGCAATTCGTTGGGATCAGAAGGATATTGGTCTGTGGATGAGAGTCATTGCACAGAATAAGTTCGGGCATTCCTTTCTTGGGGGTATGGGGGGCGCCAGCCAGAGTAGCAATAACACGGGGGCAGCGGGAGGAAGTGGTCAAGGGCAAGCAGGTGGAAACAAATTTGGGGTGTGCTGGCAGTTTAATGACGGCCAGTGTAAATTTGGGGCGGGGTGCAAATTCAAACATGTTTGCTCCAACTGCAATGGCGCCTCACATGGAGCGTCCAAGTGTTTTAAAAAATGGAAGCAAAAGTCTGGGGGAGGTAATTCACAAGGGAGAGACTCCAGTGAGGCTGGAAAGGATGGTCCCTTATCTAAATAGATATGGGGACAAGGAGAAGGCGGTGTTGTTGTATAATGGTTTTAAGGATGGTTTTATTATCCCACATCCCCCGTTTGCTATCCCGCGGGTACTTAGGAATTTGCGTTCGGCCTTATTGTATAAGGAGGTGGTGGGGGAAAAATTGGCAAAAGAAGTTGCGTTGGGTCGCATGGCGGGCCCTTTCTCGTCGCCACCTTTTTCTGATCTAGTGGTTTCCCCATTGGGCGTTGTTCCAAAGAAGGAGCCGAACAAGTTTCGGCTCATTCAGCATCTTTCTTACCCGCGGGAGAGATCGGTGAACGATGGCATCGATCCTGAAATTTGTTCAGTGGTTTATTCCTCTTTTGATGAGGCTGCGCGGTGGGTGAGGAAGTGCGGTCGAAGGGCCCTTATGGCTAAGACCGACATCGAATCTGCTTTTCGGCTTTTGCCGGTGCATCCGGATAGCTTGAAGCTACTGGGTTGTTTTTGGGAAGGCGGGTTCTTTGCTGACAGGTGTTTACCCATGGGGTGTTCTTTATCATGCGCATATTTTGAAGCGTTCAGTTCCTTTCTTGAGTGGGTAGTGCGAGAGGTGTCCGGTTGTGAATCAATTATTCATTACTTGATGATTTCCTGTGTGTGGGCCCGGCAAATTCTTCGCGCTGTCACTGGATTTTAAGAGCTGTTGAGTGGGTGGCGGAGCGTTTTGGGGTTCCTTTGGCGCCTGGTAAGACTGAGGGTCCATCTACTTGTTTGTGTTTTTTGGGGATAGTCTTCGATACGGTGGCATGGGAGTTCAGATTGCCCGAGGAAAAGTTGTTGGCTTTACGGGCCGAAGTGGGAAGAGCGCGCCGTTTGAAGAAGTTGTCGTTGCGGGATTTGCAGTCATTGCTAGGGAAGCTGAATTTTGCATGTCGAGTGATGCCGATGGGGCGAGTTTTTTCACATAGGCTGGCTAGCGCTACGGCAGGGATTAAAGCCCCTCATCACTTCATACGGTTGTCTGGGGAACTTAAGGCAGATTTGGCTGTTTGGGATTCCTTCCTAGAAGGGTATAACGGGCGCTCATTGGTCATGGCTGAGGTTGTTGGGAATGATGTGTTGGAGTTGTTTACGGATGCGGCCGGCGGTGTTGGTTTTGGAGCCTATTTCAAGGGTCAGTGGTGTGCGTCTCGCTGGCCTGGGTAGTGGGTGTCTGATGGCTTGGTGCGCAACATAACATTGTTGGAGATTTTTCCGATCCTTGTGGCAGTGCATTTATGGGGCAGGAGTTTCGGGATCGTCGGGTGCGGTTCAACTGTGATAACATGGGAGTTGTTTGTGCAATTAATGGGCTTACTGCATCCTCTCCTCCTGTCGTTCGAGTTTTGCAACGTTTGGTTTTGCTGTGTTTGGCATTGAATGCGCACGTGACGGCGACGCATGTTCCGGGAGTGAAGAATGATATAGCTGATTCTCTTTCTCGTTTACAGTGGGATCGTTTTCGCTCATTGGCCCCGGAAGTGGAGTACGCAATTGAATTGTGTCGATGGTCTCCATGGTGACCCAGGGCAGCAAGATGGCTGCGAGGAACTTCAGGGTCCTGCTGGGAAGGTGGCCTGTGAGCCCCTGCTAAGAGTAGAAGCTGACACACCTCCTTCCCTGCCTGTCCGATTCTACTCAGATGCCCTGCAGTGCAGGAGCATTGCAGCGTATCAGATCAGTGATCTGTCACTACACAGTGATGTCCCATCCTAAGACAATGTAAAAAAGTAAAAGAAAAGTTATTAAAAGTGAAAAAAAATATTTCTTAAAAATCTTCAAATAAAGCACAAAAACATGAAAAAATATTAATCCAATAAATACATATATTTAGTTAAAAAAATACACATATTTGTATTGCCTCGTCCAGAACGACCCGAGCTATAAAACTGTCCCACTAGTTAACCCGTTCTGTGGACATCATAAAAAAATAAATAAAAAATGAGGCAAAAAACTATTCTTTATCATCATAAAGCCGAACAAAAAGTGCGATAAAAAAGACGAATGTAAATAAAAATGGTATAGCTGAAAACATCATTTTGGCCAGCAAAAAAAAGCTGCCAATAAGCTCCATCAGCGGAAAAATAAAAAATGTATATCTCTCAGAATAAAGCAATGCAAAAATTATTATTTTTTCTATACAATAGTTTTTATTGTGTAAAAGTGGCAAAATATAAAAAAAGATATAAATGAGGTATCGCTGTAATCGCACTGACTTGAAGAATAAAGCTGTTTTATCAATTTTACCACAAGTGGAACGGTATATAAAAAAAGCAAAATAAAAAAACATTCCTGAAATGCTGTTTTTTGTTCATTCTACCTCTCAAACATCAGAATAGAAAGCGATCAAAATATGTCATGTGCTTGAAAATGGTATCAGTAAGAACATCAACTTGTCCCGAAAAAAAGAAGCTGTCACATGACTCTGTAGGCTGAAATATGGAAAAATTATAGCTCTTTAAATATGGCAAGCAATTTTTGCAATTAAAAGCGTCTACTATTAAGTGACAGCTGTCAAACATAAAAACCTGATATAAATCTGGTATCGCTGTAATCGCACCAGCCCGAAGAATAAAGTCGTCTAATGACTGATACCGCACAAGGAACGGTGTAAAAAAATAGATAAAACCAATTCTTCACCTGCTGTTAATTTGTTCATTCTGCCTCCCAAAGATCGCAGTAAGGCTTGGCTCACATTTATCCTGCACATTGCGCTAAGCGCTTGCACAGGTGTTTCCATGTAAATCTCTGAAATACGTGATTCAGATGGAACCCCCGATGGAAGATTCCCTAATAAGACAAAGGAGGCACTGTGAATTTCATAGGACCTGTGATCCAGCAGTGTCCGTGTTTTTGGATGAGCATTAAAGCGCGGTCAACCACAGTTTTGTGCACTTCTGAAAAGGACACCACTGAACAGAGGCCAGATAGAGTTCAGAGTAACTCTGCTGCCTCATTATAGTAAATGGATCCCTAGGGGGTTTTAGCTGTCGTGTCACTCAGAGATTTAGATGAAAACCCCAAAGTAAGTGCTCAGCGTAGAGAGCTGGACAAATGTGATCCTAAATGTTACGTAAAATATGCCCAATAAAAGCTTCAAATCAATCCACAAAAAAGCAAGTCCCCACTCAGGTCCATCATCTGACCCTCAGATGAAATTCAGAAAATTCTACGCTCACAAATCCAAATGCCTCCCTTCCTTCTAAGCCCAGTGTGTTTAAACCACATTTAGCACCCACATGTTTGGCATTTCTGTAGTGATGAGAACCCACCTAATCTCCTGAAGCATGTACTGGTTTCTACAACGTACTGGTCACTACAATGGCAGTTTGCAATTTTCACTCAGCAACATCCACTGCTCCTTGTTTCTGGAAAACACCCAATGAGTCAAAATTGTGACTACACCTGTAGATAAATTCCCAAAGGGGTATAATTTCCAAAATGGGGTCACTTGAGGGGAGATTCTGCTTTTCTAGCACTTAGGGGCTCTGTGTATGGAGTCCGCAAACTATTCTAGCAAAATCTGCACTGCACATCCCTCCCGAGTCTCAACGTGTGGCCAAGCAGTACTGTACAGCCACATATGGGATATTTCTACAAAAATTGTGGGACACATTTTTGTGCTAATTTTACCCATTTCCAAGTATGAAAATGTAAAATTTGGGGCTAACACACAGTCTTAGTGGTAAAAATGTAAATTATTTTTTCTTCACTGCTCAATGGTATAAAATTGTATGGCACTCCTGTGGTGTCAATAGGATCCTTGCACCCCTAGATGAATTCATTGAGAGGTATAGTTTGTAAAATGGGGTCACTTATGAGGGTTCTGCTGTTCTGGCAACTCAGGGGCTCTATCAAACCAGTGCAGCAAAATCTGAGCTGTAATATAGCAATCCTTCCATTCTGAGCTCTGCACTGTGACTCAGAATTTTTTTTTGCCCACATATGGGGTATCAGTGTACTCAGGAGAAATTTCACAACAAATTTTAGGGTCCATTTTCTCCTGCTACCTTTGTGAAAATGCAAAATTTGGGGTTAAAAAATATTTTTGTGAGAAAAATGTGATTTTTTTTAAATTTCATGGCTCACCACAAATCTAGCTAAGTTCTCTGAGTTTCCAAAATGTTGTCACTTGTGGGGAATTTCCATTGTTTAGGCACATCAGGGGTTCTCCAGATGTGACATGGCATCAGCTAATTATTCCAGCAAATTTTGCATTCAAAAAGTCAAATGGCTCTCCTTCCATCCAAGCCCTGCTGTGCGCCCATACAGTAGTTTCCCACACATTTTGGGTATCGGCATACTCAGGAGAAATTGCACAACAATTTTTATGGTGCAATTTATCCTGTTACCCTTATGAAAATGCAAAAATTGGGGCTAAAAAACATTTTTGTGGGAGAAATGTGATTTTTTTATTTTCACAGCTCAACGTTTTAAAATCTTCTGTGAAGCACCTGGGGTTTCAAAGTGCTCACCACACATCTAGATAAGTTCTCTGAGGGGTCTAATTCCCCAAATGGTGTCTCTTGTTGGGGTTTCTGCTGTTTAGGCTCATCAGGGGCTCTCAAAACATGACATGGCATCCGCTAATTATGCCAGCAAATTTTACATTCAAAAAGTCAAATGGTGCCCCTTCCCTTTCGAGCATTGCGTTTCTCCCCTACATGAGTGGCACAGTTTTTAGAATGGTGTCACTTTTGAGTATTTCTAATCATATAGGCTCCTCAAAGTCATGACATGACTCTCTGATTTAAGGGCAAAAAAATTAAAAGTTAAAAAATTGCTACATTTTCGCCAAATTTCCAATTTCTTCACAAATAAGCATAAGTTATATCAAAGAAATTTTACCACTATCATGAAGTACAATATGTCACGAAAAAACGTTCTCAGAATTAGTGGGATCCATTGAAGCATTCCAAAGTTATGACCTCATAAAGTGACAGTGGTCAGAATTGAAAAATTTGCCTGGTCAGTAAGGTGAAAACAGGCTTGGGAGTGAAGGAGTTAACATTCACTTCTACAGCCCCTCATTTCCTCACTTGTCATCCATCAGGCCTCCTTGCATCTTCTTGCTGCAAGCGATAGACTGTAACTTCTGTCTCTGATCGCTCTAGCACAACGCATGTCATAACATCATGACATCGTGTCCTTACTGGGGCTTGCGGAGAACCATCCAGGGCCTTATTAGTGGCAGAAGTCCTGACCTAGCATGAGGAGACCCAGGGATTCAGCGCTCATGGTTGTGATGTGAGGAAGTGGAGGCTGTGTCAATACCCCCTTGAAGATATGATGTTCGTATATAACGCATTGCATAGTTTTAAATGTGATTTTGTTTGTTTAGTAATTTGCACCTACTTAGTTAGGCACAGCTAGAGTTAATAGTTGTAAAAAGCCCAGAATGGGAGGAGCTACGTGAAAATACAGGAGATAGCTTCCTAGTATTGCCTCAGGTAGGGTCTAGCAACCAGTAGTGGAAGACCTATGGTCAAATAACTTGCAGAACTACATGCTAATAGGTGTTGTGTGCGAAGAGGGAGGACCTCAAATAATATGTCCTAAGGACCAAGTAAACATGTAGAGAACCCAGGTCAGGGAGGCCATTTAAACAGTTTTGAACTTTGCCAATGGAGGGGAGAAGACTGCTCACTTAAAGAGGATTGCAAGCAGAGGGAACTGTATCAGAAGGATGCTAGTGAACAATTGTCTACATTGAAAGGAAGTTATGGTCACCATATTGTTACATACTTTCTCCTACGAAGAGTAGTGGACGTTCAAAATATTATTGAGGAGTCGTATTGATGTACCTTGATCAGCGGGGTCCTCATTCATCAGTTGGTAACCGACAGTAGCTGTAATAGGCCATAGTATTACTCACATGGGAAAATGGAGCTTCCCGTAAGAGTTTGCTGGACTGCTGTGAGATGTAGTGAAGTGCATGGAAAGACAAGTGTCATTAAATGTAACCGAGAAGTGCCCATGCCTGTTTAATGTAAGTAAAACATTCGTGAAGCATTGTACCTATTATCTGATGTACATAGTTCATTACAAGTTACCGTTCAGTAAAAAGAAGTTTATTTTTGGACTCCAGTTTTCCTCACTCAGCTCTGTAATATCTGTGTCTTGATCTATTTTTTGATTTGTGGCAGATCTGGTTCTACTCAATTAAACCTTTTTCTCCTTACAGGCCAACGGGGGTTAATATCAGTTTTTCTCCTCTGACCATCTTGTGTTACTGCAGTGCTGCTGCGTCAGCTGATGTGGGTGGTGACCACTCCCACCATACTTTAAAAGGTCACTTGATGGAATAGCTAACTGTTGGTGATACAGTGTCTTTCTGGAGACTAGCCTTGCAGGAGCAGCTCTCTGGTGTCAGCCACGTCTGGTGTTTGGAGTCCAGTTGCTGTGTTATTCTGCGGTGTGGAGCTTAGCAGCAGTGTCTATAAGCTAAGTTATTATTTCCCCATCCTTTAAGTTTGTCACTATCCCCTGTGTGGTATTACCTATAGTGGCTAGGCTAGCGCCCTACGCTGGCCAGTGCACTAGCCAGGGCAGTTCCAGGTGACAGTGAGGGATGAGGTATCCTGACGGCAGGGGAAGGACCCACATAGGGCATAAGGGGAGTGCAGGGACAGGTTCAGGTTTGAGCACAGGTGGTGACCATCCCTCATTCCCTATCGGTAGGGCCTTCCTCTCCCCTATGTGTTGCGCTGTCCGCTGCCCGATCACCCGTGGGGTCGAGTCACATCGTGACAATCTGGTTCTGGCCTGCTAAGTACAACAGCAGCATGCTATCTCCAGAAGCATGTCGCCTAGGTTAACAAAAACATACTAGGTAGGACCCCCATTTTCATGTAGAGGCATGGAAGATGAGTACCTCACCCATGGCTACTGCTTTCCCCACATTACAGTGATATAAATGACTGGGTGGGTGACAGTTGTTAAGGATATGTATTTGATTTGAAGATATCCAAAATGGATGCTTGCATGCAAAGTGGACGCTTAGCTCAATATATATTAGAATCACAGAGACTGGTTAATGTGTGTACGTACGTGATCGGAGTCATAACTGTCAGCAGGTTTTAGAACACTCAGGTGGACTCTGAAATGAATAGCGTGATCCACTAAGCTAGTCAAGGATGAAGTAATGTCTAAGAAAATACTAGAATCATAAAGCCAATCAATATTGATTAAAGTCATCCTGAGGGAGGAGAACTTAGGGGGTTTTACCAAAAATTGAATTGACAAGTGATAGCCTATAAAACGATGTGCCTTCCGATCAATAAACAGATTTGCTACTAGTGACTGTCTTCAATCATGAGTAGTTTGTCTACGTGTACACGTTAATCTCTCCGAGAGATACAATTTGGCTACAGACAATTAAGATGATCACACTGATTTAGTGTGACCCTAACACTGTGGGGAGCAGAAAAGCTGGAGAGGTGAGCGGTAAGATGAGTGTGAAGAATTTTTCTTTCGATTGTATCTTACATTTATAATGATCATGGTTTTGGAGAGACCCAAGAAGATATTAAGGGACATTAAATTCACTAAACAAAACTTCTCCAGGAAGAATCCGTACGAACAGCTGAAATCAAATTTTGCCTGATTCACTCATGTCTAATAATAATGCTTTTACATATACCAAAGCCAAACAGACTTTCTATGTCTCATGCAGAACATTACTGCAACAGGGATAAGTTTACAAATATCAGACATGCAAAAATCAAGCCATATAGTCTGGACAAAAAAAACATGTTCTTCGTTGATAATTAATCATATTAAAAGGGTTTTTCTCACAACAGACTTTTATTTCTTACCTCTGGTATCTGAACCTATCTGTAGAATACATATCCTTGAATAACACTTTTCCCAATACATTATGAGGGCATAAATAATTTACTGATAATCAACTATCTAGAAAACCAAAAGTAGAAGAATAATAACAATGGGATGTGAGTATAATAGATTACATGCCTCGCTTGACAGATGACCCTCTGTTGTCTCTGTCTGCTCAGTTCAGTTTCCTGACATAGGATCTGTATTGTGCTTAATGACTTATTATCAACTAAACAAGTTAACGTAGCCCTGGTGCCAATGTGAATCCATCCAATGGAAGATGAATAGAAATTAACTCTAAAGGGTACCTTCACACACTTATTTTTCTGGCTTTTTTTCTCCAAAACATGCAGGGAAAAAAAATACTTTTCTTTTTAGATGTGTTTTCTAAGTATTTTCTTTTTCTTGTATATTTTTTCCAAATCATTTAATTTTCCCAAATGCATTTATTATGATTTCTCATATCACAAGTTATAAATGTAAAAGGATTAATACAACAATAAACAAAAGTCACATTTTCTTCTAAATTGTTTAACCAATTAAGAAAGATAAAACAACAAATGAACGTCTATGGAGAAAATGCCACATATTCACAGAAAAAAGCATACCAAGAAGATAATGCGCGTTTGAACACCTGCAATAAAAAGGCACACATGATGGGAAAATATATGGCAGTACGTGAATTGTATTTTATATTTTACTGATGATTTCTGGCTTGCGGAGCAAAAAATACCACCGTAAACAATAGATGTTTCCAAAAAATTGTTGCGTGTACTGGTACATTAATAGTCATGGTAATTTGGTGACATATTTATCTATTTACAGCAATAGAGAATTATTTTTATAGTTATAAAGAATTATGGGAAAAAACTATAAACATTCTAATTATTACCCTGTGATCAGACGATTTAATGTCACAGTTGCAAATGGTCGATATTAGAAATTAGCCCCAACAAAATTTGTTTAGTTGCATGAATCTTTTTCACAAATCAGCAAATAGCAGTAATGAGACCAAACTAAAGTTCTTGTTATTGTTACTTCTACCCGATGAGGACAGTAGAGGATGGCATAGCTCTCTTCCCCACATCCATAATCTGAATGAGGTTCATTCCATGCAGATGTCTCACTTAGCAATTTTGTACATCTCTAAAGTTTTATCACCTTGTTAGTCCAATATATGAAAAAAAAATCCTTAAAATATACAGTCCATATTTGCAAATTTCACCTTTCTTCAATCTGAGAAACAGGACGATAATGTGTGCAAAATATAAAGCGCTGCGGAATATGTTAGCACTATATAAAAAATAAAGATTATTACAGGACAAGCTAGTCATAAATTAAAGCTGACCACCGTGATCCCTCTTCTTTTATCAATGCACATATATGTCAGACAACTGCATGAACATTTTATTTTTCGCGTTTCTGTTTGCTTCTAATCATTCTGTTTTTGCACCGAATCCCTGGTGAGCTTCTGCTTACATATTGTATATAGCAGCTCATATAAAAAACAATGTACAGTCATGGCCAAAAGTTTTGAGAATGACACAAATATTAATTTTTACAAAGTCTACTGCTTCACTTTTTCTAATGGCTATTTGCATATACTCCAGAATGTTATAAAGAGTGATCAGCTTAACAGCAATTACTTGCAAAGTCAATATTTGGCTAGAAAATGAACTTTATCCCCCAAAACACATTTCAACATCATTGCAGCCCTGCCTTAAAAGGACCAGCTAACCTCTTTTCAGTGATTGCTCCATTAACACAGGTGTGGGTGTTGATGAGGACATGGCTGGAGATCAATCTGTCATGATTAAGTAAGAATGACGCCACTGGACACTTTAAAAGGAGACTGGTGCTTGGCATCATTGTTTCTCTTCTGTTAACCATGGTTATCTCTAAAGAAACACGTGCAGTCATCATTGCAATGCACAAAAATGGCCTAACAGGGAAGAGTATCGCAGCTAGAAAGATTGCACCTCAGTCAACAATCTATCGCATCATCAAGAACTTCAAGGAGAGAGGTTCCATTGTTGCCAAAAAGGCTCCAGGGCGCCCAAGAAAGACCAGCAAGTGCCAGGACCGTCTCTTAAAAGTGTTTCAGCTGTGGGATCGGGCTACCAGCAGTGCAGAGCTTGCTCAGGAATGACAGCAGGCAGCTGTGAGTGCATCTGCACTCACTGTGAGGCGGAGACTCTTGGAGCAAGGCCTGGTCTCAAGGAGGGCAGCAAAGAAGCCACTTCTCTCCAGAAAAAACATCATGGACAGACTAATATTCTGTAAAAGGTACAGGCAGTGGACTGCTGAGGACTGGGGTAAAGTTATTTTCTCTGATGAATCCCCTTTTCGATTGTTTGGGACATCAGGAAAATGCCTCATTCGGAGAAGACAAGGTGAGCGCTACCACCAGTCTTGTCTCATGCCAACTGTTAAGCATCCTGAAACCATTCATGTGTGGGGTTGCTTCTCAGCCAAGGGAATCGGCTCTCTCACAGTCTTGCCTAAAAACACAGCCATGAATAAAGAATGGTACCAGAATGTCCTCCAAGAGCAACTTCTCCCAACCCTCCAAGAGCAGTTTGGCGATCAACAATGCCTTTTCCAGCATGATGGAGCACCTTGCCATAAAGCAAACGTGATAACTAAATGGCTCAGGGAACAAAACATAGAGATTTTGGGTCCATGACCTGGAAACTTCCCAGATCTTAATCCCATTGAGAACTTGTGGTCAATCATCAAGAGACTGGTGGACAAACAAAAACCTAAAAATTCTGACAAAATGAAAGCATTGATTGTGCAAGAATGGACTGCTATCAGTCAGGATTTGGTCCAGAAGTTGATTTAGAGCATGCCAGGGAGAATTGCAGAGGTCCTGAAGAAGAAGGGTCAACACTGCAAATATTGACTTGCTGCATTAACTCATTCTAACTGTCAATATAAGCTTTTGTTACTCATATGTTTGCAATTATTATATTTCTGTCTGTGATAAAAACATCTGTCAAACACATAAAAACCAGAGGGCAGCAGATCATGTGAAAATATAATATTTGTGTCATTCTCAAAACTTTTGGCCATGACTGTAATATCTATGTCTCTGGTGAGATAGAAGGTAAATTTCATATCTGAAAGCAGTTGTATAGAATTAGGTGAATTGGAAAAAAATAACCATAGTGTCTCTCCAAGATATGTAGTCTGAATGTGAGCTCTGCGTGTATACAGGGTGCTGTTGTCTTCTTTAGCTCATATATCAGCACAGCTAAAATACTTTACTTATTACTTCTAAATCCTTTTTGAACTGACAGTTTTCTTTGGCCTCCTTTGCAAAGAAAAAAAGTGCAAAATCCAGAAACCACAAAATTAATTTAATTGATCATGATTAAGAGCTAGTGTAAGCTCGAAATGTGTCAACCGTTGCGCTAACATGTTTTTTAAACTTTACTTTTTCATGTTTTAACCCCTTAACCCCCAAGGGTGGTTTGCACGTTAATGCCGGGCCAATTTTTACAATTCTGACCACTGTTCCTTTATGAGGCAATAACTCTGGGATGCTTTCATGGATCCTGATGATTCTGACACTGTTTTCTCGTGTCATATTGTACTTTATGATAGTGGTACAATTTCTTTGATATGACTTGTGTTTATTTGTGAAAAAAACAGAAATTTAGTGAAAATTTTGAAAATTTCGCAATTTTCCAACAAAGATATGTCACACAAAATACTTAATAAGTAACACTTCCCACATGTTTACTCTACATCAGCACAATTTTTGAAACAAAATTTTTTTTGTTAGTAAGTTATAAGGGTTAAAAGTTGACAATCGCTTTCTCATTTTTACAACACCATTTTATTTTAGGGACCACATCACATTTGAAGTCACTTTGAGGGGTCTATATGATAGAAAATACCAAAAAGGTGACACCATTCTAAAAACTGCACACCTCAAGGTGCTCAAAACCACATTCAAGAAGTTTATTAACCCTTCAGGTGCTTCAGAGGAATTTTTTGAAATGAACATTACATTTTTTTTCACAAAAGAATTACTTCAGGTCCAATTTTTTTTTATTTTCACGAGGGTAACAGGGGAAATTGGACCCCAAAAGTTATTGTGCATTTCGTCCTGAGTACGCTGATACCAAATATGTGGGGGAACCAAAGTTTGGGCACATGGCAGAGCTTGGAAGGGAAGGAGTGCCGTTTGACTTTTTCAATGCAAAATTGGCTGGAATTGAGATCGGATGCCATGTCACGTTTGGAAAGCCCCTGATGTGCCTAAACAGTGGAAACCCCCCACAAGTGACCCCATTTTGGAAACTAGACCCCCAAGGAACTTATTTAGGTGTGTGGTGAGAACTTTGAACCTCCAAGGGCTTCAAAGAAGTTTATAACGTACAGCCATAAAATTAAAAAATCATATTACTACGTAATAAGTTGACTGATATGGCGGTAGATGAGGGTATGGTGAACTGGATAAGTGACTACCTGACAGACAGGCCGCAGTTTGTAAGGATGGGGGAGGTGGTATCTGGCAGTGTACGGAGCAGTGTTGGAGCCCCTCAGGGTACAGTGCTGTCACCCTTCCTCTTCTCATTGTATACAGCTGACTTTCAGTATAAATCAGATTTTTGTCACCTCCAAAAATTCTCAGATGACTCCGTGATTGTAGGGGGCATTGTGGGGGTCGGGGGGAGGAGGAATATAGAAGAGTGGTTTCTGACTTTGTGGATTGGTGTCAGACTAACTGTCTAGAACTAAATGTAAAGAAAACCAAGGAGATAGTTGTGAGTTATAGAAGGAAAAAGGAGGATTACTTACCGATCCCATTGCTGGCCAGGAGGTTGAGATTGTTGAGAGCTACAAATATTTGGGGGTTCACCTTGACAGTAAACTCGATTGGAGGTGTCATACAGAAAAGGTTTACAAGAAGGGAATGAGCAGACTGTACTTTCTGCGGAAGCTCAGGTCGTTCATTGTGTGCAGTAAAATGCTGGAGATGTTCTACCAGTCCGTTGTAGCAAGCGCCATCTTTTTTGCTATCATTTGCTGGGGCACTAGTGTGCAAGTAACTGACGCTAATAAGCTCAACAAACTTATCAAGAAGGCAAGTGCAGCTGTTGGCCTCCATCTTGACTCTTTTGAGGAGGTATTGGAGGATAGAATTCAGAAGAAGTGTAGGGCTATAATGAACAATAATACACCCCCCTATACGAGCTGTTCTTGAAGCAGAAGAGCACATTCAGCAACCGTCTAATCCTTCCAAGGTGCAAGAAGGGGAAATTCAGGAAATCGTTTGTACCTACTGCTATGAGGATGTATAATAATTTCCTAAGGGTGGTAGAAAATAATGACTGATGGCTGGTGTACTAATGTCAATTAACATTGTCTTATATACACCTGAACTACACACTTTTATTTATTATGTAATGTTGGTATACCTGTGCAAGATTTGAGTCCTAATATTTTATGTACTGCTGTTTGTATTGCTGCTGTAATACTGTAATTTCCCCCCAGGATCAATAAAGTGTATTGTATTGTATATTTTTTCCACAAAAATGATCTTTTCACTCCCAATTTTTATTTTCCCAAGGGTATCAGGACCCCAAAAGTTATTGTGAAATTTGTCCTGAGTATGCTGATACCCCATATGTTGGGGTAAACCACTGTTTGGGTGCATGGTAGAGCTCGGAAGGGAAGAAGTGCCATTTGACTTTTTCAACGCAGAATTGGCTTGACACCATGTCGCGTTTGGAGAGCCCCTGATGTGCCTAAACAGTGGAAACCCTCATGAATGACACCATTTTGGAAACTAGACCCCAAAATGAACTTATCTAGATGTGTGGTGAGCACTTTGAACCCCCAAGGGCTTTACAGAAGCTTATAACGTAGAGCCGTAAAATTAAAAAAACATTTTTTTTCCACAAAAAAGATCTTTTCGCCCCAATTTTTATTTTCCCAAGGGTAACAAGACCCCAAAAGTTATTGTGCAATTTGTCCTCAGTATGCTAATACCCCATATGTGGGGGTAAACCACTGTTTGGGTGCATGGCAGAGCTCAGAAATGAAGGAGCGCCGTTTGACATTTTCAACGCAAAACTGGCTGGAATTGAGATCGGATGCCATGTCGCGTTTGGAGAGCGCCTGATGTGCCTGAACAGTGGATACCCCCCACAAGTGACCCTATTTTGGAAACTAGACCACCATGGAACTCGTCTAGATGTGTGGTGAGAACTTTGAACCCCCAGGTGTTTTACTAAAGTTTATAACGCCCGAGTGTGAAAATAAAAAAATCATATTTTTTCCACAAACATGAGCTTTTAGTCCCCAATTTTTTATTTTCCCAAGGATAATAGGAGAAATTGGACCCCAAAAGTTGTTGTCCAGTTTGTCCTGAGTACGCTGATACCCTATATGTGGGAGAAAACTACTGCATGGACACACGTCGGGGCTCGGAAGGGAAGTAGTGATGTTTTGGATTGCAGACTTTGATGGAATGGTCTGCGAGCGTCATGTAGAGTTTGGAGAGCCCCTGATGTTCCTAAACAGTGGAAACCCCCACAAGTGACACCATTTTGGAAACTAGACCCCCTAAGGAACTTGTCTAGATTTGTGGTGAGAACTTTGAACTCCCAAGTGCTTCACAGAAGTTTATAATATAGAGCCATAAAAATAAAAAATCATATTTTTTTCCACAAAATTGATATTTTCGCCCCCAGTTTTTTTATTTTCCGAAGGGTAACAGAAGAAATCAGACTATAAGAGTTATTATGCAATTTGTCCTGAGTACATTCATGCCCCATATGTGGGGGTAAACCACTGTTTTGGTGAGTGGCAGAGCTTGGAAGGGAAGGAGAACGGTTTGACTTTTTCAGCGCAGAATTGGCTGGAATTGAGATCAGACGCCATGTCGTGTTTGGAGAGTCCCTGATGTGCTTAAACAGTGGAAACCCCCCCAATTCTGAGTAGAATCCTAACACCAACACAGCCTTAACCCTAATCCCAACCCTAACCATAACCTTAACCACAAGACTAACCCTAACAGACCCTTAACCCTAATCCTAACCCTAATTCTAACTTTAGCCCCAACCCTAACTTTAGCCCAAACCCTAACCCTAACTTTAGCCCCAACCCTAACCCTAACTTTAGCCCTAACCCTAACTTTAGCCCCAATCCTAACCTTAACCCTAACTTTATCCCAACCCTAACCCTAACTTTAGCCCCAACCCTAACCCTAACGTTAGCCCCAACCCTAACTTTAGCTCTAACTTTAGCCCCAACCCTAACCCTAACTTTAGCCCCAACCCTAACCTTAACTTTAGCCCTAATCCTAACCCTAACCCTAATGGGAAAATGGAAATAAATATATTTTTTTATTTTATTATTTTTCCCTAACTAAAGGGGTGATAAAGGGGGGTTTGATTTACTATTTATAGCGGGTTTTTATGTTTGGCAGCTGTCACACGCTAAAAGATGCTTTTTATTGCAAAAAATTGTTTTTGCAGCACCACATTTTGAGAGCTGTAATTTTTCCATATTTTGGCCCACAGAGTCATGTGAGGTCTTATTTTTTGTGAGACGAGTTGACATTTTTATTGGTACTATTTTCGGGCAGATGACATTTTTTGATTGCTTTTTATTACAATTTTTGGGAAGCAGAATGAACAAAAGCTAGCAATTCATTAAATTCTTTTCGCGGGCGTTTATACCATTCCGCATGTGGTAAAATTGATAAAGCAGTTTTATTCTTCGGGTTAGTACGATTACAGCGATACCTCATTTATATTTTTTTATGTTTTGGCGCTTTTATACAATAAAAACAATTTAATATAAAAAATAATTATTTTAGCATTGCTTTATTCTGCGAGCTATAACATTTTTATTTTTTTTGCTGATGACGCTGTATAGTGGCTTTTTTTTGCGGGAGAAGATAACGTTTTCAGCGGTACCATATTTATTTATATCCGTCTTTTCGATCGCATGTTATTCCACTTTTTGTTCTGCAGTATGATGATAAAGCATTGTTTTTTTGCCTTGCTTTTTATTTTTTTAAGGGGTTCACTAAAGGGGTTAACTAGTGGGACAGTTTTATAGGTCGGGTCGTTACGGATGCGGTGATACTAAATATGTGTACTTTTATTGTGTTTTTTTTATTTACATAAAGAAATGTATTTTTTGAAAAAATATTTATTTTTCTTTATTTAGGAATTTAAAAAAATATATTTTTACATATGTTATTTTTTTTTTTACTTTTCTACTTTGTCCCAGGGTGGGACATCACTATATAACATCACTATATAGTGTCAGATCGTTGATCTGACACTTTGCAAAGCACTATGTCAGATCAGCGATCTGACAGGCAATTCAGGAGGCTTGACGGCGCCTGATCTCAGCAGGCACTAACCAACCACCTCCCTGCAGGACCTGGAAAGACCCTGCAGCCATCTTGGATCCGGGGGCCTGCAGGGAGGAGACTCTCGGAACAACGTGATCACATCACGTTGTTCTGAGGGTCTCAGGGAAGCACGCAGGGAGCCCCCTCCCTGCGCAATGCTTCCCTATGCCACCAGAACGCTGCGATCTTGTTTGTTTGCAGTGTTCTGGGGTTAAACTGCCTGGAGCGGTCCGTGACCGCTCCTGTCGCATAGTGCCGGGTGTCAGCTGTGATAGTCAGCTGACACTCGGCCGAGATCAGCTGCGCTCCCCCCGTGAGCACGGCTGATCACATATGACCTACTATCCTGTGTTACATCTGTGCCCGTACCACAGCAAGACCCTTGGTGGGGTCCCAATCCTCCTGCGATGGTGGCCATACCTCAGCCAGACCCCCGTTGGGGTCTTCGTTCTCACTACGTTGCCTGCTGTCCGGCTCCTTCCCTGCTTCCTGGCGCACGGCCAACACATCCCCTGGTATGAGATTAAGGCCGCGCGCATGCACTCGCTAGGTCTCTTAAAGAGCAAAAATAGTAATTAACCAATGGCAGCGCATTGATTGCTATTTCTGGCCCCTCCTCCATAGGGAGTTCGCCGGAGCAACGAGTATCTACTGTTGCTAGTCCAGGTTCTGTGTTTGCTCTGTCTGCGCTTCTGCAGTGTTCCATCTAGTACTCTGCTTACACTGTTTGTTTCCGCAGAATATCAGTGACCTGTTATTTGGCTGTTCAAGAAGACGTTTGAACCGACTGCTTCAGTTCCGTCTTACAAAAAAAGATTGCACTCTATCGTGCCAAAGCATGTCAATGTGAAATATGAAACATGAATCGCAATATGGCTTTTGAATATTAGGAAAAAATGAATGAGACACTTTGCACAAAATTTGGCCAAATAATGCCTGCCCATACACCATAGTCAAGGTGGTCTCAAAACGTATGGGTCCCTGCCAATGTGAACATACCTCTATTAGGCTGATATCTGAATTCCTGGGTGAATGTGGACACCTCTGTCAGTAAAGCTTGCCCTTATGGGTAAGCAGGAACCTGCTGTAATTAAAATCACCACATGGTGATGGGCGGAGTGCTCGGTCAGAAGGCTAACATAGAAGTAAAAGAAAACTGACTGGCACATCCAAACTAGTGTGAATTAGGTGCAAACCAGGAGCAGCTACCTCCATTGTGAATATAGAAAAAAAAGTTGCACTCTATCATGCCAAAGCATGTCAATGTGAAATATGAAACATGAATAGCAATATGGCTTTGGTCCTGTTCTTTTGTCTGCATGCCTGCATTTGTCCTGCCCTCACAAACCTTGTCCATGTGAACTTTTCTTAAATAAAGGATTTAGGATTTTATGATACGGTAAACTGAGTGTGCTGCTTTTTTCATTATTTTTTTTATTTTTTTATTTTTTTGGATTGCCTAATGTGTGCTTTTTCAAGCAAGCACCTTTACTACCGTGATTTCACCCAGCAAAGTGTCGATGACTCAGAGTCCACCCACTCCACCAGTAAGTAGACTGTTTCTTAGTGCCATTGGGCTTGATGTCATGGCTTAGTAATTGTAATGTCACTATAATATGGCACTCCTTCCCTTCTGTGCTTTGTACATTGTGCCTGAAACGTATTTCCCGATATCATGTAGGGAATTGGTGCGCTCAGGAAAAATTGTTGCAACAAACTAAGGTCCATTTTTTTCCTATTAGCCCTCAGAAAAATTAAAAACGTGGGGCTAAAACATTTTTGTGGTAAAAATTTAATTTATTCTTTCTTCACCACTCAATGATTGTCACGGGTGTGTCGCTACGAAGATCGTCGCGATTGCACAGCCTGACTTCTCACAGCTGAGTTTCTGGTGCTGGGTGTTTTTCAGCAGTGAGGGAGTTAATTCTCCCTCTCTCTGTGCTAGACGAGGCCAGCCTCGCCCAGCTGCAATTAATGTTGCTGTAAGGGGATTCCTTCAAATACCTGCCAGTCTGCTAGGGAAGTGTCGGTGAAAGCATTCCTGGCAGACAAACAGAGCGGCTTGTGGTATTTTGCAGTTTGGAGTGAAGTGTACTTTGTGTGTGGTTTTTCCCCTTCCTCGCTTTATCATTTATCTCCTTACCCGTTGGTGTTCCCTCTGTTGTTTTGGTGTAGTTTTGTATGCAAGGTGGTTGTTGATTTTCCCTTGTACTGTCTCGTTCGTCTAGTACTGTGTGTGGGCTTATATTATCCCGTTCCCTGTTGTTGTGATCGGGGTCCTTCTCTGGACTAGATCACTGAGGTTCAGGGATCCTCAGGAGGTAGGGATTACGCTGGCGGCCTGGACCTCTGTACCTTCAACAGTACCTCCAGGTAGAGGGATTAGTCAGGGCCCCAGCTTAGGGTCAGCTTAGGCCCCTAACCTCCGGTACGCAGAGACAGCGTGACATTTTCACCGACCGACAAAAGATTCTCTCCAGCTACCATGGATCCAGTAGTCAGTCTTGCTCGGCAGTTGCAGAGTTTGTCCATGGAGCTGGCGGACGTTAAGTCCAAGGTTTTGTACCCCCCGGAGCAAGCCGGACAAGAACCTAAAGTAGCTCTCCCTGACAGGTTCACTGGGGGGCGGGACAAGTTTTTTGTTTTTCGGGAGGCATGTAAATTGTACTTTCGGCTGCGGCCACAGTCATCGGGGAGTGATGAGCAAAGGGTGGGAATTGTCATCTCGCTCCTACAAGGGGACCCACAATCATGGGCGTTCTCCCTTCCCCCGGGCTCCCCGGCTCTCCAGTCAGTGGATAGGTTTTTTGCAGCTCTGGGTCTTGTATATGATGACCCGGATCGGATCTCCCTTGCTGAATCTAAGTTACGTAGGATCCAGCAGGGAGATCGTCCGGCGGAGGAATTCTGTTCGGAGTTCCGTAGGTGGGCCACGGACACCCAGTGGAATGACCCGGTGTCACGCTGTATAGCAGATATATATATGTGATGACAGTAATCTATATCAAAAGGGCAACATACTATATAACATGCGCATAGCTATATGATAACATAGAATTACCTGACAGAAAGTCCAGAGGGTCAAAACGGAATCCGTTATACGCTGTCTCCGGCTAGAGGGTGACCGGGGTCTAAGCTGACCCTAAACTGGGGTCCTAACTAATCCCTCAACCTGGAGGTACTGTTAAAGGTACAGAGGTCCAGGCCACCAGCGTAAACCCTGTCTCCTATCAATCCCTGCCAACTGTATTCTAGTCCTAAGAAGGACCCTGAATACCACCAAAGGGAATGACCAGGTAACGGTTAATGAACAGAAAGACATACAAGAAAGATAAGAAATAAAGTAAATAAAGTCTTACATACAACACTCACACACAGTAGGAACACCTTAGGTCTCAGAGATAAACTATAAGCTGTAAGAGTAAAACAACTAAGGAGCTCTTAGCTTAAGTATTCCCAGAACCGATCCAGTCTGCTAAACTATATGAATGCTTTCACCGGCATCAAACACCCAGACTGGCAGGAATATAAAGGAAACTAATTAGAACATAATCCAAAGCAGCCGGGCAAGGCTGCACCTAGCCTTAGCAAAGAGCTAGGAAAAATTAACTCTCACATCACCAAAAAACAAAGAAACAGAAGCTCAGCTGTGAGAAGTCAGAATGTGCAATCGCGACGATCTTCGTGGCGATGCACCCATGACAGTACCCCCCCTTCTACGAGGGGCCTCCGGACCCTCATGACCAGGTCTGTCCGGGTGAGTTGTGTGAAAGGTCCGTCCACGTTATCATTGACCACCACTGAAGGAGGTAGAGGTGACGGTATGACTGGTGCCACATACTTTTTAAGTAATGACTTGTGAAACACATTATGAATTTTAAACGTAGGAGGGAGGTCCAGACGAAATGCCACAGGATTAATTATGGAGCTGATCCTGTACGGCCCGATGAATCTGGGACCCAACCTCCAGGAGGAAACTTTAAGTTTAATATTCCTGGTAGACAACCACACCAGATCATTCACCTTCAGATCTCGACCAGAAACTCTCCCCCTATCAGCCATCCGTTTGTAACGGTTCTCCGTAACCTTCAGTCTTAACTGATCTGGAACTATCAGTCTCCCTGGAAGTCCCACAGGGGCGTCCCCCTGAGCCCCCAATACCTCCCCCTCAAGCTCAGAGCATACAGCTGACACTACAACTCCCTCCTGAGGAATAGGAACCGGATCATCCATCCTCCCGGTCCCTGGGAAAGTACGAGATAAGGCATCAGGAAGCAACTTTATTGAGCAGTCATATGCGCGATGAGGAGGTAACTCTTTACACCCCTCCTCTGAGAACATCTCCCCAAAGTCCTCCAGAAAAGGAGGCAAAGTCCTAGGTACAACCGCACCGATGACCGTGCTCATGCAGTTATTCTTGCAAAATTCACCCCACTGGCTAATCTTTCTGGATTGCCAATCAATCACTGGGTTATGTTTAGCCAACCAAGGAAGTCCCAACACAATAGGAGCAGGCAGACCCTCCAACACATAACAAGACAATTGCTCTTTATGTATTGCCCCTACTCGAAGATCTATGTTATGAACAGCTTGTACCAAGCTACCTTGACCAAGAGGTCTAGAATCAATAGAGAGTATAGGGACCGGTTTGGCCAATACACTCAGTTGCATACCATGCACCTGGGCAAACCGAGCGTCCACCAGATTAGCCCCGGACCCACTATCAAGAAAAACAGAAATCCTCTCAGTTCTAGTACCAATCACCACCTCCGCAGGCACGAGAAACTGAGAGGGATTTGGGGACGAAATACACACTCCCAGGTTAACTCCTTGGTTCAAAGAGGTCCGGGATGGACACCCCCCAACAAAATGTCCCTCTCTCCCGCAAAAGAAGCACCTTCTAGTCTTGCGGCGCACCGCTGATTCCCTCCTACAAAATGATGTCCCTCCCAACTGCATGGGTTCCTCAGAACAGACCAGGGAACCTCAGTATAAGGAACTTTAGTAGTAGGTGGAGTCATCACGGGGGGCGGAGTTACCTCGCGTCTTCCCCGAAGACGTCTATCAATGCGAATAGCGAGGGCCATAGCAGCCTCCAGTGATGGAGGAGAATCATACTGAGCCAACACATCTTTTAATTTGTCAGACAACCCTTGACAAAACTGGCTCCTAAGAGCGGGGTCATTCCACTGAGTATCTGTTGCCCATCTACGGAACTCAGAAGAATATTCCTCCGCTGGACGATTTCCTTGCCGTATTTTACGTAACCTTGTTTCAGCAAGGGAGACTCGATCCGGATCATCATATACCAGACCCAGGGCAGTAAAAAATCGATCCACTGACTGGAGATCTGGGGAGCCTGGAGGAATAGAGAACGCCCAAGATTGAGGATCCCCTTGTAAGAGCGAGATAACAATTCCCACCCTCTGCTCTTCACTCCCAGATGACCGAGGCCGCAGCCGAAAGTACAATTTACATGCCTCCCGGAAAGTAAAAAATTTGTCCCGCCCACCAGTGAACCTGTCTGGGAGAGCAACCTTAGGTTCAGATCTGGTTTGCTCCGGGGGAACAAAACCTTGGACTTAATGTCTGCCAACTCCATGGACAATCCCTGCAACTGCCGGGCCAGCTGGGCTACTGGATCCATGACAGCTGGGGAGAATCTTTAGTATGGCCGGTGAAAATGTCACGCTGTATAGCAGATATATATATGTGATGACAGTAATCTATATCAAAAGGGCAACATACTATATAACATGCGCATAGCTATATGATAACATAGAATTACCTGACAGAAAGTCCAGAGGGTCAAAACGGAATCCGTTATACGCTGTCTCCGGCTAGAGGGTGACCGGGGTCTAAGCTGACCCTAAACTGGGGTCCTAACTAATCCCTCAACCTGGAGGTACTGTTAAAGGTACAGAGGTCCAGGCCACCAGCGTAAACCCTGTCTCCTATCAATCCCTGCCAACTGTATTCTAGTCCTAAGAAGGACCCTGAATACCACCAAAGGGAATGACCAGGTAACGGTTAATGAACAGAAAGACATACAAGAAAGATAAGAAATAAAGTAAATAAAGTCTTACATACAACACTCACACACAGTAGGAACACCTTAGGTCTCAGAGATAAACTATAAGCTGTAAGAGTAAAACAACTAAGGAGCTCTTAGCTTAAGTATTCCCAGAACCGATCCAGTCTGCTAAACTATATGAATGCTTTCACCGGCATCAAACACCCAGACTGGCAGGAATATAAAGGAAACTAATTAGAACATAATCCAAAGCAGCCGGGCAAGGCTGCACCTAGCCTTAGCAAAGAGCTAGGAAAAATTAACTCTCACATCACCAAAAAACAAAGAAACAGAAGCTCAGCTGTGAGAAGTCAGAATGTGCAATCGCGACGATCTTCGTGGCGATGCACCCATGACACCCGGCTCTTAGGAGCCAGTTTTGTCAAGGTTTATCTGACAAATTAAAGGATGTATTGGCACAGTATGACCCTCCCGCGTCACTGGAAGCCGCTATGGCCCTTGCTATTCGTATTGACAGACGGCTTCGGGAGAGGTGCGGGATAACTCCGCCCCCTGTGATGACTCCACCTTCCTCAAGGGTCCCTTATATGGAGGTTCCCCTGGTCAGTCCAGAGGAGCCTATGCAATTAGGAGGGACATCATTTCGGGGGAGGGGACCGGCGGGGCGCCACAAAACAGGAAGTTGTTTCTTCTGTGGGAAAAAGGGACATTTTATTGGGGTGTCCATCCCGTCCTTTGCAGAGTAAAGGGTCGTCGGAAAACTATTGATCCCAGGTTGTGTGGTGGACGGCAATCTGGGAGTAAGTATTTCGTCCCTAAGTGCATCTCAGTTTCTCGTACCGGCGGAGGTGGTGGTGGGTACGAGAACTGAGAGGATATCTGTTCTTCTGGATAGTGGGGCCGGGGCTAATCTGGTGGACGCTCGGTTTGCCCGGGTTCAGGGTATGCAATTGAGTGTGTTGGCTAAACCCATCTCCATATTCTCGATCGACGCCAGACCTCTCGGTCAGGGAAGTTTTTTGCAAGCTGTGCATAACGTAAAACTTCAAGTGGGGGCGATACATAAAGAACTGTTGTCTTGTTACGTGTTGGAGGGTCTTCCCACTCCTATAGTGTTGGGCCTTCCTTGGTTAACTAAGCATAACCCAGTTATTGATTGGCAATCCAGAGAGATAAGCCAATGGAGTGAATTCTGTAATAAAAACTGCATGAATACGGTCATCGGTGCGGTCACTCCTAGGGTCTTACCTCCATTTCTGGCGGACTTTGAGGATGTATTCTCGGAGAAAGGGTGTCAGGAACTACCTCCTCATCGTGTGTATGACTGTTCTGTAAAACTGCTCCCTGAGGCCAAGTTACCTAAATCTAGGTTGTATAACCTATCTGGTCCTGAGAGGCAGGCCATGAAGGATTATATTGCTGAAAGTCTGGCAAAGGGGCATATTAGACCTTCATCTTCCCGGTGGCCGCGGGTTCTTCTTTGTGAAGAAGAAAGATGGAGGCCTACGCCCTTGCCTGGATTTCCGTGAACTTAATCGGATTACGGTCCGAGATCCGTATCCGCTCCCACTTATTCCCGATCTCTTCAATCAGATCGTGGGCGCCAAATCGTTCTCTAAGTTGGATCTCAGGGGGGCGTACAATCTGATTAGGATGAAGGAGGGGGATGAGTGGAAGACGGCGTTTAACACTCCAGAGGGGCATTATGAGAACCTTGTCATGCCATTCGGTCTGACTAATGCTATGGCGGTGTTCCAACACTTTGTAAATTACATTTTTCGCCACCTGGTGGGACAGTTTGTGGTCATATATCTGGATGATATCTTAATTTACTCGCCGGATCTTGTGTCTCATCAGGAGCATGTTAGGCAGGTGTTACAGATCTTGCGGGATAATAAACTGTACGCCAAATGGGAAAAGTGTGTATTCGCCATACAGGAACTCCAGTTTTTAGGCTTTCTGGTTTCAGCGTCCGGTTTTCGTATGGACCCTGGGAAAGTACGGTGTTGTGAATGGGTTTGAGATGAGTTCTGAGCAGAGGCTCCCTCTGGTGGTTACAAGCGGTACTAGTGAAGATTGTGAGGACTGGGAATCAGGTGTTACTGACTGGTCTTATATAAGGGAGTCATTTTCCCATCAGGGTTGCCGGTGATCAATTGTTCTGGTCTGAATCCTTCATTCCAGTTTCCCTTGTAGCCTGCTGTGTCGTGTCTGCATCTCCTGCTACCAGATAAGAATTTTTCTTCTTTTGTGTTGTTGCTATATTTTTGCATTTTGTCCTGCACTTCTTTGGGGCCTTCTGGGTCCCCTCCGGGGGCTTCTGCCTTCTCAGTTTAGTTCAGCCACTGAGTTTTGTTCTTTTGCTTTTTCCAGTTTTTTTTCAGTGGCTGCTGTTTTGATTTTGTTACACCAGAGAGCTAATTTAGGTGGTAGAGGTCGTGTGATCTCAGGTGATTTTGAAATTAGTAGAGTTGGTGTTTTTCAGGGTTTTCTGGGATTGCAGTAAGTACCCTTCCTGTCCTTTTCTATTTAGATAGTTTGGGCCCCAGCGTTTGCTCATTCTATTTTCTTTCTGTGTCAGTATTTCCTCTTGTCTAACCGCCATTACATGTTTGGGGGCTTTCTATTATCTTTGGGGTTCTGCTCCGGGGCAGATAGCTTTCCTATTTCTATCTTTAGGTGTAGTTAGTTTCTCAGGCTGTGACGAGGCGTCTAGGACCAACGTAGGAACGCTCCACGGCTGCCTCTAGTTGTGGTGGTTAGTCAGGGTACTGCAATTCCATAGTTTCCAACTGCTCTGGTGTATTGCCTTTTTTACCTGCACTCCTCAGCTACCGAAACATAACAGTATCACCGGCCTAAAAATTGAAAATTGTATGGTACTCACAGAAGGGAAAAAATATTGTGATAGAAAAAAGGTTGTCAGAGTTGTCAGAGATATTTTTCTGTTTGTTGCATTTTTTTTTTTTTTTCCCTCTGTATCTCTGGGTGCTGGGGAGGATCTTTTCTCCCAATGGAGTTTGCACAGTTGTCTGGCCGTGTGGATCAGCTTGCCACTGAGGTTCGGAGTATTGCTATCTATCTTGCTGGGTTGCCTGTTGTGGAACCTAGGATCCCCATGCCAGATTTGTTTTTAGGGGATCGAGCTAAGTTTCAGAATTTCAAAAATAATTGTAAATTGTTTTTTGCCTTAAAATCTAAGTCCTCAGGAAACGCAGCGCAGCAGGTTCAAATTATCATCTCTCTCCTGCGCGGCGATCCTCAGGATTGGGCTTTTTCCCTGATACCTGGGGATCCTGTTTTGAGTGATGTTGATGCGTTTTTTCAGGCTTTGGGGTTATTGTACGATGAGCCTAATGTCACTGATCAAGCTGAAAAAGGCTTGTTGGCATTAAATCAGGGGCTTGATGACGCTGAGTTATACTGTCAGAGATTCCGTAGGTGGGCAGTCCTGACCAAATGGAATGACGACGCTTTGGCGGCCCTTTTCCGGAAGGGTCTGTCGGATAATGTAAAGGATGTTATGGTGGGATTCCCTGTCCCCTCTGGTCTCAATGATTCTATGTCATTAGCGAATCAAATTGACAGACGTTTGTGTGAGCGGAGAAGTATGCGTGGAGTGGTGTTGCCTTGTGAGCCAGCTTCTGAGCCCATGCAGTGTGATGGAGTGGTGTCTGGGGCACTGCGTCATGAGTTTCGAAAGCGCAATAGTTATGTTTCTACTGTGGTGATGCCTCTCATGCTATTTCAGTCTGCCCTAAGCGGGGAAGACGTTTTGCACGCTCAGTTGTCTTGGTAGTGTTCAGACTAAGTTTTTATTAACTGTCACTCTGATATGCTCTCTGTCCTCATTTTCTGCTCAGGCTTTCATTGATTCTGGAGCAGCTATTAACCTGATGGATTATGATTTTGCTAAACGTTGTGGGTTTCCCTTGATACCCCTACAGAAGTCTATTCCCCTACTGGGGATCGATTCTACCCCTTTGGCTGAGAATAAACCCCAGTTTTCTACTCAGGTGATAATGAGGGTTGAACCTGATCACCAGGAGTGCTGCAAATTTTTGGTTCTATATAATCTGCATGACATTATCGTGCTGGGTTTCCCTTGGTTACAGTCTCATAATCCTGTTTTGGATTGGAAATCTGTGTCTGTAACCAGTTGGGGCTGCCAATGTGTTGATACCAACACTCCTGTTTTTTCTGCCTCCCCCCAAGCTCAGGATGTTCCTGACTTTTTGTTTGATTTTTCTGATGTGTTTAGCGAAAGTAAATCTGCATCCTTACCTCCCCATAGGAGCTATGACTGCGCTATTGAATTAGTGCCGGGTAGTAAATTCCCTAAAGGTCGCCTTTTTAACTTGTCTGTACCTGAACATGACGCTATGCGGTCTTATATCAAGGAATCATTGGAGAAGGGTCATATCAGACCATCCTCTTCACCCTTAGGTGCCGGTTTTTTCTTTGTGGCCAAAAAAGATGGTTCATTAAGGCCGTGTATTGATTATCGTCTCTTGAACAATATTACTGTGAAATATCAATACCCGTTACCCTTGATTTCTGACCTGTTTTCCAGGGTGAAAAACGCTACTTGGTTTACCAAGCTTGACCTCAGGGGGGCGTATAACCTTATTCGCATTAAGCACGGGATGAATGGAAGACGGCATTCAATACCCCTGAAGGGCATTTTGAGTACCTAGTGATGCCCTTTGGGCTCACTAATGCTCCTTCCGTCTTCCAGTCCTTCATGAATGACATTTTCAGGGATTTTGTGGACAAATTTCTGATTGTTTATTTGGATGATATCTTGATTTTTTCTAATGACTGGGACTCTCATGTGAAACATGTTCGGACTGTGTTCCAGATTTTGAGGGATAATGCTCTGTATGTGAAGGGATCAAAGTGTCTTTTTGGCGTACAGAAGATCTCATTTCTGGGATTCATTTTGTCCCCATCTGTTATTGAAATGGACCCGGTCAAGGTTCAGGCCATCTGTGATTGGGTCCAACCTACTTCATTAAAGACTCTTCAGAGATTTTTGGGTTTTGCCAATTTTTATCGTAAATTTATTGGTAATTTCTCGGTTATTGTTAAACCATTAACTGATTTGACCAGAAAGGGTTCTGATGTGGTGAATTGGCCTCCTGAGGCAGTCTCTGCATTTCAGGAACTTAAGCAGAGATTCACTTCTGCTCCTGTTCTACGGCAGCCTGATGTTTCTCTGCCATTTCAGGTGGAGGTTGATGCCTCTGAAATTGGGGCAGGTGCCGTTTTGTCCCAAAAAGATCCAGAGACCTCTAAAAGTAACCCTTGTGCCTTTTTCTCTCGAAAATTTTCTCCTACTGAACGTAATTATGACGTGGGTAATCGGGAGTTATTGGCCATGAAGTGGGCTTTTGAAGAGTGGAGACATTGGCTGGAGGGAGCCAAACATCAGGTGGTGGTCCTTACGGACCATAAGAATCTGGTCTATCTGGAATCTGCCAAGCGACTCAATCCTAGACAGGCCAGGTGGGCCTTGTTTTTCACACGTTTTAATTTTGTGGTTTCCTTTCTTCCTGGCACTAAGAATGTTAAGGCGGATGCCCTCTCGAGGAGTTTCCTTGCGGACTCTCCTGAGTTATCTGATCCTTCTGTTATTTTGAAAGAGGGTGTAGTTCTTTCCGCCATCTCGCCCAATTTGAGACTTGCTCTGGAGGGGTGTCAGGAGGATAGGCCCGAGCGCTGCCCTGTTGGAAAATTGTTTGTCCCGGACCAATGGAAAAAGAGTGTGATGTCTGAGATTCATTGTTCCGCATTGGCTGGGCATCCCGGAATTTTTGGTACCAGAGACTTGGTTAGTCGGTCCTTTTGGTGGCCTACCTTGTCTCGCCATGTCAGGGAATTTGTGCAGTCCTGCGGGACTTGCTCTCGCTCCAAGCCTTGCTCTCGCTCTAGTGGTTTGTTGATGCCATTGCCTGTGCCCAAGAGACCATGGACCCATATCTCTATGGATTTCATTTCCGATCTTCCTGTTTCTCAGAGAATGACCACCATCTGGGTAATTTGTGATAGGTTTTCCAAAATGATACATCTTGTGCCATTACCTAAGTTGCCTTCCTCCTCTGAATTGGTGCCGTTGTTTCTTCAGCACATGGTTCGTTTACACGGCATTCCTGAGAACATTGTGTCTGACAGAGGAGTCCAGTTTGTTTCCAGATTTTGGAGGACTTTTTGTTCTAAACTGGGTGTTCAATTGTCTTTCTCCTCGGCATTTCATCCTCAGACCAATGGTCAAACTGAGAGAACAAACCAGACATTAGAGACTTATCTAAGATGCTTTGTGTCTGCTGATCAGGATGACTGGGTCTCTTTTTTGCCTTTGGCTGAGTTTGCTCTTAATAATAGGGCTAGCTCTGCCACTTTGATGTCTCCGTTTTTCTGTAATTCTGGTTTTCACCCTCGATTTTCTTCAGGACAGACGGAAGCTTCTGTCTGTCCAGGTGTTGACTCTGTTGTTGAGCGTATGCAACAGATTTGGGACCAGGTAGTGGAGAGGTTGTCCCTCTCTCAGGAGAAGGCCCAGCGGTTTGCTAACCGGCATAGGACTGATGGTCCTCGGTTTAAAGTGGGGGACTTGGTCTGGTTGTCCTCAAAGAATATTCCTATGAGAGTAGCATCTCCTAAATTTAAGCCTAGGTTCATTGGACCTTATAAGATCATGGAGATTATTAATCCTGTTTCTTTTCGTTTGCTTCTTCCATGGACATTTAAGATCCATAACGTGTTCCACAAGTCCTTGTTGAAGAGGTTTGTTGAGCCAGTGGTTCCTGCTACTGTGCCTCCTGACCCTGTTTTGGTTGAGGGCAATCTGGAGTATGTGGTTGAGAAAATATTGGATTCTCGTTTTTCTAGACGAAGACTCCAGTATTTGGTTAAATGGAGAGGTTATGGTCAGGAAGACAATTCTTGGGTGTTTGCTTCGGACATCCATGCTAGGAGACTTATCCGTGCGTATCATAGAACTCATCCTGACCGACCTGGTTGCTCAAATGAGGGTTCGGTGACCCCTCCTCAAGGGGGGGTACTGTTGTGAATGGGTTTGAGATGAGTTCTGAGCAGAGGCTCCCTCTGGTGGTTACAAGCGGTACTAGTGAAGATTGTGAGGACTGGGAATCAGGTGTTACTGACTGGTCTTATATAAGGGAGTCATTTTCCCATCAGGGTTGCCGGTGATCAATTGTTCTGGTCTGAATCCTTCATTCCAGTTTCCCTTGTAGCCTGCTGTGTCGTGTCTGCATCTCCTGCTACCAGATAAGAATTTTTCTTCTTTTGTGTTGTTGCTATATTTTTGCATTTTATCCTGCACTTCTTTGGGGGCCTTCTGGGTCCCCTCCGGGGGCTTCTGCCTTCTCAGTTTAGTTCAGCCACTGAGTTTTGTTCTTTTGCTTTTTCCAGTTTTTTTTCAGTGGCTGCTGTTTTGATTTTGTTACACCAGAGAGCTAATTTAGGTGGTAGAGGTCGTGTGATCTCAGGTGATTTTGAAATTAGTAGAGTTGGTGTTTTTCAGGGTTTTCTGGGATTGCAGTAAGTACCCTTCCTGTCCTTTTCTATTTAGATAGTTTGGGCCCCAGCGTTTGCTCATTCTATTTTCTTTCTGTGTCAGTATTTCCTCTTGTCTAACCGCCATTACATGTTTGGGGGCTTTCTATTATCTTTGGGGTTCTGCTCCGGGGCAGATAGCTTTCCTATTTCTATCTTTAGGTGTAGTTAGTTTCTCAGGCTGTGACGAGGCGTCTAGGACCAACGTAGGAACGCTCCACGGCTGCCTCTAGTTGTGGTGGTTAGTCAGGGTACTGCAATTCCATAGTTTCCAACTGCTCTGGTGTATTGCCTTTTTTACCTGCACTCCTCAGCTACCGAAACATAACAGTACGGGCAGTCCTTGAGTGGGATCTGCCAGAGAATCTTAAGGCTCTACAACGTTTCCTGTGGTTTGCTAATTATTACTGGAAATTTATTCGTAATTTCTCGTCCATGGTTAAACCTCTCACAGACATGACAAAAAAGGGGACGGATTTTTCTAGGTGGTCTGACAAGGCTTGTCAAGCATTCTCCTCCTTGAAAAAATGCTTTGCCTCGGCACCCATACCTATTCAACCTGATGCGTCACAGCCGTTCATTGTAGAGGTAGACGCTTCCGAGGTAGGGGTGGGAGCAGTATTGTCACAAGGTTCATCCCCTGGTAAGTGGCATCCGTGAGCATTTTTCTCTAAAAAACTGTCGTCCGCTGAGAGGAATTACGATGTCGGCAATAGGGAACTCTTGGCCATTAAGTTGGCTTTTGAGGAGTGGCGCCATTTTTTGGAGGGGGCAGTCCATCCGGTCACTGTCATCACCGATCACAAGAACCTGCTATATCTGGAGTCTGCAAAACGTCTGAATCCCAGACAAGCTAGGTGGTCACCAGGTTTAATTTTGTCGTCACATATCGTCCTGGGTCAAAAAATGTAAAGGTGGATGCCTTATCTCGTAGTTTCCCTGGGGCCGGGAATACGGAGGACCCGGTTCCTATCCTTCAGGAGGGGGTGGTGGTGTCGGCAGTATGCTCTGAGCTTGAGGAGGAGGTATTGGAGGCTCAGGGGGACGCCCCTGTAGGACCTCCAGGGAGACTGTTTGTTCCAAATCAGTTGCGACAAAAGGTGATCGAGGCACACCATAATTCAGCTTTGGCAGGACACCCAGGGAGTAAAGCAACTGAGGATCTCCTCTCGCGTCGGTTTTGGTGGCCTAACTTACATAGGGAGGTGGTAACTTTTGTCGCGTCCTGCGAGGTTTGTGCGCGCTCTAAGACCCCACATACCCGTCCGTCTGGGGCCCTCTTACCTTTGAAGATCCCGGAGCGTCCGTGGACTCATCTGTCTATGGAATTCATTACGGACCTCCCGCCATCTTCGGGTAAAACAGTCATACTCGTTGTAGTGGACAGGTTCAGCAAGATGGCACATTTTATCGCTCTTCCTGCTCTTCCTAATGCTAAAACTCTTGCGCAGGTGTTCATTGGGGAGATTGTGAGGCTTCACGGGGTACCCTCCGATGTGGTGTCGGATCGGGGGTCTCAGTTTGTGTCCAAATTCTGGAAGGCATTTTGTACACGGCGGGGGATGCAGTTGTCATTTTCATCGGCTTTTCATCCGCAGACCAATGGTCAGACAGAGCGTCTGAACCAGAGCTTGGAGACATATCTCCGGTGTTTTGTGTCAGAGAATCAGGAGGACTGGGCTTCTTTCTTGCCTCTGGCGGAGTTTGCTCTTAATAATAGGCGGAGCGAGTCCACTGGTAAGTCCCCGTTTTTTGGGGCATATGGTTTTCACCCCCAGTTTTGTACTTTCAATAGGGGGGGCTCTTCTGGGGTTCCTGAGGAGGAACGATTTTCGTCGTCACTTGCTTCAGTGTGGAGAGGAGTGCTGAATAATCTGAGTACTATGGGGAACCGATACAAACGTATGGCTGATAGGAGGAGAGTGTCTGGTCCGGACCTAAGTGTGAACGATCTGGTATGGTTGTCTACCAAGAATATAAAAATTAAGGTTCCCTCCTGGAAACTGGGTCCCAGGTTCATCGGGCCATACAAGATCAGTTCTATAATTAATCCGGTGGCATTCCGTCTTGACCTCCCTCCTACATTTAAAATTCACAATGTGTTCCACAGATCGTTGCTTAAGAGGTATGTGGCCCCGTTGATACCTTCACCTTTACCTCCTCCTCCTGTGGTGGTCAATGGTAACTTGGAGTTTCAGGTGTCGAGAATCATCGATTCACGTCTGAATCGTCGGTCCCTTCAGTACCTGGTTCATTGGAGGGGGTATGGTCCTGAGGATAGGACGTGGGTTCCTGCGTCGGATATTAACACAGACCGATTAATTCGGGCCTTCCACACTACTCACCCAGATAAACCCGGCCCTGAGGGTCCGGAGGCCCCTCGTAGAAGGGGGGTACTGTCACGGGTGTGTCGCTACGAAGATCGTCGCGATTGCACAGCCTGACTTCTCACAGCTGAGTTTCTGGTGCTGGGTGTTTTTCAGCAGTGAGGGAGTTAATTCGCCCTCTCTCTGTGCTAGACGAGGCTAGCCTCGCCCAGCTGCAATTAATGTTGCTGTAATGGGATTCCTTCAAATACCTGCCAGTCTGCTAGGGAAGTGTCGGTGAAAGCATTCCTGGCAGACAAACAGAGCGGCTTGTGGTATTTTGGAGTTTGGAGTGAAGTGTACTTTGTGTGTGGTTTTTCCCCTTCCTCGCTTTATCATTTATCTCCTTACCCATTGGTGTTCCCTCTGTTGTTTTGGTGTAGTTTTGTATGCAAGGTGGTTGTTGATTTTCCCCTTGTACTGTCTCGTTCGTCTAGTACTGTGTGTGGGCTTATATTATCCCGTTCCCTGTTGTTGTGATCGGGGTCCTTCTCAGGACTAGATCACTGAGGTTCAGGGATCCTCAGGAGGTAGGGATTATGCTGGCGGCCTGGACCTCTGTACCTTCAACAGTACCTCCAGGTAGAGGGATTAGTCAGGGCCCCAGCTTAGGGTCAGCTTAGGCCCCTAACCTCCGGTACACAGAGACAGCGTGACAATGATATAAAATTCTGTAAGGCATATGTGATGTCAACATGCACACTGCACCCCTAGATGAATTAATTGGGGGGATGTAGTTTGTAAAATGAGGTCACTTATGGGGGGCCCTGCTGTTCTGGCACCTCAGGGGTCCTGCCAATGTGACAATGCACCCTCAAACCATTCCAGCAAAATCTAACTCCAATATGGTGCTTCTTCCCTACTGATCTGTGCACTCTGTCTCAAAAGTAGCTTTTGGCCACATATGTGGTATCGATGTACTCAGGAGAAATTGCACAACAAATTTTGTAGTCTATTTTTTCCTGCTATCCTTGTGAAAATGAAAAAAATTGGGGGCTAAAACAACTTATTTGTGGGAAAAATATTTTTTCATTTTCACAGATCAACGGTGAAAAATTCTGTGAAGCATGTGGTGGTTCAAGATGTTCCCCAAATATCTAGATAAATTCATTGAGGGGTCTAGTTTCCAGAATGGAGTCACTTGTGAGCTGTTTCAACTGCTAAGGAATATCAGGGGCTCTTCAAATGGGACATGGCATCTGATAATGATTCCAGCATTTTTGGGGGGTAAAAAGTCAAATGGCGTTCCTTCCTTTCTGAGCCCTGCCGTGCTCTCAAACAGTCGTTTTCTCCCACATATGGGATATCGGCATACTCAGGAGATATTTGGGACGTTCAGCGAACAGAATCTTGAAAGGTTTGCTCATCTCTAGTCCTTGCTGGTCTTCCTCCTCTTGTAAGTCAAAATTCGAGGATAGCATGATCGCTGCCTCTTAAATTCCCAGCCACCTTTACTTCCTCATCCAATTCTTCCCTGTCAGTAAGAATTAGGTCCAAGATTCTACCTTATGAAAGATAAAGTGGTCAGCAAGAGAAAATAACAATTTTTTGGAACCATTACTTTTACCAGAGGCTGAGAAGAAGAGTGCAGAAACACATTCACTGCTGTGGTTTTTGTGAAAGAGGTCAGTCTGCAAACAATTGTGAGTATCTCTCTTGACCTTTACATCCAGGAACTCGATGGAGTCCCTGTGACAATGGTAGGTGAGATGAATGTTCTGTTTGCTGCACTTAATAGTAGACATAAAAGTATGAAGATACTCAACAGAGTCCTGCTAGATCAGAAAAATGTCAGTAATGTACTGCTTTCATAAGAGGATGCAATCTATTGATGCACACTGATCTGACAGGAAGAGGTCCCTTTCCCACAGCCAAAGGAACAAATTAGCATAGGCTGGTGAAAATTATGCCCCCCATGGCAGTTCCTTTGAGCTGTAGGAAGAAGGACCCCTTGGACAGTAATAAGTTGTGAGATAGAGTGAATTGTAATAGTTGAATGCTGAATTTCATTATGATGGGTGAAGCGGATGAAGTTTGAAGAAAGAATTCAGTAGCCAGTATCCCATCAGTATGTCAGATGTTGGTATAGAAAGACTCAACATCACACGTTACTATTAAAGTATCAGCATCAATGTGAAGCCAATCCACTTTTTTGAGGAAATCACTGGTGTCCTTGGTATAAGAGGGCGAAGATTCCACAAGAGTCTGGAGTTCAGCGTCAATAAATTTGTGTTCTCCAGATAATTGCCTCTACAAGATATAATAGGTCTGACAGGTGGTGTAGTCTAATTTTTATGAGCTTTCGGTGGCAGATAAAGAGTGGGAATGGATGGTTCACTGACTTAATGCCGCATATACTGTAGATCTGTAGTGATAATCTCACTTTCTTTTGCTTTTGTAGAATTACTCATATTTCAGCTTGAAATTTAGTGAGGGGGTTAAAGGTCAGTTTTTGAGAACAGTTTGTATCCCTCAATTGGTGGAAGGCTTCAGCCTCGTACATTGTCTTAGGTCACACAACCACATTCCCATCCTTGTTTGCCGGTTTGAACACCAATCTTGACTTACCAGCTTGAGAAACACATTAATGTTAGTCCAAGTGGAAAGAGGAGGAAATTTACAAGATCTAGGCCAAATTGGCAGGAGAATCTTACCTCTCTGTGTAGTGTTATATTTGTTTGCCAGTTCTTTCAAATTGGCTAATGCCTCCTGTTCCACCTCTGTTGGAAATAATTTAGAGGTAGTCTCATTATGAAAATAGCTAAGGAGCAAAGCTCTTGCAAAAATGTGGAGCTCTTTAATCACAGAAAATCTATCAAAATATGAAGCAGAACAGAACATAAGTCCCCTAATAAGTACAGAGATCTTCATAGATGATAAAATATGTAAGCTGAGATTGATTACTTTAAGGCTATATTTATTAATCTTAGGTGAGTAGCCATAATTGCATTTATTCGGAAGAAATCGTAAGTCCCATTTACATTTAGGAGTTGCACCAATGGATATAGAAACATTGCTGGCAGGTGGATTAGAAGATATAGAGGGTGTACAGTCTCTATTTAAGCCCAAGGTTGATTGTTTCCTTCACCTATATGCCCTACTGTGGGTGGAGATCCTTTGATCTCTCTCTAACTTGGTTGCTTGGTTGTCTTGAATGTTCTTGATCAAACTGTCAATAGATTGATGCTCAAATAGAGAAATAGACTGGAATTGTTCAAACGTAAGTTTTGTCTCTGCTGCCGAATTAGTATCCTCTAATGTTTTGGCAATATCAGAGATAGTTTAAAGATTAAGATTTATGAGTAATTGCATACATTTATTAGCGGTATTTGCAGAAGTTTTCCCAATCCTTGACAAAACCAGCATCTTCAACAAGGATTGATGGTATAACCCGGACCCTTAGTCCTTTAGGGATCAATGGTTTAAGGAGGTGATTTTCAAGGAACACAATTTAGTTCTTTTGAACAGCAATTTTTTGAAGTATTTAACATTGTGTCAATTTGTAAACCATTAGAAACTGATGCTGCAACACCACCATTACCAAACACTTGGTTAATTTGACCCTGCCAGGAAAGTCCCCTGGCTTTAAAGTCCTGTGACATTTCCAGGGGTTTAGCTCTAGGATCGCTGTCTGGGTAGACAGAATGGCATGAAAACAGTTAATTCAGACAGCAGTTCTGGTGTAAAACTGGCCGCAACCAGCTTTATTAAAGTCCACAGCAAACAGATTAAAACAAAGCATAAACAGAAAACCTGGGCTTGTCTAGCCTCTAATTACACTTAGATAGATGGCCCTCTCTATCCGGGACCCAGACTCTACCAGTCTGTGCCCAAAACAACACATATCACATATGTTACCAGTATGGAGCTTCACAGATACTCCTTCTTGTGTCTGAAGGCACCTTCCATGACCAGACTTGAGAGAGATCCACTCCTATTCAGCCGCTCTTCACACGGATTCGCACTGAGACTACTCCTATGTCCGGGGTCCTTCCTGCACCCAAACTGAGATAGCTCAAACACTCTTGGAGACTGCTTCCTTGTGCCAGGACACCTCTCTGTGTCCAGGCTAAAGACAGCTCTAACACTCTTGGAGACTGTTTCTTGTGCCGAGACACCTTCCTGTGTCCAGGCTAAACTAGCTCTCAGATTGTGTTTGCAGACACCTACTTCTGGTCTCCTAATTAAGACCTGAGTAGTTTCAGGCTTGTGCTGCAAGTGTGTGCTGAATGTGAGGTGTAGTGACCTTTCTCCACCACTAGGTCCACAAAGCCACACATTTCCCTTATACCTAGGTGAAATGTACACCCCATTCATCACATATTCACTCACTGTCTCACATATCCCCTCCCTCTTCTCCAGACCGGAGGGCTGGTCATCCAGACCGGAGGGCTGGTCAACAATCCAACAGAGACAGTGAACTCCGGACCAGTCATGGCCCTCACCAGCTTCATCTCCACCACTGTCACTTGTATCTTCACCTGAGTCATAGCCAACATCAGCTTTCTCTTTATCTGAAGCATCCGCACTACCCTGTACCCTCCCAGGCCTATACTCTCTGCGGGCCTCGGGTATCCTGCACGGTTTCATCTTGACCTTAGGGCCGGGCTCACCTTCGACACAGTGCCTGGCCAGAGAAGCACGACCCGACACATCAGAACACTTCTGCTGACTCTTCCTCAGAAACTCACGTACCTCCTGTCCCTGGTGCACTGACCATGTGTCACCAACTATCACAGAAGGTATAGGGGGTTTTTCACTTTTCTCAAATTCCCCACTTTCAGGCTCTTCTGGCAGGACATGCCCAGAAGCCCCACCGTCAGTCCTAGACTCTACCTCTTCAGCCACATCACTTTGGTCTCCAATATCTCCATTTATTCCAGCCCTCAAGTTCTCCTTGATAGCGGCATCTGTATACTCAGAACCCGCTGGATTCTTCTCTTCCACCACGTTCTGCATCCCATCTGGGCTCCCGTGTGTCTGCAGCGGCAACGGAGTGACACATCGCTTTTCCCATTTGTTGGGACGTGGCTCCGATGTAGCCTCCCTGAAAGTGCGCTTGAGCTCACCAATGCCAGCTACTGATCCGGACCGTAACCCGTCCACGCCGCTGTCTTCGGCAGAAACAGATTCCTGGACAGAGTCAGTCCCCATATCTTCAGTCTTGCTCCTCACAGCTTCACTTGAAACCTCAGCTTCTGATGAGGCATCTGGCTTGGTGACCACCACTTCCATGGCTTTTTCCACCTCTGCAGCATCACCTTCAGAGTCCTTGGCATGATGCAGATCCACACCACACACTGACAACTTCTCATCTTCAACAGCATCCACTTGTGCTGTGTTCAGTTTCAGAGTCCTGCCTTTAAAGCTCAGCTCTCCTCCTTTCACCTTAGTCTTCGCCAGGGAACCGGCCAACTGTAAAACATCTTCAGATGCCATCTTCTGTCTGGCTGTAAGGTCAGCATCAGCTTTCTTCTCAGGACTCTCAACCTCCTCTGCTACCATGCCTTCCTCATTTGCACTGGTTGCTTTATGGTCATCAGATAATTCACTATCACTATCTGACCCCTTTTTCTCAGCCACATCTGGCTCACTGTCAGGGCTATACACTTCATTTTCATTCACATCCTGCTCACTGTCAGGGTTATACAATTCATTTTCATTCACATCTTGATCTGGAACCTTAGTTAACATGTCATCCACAACATTAACTTCACCATCTGGTCCCTCAAGTATGTGACTATGTGACAACCCCAGCACTATACTTCTATATAGTTCAGGCACTAGGAGCTGACTCACAACCTCTCCCTGGACTTCAGTGTTTATGGCAACATGAGAGAACCTCTCCTCAGAGTCAGGCTCCTGGGAAACCTCATTTAGAACAATCATATTTTCCTGTGCTGTTTTAAGAGAGGGTTCTCGCCACTGCTCACTCTCAAAACCGTCACAGGACACAGGCAAGTCAGGGACACTCGGTTCCCGAGAACCACCATCCTCGTCTCCCAACATCACCTGCAAAGGAATTTCATCACTATCACAGTCATCATTATTATCAACATCATTATCATGACTATGATCAGTATTATCATCACTATCATTATCAGCATCAGCACCATTTTCATGGTCATCATCATTATCAGGATCATCATCATCATTAGCATTATCATCATCATTATCACATAATTTTAACATCCCACTAGCATCGTGTTCCGCCCCTCGGGACTGCGTACCCTCAGTAGGGGCTTCATCACACTGTCCATCAGAATCACCCTTCCCCCAGAGATCCTTAGACCGGGGAAAGTCATTACCCAATATGACGGGGTGCACCAGGCTCTTCACTACCCCCACTTCATATGAAACCTCCCCGAGTTTGGGGACCAAGTCCACGGCAGTCTCTGGGTAGACTTTGGTGTCTTCATGGATGTACACCACACTCAGGTGCTTATCAGGGATGAAGTCCCTATCAATCAGGCTGTCACATACGGAAGTCACTGGACTCTCTGAGTCCAAGAGGGCCTGTGCTGGGCAGTCACTTACAACCACCGGGGACCCCTGTGGTCCAGTCTCTTCGGCTGAGGTGGACACACACACAGGCTCTGCGCAGGGAGAGAGGGATCTGCCAACATCACAACACATAGGCTCCCCCTCTATTGGACAGTTGGCTGCAATTTCACGCCAGCTCCAACACTGTCCATCACACTCTCCCACCCACATGTCCCCTCGGGCCTGAACCCGCTTATCAGCATACCCCATGTCCCCAACAGCTGGAACGCTCTTACCGGGAGAGTTCAGCGTCCGGGAACTCTGAAGTGACGTCCGCTCAGACGGCTGGTCACGGAGGCAGTCTTTGGGGCCAAAGTACCTTTCTCTCTGTACCTCAGGAGGAAGTGCTCGGGTGTAGCGGTCCACTGTCACCTTTTCGACCCTTTGGGCAGTGTTGCTGACGGCAGACTCCCAACTGTATCTCCAGTCATGGACTCTCCTGGCACGGGCTGCAACCGTAACACCCAGCCGGGTAAGAATCGCCGCTTTCAACTTGGCATAGTCTTCGCTGTCCTGCTTGCTCAGGTCAGCCCAGACTTTTTGGGGTTCCCCAATCAGATAGGGTACGACCGCCATGGCCCATTCAGATAGTGGCAGATTCTCCTTCTCTGCCAGTCTCTCAAACCTAGTAAGATATACCTCCACATCATCACGAGGTGTCATTTCTCTCAAGGACCGTCTTACCGCCTTCTTTATAGCGGACAACGCTGGTGCCTTCACAACATTACTTCGGGACGCGGCACCGAAATCCTTTTTTGGTGCTGTCATCTGCTCAACAAATAACCGGTTATTCTCCTGCTGCTGCAGGAATTGCTGCTGGGCCTGCTGCATGCGCTGCTGGTGCTGCAGGCGCTGCTGCTCCATGCTCTGCTGCATGCTTCGCTGGGCCTGCACCAGGTACTCAATGAGCTCCTCCATACTGCCGGACTCATCTGTCTCAATCACAGCAGTCTTATGTTGCACATTAACTTGCGCCATTTGTTCAAACAGCGCCTCCATGCTGTCATCCATGCTGTCAGACTTCTCTGTCTTCACAACTGTAGTCTTCACTCAAGACATACACACTACACAGCTTTTTTTTTTTTCCACAGAAAAAATCAGCCTTGCTGTGCAAACACTTTTTTTCTTTTTTTTTTTTTCCTTTGCAAAGTCTATTAAGGCTACTGTCTCTTTAAGACTGCTCCACAAACTTTTCTTTTGCTGCTGCACATTCCACAGTCATTTTCACAACAAGTTCAGCTTTGCTGTGCATACATTTTCTCTCTGCAGACCCTATCAGGGCCACTGTCTCTCCAAGACTGCTCCAAACAGACGTTTCTGCTGACACACACTTTTTTTTTTTTCTCTGTTGCTATTTCAATAGACTTCACCTTTAATGCTGTCTCTCGCCACTGTGCCGCACGCACACTCCAGCACTAACTGTATCAGGCACTGCGCTGCCCCAGCATTCTCCACCAATTGTAGCATTCCAGGGGGTTTAGCTCTAGGATCGCTGTCTGGGTAGACAGAATGGCATGAAAACAGTTCATTCAGACAGCAGTTCTGGTGTAAAACTGGCCGCAACCAGCTTTATTAAAGTCCACAGCAAACAGATTAAAACAAAGCATAAACAGAAAACCTGGGCTTGTCTAGCCTCTAATTACACTTAGATAGATGGCCCTCTCTATCCGGGACCCAGACTCTACCAGTCTGTGCCCAAAACAACACATATCACATATGTTACCAGTATGGAGCTTCACAGATACTCCTTCTTGTGTCTGAAGGCACCTTCCATGACCAGACTTGAGAGAGATCCACTCCTATTCAGCCGCTCTTCACACGGATTCGCACTGAGACTACTCCTATGTCCGGGGTCCTTCCTGCACCCAAACTGAGATAGCTCAAACACTCTTGGAGACTGCTTCCTTGTGCCAGGACACCTCTCTGTGTCCAGGCTAAAGACAGCTCTAACACTCTTGGAGACTGTTTCTTGTGCCGAGACACCTTCCTGTGTCCAGGCTAAACTAGCTCTCAGATTGTGTTTGCAGACACCTACTTCTGGTCTCCTAATTAAGACCTGAGTAGTTTCAGGCTTGTGCTGCAAGTGTGTGCTGAATGTGAGGTGTAGTGACCTTTCTCCACCACTAGGTCCACAAAGCCACACATTTCCCTTATACCTAGGTGAAATGTACACCCCATTCATCACATATTCACTCACTGTCTCACAGTCCATGTACAGAGCAGGAGAGGAATCCTGTGCAGGACACAGTAAATATTGATTACCGCACGTACTGGACGAAGCAGATAATTTAGGTCAACTAAAAAGTAAAATGCTACATATAGTTTGTCATGCAGATAGTTATATTGACATATATCTGCTAGCTGATAAATGGTCGACCATTTGGAAGGAAAAATGAATGCCCAAAGAAGAAACACCGAGCATGAAGTCATAGGAAAAAACAACCAATAAACTCAAAAATAAAAAACTTTATTGAGAAGCACTGATTAAATTGCGGCACTGTAGAAGACGAGTGCACACACAAGAATTAAAAATAACAATTATTCTGTACATGTAAAAAATAATATATGAAGAAAAAAATGTATAAAAACAGACCCCTCAAGACCACACTGGGAACAAGGTAAGCCAAAAAGGTCACTATAGAGTATAGGCATGGGCGCAATAAGAGACCTTAGGGTTGCACAAAAAGTGTAAGATACATGCTTGCTAAGTCACCAAAGAATATATGTGAAGATGTAAATATACAGTATGTAATTCAGGTATGTACAATAATAGAAAATATAAAATCTGATAAATAATTATAAACTAGACGTGAAAGCACACTGAACAGTATAAACCCAAATGTTAACCCATTAATCTAGAACCTGTGATGTAAACACACAAAAAGCAATGTATCACAATCAGTGGTGAAAAAATAAAAAAGTATATATATACAGTTAGGTCCATAAATATTTGGACAGAGACAACATTTATCTAATTTTGGTTCTAGACATTACCACAATGAATTTGAAACAAAACAAATCAGATGCAGTTGAAGTTCAGACTTTCAGCTTTCATTTGAGGGTATCCACATTAAAATTGGATGAAGGGTTTAGGAGTTTCAGCTCCTTAACATGTGCCACCCTGTTTTTAAAGGGACCAAAAGTAATTGGACAAATGACTCCAAGGCTATTTCATGGACAGGTGTGGGCAATCCCTTTGTTATGTCATTCTCAATTAAGCAGATGAAAGGGCCGGAGTTGATTTGAGGTGTGGTGTTTGCATTTGGAAGGTTTTGCTGTGAAGGAAACATGTGGTCACAGGAGCTCTCCATGCAGGTGAAACAAGCCATCCTTAAGGTGCAAGAACAGAAAAAAAAACATCCAAGAAATTGCTACAACATTAGAAGTGGCAAAATCTACAATTTGGTACATCCTGAGAAAGAAAGAAAGCACTGGTGAACTCATCAATCCAAAAAGACCTGGGAGCCCACGGAAGACAACAGTGGTGGATGATCGCTGCATACTTTCTTTGGTGAAGAAGAACCCGTTCACAATATCAACTGAAGTCCAGAACACTCTCAGTGAAGTAGGTGTATCTGTCTCTAAGTCAACAGTAAAGAGAAGACTCAATGAAAGTAAATACAAAGGGTTCACATCTAGATGCAAACCATTCATCAATTCCAAAAATAGACAGGCCAGAGTTAAATTTGCTGAAAAACACCTCCAGAAGCCAGCTCAGTTCTGGAAAAGTATTCTATGGACAGATGAGACAAAGATCAACCTGTACCAGAATGATGGGAAGCCAAAAGTTTGGAGAAGAAAGGGAACGGCACATGATCCAAGGCACACCACATCCTCTGTAAAACATGGTGGAGGCAACGTGATGGCATGGGCATGCATGGCTTTCAATGGCACTGGGTCACTTGTGTTTATTGATGACATAACAGCAGACAAGAGTAGCCAGATGAATTCTGAAGTGTACCGGGATATACTTTCAGCCCAGATTCAGCCAAATGCTGCAAACTTGATTGGACGGCGCTTCATAGTACAGATGGATAATGACCCCAAGCATACAGCCAAAGCTACACAGGAGTTCATGAGTGCAAAAAAGTGGAACATTCTTCAATGGCCAAGTCAATCACCAGATCTTAACCCAATTGAGCATGCATTTCACTTGCTCAAATCCAGACTTAAGAGGGAAAGACCCACAAACAAGCAAGACCTGAAGGCTGCGGCTGTAAAGGCCTGGCAAAGCATTAAGAAGGAGGAAACCCAGCGTTTGGTGATGTCCATGGGTTCCAGACTTAAGGCAGTGATTGCCTCCAAAGGATTCGCCACAAATTATTGAAAATAAAAATATTTTGTTTGGGTTATGTTTATTTGTCCAATTACTTTTAACCTCCTAAAATGTGGACTGTTTGTAAAGAAATGTGTACAATTCCTACATTTTCTAACACATATTTTTGTTCAACCCTTCAAATTAAACGTTACAATCTGCACTTGAATTCTGTTGTAGAGGTTTCATTTCAAATCCAATGTGGTGGCATGCAGAGCCCAACTCGCGAAAATTGTGTCACTGTCCAAATATTTCTGGCCCTGACTGTACAGCTCTAGCAAAAATTAAGAGACCACTGCAAAATTTTCAGTTTGTCTGATTTTTCTCTTTATAGCTATATTTTTGAGTAAGATGTAAATTGCTCTTTTATATCTCTAAACTACTGACAACATGTCTCCTAATTTCCAAGCAATTTTGTATTTATTTTCAGAAAATGAGAAATGGTCAAAATAAAAAAGCAGTGCTTGCAGACCTGAAATAACGCTAAGAAAACAACATTCATAATCCTTTAGAAACAACAATACTAATGCTTTAACTCAGGAAGAGTTCAGAAATCAATATTTTGTGGAATAACCATGATTTTTAATTACAGCTTTCATGCGTCTTGGCATGCTTTCCACCAGTCTTTCACATTGCTTTTGGGTGACCTTATGCCACTCCTTGTACAAAAATTTAAGCAGTTCTTCTTTGTTTGATGGCTTGTGACTATCCATCTTCCTCTTCATTACATTCCAGAGGTTTTCAATGGAGTTCAGGTCTGGAGATTGGGCTGGCCATGGCAGGGATTTGATGTGGTGGTCCTTCATCCACACATTGATTGACCTAGCTGTGTGGCATGGTGCATTGTCCTGCTGGAAAAAACAGTCCTCAGAGTTGGGGAACATTGCCTGAGCAGAAGGAATTAACTGTTTTTCCAGGATAACCTTGTATGCAGCTTGATTCATACATCCTTCGTAAAGAATAACCTGCACTACACTACATTAGCCACTAAGGAGACTCAAGGTCTCCAAAAATTCAATATAAACAGCACAAAAAGGCAGCAAAACTCACCTGCCCAGATGTTTATAAAGAATAACCTGACCAATTTTAGCGGTGCTGAAGCATCCCCAGATCATCACCGATCCTCCACCAAATTTTACAGTGGGTGCAAGACACTGTGGCTTGTATGCCTCTTCAGGTCTCCGTCTAACCATTAGACGACTAGGTGTTGGGCAAAGCTGAAAATTAGACTCTTCAGAGAAGATTACCTTACTCCAGTCCTCTATGGTCAAATTCTTATGGTCTTTGGCAACTTTCAGCCTGGCTCTCCTTTGCTTCTCATTGATGAAAGGCTTTTTTCTAGCTTTACATGACTTGAGCCCTGCCTCTAGGAGCCTTTTATGAACTGTTCTTCGCTGCCATTCCTTTTGTAGGTCAGTTGATGTCATCCTGCGGTTGCTGAGTGACATTCGAATAAGATGACTGTTGTGAATGTTGAGATGACTTCGGAGCTGAGGCTCCCTCTGGTGGTTGCTGAGGGTATTGAACCTATGTTGAACAGCAAGAGTTCACCACCTGCAATCGATAAATGGTTATCAGGGGGACGGACTGGCCTGATATAAGCAAGCTGGCCTCCCATGATCCTCGCCGGTGATCAATTGTTACTTCCTGGTCTAGGTTGGAATTCAGCTTGCTTTTCTGCTGTCTCCTGCTATCATTCAGATAAGGTACTTTCTGTTTTTTTTCCTGTGGTTTGATTTCCCTTGTTTTTGCTGCCTTGCTTTTGAGTTCAGCTGGGTCCCATTTGGGGGGCTTGTGCTGGTCTCTGTTCTCTTTTTGTATTTGCACTTGTGCTCAGTTCCTCTGATATTTTACTGCTGGGTAGCTGTGTGTTTCACACCAGAGATCTGATATAGGTGGTGGAGAGACCGTGGTCTCAGCATTTTTGGAATCAGAAGTGTTGGAATTTTTCCTAGGGTTTTGTTGGGTTGCAGACAGTATTCTCTCCTGTACTATCCTATCTAGACAGTTTTGGGCCCCAGCGTTTTCTCATTCTATTTTCTGTCTGTGTTCGTGTTTTCCTCTTGTCTAACCGCCATTATATGTTTGGGGGCTTCCTGATACTCTGGGGCTTTACTCCGGGGCAGTTAGCTTTCCTTTTTCCATCTACAGGGGTAGCTAATCTCTCTGGCTGTGACGAGGTGTCTTGGGCACCGTAGAAACGTCCCACGGCTGCTTCTAGTTGTGCGGTTAGTTTAGGGGTCTGCAACCTATTAGATACCAACCTCTTTGGTGTTTGGCTGCCTTTGCTCCTGCCCTCCTCAGCTACCAAAACATAACAGAATCACCGGCCCTACTGAAAATTCTATGGTACTCTACAGAAGGGAAAAATAAAAAAATAAAAAGTCAGAATTTTTTTTTTGTGGTTTGTTACATTTTTCCCTCTTTTTCTCTGGAGGCTGAGGAGGAATGTTTTCTCCAATGGAAGTCAAGCATGTGTCCGATCGTGTGGAGCAGCTTGCTGCTGAAGTTCGGAGTATTGCTACCTATCTCGCTAGGTTGCCGGTTGTGGAACCTAGGATCCCCATGCCAGATTTATTTTTGGGGGATCGGTCTAAATTTATGAATTTTAAAAATAATTGTAGGTTGTTTTTTGCCTTGAAGCCTAAGTCCTCAGGGAACGAGGCACAGCAGGTTCAAATTGTCATCTCCCTGCTGCGCAGCGACCCTCAGAATTGGGCGTTTTCCTTGACACCTGGGGATCCTGTTTTGAATGATGTTGATGTGTTTTTTCAGGCTCTGGGGTTATTGTACGATGAACCTAATGTTACTGATCAAGCTGAAAAAACCTTGTTGGCATTGAATCAGGGTCATGAAGCCGCTGAGCTGTACTGTCAGAAATTCCAAAGTGGGCAGTCCTTACTAAATGGAATGATGATGCTTTGGCAGCTCTTTTTCGGAAGGGTCTGGCAGAGACTGTAAAAGACGTTATGGTGGGATTTCCTGTTCCTTCTGGTCTTAATGACTCTGTGTCATTAGCTATTCAAATTGACAGACGTTTGCGTGAGCGCAGAAATTTGCGTGAGATTGTGTTGCCTTGCGAGCCAGCCCCTGAGCCCATGCAGTGTGATGGGTGACTTCTGGGGCACAGCGTCATGAGTTTCGAAAGCGTAATAGGTTGTGTTTCTACTGTGGTGACGCTTCTCATACTATTTCCATCTGCCCCAAGCGGGGAAGATGTTTTGCGCGCTCAGTTGTTTTGGGTAGTGTTCAGACTAAATTTCTGTTGACTGTTGCCTTGATTTGCTCCATGTCCACATTTTCGGCTCAGGCTTTTGTTGATTCAGGAGCAGCTATAAACCTGATGGATTTTGATTTTGCCAAACGTTGTGGTTTTCCCATGATACCCCTGCGGAAGTCTATTCTTTTGCTGGGCATTGATTCTACCCCTTTGGCGGAGAATAAACCCAGTTTTCGACCCTAGTGATAATGCGGGTTGACCCGGACCACCAAGAGAATTGCAAATTTTTGGTGTTACATAATTTACATGACATTATTGTACTGGGTTTTCCTTGGTTACAGACTCATAATCCTGTTTTGGATTGGAAATCTGTGTCTGTGACCAGTTGGGGTTGCCAATGTGTTCGTACTGACACTCCTGTTTTTTCTGCCTCTCCCCAGTCTCAAGATGTCCCTGACTATTTGACTGATTTTTCTGATGTGTTTAGTGAGAGTAAGTCTGCATCCTTACCTCCTCACAGGAGTTATGATTGCGCTATTGAGTTAGTACCTAGTTGTAAATTTCCTAAGGGTCGGCTCTTTAATTTATCTGTACCTGAGCATGATGCTATGCGATCTTATATCAAGGAGTCTTTAGAGAAGGGTCATATCAGACCATCCTCTTCACCCTTGGGCGCTGGCTTTTTTTTTTGTGGCCAAAAAGGATGGTTCATTGAGGCCGTGTATTGACTATCGTCTCCTGAATAAGATCACAGTTAAATATCAATATCCGTTACCCTTGATTTCTGACCTATTTTCCAGAGTGAAAAGTGCTAGTTGGTTTATCAAGCTTGACCTCAGGGGGGCATATAATCTTATTCGCATCAAGCACGGTGATGAATGGAAGACGGTGTTTAGTACCCCAGAGGGGCATTTTGAGTACCTAGTGATGCCATTTGGGCTCACTAATGCCCCTTCCGTCTTCCAATCCTTTATGAATGATATTTTCAGGGATTTCGTGGATAAATTTCTGATCGTTTATTTGAACGATATCTTGATTTTTTCCAATGACTGGGATTCTCATGTGGAACATGTTCGGATGGTATTCCGGATTTTAGAGAAAATGCACTGTATGTGAAGGGATCAAAATGTCTTTTTGGTGTACAGAAGGTTTCATTTCTGGGATTCATTTTGTCTCCGTCAGTTATTGAAATGGACCCGGTCAAAGTTCAGGCCATTTGTGATTGGGTTCAACCCACTACATTGAAGGCTCTTCAGAGATTTTTGAGTTTTGCTAATTTTTATCGTAAATTTAGAGGTAATTTCTCTGGTATTGTGAAACCACTGACTGATTTGAACAAAAAGGGTTCTGATATAGTGAATTGGTCTCCTGAGGCAGTTTCTGCGTTTCAGGAGCTTAAGCGGAGATTCACTTCTGCTCCTGTTCTACGGCAACCTGATGTTTCTCTACCATTTCAGGTGGAGGTTGATGCTTCTGAGATTGGTGCAGGTGCCATTTTGTCCCAAAGGGATCCGGAGACCTCTAAGAGTAACCCTTGTGCCATCTTCTCTCGAAAAATTTCCCCAGCTGAAAGTAATTATGATGTGGGAAATCGGGAGTTATTGGCCATGAAGTGGGCTTTTGAAGAGTGGAGACATTGGCTGGAAGGAGCCAAACATCAGGTGGTGGTCCTCACGGACCATAAGAACCTGGTTTATCTCGAATCAGCCAAGCGACTTAATCCTAGACAGGCCAGGTGGGCCTTGTTTTTCACACGTTTTAATTTTGTGGTCTGTTTTCTCCCGGGCACTAAGAATGTTAAGGCAGATGCCCTCTCGAGGAGTTTCTTTGCGGATTCTCCTGAGGTAACTGAGCCTGCTGTTATTCTGAAGGACGATGTGGTTCTTTCCACTATCTCGCCCAATTTGAGACTGGCTTTGGAGGAATTTCAGGAGGATAAACTTGAACGCTGCCCTGTTGGGAAATTGTTTGTCCCAGACCAGTGGAGGAAGAATGTGATGTCTGAAGTTCATTGCTCTGCATTGGCTGGTCATCCCTGTATTTTTGGTACCAGAGATTTGATGAGTCGGTCCTTTTGGTGGCCTACTTTGTCTCGTGACATCAGGGACTTTGTGCAGTCCTGTGGGACTTGTTCTCGGTCCAAACCTTGCTCTCGCTCTAGTGGTTTGTTAATGCCATTGCCCAAGAGGCCATGGACCCATATCTCTATGGATTTTATTTCCGACCTCCCTGTCTCTCAGAGAATGACCGTTATCTGGGTAATCTGTGATAGGTTTTCCAAGATGATACATCTTGTGCCTCTACCTAAGTTGCCATCCTCCTCCAAGTTGGTGCCTTTATTTTTTCAGCAGGTAGTTCAGTTGCACGGCATTCCAGAGAACATTGTGTCTGACAGAGGAGTCCAGTTTGTTTCCAGATTTTGGAGGACATTTTGTTCTAAACTTGGAGTTCAGTTGTCTTTCTCTTCTGCATTTCACCCTCAGACCAATGGGCAAACTGAGAGAACAAACCTGACCTTGGAGACTTATTTGAGATGTTTTGTGTCTGCTGATCAAGATGACTGGGTCTCTTTTTTGCCTTTGGCTGAGTTTGCTCTTAATAATAGGGCTAGCTATGCCACCTTGATGTCTCCTTTTTTCTGCTATTGTGGAGCGAATGCAGCAGATTTGGGACCAAGTAGTGGATAAGTTGTCTCTCTCTCAGGAGAAGGCTCAGCGGTTTGCCAACCGGCATAGGACTGATGGTCCTCGGTTTAAAGTGGGGGACTTGGTTTGGTTGTCCTCAAAAAATATCCCTATGAATGTTGCGTCTCCAAAATTTAAACCAAGGTTCATTGGACCTTATAAGATCATGGAAATTCTTAATCCCGTTTCCTTCCATTTGCTTCTTCCAGGGACATTTAAGACTCACAACGTATTCCACAAATCTATATTGAAGAGGTTTGTCGAGCCAGTGTTTCCTATGGCTGCGCCTCCTGACCCTGTTTTGGTTGAGGGCAATTTGGAGTATGAGGTTGAGAAGATATTGGATTCTCGTTTTGCTAGGCGGAGACTCCAGTACTTGGTTAAGTGGAGAGGTTATGGTCAGGAGGACAATTCTTGGGTGTATGCTTCAGACATTCATGCTAAAAGACTGGTCCGTGCCTATCACCGAGCTCATCCTGATCGGCCTGGTGGCGCACGTGAGGGTTCCGTGACCACTCCTCAAGGGGGGGTACTGTTGTGAACGTGTTGGAGACGAGTCGACTTCAGAGCTGAGGCTCCCTCTGGTGGTTGCTGAGGGTTTTGAACCTATTTTGAACAGCAAGAGTTCACCACCTGCAATCGATGAATGGTTATCAGGGGGGACGGACTGGCCTGATATAAGTGAGCTGGCCTCCCATGATCCTCGCCGGTGATCAATTGTTACTTCCTGGTCTAGGTTGGAATTCAGCTTGCTTTTCTGCTGTCTCCTGCTATCATTCAGATAAGTTACTTTTTGTTTTTTTTTCTGTGGTTTGATTTCCCTTCTTTTTGCTGTTTTGCTTTTGAGTTCAGCCGGGTCCCCTTTGGGGGGCTTGTGCTGGTCTCTGTTCTCTTTTTGTATTTGCACTTGTGCTCAGTTCCTGTGAAATTTTACTGCTGGGTAGCTGCGTGTTTCACACCAGAGATCTGATATAGGTGGTGGAGACTGTGTGGTCTCAGCATTTTTGGAATCAGAAGTGTTGGAATTTTTCCTAGGGTTTTGTTGGGTTGCAGACAGTATTCTCTCCTGTACTATCCTATCTAGACAGTTTTGGGCCCCAGCGTTTTCTCATTCTATTTTCTGTCTGTGTTCGTGTTTTCCTCTTGTCTAACCGCCATTATATGTTTGGGGGCTTCCTGATACTTTGGGGCTTTACTCCGGGGCAGTTAGCTTCCCTCTTTCCATCTACAGGGGTAGCTAATCTCTCCGGCTGTGACGAGGCGTCTAGGGCACCGTAGGAACGTTCCACGGCTGCTTCTAGTTGTGCAGTTAGTTTAGGGGTCTGCAACCTATTAGATACCAACCTTTCTGGTGTTTGGCTGCCTTTGCGGTTTTTTACTCCTGCCCTCCTCAGCTAGCAAAACATAACAGATGACATTCATCCCGGTCAGTGGAGAGTCATTTTCGCCCTCTGCCGGTCTGTAGCTTTGTTGTCCTCAATGTCTGCTGTTTGACCTTGTTGTAATGGACTGCCATCTTAGAAATTTTAAGGATGGAGGCAACATGACGCTCACTGTATCCCTCTGCTAGTAAAGCCAGAATTGAGCCCTTCTTTTCCTCACTCAAGACTTTTCTTTTCAACTCCTTTGGCATGGTTAAAAGTTATTTTTTCATTCCTATTACTTTTGAGATGTTACTAGCACTTGTTTTGCCATCCAGCTTGTCCTATTGCAAGAGGATTGTGAATACCACAGCAGTATTTTTTTTATATTTTCCTTCGTTAAATAAGATTTGGCTCAGGTGATCACCTAATCAGAAAGCACATTAAGTAGAATGAGGTGTACTCTGGTTGGAATTCAACTGACACTGGAATGGAATGGCTGTCAGACATGTAGAGAAGCTGATTTTTATAAAACTGTGCAGTGGTCTCTTAATTTTGCCAGAGCTGTATATATATATGAGAGAAGAGGGCAATAGTTTAAATGGATAATGTAGATCGTACAGCACAGCTCTATCAAAACGGCTGCATGAAAATCAGAAACTAATTCAGAATAAGTTCACCAGTGGATATAGTCATCAAATATTGAACAAAATAGACACAAATTGAAGTAATGTACTGTATGTTATACTGAATCAACCCAAATCTGCCAAAATCTAAAATAGCCGTGCAGGAGCCTAAACTAGAGGGACACAGCATGGTAACAATGAGCACATGCAGAACTTTGTAAAAATAAAAAAATTGGGGCTAAATTAAAATTTTTGCAAAAAAAATGTAAAATGTAAATTTTTTCTTTTCACGTTGCTTTAATTCCTATGAATCACACGAAGGGTTAATAAACTTCTTGAATGTGGTTTTTAGTACTTTGAGGGGTGCAGTATTTAGAAAGGTGTCACTTTTGGGTATTTTCTCTTTTATAGACCCCTCACAGTCACTTCAAATGTGATGAGTACCCGAAAGGTTTTGTAATTTTTTGGGGGAAAAATAGAAATTGCTGATCAAGCTTTAACCCTTCTAACTTCCTAAGAAAAAAAAAGTAATGTTTTGAAAATTGTGTTTGTACTTTTTGAAAAAGTACAATGTGTCATGAAACAATCGTCTTAGAATCACTGGTATCTGTAGAAGCATTCCAGAGTTATTACCTCATAAAGTGACACTGGTCAGAATTGAAAAATTTGGCCTGTCCATGAAAGTGAAAACACGCTTGGGGGTGAAGGAGTTAAGGAACCTAATCTGCTTTCCCCCTCCGCAGCCCCCTTTGCCTACTGGTCAAGATATTTCCGCTGACAGATCACTTTCATCCTATTATGCCTAGCTGAATAAGTAATTTTGAGTTCCATAAGACAAGAATGTCATGACCTTTCTAGATACGTAAAGATGACCAAATCAAGGTGCAGCTCCATTACGAAAGCTCACTATTTGTGTCATTTCACAGACACTAATGAGGTTCAGGATACAAAGGATACATCTTAGACAAGTGACAGTTTCCGGAAAATAGGCAACAACGCACCTCTGTATTCTAATTAAATGTTTTATATAATGATATACGTGGACTTGCAATAATACTAGCTGATTATTGGAAATGTTAAACATTTGGTCCTTCAGAATAATTTCTGTGTTCAAAATGTTGACAAACTCTTTTATTGCATATTAAATAGGTTGATGAGTAATTCATATCTCACTGTTTAAATTTACATGGCCAATTAAATATTCTTCCTGTTTCTTTAGTGATTTTCATATGTATTATGGCCTTTTTTTTATTTATATGCATGTCTAATCTTGAATTCTGCTAGTTACCCTTAAGGTACTGCCACACTAAACAATCCCGCTAGCGATCACAATAACGACGCATACTAATGCGATCGCTAGCGGGATTGTTTCTATATCGCTAAATGCGGCCACATTTAGCGATATAGTTAACGACGCTATCGCCGTTAGCGATCTTCTTAACGACTTTAGCGGTACAAAAGTACCGCTAAATCGCTAAGAAAAGGTGCCACACAGCGATTAGATACTTACCCAGCGGGAGCGCCGACGAGAAAATAGGGTCCGGAACGATTCCAGCGACGAGCGAGATCACAGCAGGAAGCTCGTCGCTGGAAGCTGCCGCACTGAACAACATCGCTAACAGGATCGCTAAATAGTGACGTTTTTTAGCGATCCCGTTAGCGATATTGTTTAGTGTGGCATACCCTTTAGAAAGCAACATTATTTTATTCTTACCCAGATGTCACACTTGTTATCTAAAAGCTTAACTCTGCAATAAGTAATGTGTAAGAGGATCCCCAAATATCACAAATTTTTAATAGTATTGGTCTTCTCATATGAACCAAAAGGAGCTTTAGAGCCCCTCTATGCATCAGAGTATGGGTGCAACTCCAACCCCTGCACCAACTATAGTTACTTCTCTTATCTTATCTCTAAATTTGCAACTGTGCAATAAATGCAGTGCTCTATGCTAACAGGAAAATCCATTTCCGTTAGGAGGGTTTTGTGAGATTTCAGTTTATTCTTTCACTGGAAGCCCTAAAAATCAACTTTACCCTTTAGGGGAACTCAACAACAGGTACAATACCAACATATACACATATCTACAGAATTGTTGGTATCCTTATGTTAAAGTAATAAAAACCCCAAATGGTCACTGAAGTAACTTGAATCTGAAAATCAGACATGGCTTTTGAATTGTGGTTCAACAGAAAAATTAAAAAAAACCTAATGAAAATGGTCTTCATAAAAATAATGATAAACCTAGAAAAGACTGAAAATATTTTGATCATAGGGACATGTTAAACCAAAGTGTGTAATTAGTATTAAAGTTTGTCTACAAACTTGTAATCTGTCAGTCTGCTTATATGAAGGGTCAAAGTAGTCAGTCTGCTGTTTGTTATCATGGTCTGTAATACACTTAACATGAACTTAAGAAAGCTAAGGAGAGAGTTGACGCAGGAGATTAGAAACAAAATTATAGACAAGCATATTAAAGGTAAAGGTTATAAAGCCATCTTTAAAGAGCTTGATGTTCTTGTTACTACAGTTGCACATATTATTCAGAAGTTTAAGGTATAGGAGACTTTTGTCAACATCTCTGAACGTAGCGGCAAGAAGAAAATTGATGACCGATTGAAGAAACAGATAATACAAATGGTAACCAAAGAGCCCAGAACAACTTTTCTGAATCAGAGACGCTGTGGTGCCATGCCCAATAAAACCCCAGCTGTACACATTTTGGAATAGCTGGAAGAAACTGGTTTTAAATTCAAAAGTTTTTTCAAAGCAATTTACACTAGGAAATTCTGGTGAAATTGCTTCGGTGAATCAGGGCTATAATCGTCATAATTGTATGTTCCTGCATGGGAAGCACTGACTGGGCATGGTGCTATATAGGAGACAAACTTTGGTATGTTGCTTATGCACTACACAGCTATACTGTCAGAAGGGGTGGTGGGAAACATTTTGGATGATGGATTAACCTCGTTAATTGATAGACTTGAGTACCGACTATCTGTCCAACTGATAGGCCAGTCATGAGTGGAAGCAAGCCTGTATCTATTTCTAGAAATGTGGAGAGACTGAAGGTCGTGGCTATAAAGATAGTGAAGTCCTAACTGGAGTAGTTGTGGGTGTTTTAGAGGGAGTTGTGGAGGTGGGTTGCTAGCTATAAAGTGAGCAAGTCTTGTTGAAGAAAGCAATATGGCTGATTTACCGAGCAGAGCTTGAAGGCTGGTTTCCATAGCTAGTTTTCTGGTGGCTGACAGAGTTAAGCCATGTAAGGGCTATGTGGGATATTGCTTAAATGGCATCTACCATCAGCACCAAGCTAAGCATGAATAGCTGAAATGCCGATACAAATAAAGTGCCACATACCTGTAATATATACAGAGCCAAAAAGAGAAAAGTGGGAGTTTAATAAGGGCACTGGTATTAGGAATACACCACACACGCTACCATGTGAATACAAAATAAATAAACTTT
>JARQOD010000001.1:94673915-94798455 GCA_033576555.1 Oophaga sylvatica
CATGTATCAGACACTGGCTGAATGTATCAGACACTAGCAGCATGTATCAGACACTGGCGGCATGTATCATGTATCAGACACTGGCAGTGGGTGGGGAGAAGCCACCGCCGTAACTCGCCTGTCCTGACCAGTCTCCCGGCAGCTATTTATTTTATTATGTTTTCTAAAACCTATATGACTGAAATCATAGACCCAGTTTCTGATATCTGCTGCCCATGGTTTCCGACAGCATAGATGAGCTGTCAGGTTCCCATTAAGGCTGCAGATTTCTGCCAGGGTTGATGTTCCAAATTTATAATGGCTTTGAGTAGTGCACATCCGAACTGTGGAAACATGACTTTATGGGAGCAGTGTGATTGCTACTTCTTAAGGGCTTTGTGATTATATTATGTGGCGGCATGTATCATGTATCAGACACTGGCTGCATGTATCAGACACTGGCGGCATGTATTAGACATTTGCTGCATGCATCAGACACTGGCTAGCATGTATCAGACACTGGCTGCATGTATCAGACACTGGCTGCATGTATCAGACACTGGCGGCATGTATCAGACACTGGCGGCATGTATCAGACACTGGCGGCATGTATCAGACACTGCTGCATGTATCAGACACTGGCTGAATGTATCAGACACTAGCAGCATGTATCAGACACTGGCTGAATGTATCAGACACTAGCAGCATTATGTATCAGACACTGGCTGAATGTATCAGACACTAGCACATGTATCAGACACTGCGCAGAACATGTATCAGACACTGGCGGGGAATGTATCAGACACTGGCATCATGTATCAGACACTGGCTGCATGTATCAGACACTGGCGGCATGTATCATGTATCAGACACTGGCTGCATGTATCAGACACTGACTGCATGTATCAGACACTGGGAGCTGCTGATGTATCAGACACTGGCTGAATTTGTATCAGACACTGGCGGCATGTATCAGACACTGGCTGAATGATCAGACACTAGCAGCATGTATCAGACACTGGCTGAATGTATCAGACACTAGCAGCATGTATCAGACACTGGCTGCATGTATCAGACACTGGCGGCATGTATCATGTATCAGACACTGGCGGCATGTATCAGACACTGGCTGAATGTATCAGACACTAGCAGCATGTATCAGACACTGGCTGAATGTATCAGACACTGGCGCATGTATCAGACACTGGCTGCATGTATCAGACACTGGCGCATGTCAATCAATGTATCAGACACTGGCCGCATGTATCAGACACTGGCCGCATGTATCAGACACTGGCTGCATGTATCAGACACTGGCAGAATGTATCAGACACTGCGGCATGTATCATGTATCAGACACTGGCGGCATGTATCAGACACTGGCTGAATGTATCAGACACTAGCAGCATGTATCAGACACTGGCAATGTATCAGACACTGGCAGCATGTATCAGACACTGGCGCATGTATCAGACACTGGCGCATGATCATGTATCAGACACTGGCAGCATGTATCAGACACTGGCTGCATGTATCAGACACTGGCTGCATGTATCAGACACTGGCTGAATGTATCAGACACTGGCGGCATGTATCAGACACTGGCTGAATGTATCAGACACTAGCAGCATGTATCAGACACTGGCTGAATGTATCAGACACTAGCAGCATGTATCAGACACTGGCGGCATGTATCATGTATCAGACACTGACAGCATGTATCAGACACTGGCAGCATGTATCAGACACTGGCGGCATGTATCATGTATCAGACACTGGCGGCATGTATCAGACACTGGCAGCATGTATCAGACACTGGCAGCATGTATCAGACACTGGCAACATGTATCAGACACTGGCGGCATGTATCAGACACTGGCGGCATGTATCAGACACTGGCTGCATGTATCAGACACTGGGGGCATGTATCAGACACTGGCAGTATATATCAGACACTGGCGGCATGTATCAGACACTGGCGGCATGTATCAGACACTGGCGGCATGTATCATGTATCAGACACTAGCAGCATGTATCAGACACTGGCTGAATGTATCAGACACTAGCAGCATGTATCAGACACTGGCGGCATGTATCATGTATCAGACACTGGCAGTGGGTGGGGAGAAGCCACCGCCGGTAACTCGCCTGTCTGACCAGTCTCCCGGCAGCTATTTATTTTATTATGTTTTCTAAAACCTATATGACTGAAATCATAGACCCAGTTTCTGATATCTGCTGCCCATGGTTTCCGACAGCATAGATGAGCTGTCAGGTTCCCATTAAGGCTGCAGATTTCTGCCAGGGTTGATGTTCCAAATTTATAATGGCTTTGAGTAGTGCACATCCGAACTGTGGGAACATGACTTTATGGGAGCAGTGTGATTGCTACTTCTTAAGGGGCTTTGTGATTATATTATGTGGGTATTGAAGCTGTTTTTTCCCACAGTCCTTCATGTCTCTATGAAAGGGTTCTGACCAGACGGTCATAGTTATTTCTTACCGTTTTTCTTATTTGAATAAATGTTTATGTAAAACCATCATTTCATTCTACATTGTACAGAGCCACTCATCATATATATTTTCTATTTGTAAAGAGAAGGACTTTTGAATGGTCCAGGTGCTAATGAAATCACACTCAAATAACTACACAATTATTATTATCCTGAGATGAACATACCAAAATGAAAGCGCCTCATAGTCACAGAGACATTGTCATCGTCATTGAGCTGTCACATAGGCAGACTCACCAGCGATCAGGACCAGCGAGCACGCTGGTATCCAGGGTAAACATTGGGTAACTAAGCGCCAAGCAGCACTTAGTTACCCGCTGTTTATCCTGGATACCAGCTCCCAGCGTCTGCTGTACGGCGCTGGGAGCTCGCTGATCGTTGGTCTTCCGCTGTCACACGCAGCGATGTGCGCTGGCCAGTGGGAGACCAACGATGAAAAAATGGTCCAGGACATTCGAGGACGATCAGAGATATCCAGCAGGGGGCCGGTCGCCGCTGCGTGTCACATGTAGCGAGTTCGCTGGCTAGGTCGCTGTTGCATCACAAAATCGGTGACGCTTCAGCGATCTCGCTAGCGATTTCACTATGTGAGACGGGGGCTTTAGTTTCGCCTGTCGCTACCCAGTCTCTGTTTGTTTGCAGTGCTGAAGTTACGTTGACAGCTCTGAAGCTAATCATTGATTGGCTGAGCTTATTGATTGGCTGCAGCGCTGTCAGTGTGACTTCACTGTTGCAGATATGCAACAGAAACTAACAACACATGGTGTACTAGGTCTCATAAAACTAAATCTTTATTAGAATTACTGAAAAAAAAAGAAAATATTAAAAAGCAGAGTCGCCCAATGGAGGACCACATGTGAATGCTTAGTACATCAATTATTTGAAAAATGTTCACAACAGACTCTCTCACAGTTGTCCAAAACATATGTCTAGCAAATGCTTGTCAGTGGCTAAAACATCAATATTATAGGGGTACAAGTGTTCACAAGAAAAAGCATTGACTTAGGTAAGGTAATGTACATGAAGAAAAGCTTCTCTAACATGTGGTCCTGGCGCCCCAGGCACGTTTCACCCTTGCTTCATCAGGGGGCGTAACACAGGTGAATCTGCTTTTTTATATTTACTTTATTTTTAATAATTCTAATAAACATTTTATTTTATGATACCTAGTATACCATGTGTTTTCTGTTGTTGGTATTCATTGTATAGGTGTGTCTCAGGTGATAATGATTTTCATTATATAGCTCTTGTATGTTGGTTATAGACAAGCAACAGAGTCCAGGACAAAGGCAGAAAGCAGACATTGGAGCCCAGGAGGGTAAGTAATATTCAGTCTGTTTTTTTTCTTATAACTACCAAAACTTCTACCCAAACGTTTTCTGAAAGTCCCTTTAAGATTCAAGAAAACAAGAAAAGCAACAATAATTGGCATTTGTTATCTGAAAAACCTGTGATCAAGAGAAAAAACAAATAGAACATTGGTCGTTTTAGCCTAATCCATAACCTAATGAAAGTGAACAAGCAAAATTAAGGGGGAAAAAAGGCATTTTTGGACACAATTTCTGTATCTGTTCCTCACAATTTTTAAAATCATTGCTTGTTGTCATCTATTAGGAACATTTGTTGTTTAGTTTCAGAGGATAAAACCCTGTCCTGGTCTTGCTATAATACACAGCACTGATCACTGATTGCAACTGTAGCTTTGGCCCCTGGGAGAAAATTTTTACTGATTTTGAATTTAACAAACATAAGGAAGGAAGGAAGGTGAAAATAATAAATATTATTTTAGAAAATTATACTTGTTAATAACCTTCAAACAACAAAAAATCATTTTTATAAGATATAACTTACATAGCACTTCAATAAACATTAAACAACACAACAATCTGGGACTAGCATGAGCCTGCAAGGCAGAAAGAAGTGAGTTAATCAATAAATATGCCCTGGAAGAAGCTTGGCGAAACATGTGTATGGGTTGAGAGTCACACAGTGCCAGACTCTTCTCATACCCTTTGTGATTGACTGGTAACTCTGTTCACTCTGTTACCTAAAGACGTACAACCGCTGCTGAATCTCTAGTCAAGTTGACCCGTGCTCACCGTGGGGTTAGAGCTTTTGATACCGAGTTCACCACTATCAACACTGGGGATTGTGTGCTGGTAAAGGGTGGCTTTAATGTGACAGGCAAGTGGTGATAAATAGGCATTCGCAGCAGACTCACACTGGTCATGGTCCCCAAACCTAAGGGACACTTTGTTGTACCAATTACATTTAGTCTATGTTGTAAATTCAATAATAAAAAAAGTTGTTTAAAGCACTATTCCACTTTTCTTTCAAATAAAGGGAAACTATGCTTTTTCTATAGTACTCACCACCAAAATCCATTCTTCTCTCCCTGGTCCATTGAGGCTTTTCCACCAGACCAGAAGTGATGCTGTTCTGAGGGGATGATGCCCGCCATTAATATCAATGACGTTCCTCAACCCCCCACCAACACATGTGACTGCATAGTCCTCAGTAGCCAAATACCCACACGGAAGACCAGAGCAATGGTGGTGGAGGTGTTCTATTTTTAACTCCTTCCCTACCCTCCATTTATTATGCTCAATTAATGTGCATAAAAGTCATCAACAATCTAGTGAATCAATAACTGCAGAACTCCAAGGCATTAACATTAGCACAGAAACTGAGCTCCAGGAGCTTCACAGTTTGGATTTCCATGGACCAGAAACTGAATGAATGCCTGATATCACCAAGCACAAGGCCAAACATTGGATAGAGTGGTGTAAAGCTGCCTCCACTGAACTCTGGTTCAGTGGAAACATGTTCTGTGGAGTGGTGAATCCCGCTTCTATCTGGCACCTGATGGACATGTCTGGGTTTGGAGAATGCCAGGAAAACAGTACTCTCCTGATTGCATTGTGCCAGCTGTAAAGCTGTAAAGTGCCAGCTGTAGAGTTTGGTGGAGGAGGGATAGGGTTATTTTTCAGAAAAAGGCAGAGGTCAGTTAGTTCCAGTGATGGGAAATTCTAATGCTTCAGTCGACACAGACATTTTCCTTGGTTATAATAAGTCGGATTTTATTTTTCTTGGATTTCATTTCTATTCTATAAAGGTAGTTGTTATGTGTAGTATAATGGCTGTAAACTGTTGCCCACACATAGAAAATCACATTCTTAATATAATGGTTTGGTCATATCATGTGGTTTAATTTCCTAGTTATTATGCTGAGAAGGTCAGAGAGATTACTTGTTTGTTTGTAGCACTTTGTTTTTATTCAGACAAAGTATTTTCTATATGATTAGTAAAAGTGTATTAGACACTGCTTCCTAACGTAACCTTTAGATGTAAACTCTGAAATGACAGGCTGGGCACACTGGAGAGTTGGTCGTTTGCTGTTGTGTTAATTGTTACCAGAAATGAGCCCCGGGGATCTCATTATATATCAATATGGCAATTAAAATATTCAGTATAGTTGGTTTAAGAACATTTCTGGCTTCCTGAGCTCAGTAATAATGTTATTAAAATGTTCCAATTAGAAATTCCTATTACTGAATCACTGCAGCCTGATTTCTGCAGACTGGTCATGCTGTTCAATAATTTTCCCTATTGTACTGCACTAATGTAAATTATAGGTGTGTTAAGATCAGGGTTGCTCTACTGTATTTTAAAGGAAACCATAAGGCTAATGCGAAATTAACCAATTTTTGCAATTTTACTGTACTTTTACAATGATTTCATGTTGTTGTGGAGCCGAACAATTGCGATCACGTGGTCACCAAGGTATGGTGGCATATACGCTCTGACACGCACCACATGTGTGGATACCAGGGCTATGGGGTACTCGGATCCGAGCCCATGGAAGTCTATGGGAGTTGTCACTGGCAGCAGAGCTCGGTCCGTGGCCCTGGCGGTCATGCAATGGGGGATATTTACAGGGGATATGTAGTTATAGTTCGTGACGCCACCTGTGGTTTCTGATCTAATTGACCAGCGCTGCAGGGTAGATCTCTGAGGGATGTTATGGCAGCTAGGTGTTAGGTCCCCCACAGGTGGGACTGGTCCCTCAAAGTCTATGGTGGTGATGCAGGGTGCAGATAAGAATTCAGTCACACACAATGCAATCTCTTTCCATACCTTTACTTGTAGATGTTGCAGGTATGTCCCGGGAAGCTGGTTAGGTTGGAGAATGCACATTCAGGAAAACTGTTGAGCAGGTTAGAGGCCTCCTTTATCCTCTTTATGTGTGTGAGTACAACTTGCATAAAGTCAAGTGCAACTCTTTTAATAGCAACTACGCCCGGCCAACATTGTGGTGGAGCCTTCTATGTCTCTGATTATCAGATGTTGAGAGAACTAAGTCCTTACTTTTGTCGTGCACTTGACTCAAAGTCCCCGTTCTCCCTGACTCCGTTTACGTATCGGCGCTTAGGGCTACCTTCTGCGACTTGTAGTCCAGAAAGCCTCCGGTTTTCTTATTACTAGGCGTGAAGCACTAGCAACGCTTCGGACCCCGGTGTCCGGTTAACTGAGTGAGGGTGATTTGTCCCTTTTCACTCTTACTTCTCCACTCGCCCTTCGCCCTGCTCTCGCTCTTAACATAAGCACGTGTAGCAAGCGTGCCAAGGTCAGATTTCCTTCAGTGCTCACTGACCTGTTCTCTGTTGACTCGTTGGTATAACTGCTTTGATTCCTTTCCTCCTTCTTTCTTAGGAACACGGCAGCTTGTTCTGAGTAGCAGGTTAAGGGTAGCTCTGACTAGGCTAGGATGATTCACTTCACCCGTACTAGCCTCCACTTTCTTATCAGATGAGCTACACAAGCTCTGTCAGGATGCAGACCTCTCTCCTCTCCCTCCGTCTGTCTGACTGGAACAGAAACTAAACAGATCTGCAGATGGATGGGATGACTCACTCCTGAGCCACCCTAGGCTTGACTGCACTGTCCTAAGACAGGAAACAGACTGACTGACTGAATGAATATCAAGCTTTACAGTTACCTTCCTGTGCATTTTCCAGAAGATATGTGTGCCTTGCGAAGCTGGGCCACACAGCTCCACCTCAGTGAAAGATCTGACATGCCTCCTCCCCATGTACAATCCCCTGATCTAATACCCTGCAATGCAAAAGCATTGCAGGGTATTAGATCAGTGACAAGGGCAGGGAAAGTTGTTGTCCCATAAAGGTAAAAAAGGAAAAAAAAGTTTCAAACAATTGTAAAACTTAAGAAAAAAAATCACAAAATAAAGAACAATAAAGAAAAATATTAATCTAATGAATAAACATATTTACGTAAAAACAGAAATAAACAAAGTACCGTATATACTCGAGTATAAGCCGAGATTTTCAGCCCATTTTTTAGGGCTGAAAGTCCCCCTCTCGGCTTATACTCGAGTCATATACAGGGAAGAGGCGGAGCGCAGCTGTTCTATATACTCACCCCTCCGCCGGCGCGGTCTCTGCAGCCCTTGCTCTTCTCCCACGGTCTCCGGCGCCAGTGTTCAGGGCTATGTGGTACCGCTCATTAAAGTCATGAATATGCACATATTCATGACTTTAATGAGTGGTACCACATGACCGCTGAACACTGGCGCTGGAGACCACGGGAGAAGAGCAGGGCAGAGACGCGCCGGCGGAAGGGTGTGTATTAGCGATATTTACCTGTTTCGTTCCACCGCTGCTCGCCGCTGTGTCCTCGGGTCCTCTTGCTGTGATGTTCAGGCAGAGGGCGCGATGGCGTGGTTACTGCGCGCCGCGCCCTCTGCCTGATCATTCACTGCTGGAGGACCCGGAAGACAGCGGCGCTCAGCGGTGGACCGGGTGACAGGTAAATATAGCAGGTGCCGGGGTCCCTGAGCGAGCGGTGACACCGGCACCTGTCCCCCATAGCGCGCCGGTGTCCCCGCCTTGTCAGGACACCGGCACCTGGCCCCCAGCGACGAGAGGTGAGTATGTCTTTTTTTATTTTGCGGCAGCATAAGGGGTCTATTCAATGCAGCATTTATGGGGGCATAATACATGGGGCATCGATGGGGCATAATCTATGGGACATCTATGGGGGCATAATCTATGGAGCATCTATGGGGGTATAATCTAAGGAGCAGCTATGGGAGCATAATCTAAGGAGCATCTATGGGGGCACAATCTATGGAGCATCTATGGGAGCATAGTACATGGAGCATCTATGGGGGCACAATATATGGAGCATCTATGGGGGCATAATACATGGGGCATCTATGGGGGCATAATCTGTGGAGCATCTATGGGGCATAATCTATGGAGCATCTATGGGGGCATAATACATGGGGCATTTATGGGGCATAATCTATGGAGCATCTATGGGCACAATCTATTGAGCATCTATGGGGGCACAATCTATGGAGCATCTATGGGGGCACAATCTATGGAGCATCTTGTGGGGCATAATACATGGGGCAGCATATGGGGCACAATACATGGAGCATCTTGTGGGCATAATACATGGGGCAGCATATGGGGCATAATCTCATTTTCCACCCTAGGCTTATACTCGAGTCGATAAATTTTCCCAGTTTTTTGTGGCAAAATTAGGGGGTCGGCTTATACTCGAGTATATACGGTACACATATTTGGTATCTCCGTTGGTATCTCCGGTTCTCGAACAACCTTACCTATAAAACTCTCCTTCTAGTTAACCCCTTTAAAAAACTATGCTGAACAAAAAGTGTAATAAAACACGATCAAAATGTCAATTGTAATTAAAAATGGTTTCGCTGAAAACAACATCTTGTCCTGCAAACATCAAGCCATCATACATCTTCATCAGCAGAAAAATTAAAAAGCTATAGCTCTTAGAATAGCGATGCAAAAACAATTCTCCTTTCTATAAAATAGCTTTTATTATGTAAAAGCGACAAAACATAAAAAAAATTATATTAATGTGGTATCGCTGTGATCACATCTGGAAGAATAACGTTGTCATCACTTTTGCCACACAGAAAACGAAATGAAAAAAAAAAGAAAAAAAAAACAATTCCTGAATTGCTGTTTTTTGTTTATTCTGCCTCACAAAAATTGAAATAGAAAGCATTCAAAAAATATTTTGAGACCAAAAATGATACCAATGAAAATTTCAACTTGTCCCGCAAAAATAAAACTTCACATGACTCTGTTGGCAGTAATATAGAAATTATATAGCTCTCAAATAAGGAGATGCAAAAACTTTGTTTTGCAAAAAAAGAATATTTTAGTATGTGACAGCAGCCAAACATAAAAAATCTATATAAATCTGGTATTGCTGTAATCGCACCGACCCGAAGAATAAAGTCACCTAATCACTTATACCGCGTAAAAAAGAAATAAAACCAATTCTTCACCTGCTGTTGATTTGTTCATTCTGCCTCTCAAAGACAGTAAGGCTAGGCTCACATTTTTCCTGCACTCTGCTCCTGCACCAGGGTTTCCATAAAAATCTCTGAAATAAGTGATTCAAGCAGAACCCCAGTGGAAAATTCCTGATAATGAGGCAGATTGAGTCACGGTGGAGGTGGCCAACCTATGACAGTGGCGTCCGCTCCCAATAAAAGCTTTTGATCAATCCATACAAAAAAAGAAGGTCCCCACTCAGGTCCATCATCCATCAATGGAAACATAGGTGTCCAAATGCCCCCCTCCTTTCTAAGCCCCACAGTGTGCCTAAACCGCAGTTAACATCCATGTTTGGCATGTCTGTAGCGATGAGAACCTACTTAATTGATGGGTTCCATGTATCTAGAAGCACGAGCTGTGCACAATGCACTGCTCACTGCAATATACTGGGCACTACAATGGAAGATTTGCAATTATCACTCATAAATATTCACTGCTGCTTGTTTCTGGCAAACACCCATGGAGTAAATATTGGCACTGCACCGGTAGATAAATTCCTAGAAGGGTGTAATTTCCAAAATGGGATCACTTAAGGCGGGACTCTGCTCTTCTTGCACTTAGGGGCTCTGTATATGGAGTCCGCAAACTATTCTACGATAATTTGTTCTCCAAGAGTCAAATAGCAATGCTTCCGTTCTGAGTCTCGCCGTGTGGCTAAGCAGCACTGTCCAGACAGAGATATATGGGGTATTGCCATGTTCAGCAGAAATTGTGAGGCAAACTTTGGTGCCATTTTTAGGCTACTTTCACACTTGCGTTTTTTTGCGCTGCGTATCGAGCGCACATCAAACGCATTAAAAAAACGCATGCAAACGCTTGTAAACGCTCGATATTTAGTCGCATAAGCGTGCGCATTACGACAAAAAAACGCAGCGTTTGGATGCGATTGTAAGCAATTTCAAGCGTTTTTGCATGCGTTTGCGTTTTTTCGGTGCATGGTTGTCTACGTGTCACATTTCTATCATCTGTCTCTATCATCTCTGTCTCTATCACCTCTGTCTCTATAATCTCTGTCTCTATCATCTGTCTCTATCATCTGTCTCTATCATCTCTGTCTCTATCATCTGTCTCTATCATCTCTGTCTCTATCATCTATCATATCTGTCTCTATCATCTCTGTCTCTATCATCTCTGTTTCTATCATCTGTCTCTATCATCTCTGTCTCTATCATCTGTCTCTATCATCTATCATCTCTGTCTCTATCATCTCTGTCTCTATCATCTGTCTCTATCATCTCTGTCTCTATCATCTGTCTCTATCATCTGTCTCTATCATCTCTGTCTCTATCATCTCTGTCTCTATCATCTCTGTTTCTATCATCTGTCATCTCTGTCTCTATCACCTTCTTTATATCTACACTCCTCACAAGCAATGTTGCTTGTGTAGGGGGTTGTTTAAACAAGTGTGTAGACATTATTTACTCAAAAATCGCTTGCGCTCAAAAGCGCTGACGAGCGCACAGCCATGCGCACGCCAGCGCACCCATAGACTGTAATGTTATTTTTTTGCGCATAGCGTGCGCACATGTGCGCATGCGCTTTTTTAAAGTGGTTGGGTGGAAAAAAAATGCAACATGTAGCATCTAGCGTGTATGGGTGCACACCTGGAAAATGCGCAGTGCACAACAAACGCAGATGAACGCATGCAAGCGCTAGACCCTGCGCCCGCCATGTTAAAGATAGACATTGCGCATGCGACCTATAGCGCACGATGCGCTGCACGATAAAACGCAAGTGTGAAAGTAGCCTTACCCATTTCCCTGTGTGACAATGTAAAATCTGGGGCTAACGCAAAATTTTTGTGGTAAAAATTTAATTATTTTTTTTTACCGTCCAATTATGTGACACACCTGTGGTGTCAATCACTGCAATCTTAGATGAATTAAGAGGTGTAGTTCCCTTCTGAGTTAGCACTGTGCCTCAAGAATAGTTTTCAACCACATATGGGGTATTGGCCTATGCAGGAGAAATTGTGTAACATATTTTGTTGTCCATTTTCTCCTATTATACCATTTGAAAACTGAAAACTTGGGGACGAAGTAACATTTTAGTGGAAAAAAATAATTTTCCATTGACTCAGCCAAATGTTATACAAATCTGTGAATTGCCTGAGGGTTAAAAAAGCTCACTAAACCACTAGATGAATTCTTAAAGAGGTATAATTTCCAAAATGGGGTCACTTGGGGTTTTCTTCTGTTTTGGCATGACAGAGACTCTTCAAATGTGACATGGCATCTGCAATCTATTCCAGCCAAAATTGCACTCCAGAATTTAATTGGCGCTTCTTCCCTTCCGACCCCTGTCATGCGTTTTCCACCATATATGGGCATCGGTTCACTTAGGACAAATTGCACACCAAATTGTATGGTCCATTTTCTTCTGGTACCCTTGTGAAAATGAAAAATTTGTGGCTGAAGCAACTTTTTTGCTGGAAAAATTTATTTTTCATTTTCACGGTTCAACATTATAAAATTGTGTGATGCACCTGTGGGTTCAAGTCCGTCCTTAATTCTGCTCCCCGAAAAAATGTTTTTTATAAATTATTTTGTACAGCATAACTAACTGGTTTAAGGATATAAAAATTCAAAATTCAAAAATTGCTAAATTTTTGCAAAAAATCTCATATTTTCACAAATAAATGCATAAAATGTCGACCTAAATTTACCACTAACATAAACCACAAAGAGTCACAAATAAATATTCTCAGAATCACTTGGATTCATTAAAACGTTCCAGAGTTATTACCACATAAAATAACACTGGTCAGAATTATATAATTTGGTCTGGTCCGGAAGGTGAAAACAGCTCTCTCGGCAAAAGTGAACCGGTCACCAGTTTTACCCACATAACGTAGGGCCAGCACCCGTAAGCCCTATTTGGCAACATTCTAGAATGTTGTCTATATGTCCCCAATGGGCTCTCAATAAAACAAAAATTAGCTTTTATGACACTCAACTCAATGCCGAGGACACTGCATGGATGACACAGAACACATCAATCACACAAAGCTTAAAGAGAGGAAGCACCGGATCATAACCAAAGACATCCATTGGACCAGATCAACCCCTAGGTGAGTAATATAAAAGCTATTTTTCGTTTTATGGAGTGCACACAGGGGACATATATACAGCATTCTAGGAAGCTGTGGCAGAGGGCGTAGAGGTGCTGGACACACTTTATATGTGAAAAACATGGTGACAGGTTCCCATTAACTATGTTGTATTATTTCTTCCGTATTTAAAGAAGCTAACATGTAAGGGGGTGAGAAGAAGGTGCCATGTGAAGATGAAGTTGAATTGTATAGTAATGTAAAGTAATGTTTTATTGTTATTGGTGTTTTATATAAATTTGCGTGTTATCATTATGGACGGTTTGTGTCTCGGTTTTGCTGGAGGTTTTACCTCAAGGTCGTACCCAGGGATTGGGGAGAAATGTTCATATTGGAACCATTGAGATGGCATAGGGATCTGGTTTAGCAGCAGTTAGGGTAAGATATAGTTAACAGCTTGGGTATAGCCCACATATTGGGAGGCAGATCAGATAAAAAGGGGAAGCACTTTCTAGAGAAAGGAAGAAGTAGGGAAGTCTGAGACAGTCTGAGGTGTGACAGGTTCAAGGTCAGCAAATGCATAGGTGGCGAAGTGTCCTGTCTAAAGTCTTGCTCAACCCCCGAAGCAGCCTAAGGCCCAAAAGAATCATCAGGTTCCATGACTCGTTTTCCTTTCAGTGGAAGAGAATGGTTGGGTCATAGCGATAGGTTGGATGGATACTGATTGCTGGATAGGAAGCCCCTGCTACCAACAGAGTCTATTGAGGCAGGGGCCGGGCGGGCAGAACGGAGGCAGGAAATGATAGCATACTGGGCAAAGGGAACACCAACCAGAGGGGACTCCGTCTAAGGCCGGAGTCACACTTGCGTATGGCATCCGATGCGAGAGCATCGGATGCGATATGCTGATGACCCTCAGCTCCTGCTCTGCTGCGTGCGGAGCCGAGTGTCATGCTACTGTGCTCCGAACCTCTCGCACAGAGCGGATCGGAGCACAGCTGCGGAAGAGGTGGAGAAAGTAATTTCTCCATCTCCTCCATTGCCGACGTCGGCGCATATTGCACAGCACTTGATGTGTGATGTGCACTGTGTCACTTGCACCCATAGACTTATATGGGTATGAGTGCGCCGAGACTCAGCCGAGTGTCAGTGACAATCGCAGCATGCTACGATTTCACTCGCACGTAGAATACGGCCGAGAAAAAAATGGTGATGAGAGCTGCCCCATAGATTAATACTAGTCCAAGTGCTATGTTATGTTTTATCGCATAGCACTCGTCTGTATTCATCGCTAGTGTGACTCCGGCCTAATTCTGTAAGCTGCAGCCGTATGTATCCAAATTACACAGTAAAGCCGAACCTGTTGAACCAGACCAAATGTCACCTGTGATGTGTGCAGCTGTATCTGGTCCCAAGAACGGGGAAGTGACAAGGACTCCCGAACGACAAGTGAGTACAGAACAAATCCCACAGCACAACACACATAACGTCAGATTCGTGTTTAGAAGAGGGGTTTCAGGGTGAAGAGAAGTCAGCACCGGCCCACAGCACCGGTCCTGGTCCCCTTTCAAAGGAACAAATAAAGTGTGACACTCATGATAATAACTATGGCATTGATTAATCAAGACTGGAATTTTTTTAAGCCAGTCTTGATGAGGGGGCGAAGTGGAATGCGAGGCACCTGTTTCACTAAGAGGAGTATGCCTTTTAATGAATCAGGCGAAGCACAAAGTGGCATGTACCTTCGAGTGCGCCTCACCACAAATTTTACTCCAGTTGGGGATGGAGTAAGATTAGTGAGATTGGGTATGCCACCACTCGTTGTAAATATGATGAGTGGGAATCGCCATGCCCTGTCACGGCCTTTGTTCTGCCCCCACTCTATCCATTTTGGCAGAAATGGGTGGCGAAAAAGGCTAAATGTCGCAACACTTCTCTACAGTCTCGTGTTTATCAAAACTTTTCACACTATTTTGTTGTGTAAAAGCTTTGATGAAACAAGCACTTCCTTTTTTTCCAGCTATGCTTCTTAAATAGTTAGCAGTGGTGAGATAGATCATGTGACATGTGGCCAAAAAGGGAATTTGTCAGTAAGATCAATCCCCTAAACCGCATATATGGGCATGCAGACGTTTGAAATGTAAATCCATTGACACCTTTATATCTTCTATTTGCTGCTGCATTCCCAAGTAATTTGAGTTTTCTTATATTTGCAAATGAGGCATTAAGTCCTCTGGACTTGTCAGATCACTTAAGGAGCAACTTCCTCCAGAGCCGATTTTCCCCCCCACTAGCACCAACCTCTTTTGCTCCATGGGTAGATAGCTTACTACTTTTGTCAGGTGATGAGATAGGAAATCAGACAGTGAGCCATCAATCAAGCAAACGGATGATGCTAGACAAGGAAAACCTGAGGAGGCAAAGACTCCTTATCTGCTCTGTCATGCCCAGTTGAAGACAAAGGCACACTGCTAAAAACAATCCATGTAGATGTGGAATATTTCTATTTTGGAATATAATCAGACTCCAGAGTTAATCAATCTGGGTATATGGTCTGCTGTTTGCAGGACTGTGTACAGGTGGAGATCGCGGGAATGTGATATGATTACTATGAATGGTATCCAAATTGGATAGGATTTTACACACGTGGTCAAAATTGTTGGTACCCTCGCTTAACGACACAAAAACCCACAATGATGACAGAAATAACTTGAATCTGACAAAAGTAATAATAAATCAAAAATCTATGAACATGAACAAATGAAAGTCAGACATTGCTTTTCATCCATGCTTCCACAGAATTTAAAAATTTTTGACCACATGTATATGAGCGACCAGCACAACATCTGATTAAACATCTGAATGTAAGCAGATGGAATGTAGAATTTAGTGTTAATTTCAGTTCTAGGATTTATCAATGTTTTAATGTGTTATGAGTCTCCTCTACATGTAGATGATTGGGGGAATCATGTTCTGAAAGTAGTAAAAATCTATTTACGGTAGCTCTTACTTGACATCATACCAATTTTACAATTTCATTAAGACCTGTGCCCCATGATTACTTTTCGTGCTCCTAAGTATATAAGATTATTTAGGAGCAAAATACTAAAATGTGCACTCATTATTATTTGTAAAGGACTTTTGTGAAGGGTAAGTTGTAAATTTGAGACTGACTTTACACGGTAGGCTCTGCTCAATAGTGTCCTATTTCATAAGTTATTACTTTTGGTGTTTACTATTTGTACCAATATCTAAGTTTTTTCATTATATGTAAAATGAGACACAGCACGATCCAGTCACAACCTCACCTATATAAACTTACCAGGCTGAAGCGTAGATTAGAGGACCGGAACATTGTTTCTGCCATTCCCTGTGAATGACAATATCATTACTATTTGTACTATATTTTCAGAATCTCTAAAGAGTCTGAGACTCATACACTGTTGTAACACTACAACTCCCAGCAAGTACTTTGCTTTATTTAGTAGAAGTAGTTTAAAGCAGATTTATAAAAGCAGCCAAAAAAAGTGTTTTCTGCCTGTAGCAGCCGATCAGTGTCGTTTTCATATTTCTGTTCCAAAAATGAAAGTAGTGCTATGATTACCGTATTTTGCAGATTATAAGACGCACCCCAAATTTTGAGGAGAAAATAGGAAAAACAATTTAATAAAATGGTGGTGCCTCTTATAATCCATGCATCTTATTGCTTACTGGGGGTGGTGGCTGCGGTGAAGTGGGGTCCCAAGATCGCTGCTGGAGGAGGCAAGAGTGGCGCGTTGCTGCAGGCTGCAGTCTGGGATGAGGGGATGTTCCGATGTGCGCAGGTGAAAATGGCTGTGGTGCTCTGTGGTGCGGGGGGCTCCGCCGGCATTTTATGAAAGGCCAGAGCCCCCGCATTATCCATTACTGAGATGCGGTGGCCTCCGGGAAAATGGCCGCCAAGGCGGCGCATGCTCAGATTGAGATCTCGGGATGAGATCTAGTTGCCAAGTTCTCAATCTGAGCATGCGCCGCCCCGGAAGCCATTTTCCCGGAGGCCACAGCATCGCGGTAATGGATAATGCGGGGGGCTTCGGGCTTTCACAAAATTCCGGCGGAGCCCCCCGCACCACAGAGAACCGCATAGGTATATCCACATTATAAGATGCACCCCCATTTTCCCCCCAAATTTGGGGGGTAAAAGTGTGTCTTATCTGAAAAATACGGTAGTTGGAATGGAAAAAAATACAAGTTTTTGACAACCGGTTTTGATAAATGAGGCCCTGTACCATCACAGAAAATGTGTACATTTTCCATATTGTATTATTATTATTGATATAGCACCATTGATTCCATGGTGCTTTTCTTGAGAAGGGGTTACATACAAAATACAGCTATCACTTACTGTAAGCAAACTATCAATGATAGACTGGTACAGAGGGAAGAGGACCCTGCCCATGAGGGCTTACATTCTACAGGATGATGGGGAATTACAGGCTGTCAGCTTTCCTGAAGAGATAGGTTTTCAAGTTCCATCTGAAGATTCCAAATGTGGTAGATAATTGGACGTGTTGGGGCACAGAATTCCAGAGGATAGGGGATAGTCAGGAAAAGTCCTGGAGTCGATTGGGTGAGGAACAAATAAGTGTGGAGGAGAGAAGGAGGTCTTGGGAGGACCTGAGATTGTGTGAGGGAAGATATTGGAAGATTAATTGTGAGATATACAGGGGAGAAAGGTTATGGATGGAATTGTAGGTCAATATGGATACGCTGGGGAGCTAGTGAAGAGATTTGCAGAGGGGAGACGCCGAGGAGAGGAGAGAGATTAATTTGTCAGGCAATGGTTAAGGATGGACTGGAGAGGTACAGGAGTGTTAGCAGGGAGGACACAGAAGAGAATGTTGCAGTAGTCGAGGCACGAGATGATGAGGGCATGCACAAGCAATTTAGTAAATTGAGGGTTGAGGAAAGGACGGATTCTGGAAATATTTTTGTGCTGGAAGCGACAGAAGGTGGAAAGAGCTTGAATGTGCGGATTAAAGGACATGGCAGAGTCAAGGGTTACTCCGAGGCAGCGGATTTCAGAAATGGGGGAAAGTGTGATGTCGTTTATTGTGATGCATAGATCAGTTAGGGAAGATCTGTGAGATGGAGAAAAGATGATGATTTCAGATTTGTCCACATTGAGCTTGAGGATGCGAGAGGAGGAGGTTATGGCCGATAGACACTCTAGGATTCTGGACAGCAGAGAAGTGACGTCTGGGCCAGAGAGGTAGATCTGAGTGTCATCAGCGTACAGATGGTTCTGGAAGCCATGGGACTTTATGAGTTGTCCCAGGCCAAGGGTAAACAAGTGATTCTCACTAAATTAGTATAAAATCAAAAATTTCATTTATTTCAGTTCTTCAATATAAAAAGTGAATCCTTATATTATATAGAGTCATTACAAACAGAGTGATCTATTTCAAGTGTTATTTCTGTTAATGTTGATGATTATGGCTTACAGTTAAAGAAAGTGGATTGCCCTGAATGCCGATGATGTGCTGCTATTTGTAGATGATGAGTATTTCGCTTACATTTCTAACGAAAACCATGGAAAGGTTTGAAATCTTCTCTTGTGTTTCTGCCTATTACATAAAACATCACGTACAAGTGCTCATAAGAGATTCTTGTTACAGAAGTCCTCCATAGTTTATTAAGTAATCCTCTTAGATTTGTTGAGGCTGGTGTATTTATTTTGATAAAAGAAGTCAAGATAGCTGTATAAATCTTTTTGAACATTTTCTCACCTGACGTCAACATTTCCCCCTAATGAGCTGAGTGATGGCGGATGGGAATGCTCAGGCACGCTCCCCAGCCTACTCTCTGAGGAGTGATACTTTGCTCACTACTTGGCAGGAAAAAAGCTGAGCCTTTGCCGTAAAATGGGATTACAGCAGAGAAAGCAGGAAGGGACTCTACTGTCAGATGCTATAGGGGAAAGGGGAGGGATTCTGTCACTACAGTGTCCATTTCAGGACATGATCAGATATCAAAGCAAAACATCGGAATTTTGTTAGTATGAGGATAAATACCGTCTGAGAACTTACTCACTGTATGTCATAGCCAACCTCAGAAACACAGACTAGCAACAGCAACCACAAGGACGTGGAAACAAAACTGTGAATTACTTTATGTGAAGAAAAGATATAATCCATAAGGGAAAAGCATAACAGCAGTAGAGTAACATTTAGGCCGGAGTCACACTACCGTATAATACGGACGAGCGCTAGGTGATAAAAAATCACATAGCACTCGTCCCAATGTTAATCTATGGGCAGCTCCCATCATCCGATTTTTTTTCTCGCACATTTTATACGTGCCAGTGAAATCGCACGGCAGAGAATCGACAATGCAAGTCTATGGGTGCGATAAAATAACGGATTACACACGGACCATGGGTGTGAATTGCGAGAAATACGCAGGCATTGGGCAGGTGACAGGAAATTGCCTCAGCCATTAAATCAGGAAGCTTTGGCATGCTAATTAGCCTGGGAAGTTCTGGAACCAGGAAATATCACGCCTCCACGGAGTCCAGCAAGATGGCCAGGCAAATTAATGTCGAGCTACTGATTGTGCTTGTACAGGAGACCCCAGAACTTTGGGATGTACGTGATGCACGTTACGCAGACCGTGCTCGCAAAGATGCCTCATGGAAATGTATCTGCTGGCAAATTTTTCCAAACTATGCAGAAAGTACACCTGAGGTTCAGCAAAGAATGAGTAGGTACTAACCTAAATATCCAAACCCAAACCATTGGTTTTACCTTAATGCACAAATGAAGCTAACAGGATCCTATGTGATATTCTGCTTGCTAGCCTGCATGTTTGCCATTTTACACTTGTGAATTAGTATGCCTTTTAAAGCTACATTTCACAATGCTTACACTGTGATCCTAATGTCAAGCATTTGTTGGATTCTTTTGTAGAGGGTGATGTCACTAGACGGTGGCGGAGCTGCCGTGACCAGTTCCGCAGAGAGCGGCAGAATCGGGCCAGGAGTGGGTCAGAGAGACCCCAAAAGCGGAAATACGTATATTATGACCTCTTGAATTTTCTGGCACCAATTATGGATCTCCATCCGTAAGTGCATGCTTCAACACACCACATATTTGCTAACTTGCCTCAAGGTATGAAAGTAATTTTTATCTTTTTCATGCAAAATAAAACCGAATCCAATATAACCGAGCGGGAGACCGTCTCTGACTCAGAGGTCCATGTGGACCCAGTTGGTGATGGGGAAGAACAGGCTGGACCATCTTCCCAACAAGTTACCAGTCACCAACCACCACCACCAGCACGGCCTTCTGCAGGACAGGAGGCAAATCAAGAAGAGGAAGACCGTGGGCAGAGAAGCAGCCCAACCCTCCCGCTTGATACCTCACCACAGGCTGCAGTAGTGTCACGACGGGAACGACATAGAAGGGAGCTAAACACCACGGGGTCCAAACGCCAAGTGGATATTGGGGTATTGAACTACCTGTCCCGCACTGCAAATGATGATGGGGAAGAGGCCTATGCCCGGAGTCTGGCTCGCTATCTCTGCACTATCTCCTGAGAAGTAAGGCTGCGGGCCAGAGGTGCTCTCCAAATTGTGATCGATGCATGCACCCCACCCAATAACCCAACGCAGATCTTGGCTTATCTTAGCCAACACCGTCCACAACATGGGCATGTATATCCTCCTGCAGTACATCACCAGTATGGCCACTTGACCATACCCAGTGGAGGAGAGTGGCCACTACATGGGTATGGTCGACATTGACATTCTGGGGTGTATCCGCTCATGGGCCCTGTCAATACCCTTGAGTATGTCCCTCACTACCAACGTGAACAGTACCAGCATGTTCCACCCCAAGTACCTTCCATGCTCCATCATGCCACCTCAGCCACCACTCAGCATCATGGCCAATTAGGCCAACAAAGTAACCAAACCACTCAGTCTGATGCTCCTCCATCTCCACCACCTACATATATGAATTTGTGATTTTTTTTTCTTTATTTTTGTTTGCTTTTGTCAAACTTGGTTTCTGGCCGCCAATACAGGCCATAATTGCCATATGATATTAATATGGTATGTTATCCCCTAAAATTTATGCAAGTAAAAAGCGTAAAGTCAATATGGGTTTTTTTGATTATTTTTAACGTATAGATGATGCTTTGAATGTCTTATTGGAGACATTATATTTTAGGAAAAATAAACGGTACAATTAACATAATTTTCATTTTATCACACACACAGCAAAAAAATTATTAACATAGACAATGCATTCCCTTGCCAAAGAGTATATCCCTCTGGCGAAACAAAATAATTTGTGAACACATCCCGCACTTTAAGTCCAGATGGTGGCTGACGTGGTTGATGTCCATGTGGAGTAGGGCCGACATTATTTTCATCTGCAACATTATAAGCCTCATTTGCAAGACAGTCATGTTTTCGGGTAAAGTTGTGTAGTACCACACATGCTTTTATAACTTGATTAACATTTTGTTCTCTTAGTTGTATTGCAGACTGCAGAACCCGCCATTTAGCAGTGAGAATACCGAAGGCACACTCCACCAGGCGGCGTGCACAGGATAGGCGGAAATTAAAAATTCTGTGCCGGTTGTCCAGGGTTCGCCGTGGATAGGGCCTCATGAGGTTCCTGCTTAACTGAAATGCCTCATCACCAACCATCACATAAGGCACTGGTTCAAGATTAGACCCTGGTAGCTGATATGGGGGTGGAAGGTCCAACTGATTACTGCGCATACGCCGACCCATAATTGAGGAATTAAAGACTCTGGAGTCTCCTGTTCGGCCATAGGCCCCAATATCTACTATAGTAAACATGTATGCGCTGTTGACCAGGGCCAACAGCACTACAGAAAAAAATTCTTTGTAATTATAATATTGTGAGCCAGAGTTGGGCGGCTTACGTACACGAATGTGCTTCCCATCAAGTGCCCCTATACAGTTAGGAAACTGGCACGTCTCCTCAAACCCACGGGCTATACGCAGCCAATCTTGTTGTTTGGGCTCAGGCAATACCACTTGATGCAGTCTTGACCAAATTTCTGAGCAGGTACAGCGGACAATCCCTGAAATAGTGGATTTACCGAGTAAGAACTCAAGGTGTAGGGCCGCATATGACAGCCCAGTGGACAGAAACCTAGAGGCAAAAACAAAAAAAAATTATGGCCTAGACAAATAACAATTTCTAAATAACACCCAACATTAAGGTATGTAACATACCGTAAAGTCAGTATAAGATGCTCCTCTGCCGAAATAGACTTGCGCATCACGGTGTCCTTGTACGTGATCCCAAGGCGCACAGTCTTGAGAAGAATGTCAAAAGTGGCCAGGCTCACCCGACAGCTCACCCGACAATATTGATAGAACTTGTCTGGATGGCTGCGTAGTGAAGCATACAGATGGTGAAAATGGCCTTTTGTCACCCGTCATCTCAAAAGTGGATGGACCCACAATCTTCTCTACCTCCTCGGATCAACAATCACTGGGTAAGGCTCCCTGAAACACTGGGGCAAAACCCAGTGTAAAAGAACCTGCTCGGGGCTGTTAAAGGTTAGCCTGTATGACATGTTGCACACACGTCAGCTCAACAAACACAACAGTAACCTAGGAGGAGGAGGAGACTTGTTAGTCAACCAATAAATAGGCTTAAACATTAATTTCTAACTATTTTCAGGGCAGAAATCATTAATTTGCTCATTTTGCATAAGTGCGATAAAATCACGCCATACGGACGCCATACGGATGCCACACGGATCCTTAGATGCGACGAAATCGCATCATCACATTTAAAACGGATTACATACGGAAAACAGTTGCGCGATTATCGCATTACAAAATCGGACCGATTTTTTACACGTTGTGCCTTAGTTGACAAAAGGGTGAAACTGGATAAACCAGTATTGTAAACAGTTCACAAAGGGGCATTAGCTGGAGGTATCATACCTGGTACTTGGCCTGTACTAGGCAGGATATTTCCTATTGTCTGTATAGGGAGACACAGAAGATGTGAAATGCCACAGCTTAGGCCTCTTTCACACTTCAGTCGTGCGACGTCAGTCAAAATCCGCCAAAGTGTGAAAAAAGCGGATCCGCCATTTTTTGGGGGCGGATCCGCTTTTTTCCCATTGACTTGCATTAGTGGCGGATTTTGACGGATGGTCATCCATTAGGTCCGTTTTTTGACGGATCCGCCAAAAATTTGGCGTGCGTCGTTTTTGAAAAACGTCCAATGCAGCGTTTTTTCTGTCCGCCAAAATGGCAGACAATGGCAGATCCGTTGCATCCGCCATTTTGTATAATGGTCGCCTATGGGTGGCGGATCCGCTGCCATCCGTCTTTGACAGAATCCGCCAGCGGATCCGTCACTTCCATAGAAAAGCATACAAAATGCTGACAAAACTGTCCGGGGTCTTCTCTCTTTCTCTCTCTGTGCCAGACATGCGTACCTGCATTTTCCGAGTTAGATTCCGGGTTCAAAAGTTCATGGCGGATCCGTCAAAAAATGGATCCGTTTGCATCCATTTTTCACCTTTTCTGGCGGATCCGCTATTTTCACACTTTGGCAGATTTAAACTGACGTCAAGCAACTGAAGTGTGAAAGAGGCCTTAACCTGTCATCCACTTACAGCATCCTTTAAGAAGGGCCAATCCTCCTTCTATGTAGATAGGAGGAGGAGGAGCTCTTCTCCCTCCTGCTCCAGTTCCTCCCTCTGCCTACAGCTCCTCTCCCTCCTGCCTACAGCTGCTCTCCTCCTGCCTCCAGTTCCTTTCCCTCCTGCCTACAACTCCTCTCACTCCTGCCTACAGCTCCTCTCCCTTCAGCCTACAGCTCCTCTCCCTCCTGCCTACAGCTCCTCTCCCTCTGCCTACAGCTCCTCTCCCCCCTGCCTCCAGCTCCTCTCTCCCCCCTACCTCCCAGCTCCTTTCCCCCCTGCCTCCAGCTCCTCTCCCTCCTGCCTACAGCTCCTCTCCCTCCTGCCTACAGCTCCTCTCCCTCCTGCCTGCAGCTCCTCTCCCTCCAGCCTACAGCTCCTCTCCCTCCTGCCTACAGCTCCTCTCCCCCCTGCCTACAGCTCCTCTCCCCCTGCCTCCAGCTCCTCTCCCCCCTGCCTCCAGCACCTCTCCCCCCTGCCTACAGCTCCTCTCCTCCTGCCTACAGTTCCTCTACCTCCTGCTTACAGCTCCTCTATCTCCTGCCTCCAGCTCCTCTCCCTCCTGCCTCCAGCTCCTCTCCCTCCTGCCTACAGCTCCTCTCCCTCCTGCCTACAGCTCTTCTCCCTCCTATCTTCATAGAATCTAATCAGTAGCAACTGATATCCCCTATGTAGATGGGAGGGGTGGAGCTACAGACAAAGCCCCTCCCTCTTCCTCTTATCTACATAGAATCTCATCAGTAACAGCAGCCATCTCATATCTCAGTAATGGGAAAGTCTTCACTGAATACAGATTTTACCTCAGAATTGAGAATTTTGACTGATCAATTCTGTCAGAGAAAGTTTATTTGTCTGATAAAATATATTACAAAGTTTATTATTTTCATGTGTACTATTGATTTATGAACTCAAAATTAAAACATTTGCCTTTTAAGTATTTTTAAAAACATTTTGTAAATGCAATTGATAACTCACAAAGATGCCTCCACGTTCCAGAGTCCCGACAGTAACAAATCGAACTGATGATGATGAGCTCACCTGTAAGGCAATGATGGACCTGTAATAGCTGAATGCCATGTAATTGTCATGATTCATTTCATATAATGGTGACTTATGTGTATTTTATATCATGGTATATAATTGTTTTACCACTACACCAATCACCATTAACAGCATTTTTCCAGTTTTCTATTGTCATGCTTTTATTATATTAATCCTTATTTTAAGCCATAACTTAGGTTATATTTTGCAATAAGATCGTCAAACGTATTTTTCTTCTGCAGCATAATATGTCCTTAATGAGATGGATATCCTTCTTTGAGGAATCAGCTGTAAGTTACCAGTTATGTGCATATGATGGTCATGGTGATGGTAGCTGCTGATTAATTTCTGGCATCAGTCAATTATTAAGGGCTAACAAGGCTGTATTTGGCGTTCATGCTGTCCTTGCCACTTTAAGTAGTCACGTTCCCTACTGGATCAGTCAGACTAATAGCATGTGCACACAGTGTCTTTCAGGCAGATCCACTCTGTCACCCACCAGAAAATGTGCTAAATATATGCTAAAGACAATTAAATCATACACTGCAATAGAAAGACAACTCACTGTTCATATGTTTAGTCTTCTGAATTTTTCTTAACCGCTTCAGGTTTCCTAAGACATGAAGTTGCTAAAAGAAGTGGCCGGTCCATTATACGGGTGACTTCTGTTTGAAAGCCACTTACTAGTTTATTTAAAAAAATAAACAAAACATGATGGCTAAAAGATGTTTCAAAAGACTACCAAAGAGAAGTAAAAAATATTTTTCAGGACAAAATGACGACTATGTCTCCTGAAGTGTCTTTGGTCTGAAAAATTGTAGAGTTTCTCATGAGCAAATTGCCTCTTCAGAGAAAAAGAGGACTTGTACTCTATAGCGCCACCTGTTGGAAGTAGCGATCCTACAAGTCACAATCAACCCTTTAACGAGTCTTGCAGTATGACTTAGGATAAAAGTCAAATCAGTATCTTAATTTGCAGACATGGTGTTTTGGGCTATTGGCCCTCGTCAGTGCAAAGTATGAGAACTGATTTGGCTAGGTGAGAGGCTCTGAACTGAGGTCTAAGGGGTAAGGTTTCTCCTTGTGGAAAGTGATATACCAGCTCTGGCTTGTCAAGGTAAGGAGGCTTATTCGCCGTGCAATGCTCCTCTGGGAAATTTAATATACAAATTGCCTCTTTCGAGAAAATGAGGACTTGAATTCTATAGCGCCACCTATTGGAAGTAGCGATCCTACAAGTCACAATCAACATCTAAAAGAAGCCTTGTTCACATACGCTGACAGCGTACAGTACATATCCTTCAGATAGTAGTTAAGACCTCCATATACATTAGACTAAATTTTGCCAAACCTGCTGATATCAACATGTTCCACTGAAGGGTATGCCACACTAAACAACATCGCTAACGGGATCGCTAAAAAACGTCACTATTTAGCGATCCCGTTAGCGATGTTGTTGTGTGCGGCAGCTGCCAGCGACGAGCTTCCTGCTGTGATCTCGCTCGTCGCTGGAATCGTTCCGGACCCTATTTTCGTCGCTGGCGCCCCGCTGGGTAAGTATATATCACTAAGTGTGGCACTTTTTTTAGCGATTTAGCGGTACTTTTGTACCGCTAAAGTCGTTAAGGAGATCGCTAACCGCGATAGCGTCCTAACGACATCGCTAAAATAGGTAGCCACTAGCGATATAGAAACAATCCCGCTAGCGATCTCATTAGTATACGACGCTAATGAGATCGCTAGCGGGATTGTCTAGTGTGGCAGTACCTTGACAGTCCAATGTTTATGGGTGGCTCTGACTGATGATTTTCAGGGGAGATTAGAATCCAACTTATCTGATTTCAGACTGCAGATCCTTTTGTTCTCTAAGTGATAATCTGCTGTCAGAGATGTATAACAGCATCTCTCATAGAGAATACAGAAACGCTTCGCAGAGTGCAAGCAGTGGGAAGCAAGACTTGCAGACAAGAGAATAAAGCCCCCGTCACACTAAGCGAGATCGCTAGCGAGATCGCTGCTGAGTCACAAGTTTTGTGATGCAACAGCGACCTCAGCAGCGATCTCACTAAGTTTGACATGTAGCAGCGACCAGGCCCCTGCTGTGTGAAATTGCTGGTTGTGTCGGAATGACCTAGACCTTTCTTTGGTCGTTGAGGTCCTGCTGGGTAGCATGCATCGGTGTGTCTGACACCTTTTTCCAACGATCTCGGCGACTCAGAACAGAGACACATAGGCGACATATCGTTACACAGGTCGCTACGGGTCGCCGATAGTTGCTGCGTCGTTGGGAAGATCTGACTGTTTGGTATCTCACCAGCGACCACATAGCGACGCAGCAACAATCCCTGCCAGGTTGTATCGTTGTTGGGATTGCTGTTGCGTCGCTGAGTGTGACGGTACCCTAAATGTGAGAACCAGGCGAGATAACTGCTGGCCAAATTATGAGACAGCTATATATAGTGAATGGGGGCTTTAGTCAATTTCTTGTTCAACAGACAGACATTGAGACTGCTGCCTTTTTAATCCAGAACACTGACCCTATAATGTTTCAGTATCATGTCTGATAAATTAAAAATTACAACATCTACATGACTACATCACAAGAACCACTGTCAGTACAGTAATAAATATCCAGAGCCACCATCAGTACAGTAAAACATCACCAGCACCCCATCAATAAAAAAACCCACACTGTCCTCTCAGTTATAAACTATACCCACCACACTTTCCTCACTTATGAACTATTCCACATTGTCCCCACTCCATGTAGCTGTGGCGCCCTGAGGGTCCAGTCGCCACAGAGATGTTGCATCGCACCCAGCGGTGTGACACCTGACTCTCAGGTAAGGAGGAAGCACCCTATTGACTCCATCACCACATCCACACACATCATGCCAGTGCTGAGCTTCAGGCTGGTTAGTAAAGGGTGTAGAAGTGGGTGGGTGGAGCTAGCTGCAGCATGAGGCAGCAGCTTGTTAGTTTAGAGTTCAGTTGGAGTCAGGCAGCCAGTGTGGGTACTGGGCTGTCCTGCAGCTCTCCTGAGTTTACCTCAGAGGGCCTTGCTGAGAAGAACGGAAGGGTCCGGGGTCAGTACAGCAATTGACGCTGTCCCCCATCTTCACTGGAGGAAGGACCAGGCAAAACATCGGGGAGACGGTTCCCAGGCTGGTGGGTCAGTTCAGCGCCATCAGCAAACACCGCATCTAGTGGGACTCTTCAAGAGCCACTAGCTACCATAATCTCGTCCGGAAGCAGCTCAGTGGTCAAGTACGTCCAGGTTTCCGACGGTGTCTAGGTCTCTGTAGCTCACTGGGAGATGATCACCCGGGGCATCAGGTCGCACCTGAAAAACTGAAAAGGCCTAATACTGCTTCGCTGAGGGCTCTGTGGTAGGGAGGTGCAGGTAGAAGTAAGGAGTATTGCACAAACGCCGGAAAGGAACATAAAAGGGAGTCTTTGGAAGTGTGACCAATTTACCTGAGGGTTACTGGACCACTCACTGGAAGGACACAGTGCAACCAGGCATCTGTCTTGCTGGCAACAGACTGTGAGTAAACCTTTGAAACTGCATAAGAACTGCTTCCTGCATTATTACTCCGTCGCACATTCCACTCTGCTACATCACTCTGCACCATTGCTTTCCATTACATCTATCTGCCCTGGGAGGACACAGTCTTACCTGTAGAAGACTTATCATCTAGCTGCACAACACCATCCCTTCCAGAGGACTTGCACAGCAGCGCTGGTCACCCTGACCAGGTACTACAGGTGGCGTCATGATAAACTATATGAATATTCCCATTTCATCATTCAAGTCACCTGTAAATATCCCACATTACGGTGAGCGCCCAGGGCACGGACCGAGCTGTGCTACCCGTGACATCCACCATAGACATCAACGGGCTCGGTGCCGAGTAGCCCAAAGCCCTGGTACGTGCGGCTCAATTTTCTGGCGTCACGAACAGGATTCTGAAGCTCGTGAAACGCGAGTCCTGTGTGCCTAATCTGAACTGTTTTTGTGCTTGAGAACTGCCAAAAATCATCAGAGACTGTATTGCCATTTACCGCCATTTGCCGCCATTTTGCCGCCATATTCGCGCCCTGAGGCGCTGGTGAAGGAGGGCGTGCTTTCGTGGGCGTGCGCTCACTCTGAGGCGCAAAAGAAATGCCCGCCTACCCTAAGTGTTACTGCACTAACCGGTAGTGTTGAGCGATACGATACTGCAAATATCGGCTATCAGCCGATATTAGCTCTATCGGCCTTTCGATAATTCGTTTCGATATTTTCATCTTATCGAATACCGGAATCGGATTTGTCACTGTCACTGTGAGTGTCCGTCGGTCGGGTCTGTCAGGAGTCAGCGGCACTTACCTGGCAGAAGATCTCCGGCGGTCACGTCCTGGACTGCTTGATGGCCGCCATTATCTTCTCCCTGGCGGTCACATGCAGTTTTTTCGCGATAACTGCAGTGACTGCAGGGTAATCCCGGCCGTAAACCAGTCCGATGACGTCACCGCCGGGGAAGCAGGTAATCAGCTGTGTTGCGCCGGGATGACAGGCTCTGCCTGTCATTCTGATGTAGCAGAGCTGGATCGTCGTGGGACACTCGTTACTATGGACTGCGTCGGTCAGGTGGTATACTTTTTTTTTTTTTTTCATTTTTTTACAGGAGATCGATGGCGTCGCAGGATGAGACTGTAATAAAAGTAATGAAAACTGTGTTTTTTTTTTTTTTATTAAATTAAAAAACTTTTTTATGAACATTCACCCGTCCGGGTACATAAACAATTTAACTATTTACATACAGGGACTTTGTCCGGGTTATTTATAATTCTTTGGCAGGGGTGTTCCAGGTACCACCTGGTACTCTTCTGATGCTTGCCAAACATCCGAGGCACCAAGGACCACCAGGACCTGATGACGTCGTGTGGCCTGTACAGTCAAGTCGTGACCCGCTATCTGGGTCTGTGTGGCCACCTCTTTCATCTCCCTCCGGGTCTGGAACCCTATGTCCCGGACTGAACGAACCCCAGGGGGCCTAACAGGCGCCGGGTACGGGCCAGCTATACTTATCATGTCCATAGCTGGGGCTGCTGAGGAGACCACTGAGGGAGGCTGGGGAGATTTACGGCGTGGGGTGGGCACTTTTGCAGAGGCCTGGATGTGGGAGGCTGAAGGCTCCGAGGGTCTCACAGGTTCCTGACACTCTGGGGAGTAGGGGTCGCACCTGGTAACATTTAGGGCGTACCATCCATTGTAACCCCAGTGTCGGGTGTAAGTCACCAAGTCTCCTGGCAACAGGTCCCTCCCCGGGTGTCCTTCTGGGAGGTGAGTCTCCACGTCCGGCCGGGTCACAAAAACTTCTAAATAAAGTCCAGGCTCCTGGATGAAGCCCCAACCACCTTTCAATTTAAAGCTCCGTACTGCACCCTTACGCTGCGGCTCCCACAGGGTTCCTTTATCCTTTCTCATCCGGTCCTTATCTGCCCGGTCCTTCTCCAGCTGACGTTGGCGAAGCTTTTGGGTTTCTCGCTGCTCCCTTTGTCGCTCTGCTTCCCGCTCCCAACGTCTCCACTCTTCCTCCTGACGCCGGTTGTAATTCTCCTCCACCAGCTGCTCCATGTCTCCACCATCAAATGCCAGCTTACAGTGTCCGGTTTGCGGCAGCTCTCCTGGCACCCCCCAGTCCTGGCGGCGCTCACCTGCGGAGGAAGCAGCCGGCTCTGGAACAGATGACAGTCGGGGCTCCGGTACAGGCAGGTAGTGCTCTGGTGCCTGCGCGGCCTCCTCCATGAGGACGGGTGTCGCTTCTTCTGTCTCAGCGACGGGGGCAGACAGCGGGATCTGGGGTGCTGCCGGTGCAGAGTTTTTTGCACGAACGGGTGCCTCCACTGCGACAACGTCAACCGGATCACATTGCAAGGACTCCTCTACTAGAACGGGTGCCTCACCTTCCGGTACAGACACTTCAGGTAAGAGGGATTGGCGCCGCTCCAAGTTTAGTTTTAGGGCACGCCAGCTCGCTTCCATCCTGGCGACCTCCTCCCGGTGCCGGGCCAGGCCTCTTAGGGTATCCTCCGCTTCTTGCAGCGTAGGAGGGTTTCCAGGCCGGGTGCCCAATGGTGGTTCCGTGGCGATCGGGTCGCTTCCGTGGGGGGAGAGCTCTGACTGCTCCATCCCTTCACACTTCTGCTCGTGTCCATTAGCCATCTCTGCCAAGTCACATGTGTCATTAGCATCTGGAGAGGGCCCCTCTTTTGTAGGGAGGCGGGACCTTCGTGTTAGTTTCCGCCCACTGAGGAGGATGAGGAGGCGGAACTGAAGAGCTGTGGGCCACGATCTTACATTGCAGTACCATTTAGAGCCATCGTTTTCGCGTCACTGAGTGAGTGTACACCCATGAAGAGCACGCCCTTCTTCTTCACCAGTGCCTCGTCGTGACGCAGATATGGCGGAAACATGGCAAATACATTCTCTGATGATTTTAGCAATTCTCAAGCACAAAACCAGTTCAATTCAGGCACACAGGACTCGCTTATAGCGAGCTACAGAATCCTGTTCGTGACGCCCAAGTTGAGTCGCACAGAGCCAGAGGTTTTGGGGGTACTCGGCACCGAGCCCGTCGACTTCTATGGGGTATGTCACGGCTTTACCCGGCAATTGAATCAGAGTCTATTTTACTATGTAGAAGTGTATAAACTATAAATATATGTATATATATATATGTCACAATGACATGTATATATATATATATATATATATATATATATGTATTCTATGTGTGTATATTTTGTGTTTACAACGAAAGAAAGGGTTTTTTTTGTTGCGATATTTTGTTCCCATAGACTTACATGGGACTTCCGGTATCACAATCGGATATCGACGATATTTAGTGCTATCGGCGATACAATTTCGATACGATATTTTTAGATATCGAGCATTATCGCTTAACACTACTAACCGGACATGCCCATCAGCAAGGGAAATCCGCCTCCTGTTCCCAAATGGAGTGAAGAGGAGGAAAAGAAAACCCCGCCCCCTTAACAGAGAGCGGGACCCTCCTGATAAAGAAGATCTCCCCACCGCTGAACCTCCCGTGCTGCAGGAAGATGTCTGCGCCCTTCCTGACCCTGCTGCAGACGCCGAACAAGCGGAACGTATGGAGCAGAGCTGGAGGAACCTGAAGCTGCGGTTGCAGCAGCGCCGATCACTCCGCCTACCTGTAACGCCGGTGCCCGAGGTCCACCAGAAAGCGTGCCCGGATCCAGACCCTGCTGCTGCCTTACCCGTCCCCGCCGAGGAGTCCGCGGAGGAGCGGTGCGTCATGCCGTCTGCAGCAGCCCCGGGTCTGCTGCCTGTGTTCCCGGAGGAAGCCGGGCCCTGCTGCGCTGAGAGCCAGAATGAGCCAGCTCCACAACCTGGATCTGAGCCGGCTCCCCAGCTAGTCCCCATTGCTCTGGAGATGTTAGCGGAGGAGGCCTATGACCAACGCCGGGAGTGGGAGACCCAGCAGCGTCGCCAGGAGCAACGGATGCAGCAGAGGAAAGGTACTGTGCACAAGCCGTGGCGGCAGGGAGCTATAAGAGACTTCCAGCAAAGAGGGGTACCAGGTAGCCCCCCCGGTGCCACTACTAAGTAAATGAGAAAACCGGACAGGTTCCACCAATGTATATAGTGTATTAATGTATATAGTATGCAAATGTGCCATAACCCGGAGGGGTGATAGCCTTTAAAATTGCTTTTCTGAACTGGTGGCTATGAACACTGCTAGCCCAAAAACTGTCCTTGTATATAGTTAGCACTTCGGTGCCTCATCTTGGTTTCACTTAAATACCTCAGAAGTTTAAAACCCGTTTGGTGTGGCCGAATGTGAGGACTGCTGGAAAAGTCAGTTATGTCTTGCAGCCCACCCAGGACCACCGTTGGAGGTTTGGAGCGGGTCCTCCACAAGTATATGTTTACTTGAGCTTTGAAGTAAATATTAAAAGTGTTTTCTTGCAACGTTTAACCTGAAGTGCCTCCCATAAAGGGATGATGAGTTTGAAATTGCCTTTCCAATGTTGAATGCATTCATAAAAATTTTTGTATGTTTCTTTTGTAACATCTTTACTCTTTTACAGCCCGGGAGTGCTGTGTTTAACCAGGGGGGAATGTGGCGCCCTGAGGGTCCAGTCGCCACAGAGATGTTGCATCGCACCCAGCGGTGTGACACCTGACTCTCAGGTAAGGAGGAAGCACCCCATTGACTCCATCACCACATCCACACACATCATGCCAGTGCTGAGCTTCAGGCTGGTTAGTAAAGGGTGTAGAAGTGGGTGGGTGGAGCTAGCTGCAGCATGAGGCAGCAGCTTGTTAGTTTAGAGTTCAGTTGGAGTCAGGCAGCCAGTGTGGGTACTGGGCTGTCCTGCAGCTCTCCTGAGTTTACCTCAGAGGGCCTTGCTGAGAAGAACGGAAGGGTCCGGGGTCAGTACAGCAATTGACGCTGTCCCCCATCCTCACTGGAGGAAGGACCAGGCAAAACATCGGGGAGACGGTTCCCAGGCTGGTGGGTCAGTTCAGCGCCATCAGCAAACACCGCATCTAGTGGGACTCTTCAAGAGCCACTAGCTACCATAATCTCGTCCGGAAGCAGCTCAGTGGTCAAGTACGTCCAGGTTTCCGACGGTGTCTCGGTCTCCGTAGCTCACTGGGAGATGATCACCCGGGGCATCGGGTCACACCTGAAAAACTGAAAAGGCCTAATACTGCTTCGCTGAGGGCTCTGTGGTAGGGAGGTGCAGGTAGAAGTAAGGAGTATTGCACAAACGCCGGAAAGGAACATAAAAGGGAGTCTTTGGAAGTGTGACCAATTTACCTGAGGGTTACTGGACCACTCACTGGAAGGACACAGTGCAACCAGGCAACAGACTGTGAGTAAACCTTTGAAACTGCATAAGAACTGCTTCCTGCATTATTACTCCGTCGCACATTCCACTCTGCTACATCACTCTGCACCATTGCTTTCCATTACATCTATCTGCCCTGGGAGGACACAGTCTTACCTGTAGAAGACTTATCATCTAGCTGCACAACACCATCCCTTCCAGAGGACCTGCACAGCAGCGCTGGTCACCCTGACCAGGTACTACAGGTGGCGTCACGATAAACTATATGAATATTCCCATTTCATCATTCAAGTCACCTGTAAATATCCCACATTACGGTGAGCGCCCAGGGCACGGACCGAGCTGTGCTACCCGTGACATCCCCCATAGACATCAACGGGCTCGGTGCCGAGTACCCCAAAGCCCTGGTACATGCGGCTCATAGCCACCTCATGTTGTCCCCACTCCATACTGCCCCAATTCTTCATTCTGAGCCCTAAACTACCCATTCTCCTTACCAAACCTTCCTATTCTCCATACCAAGCCCACATATTCTCCATATTCTCCATGCTACCCTATTCTCTATACCGAGCACCCTCCCATGCTACCCCATATTTCATACCAAGCCTCTCTCATGCTACCCCATTTTCCAAACTAAGCCCCTCCCACGCTACCCCATTTTCCATATCGAGCCCCCATGCCGCCTCTTCTTCCTACCAAGCCCCCCATGCCTCCCCTTCTCCTACCAAGCCCCCTATGCTACCCTATTCTCCATACCAAGCTCCCCATGCTACCCCTGTTCTCCATACCAAGCTCCCATGCTACCCCTTTTTCCAACCTAAGCCCGTCCCATGCTACCCCGTTTTCCATATCAAGCCCCCCATGCCACATCTTCTTCCTACCGAGCCCCCCATGCCACCCTTCTCTATCAGAAGCCTCTCCTAGCTACCCCTTCTCCATACCGAACCCCTCTCACACTCCCCATTCTCCATACTGAGCCCCTCCCATGCTACCCAATTCTCCATACCAAGTCCCCTCATATTCTCCATACAGAGCACTCCTATGTTCTCCATACAGAGCCCCCCATGTTCCCTATACTGAGTCACCTCCATGTTCTCTATACTGAGTCCTCTCCATGATCTATGTTCTCCATACTGTGTCCTCCACCCATGTTCTCTATACCGAGTCCTCGCACCATGTTCGGCTTTCTAAGTCCTCCCCCGTGTTCTCCATACTGAGTCTTTCCCCCATGTTTTCCATACCGAGTCCTCGCCCCTTGTTCTCCATATTGAGTACTCCCCTATGTTCTCCATATCAAGTGCCCCCCATGTTCTCCATACCAGGTCCCCACAGGCTGCTCCCACCTCCTGTATCTTCGGCTCTCTGAGCGCTTACCTGCTCCTGGCTCCGGCTCGTCCTCCTCCACGGCTCTCTGCATTGATATCAGCAGAGTGATGAAGTCACCTCATCGCATTGCTGTAACATCAGTAGTGTGCACATGCAGCCACATGGCAGGTTAGAGAGGTAATTGGAGCTCTACTGACCCCGGAACTGTTGGCGCACATGGAGGTTCATTTATTTTTTTTTAAATTGTTTTAAATCTTGACCTGGGTGTCGCCCCCTGCAACCTGCCATCATAGGCACCGGATATCTGGTGCTTTGTGGCAAATATGGGCCTGAGGGCGGGCATGGCCAGATCCACTCACACGCTACATTGCAATAGACACACTATAGACACACGATGAAGCACAATCGAGTAGCAATTAGCATCAGTAGTCAGCAGAGTTTTGGTAGCATGTTTCCAGTCACACCGTTTAGCCATGCTGTAAGAGCTTTATCCAAGCTGCACACATAAAAATGAATTAATGTTGTCCCATTTTTTTAGGATATTTGGTAAGCCTTGCTACGTAACTACTTTGACTTTGTATGTTGCTACCAGCAATCTGAATAGTCTAAGAAAATGCCGTTATCTCCAGATTATGGTCATAGGTATAGCATTTAGTTCCATTTGTAGCATTATAGTTTCCATTTGAGCCACCCTTCAGAGCTCTGATGAGATATACTGTAACAAGAAATCATCAAGAACTTTTGGCACCACCAGTAATTAGAAAAAAATATTCAAACCAAAACACAGGCACTCATGCACCCTTAGCACAGCTAAGCAGTTCAGTGCACCTTCATCTCTACTTTTTTTTCCCTCTTTCTCCTCCTCCCTCTTCATTGCCTATGAGATCTGGCTTTATGGGAGCCAGAGAACTGCAAAGATAGATTAAAAAACATTGATTTACTGGCTATGACTTTGAACCTGTGCTTTGTTAAGGCCTCTTTCACACATCAGGTTTTCGGCGTCATGCGCTATGCGGCGTCGAGCCAGAGTGCCGGATCCGGGTTTTTTTTATGTAAAACCGGATGAGACGGATCCAGTTTTTGGCCGGATGTGTCGAGCGGATCCGGCCGAAAACCGGATCCGTTCCTCATCCGGTTTCATCCGTTTTTCGACGGATTACGACGGATCCGGTTTTTTAAAACGCCCCTTTTGAGCTTCCAAACGTGATTGGCTACTGAAAACCTATACATACACTGTTCCTACAGCCCATCTTTGACAGGTTGTAGAGTAGCAAGTGCCGGTTGGAGAGAAGAGCAAGTGGCTGATGAAGATGGACGTTGTGATAGGAAACATTATGAAGAATTTGGTGGATTTCACAGTGGAGGCGAATCGTCTGAAAGTGATTGTTCTGGAGAAGGAGAGAAAGATACAGCAGCGCATCATGCGTCAGCGCCGACGCAGTTTCTGGATCCACCCCATCACAGCCCAGAGAATGACGCGTGGGGTGTATTCTACACTATACGTGGAGCTCCGAGGAAACCCTCAGAAATTTTTTGCATATGTTCACATGAAAATGGAGAACTTTGATTTCTTGCTGGAGCGTATTGGAGACCTCATAAGAAGATAGGATACCTATTGCTGCTTCTCCATTTCACCGGCAGAGCGTCTGATGGTGACTATTCGGTAAGCCATATTTATTGTATCGGCTTGCACACTTGTCCTGGAATGTTGTTGCTGGTAGTTTGTATACGGCCATCTGACTCAGCTTTAACAATTGGAGATACTATAAAAATAATTTTTTTTATAGTGTCTCCAATTGTTATAGCTGAGATCTGGTATGTAATGCTGTGATTTGAAACTCATTTTTTTGTTTTTTTTCTTTATTCACAGATTCCTGGCAACTGGAGAATCTCTTTCCTCACTCCATTTCCAGTACAGACTTGGGATTTCCACCATCTCTGGAATTGTGAAGCACACATGCCGTGCATTGTGGGACTCTCTAGTTGCGGAATTTCTACCAGAGCCCACAACAGAGAGTTGGAGTTGCAAATGCAGAAAAGTTTGAACAAATATGTCAGTTTCCTAATTGCCTGGGCGCTGTGGACGGGAAACATATCCGGATTGTCAAGCCAGCAGGATCTGGATCCGAATATTTTAACTACAAAAAATATTTCTCCATTGTCCTGGCCATCGCTGACGCGGAGTACAAATTTATTGCCCTAGATATTGGGGCCTATGGCCGCTCCAATGACTCTCAAGTGTTAAAACTGTCCGCAATGGGTCATCAGCTGTATGGAAAAACCTTCCAGTTCCCACCTCCTAGACCACTGCCTCAAACATCTGGCCCACCGATGCCTTTTGTTTGTGTAGGGGATGAAGCCTTCCAGCTGTCAGAACACCTGCTAAAACCGTACTCCAGCAGAGGATTGACACACACAAAAAGAATTTTTAATTACCGCCTCACAAGAGCTAGAAGAATGGTGGAGTGCGCTTTTGGGAATCTGACAGCCAAATGGCGTGTTCTGTTGACTGTGATCAACCTAAAAACTGAAACTGTGGACGAGGTAATCAAAGCTTGTGTGGTTCTACACAATTTTGTTATCAGCAAGGAACAGATTTCTATTGAGGACCACTCTGAAGAAACCACCTTGCATGATTACCAGAACGTTACCAATAGAAGTTCTGTGACTGTTTCCCTAATGAGGGACAAATTTGATGAATACTTTATGTCCCCTGAAGGAAGACTAGACTGGCAGGATGACAGAGTTTAATAAACTGCTCTGTGACCTTTGTACCTTCTGTACAGTATACCTTTGCCAACCAAAGTGGTGTACCTTGTTGTGTATTATGTACAGTATTTTACCTTTTGGCCAAAGTTGTGTCCCTGGTTGTGCATTACCAAAGTATTTCACCTTTTAACCAAAGTTCTGTACCTTGTTGGGGATTACCTAACAATGTACAGAACTTTGGTTAAAAGGTGAAATACTTTGGCTAATACACAACCAGGGACACAACTTTGGCCAAAAGGTAAAATTATTTTACCTTTTACCCAAAGTTATGTGCCTGGTTTTGTATCCCCAATAAATGTTACCTTTATTTAACCTTAGAAATAAATGACAGACAACCATTTTAATCAACCAAATTAACATTTATTTTATGAAAATGTTTAATAACATACTTTTTTCAATGTGAAATAAATCTTTGTTACATTTTTTTTTTAATTTGAAATAATTTTTTTTTGGCATATTTTAAAAAAGAAAATTTAACAAACATATTTACAAATTGGTGTAGTGTGGGGTGGAGATACTACTGGAGGGGCTGTGGGACCCTTCGACAGTGGGAGTATGGAGAGCGGACTGGGATGGTGGTGGGGAAGGATCAGGTAAAAGAGGTGACGGGGTGGAAAAAGAAATGGAATGGGTGGAGACATGGGAGGCAGAACAGGTGGGTGGTGGAGAGGAGGATTGGGCAGTGTTATGTTTCGGTAACTGAGGAAAAATGGCAAAAAATAGCAAAAGCGGTAATACACCAGAGAGGCTGGAACCTATTGGATTGCAGTAACCTGAACTAACCACACAACTAGAGGTAGCCATGGAGCGTTCCTACATTGATCCTAGACGCCTCGTCACAGCCTGAGAGATAACTACACCTAAAGGCAGAAAGATGAAAGCTATCTGCCCCGGAGCAGATCCCCAAAGAAAATAGGAAGCCCCAAACATGTAATGGCGGTTAGACAAGAAGAAAGCACGGACACAGACAGAAAATAGAATGAGCAAACGCTGGGGCCCAATCTGTCTAGACAGAAAAGTACAGGAAAGAATTCTGACTGCAATCCAACAAAAACCCTAACAAAAATACGAACACTTCTGATTGCCAAAAAACCTGAGATCACACGACCTCTTCCACCTAAATCAGATCTCTGGTGTAACAAAACGCTATTCAGCAAATTAAAAGTAACAAAAGAGCAAAGCAAAAGTGCAGACACAAACGGAGCACAATTGCAGAGCCAGACCCCAAAAGGGGACAGGCTGCAGTCCACTGCAGGCAGCAAACTAGCAGAGAAAATCAAACAGAGAAAAAAAAAACAGAAAACACTTATCTGAAGGAGAGCAGGAAACTAGCAGTGCTTCAAGCAAGACCAGAAGAACAATTGATAACCGGCAAGGCTGCTGGGAAATCAGGCCACTTATATCCTACCATTCAGCGCCAGCTGAAGGCCATTCATTAATCAGTTCATTACCCTCAGCAACAACCGGAGGGAGCCCCAGCTCAGAAGCCGCCTCCAGCATATTCACAACAGTACCCCCCCTTGAGGAGGGGTCACCGAACCCTCACCTGCGCAACCAGGCCGATCAGGAAGGGCTCGATGATAGGCATGGATAAGTCTCTCACAGCATGAATGTCCGAAGCAAACACCCAAGAATTGTCCTCCTGACCATAACCTCTCCACTTAACCAAATACTGGAGTTTCCATCTAGCAAAACGAAAATCCAATATCTTCTCAACCACATACTCCAAATTGCCCTCAACCAAAACAGGGTCGGGAGGTGCAGCCATAGGAACCACTGGTTCGACAAACCTCTTCAATAAGGATTTGTGGAACACATTATGGATCTTAAATGTCCCTGGAAGAAGCAAACGGAAGGAAACCGGATTAATAATTTCCATGATCTTATAAGGTCCAATGAACCTTGGCTTAAATTTAGGAGATGCAACCTTCATAGGGATATTCCTTGAGGACAACCAAACCAAGTCCCCCACTTTAAAACGAGGACCATCAGTCCTATGCCGGTTGGCAAACCGCTGGGCCTTCTCCTGAGAGAGAGACAACTTCACCACCTTTTCTCAAATCTGCTGCATACGCTGCACAATAGAGTCAACCCCTGGAGAGACAGAAGCCTCCGCCTGTCCTGAAGAAAATCGAGGGTGAAACCCGGAATTGCAGAAAAATGGAGACATCAAGGTGGCAGAGCTAGCTCTATTATTAAGAGCAAACTCAGCCAAAGGCAAAAAAGAGACCCAGTCATCTTGATCAGCAGACACAAAACATCTCAAATAAGTCTCCAAGGTCTGGTTTGTTCTCTCGGTTTGTCCATTGGTCTGAGGGTGAAATGCAGAGGAGAAAGACAACTGAACACAAAGTTTAGAACAAAATGTCCTCCAAAATCTGGAAACAAACTGGACTCCTCTGTCAGACACAATGTTCTCCGGAATGCCATGCAACCGAACCACATGCTGAAAGAACAAAGGTACCAACTCGGAGGAGGAAGGCAACTTAGGCAATGGCACAAGATGTATCATCTTGGAAAACCTATCACAGATTACCCAGATAACGGTCATTCTCTGAGAGACAGGAAGGTCAGAAATAAAATCCATAGAAATATGGGTCCATGGCCTCTTGGGTACAGGTAATGGCATTAATAAACCACTAGAACGAGAGCAAGGCTTGGAACGAGAGCAAGTCCCACAGGACTGCACAAAGTCCCTGATATCACGAGACAAAGTAGGCCACCAAAAGGAGCCGACTCACCAAGTCTCTGGTACCAAAAATCCCGGGATGACCAGCCAACACGGAACAATGAATCTCAGACATCACACTCTTTTTCCACTGGTCTGGTACAAACAACTTCCCAACAGGGCAGCGCCCAGGTTTATCCTCCTGACACCCCTCCAGAGCTAGTCTTAAATTGGGCGAAATGGGGTAAAGAACCACACCCTCTTTCAAAACAACAGCAGGATCAGATAACTCAGGAGAATCTGCAAAGAAACTCCTCAAGAGGGCATCCACCTTGACATTCTTAGTGCCAGGAAGAAAAGAAACCACAAAATTAAAATGTGTGAAAAACAAGGCCCACCTGGCCTGTCTAGGATTAAGTAGCTTGGCTGATTCGAGATAAACCAGGTTCTTATGGTCCGTGAGGACCACCACCTGATGTTTGACTCCTTCCAACCAATGTCTCCACTCTTCAAAGGCCCACTTCATGGCCAATAACTCCCGATTACCCACGTCTTAATTACGTTCAGTTGGTGAAAATTTTAGAGAGAAAAAGGCACAAGGGTTACTCTTAGAGGTCTCTGGATCCCTTTGGGACAAAAAGGCACCTGCCCCAATCTCAGAGGCATCAACCTCCACATGAAATGGCAGAGAAACATCAGGCTGCCGTAGAACAGGAGTAGAAATGAATCTCTGCTTAAGTTCCTGAAATGCAGAAACTGCTTTAGGAGGCCAATTCACCACATCAGAACCCTTTTTGGTCAGATCAGTCAATGGTTTAACAATACCAGAGAAATTACCAATAAATTTACGATAAAAATTGGCAAAACCCAAAAATCTCTGAAGAGCCTTCAATGAAGTAGGTTGAACCCAATCACAGATGGCCTGTGTAATGACCCTGTCAGCGCCAGCGAACTGCCACGGCTGAGCAGGGTGACTCACCCACACTGTGGAAGGGCCCAGGGTCAGATGCCGCAGGGAAGGCTCAGGCAGACGGGACCAGAGCAGCGTGGTGAGAGGAGGCACTGAAGGTAGCAGTAAGCAAAAGGACATGAGATCATGTGACCACAGGGGGCGGGGCCTAGCATTCTGCTACTGGAGGTGAGTGCAGGACTCTACAGGGACCCTGGATTAGTGAATAGGGAAACTCAGGTCAGACAAACGGGGGTCATACACGGAGAGGACGGCGCAGTACAGAAGGGGCGAGCAGAGAATAGTCAGAACATAAGCCAGGAGTCATACACGAGATAGCAACGCAGTACAGGAGGGGTAAACAGAGAATTGTCAGGACAAAGGCAAGGGGTCATACACGAGATAGCAACGTAGTACAGGAGGGGCAGGCAGAACTCGTAACGGGAACAGAACCAAGTCAAAACCAAGCAAGCATAAAGAATCACAAGCACAAAGCACAGGGTCACACACACTCGGCCAAGGGTCAAAGTATAAGCGAAAAGGAATGGCCCCACAATGAGGCTATAAGAAGCCTCCCAGAATCCCAGAGTGAGGCCATCCAAATTAACCCTTAACCTACCTTTTCCCACAAACTCAGCAAACCATGACAGTACCCCCCTTTCAACGGGGGGCCTCCGGAACCCCAGGCTTATCAGGATGCCGGGCATGGAATGCACGAACCAAACGATTAGCGTGAACCGATGTGGCTGGCACCCAAGACCTCCGGACCATACCCCTTCCAATGTACCAGATACTGCAAAGATCCCTGAACCCGCCTGGAGTCCACAATGTGTTGTACTTCGAACTCCATATGCCCATCAACCATAATGGGCAAAGGAACGGCATCTGTATCTTCCCTCACTGACCCAGGGGTTTAAGTAAGGACCTATGAAATACATTATGGAGTTTCAAAGAGGGAGGGAGGCGAAGGCGATAGGCTACCGGGTTAACCACCTCGATGACTTCGTAAGGGCCAATAAATTTAGGCCCTAGTTTAGCGGAAGGTATTCGGAGACTTATGTTCCGTGTGGAAAGCCAAACCTTATCTCCACATCGCAAAATCTGAACAGAGTCCCTTTTTTTATCCGCAAAATTTTTATACTTTTCCTGAGCCCTGGAAATATTTTGTCGAACTTTCGACCAGAGATTCCTGAGACGACTGATCCCGTCCTCAGCCCCGGGCAACCAGAATCAATAAGCGAGAACTCGCCAAAATGAGGATTTATCCCATAATTAATAAAAAATGGTGACCTACCGGTAGACTGGTTTACCCGGTTGTTGAAGGCGAACTCTGCTAATTGTAAGGCCTCAGACCAGTCGCTTTGCAGAGTAGAAGTCAGGCACCGAAGAATTTGTTCAAGCGACTGGTTGGTGCGTTCAGTTTGCCCGTTGGTCTCTGGGTGGTACGCTGAGGAAAAAGACAACGATATCCCCAACTTTTTGCAAAAAGCCCGCCAAAACTTAGACAAAAATTGCGTCCCTCTATCTGACACAATATTAGTAGGTACCCCGTGTAAACGTACCACCTGAGAAAGGAAATGTCTGGAGAGAGTCTCTGCTGACGGTAAACTTGCCAAGGGTACAAAATGTTCTAGTTTAGAAAATCTGTCCACAATTACCCAGATTACAGTATTTCCACGGGAGGATGGCAGATTGGTAATGAAGTCCATGGACAAATCAGTCCACGGTCTTCCCGGAATTGGTAAAGGCGCCAATTCCCCGGCCGGCCGGCAATGAGAGCTGTTAGAACGGGCACATATCCCACATGCAGCAACATGAATCTAAATATCCGAAGTCATTAAAGGCCACCAAAAAAGTCTTGCCACTGCTTCTCGTGTGGCCGCTATACCAGGGTGGGCACTCAATTTCGAATCATGGAACTCCCACAGGAGTTTAGTGCGCAAATGCTGAGGCACGAACAACTTATTTTCAGGTTTGGACCTTGGCGCTAAAGATTGTGCCTCCACAATCTCCCGCTCCAATTCGACGACACTTCGGCAATAACAACACTGGGTTGAAGAATGGGGGACAGTGGATCGGGGTGGACAATGGCTCAAAACTACGTGACAGAGCGTCAGCCTTGACGTTTTTAGATCCTGGTCGAAAAGTAATAGAAAACTGAAATCTGGAAAAAAAAAGTGACCAACGGGCTTGCCTGGGGGTCAGTCTTTTAGCAGTTTTAATATATTCTAGATTTTTATGGTCCGTGATAACCGTAATAGGGTGAGCCGCCCCCTCCAAAAAGTGTCTCCATTCTTCGAATGCCAATTTGATAGCCAATAGCTCCCTATTGCCTACGTCATAATTTTTTTTAGCGGGAGAAAAATTTTTTAGAAAAATAGGCACAAGGCCTGAGATTAGTCAGAGAAGCTGGCCCCTGAGATAACACTGCTCCCACCCCCACCTCAGAAGCATCAACCTCGACCACAAACGGTTTGGAAGGTCAGGTTGAACCAGGATAGGAGCAGATGTAAAACAGTTTTTTAGCGTTAGAAAAGACTGTTTGGCTAACGGGGACCAGTTCTTGACATCTGTCCCTTTGTGAGTGAGATCAGTAAGGGGTTTAGTTACCTGTGAGAAACCTTTAATAAACTTGCGGTAATAATTCGCAAATCCCAAGAAGCACTGAAGTCCCTTAACCCCTCTCTGACATTAGACGTACTATCCCATCCATGAAACCCGTGCCAATCTGACCATGGACGGGATAGTACGTCATAGGCGATTAGCTGCGCTCCCGGAGGGAGCGCAGCTAATCGCCGCCGGGTGTCAGCTGATTATCACAGCTGACACCCGTGACTGTGTGTCAGGAGCGGTCACGGACCGCTCCCGGCACATTAACCCCTTGCACACCGCGATCAAACATGATCGCGGTGTACTGGGGGCACAGGGAAGCATCGCGCTGTTCTGAGGGCTTCCTCCCTCCCAGGACCCGGATCCAAGATGGCGCCGGGGTCCTGGAGGGAGGCGGCTTCCTCAGTGCCTGCTGAGAGCAGGCACTGAGAAGCCTGCAGCGCTGCCTGTTCGATCGCTGGTGTGACAGAGTGCTGTGCACACTGTCACACCAGCGATCTGATAAAATACAGTGATGTCCCACCCTGGGACAAAGTAAAAAAGTAAAAAATTAAAAATAAACATGTTTTAAAAAAAAATCCAAAATAAATAAATAAAAAAAAAATATTCCCCAATAAATTCATTTCTTCCTGTAAATAAAAAAAACAAAACAATAAAAGTACACATATTTGGTATCACCGCGTCCGTAACGACCCCCCCTATAAAACTGTCCCACTAGTTAACCCCTTTAGTGAACCCCTTAAAAAAAAAAAAAAAAAATCAATGCTTTATCATCATACCGCCGAACAAAAAGTGGAATAACACACGTTCAAAAAGACCGATATAAATAAACATGGTACCGCTGAAAACGTCATCTTGTCCCGCAAAAAACGAGCCACCATACAGCATCATAAGCAAAAAAATAAAAAAGTTAGGGTTGGGACTAGGGTTAGGGGTGTGTTGGGGTTAGGGTTGGAGTTAGAATTGGGGGGTTTCCTCTGTTTAGGCACATCAGGGGCTCTCCAAATGTGACATGGCGTCTAATCTCAATTCCAGCCAATTCTGCGTTGAAAAAGTCAAACGGTGCTCCTTCACTTCTGAGCTCTGCCATGCGTCCAAACAGTAGTTTATTCCCACATATGGGGTATCAGCGTACTCTGGACCCCAAGCGTTATTGTGCAATTTGTCCTATTTCTTCTGTTACCCTTGGGAAAATAAAAAACTGGGGGCGAAAATATAATTTTTGTAAAAAAAAAAATGATTTTTTTTGTTTTTACGGCTGTACATTATAAACTTCTGTGAAGCACTTGGGGCTTCATAGCGCTCACCACACATCTAGATAAGTTCCTTGTGGGGTCTATTTTCCAAAATGGGGTCACTTGTTGGGGATTTCCGCTGTTTAGGCGCATCAGGGGCTCCCAAATGCGACATGACGCCCCCAGACCATTCCATCAAAGTCTGCAATCCAAAACGTCACTACTTCCCTTCCGAGCCCCAACGTGTACCCATACAGTAGTTTTCTCCCACATATTGGGTGTCAGCGTACTCAGGACAAATTGGACAACTTTTTGGGTCCAATTTCTCCTGTTACCCTTGTGAAAATAAAATATTGGGGCGAAAAAATCATTTTTGGAAAAAAAAAAAAGATTTTTTATTTTTACGGCTGTGCGTTATAAACTTCTGTGAAGCACTTCGGGGTTCAAAGTGCTCACCACACATCTAGATAAGTTCCTTGTGGGGTATATTTGCCAAAATGGGGTCACTAGTGGGGGGTTTCCACTGTTTAGGTGCATCAGGGGCTCTCCAAATGCGACATGACGCCCCCAGACCATTCCATCAAAGTCTGCAATCCAAAATGTCACTACTTCCCTTCCGAGCCCCGACGTGTGCCCATACAGTAGTTTTCGCCCACATATTGGGTATCAGCATACTCAGCACAAATTGGACAACAACTTTTGGGTTCCAATTTCTTCTGTTACCCTTGTGAAAATAAAATATTGGGGGCGAAAAAATCATTTTTGTAAAAAAAAAAAGATTTTTTATTTTACGGCTGTACGTTATAAACTTTAGTGAAACACCTGGGGGTTCAAAGTTCTCACCACACATCTAGATAAGTTCCTTGAGGGTCTAGTTTCCAAAATGGTGTCATTTATGGGGGTTTCCACTGTTTAGGCAGATCAGGAGCTCTACAAACACGACATGGCGTCCAGCCAATTCTGCGTTGAAAAGTCACACGGCGCTCCTTCCCTTCCAAACTCTGCCATGCACCCAAACAGTGGTTTACTCCCACATATGGGGTATCAGCGCACTCAGGACAAATTGCACAGTAACTTTTGGAGTCTTGTTACCCTTGGAAAAATAAAAATTGGGGTGAAAAGATCATTTTTGTGGAAAAAATATGATTTTTAAATTTTACGGCTCTACGTTATAAACTTGTGTGAAGCACTTGGGGGTTCAAATTGCTCACCAAAGATCTAGATAAGTTCCTTAGGGGGTCTAGTTTCCCAAATGGGGTCATTTGTGGGGGGTTTCCACTGTTTAGGCACATCAGGGGCTCTCCAAATGCAACATGGCATCCAATCTCAATTCCAGCCAATTTTGGTTGGAAAAAGTCAAATGGTGCTCCTTCCCTTCCGAGCTCTGCCGTGCGCCCAAACAGTGGTTCCCCCCCACATATGGGGTATCAGCGTACTCAGGACAAATTGGACAACAACTTTTGTGGTCCAATTTCTCCTGTTACCCTTGGGAAAATAAAAAATTAGTGACTAAAAGATAATTTTTGTGGGAAAAAAATAGGATTTTTTATTTTCATGCCCGGGCATTATAAACTTGTGTGAAGCACTTAGGGGTTCAAAGTGCTCACCAAAGATCTAGATAAGTTCCTTAGGGGATCTAGCTTCCAAAATGGGGTCACTTGTGGGGGGTTTCCACTGTTTAGGCTCATCTGGGGCACTGCAAACGGAACATGACCCCCATCAACGTCTGCATTCCAAAACGTTACTACTTCCTTTCCAAGCCCTGCCGTGCGCCCAAACAGTTTCCCCCCCCCCACATATGGGGTATCAGCGTACTCAGGACAAATTGGACAACAACTTTTGGGGTCCAATTTCCTTGGGAAAATTCAAAAATTTGGGACTAAAAAATCATTTTTGTGGAAAATTGTTTTTTTTTTTTCACACCCAGGCATTATAAACTTTTGTGAAACACTTGGGGGTTCAAAGTGCTCACAACAGATCTAGATAAGTACCTTAGGGGTCTAGTTTCCAAAATGGTGTCACTTGTGGGGGTTGCCACTGTTTAGGCGCATCAGAGGTTCTCCAAACGCGACATGGCGTCCAATCTCAATTCCAGCCAATTTTAGTTTGAAAAAGTCAAACGGCGCTCCTTCCCTTACGAGCTCTGCCGTGTGTCCAAACAGTGGTTTTCCCCCACATATTGGGTATTGGCGTACTCAGGAGAAATTGCATAACAACCTTATCTGTCCATTTTCTCCTTTTACCCTTGTGAAAATAAAAAAAAAGTTTGTGAAAGATCATTTTTGTGGCTAAAAAGTTAAATATTCATTTTTTCCTTCCACGTTGCTTTAGTTCCTATGAAGCACCTGAAGGGTTAATAAACTTCTTGAATGTGGTTTTGAGTACCTTGAGGGGTGCAGTTTTTAGAATGGTGTCACTTTTGGGTATTTTCTGCCATATAGACCCCTCAAAGTGACTTCAAATGTGAGGTGGTCCCTAAAAAAAATGGCTTTGTAAATTTTGTTGTAAAAATGAGAAATCGCTGGTCAACTTTTAACCCTTAGGCCGGCGTCACACTGGCGACAGAATCGGACGACTGCAATGCGATGAAAAATCGTATTGCAGTCTGCCCTATGTTAATCTATGGAGCAGCTCCCAGTATCAGATTTTTTGTGGTCCGTTTTAAACGTCCGTGTGCAATCGCAGCATGCTGCGATTGTCACCGATTGTGGGTCGACTATCGCCAATGCAAGTCTATGGGAGCGATGAAAAATCTGATTACAAACGGACTGCATGTGTGACTTGCGATGAAATCGCACCGGTGTCCTTTAGAAAAGCCGGCAATTCATCCCCGGCTATACTGTAAAATCACACTGACAGCTTTAATAAAGACTAGAAAGAATAGATATACACACATAGAATACATATATATATATATATATATATATATATATATATGTAATTGTGACATGTATATATATATATATATATTTATATTTCCTAGACTTCTACATACTGTAATAGCCGCAAATTCAATTGCCGGCTTCTGTGAAATCACAGAAGCCGACATGAAATGATACATTGTTTCCACACAGTTAACCATGTAATTTCCTGTATTTTGATATTTGTTTAGAACTTACAATTACATGAGTGTATTTGTGCTAAATTTCAGACATGTAGGGGTTAATTAAAGGTGTAAATTCGTTGACAAAAAAATGCGTGGGCTCCCGCTGTATTTTCTCCACCAGACAGACAAAGCAAGCGAGTGGGGGCAGATAATAATAGCCTAGGGAGGGTACTTTTTTTTTGTGCCCCCCCTGGCTACTAACATCTGCCCCCAGACACCCCAGAAAGGGCAAATCTATAATTAGATTCGCCCTTTCTGGCACTTTGCCCGTCTATTCCCATTGCCCTGTAGCGGTGGCGAATGGGTTAATAATCTCACCTTAATGTCACCTTAGTATTGAAAGGTGACCTTAAGGCAGGTTAATAATTGAGAGCTGTCAATTAGACAACTATCAATTATTAATCCTATTGAAGTAAATAAAAAAACACACACACACTTTAAGAATAAATAATTTTAATGAAATAAAAACACATATTTTTGACCATCTTTTATTTAAGTCTTAATCCGTTCGAAGCCCTTGTTCTTCTAAAATAAATATAAAATAATAAAACAACATTATTCTTACCTATCTGGCAATCTGTCACGTCCCACGATGTAATCCTTCACAAAGGGTTAACTAGCAATCAGATAAGCAGCGCAAGTAATCCTGCGTGCTCATCTGATAGCTCCTGAATGAATGAGCTTATCTCCTGCTGACAGAGAGGATGTGATTCATGAATGAAGCTTAATTGATTGTATCCACTTTCACCTTAGGTCAGGTCACTCAAGTGAAAGTGGCAATAAATCAATTAAGCTCCATTCATGAATCTATTCCTCTCCTTTCGCTGGGAGAGTAACTGATTCATTCAGGGGAATACAGGTCTGAGACAGCATTATTAGCTCTCTGCGACCTGTAACCTGTTAACCCTTTCTGATGGATTACAGCATGGGACCTGACTGTACTTCGGATTGGTAAGAATCATTTTGCTTTTTTATTTTATTTTTATTACAGGAAATGGTTTTAGCAGGAAAATAAAATATTGTCAAAAACTGTGTGATTATTTCATTAAACTTCTTTTTTATTAAACTGTGTGTGTTTGATTTTTCTATCATACAATAGGATTAATAATTGATAGTTGTCTAATTGACAGCTCTCAATTATTAACCTGCCTTAAGGTCACCTTTCAATACTAAGGTGACATTAAGGTGAGATTATTAACCCATTCGCCACCGCTACAGGGCAATGGGAATAGACGGGCAAAGTGCCAGAAAGGGCGAATTTAATTATAGATTTGCCCTTTCTGGGGTGTCTGGGGGCAGATGTTAGTAGCCAGGGGGGCACAAAAAATGTACCCTCCCTAGGCTGTTATTATCTGCCCCCACTCGCTTGCTTTGTCTGTCTGGTGGAGAAAATACATCGGGAGCCCACGCATTTTTTTTCAACGAAATTACACCTTTAATTAACCCCTACATGTCTGAAATTTTGCACAAATACACTCATGTAATTGTAAGTTCTAAACAAATATCAAAATACAGGAAATGACATGGTTAACTGTGTGGAAACAATGTATCATTTCATGTCGGCTTCTGTGATTTCGCAAAAGCCGGCAATTGAATTAGCGGCTATAACAGTATGTAGAAGTCTAGGAACTATAAATATATGTATATATATGTCACAATGACATGTATATATATATATGTGTTCTATGTGTATATATCTATTCTTTTTTTTGTGATTGAAATACTATTCTTTTGGATCCATTATATGTCAGTTTTGCAAGCCTGCGAGAAAATCTCGCAAGTCGGATGAAAATCGGATGTTACAAGGTACACACACATGCGACTAAATCGCATCTTTGAAGGAAAATCGGATGCCAGAAGGATGTGTGATGTTTGCATTTTGATCCGACAATCGACCGTCTAAAACGGACCGATTTTTTGTCGTTGAGTGTGACGCCGGCCTTATAACTTCCTAACAAAAAAAAATTTTGGTTCCAAAATTGTGCTGATGTAAAGTAGACATGTGGAAAATTTTATTTCTTAACTTTTTTGTGTGATATATTTCTCTGTTTTAAGGGAATAAAAATTCAAAGTTTGAAAATTGCAAAATTTTAAAAATTTTCGCCATATTTGCGTTTTTTTCAAAAATAAACGCAAGTTATATCGAAGAAATTTTACTTCTAACGTGAAGTACAATATGCCACGAGAAAACAGTCTCAGAATCGCGAATATCTGTTGAAGCGTTCCAGAGTTATAACCTCATAAAGAGACAGTGGTCAGAATTGTAAAAATTGGCCCGGTCATTAACGTGCAAACCACCCTTGGGGGTGAAGGGGTTAAGGTCTCGAGGTTGGACCCATTCCACAACAGCCTGCACCTTCTTGGGATCCATGCGAAACCCCTGAGGTGAGATTATCAGCCCTAAAAACGACAACTCTTGAACAAAAAATGAACATTTTTCGAGCTTGACGAACAATTGATTTTCTCTGAGCCTTTGGAGTACAGTCTTTACATGTAACAAATGAGAATGTTTGTCAGCAGAATATATGAGAATATCATCTAGGTACACAACTACAAAGTGGCCGATGAGGTCCGAGAACACAACATTAATAAAATTTTGAAAAACTGCAGGTGCGTTGGTGAGACCAAATGGCATTACCAAGTTCTCAAATAACCCTTCAGAGGTGAGGAAAGCCGTCTTCCATTCATCCCCCTCCCGTATCCTGATTAAATTATAAGCCCCCCTAAGGTCAAGTTTTGAAAACCACATGGCCCCAGAAAGCTGATTACAGAGATCCGGAATCAACGGCAGTGGATATGTATTCCTGACCGTGATTTTATTTAGTTCTCGAAAGTCGAGGCAGGGGCGTAGACGCCATCTTTTTTCTTAACAAAGAAAAACCCCGCTGCTACCGGGGAAACTGAAGGTCTTATGTGCCCCTTGCGGAGACTCTCAGCAATATATTGTTTCATAGATAGGCGCTCGGGACCTGATAGGTTAAACAAACGAGCTTTGGGCAATTTGGCTCCAGGAATTAGGTCGATGGCACAGTCAAATGGCCTATGAGGGGGTAACGCCTCAGCCTCACTTTCTGAAAAAACGTCCTCAAAGTCTTTCAGGTACTCCGGAATACCTTCCAGACTGATAGAAGACACAGAAACAGGTTTTGCAATTTTCACACAAAAAACAGCTTTATGGTAACAGTCGACACATTTAGACCCCCACTTGATAATCTCCCCCAATTCCCAGTCAATCACTGGATTGTGGCGTAGAAGCCATGGCATGCCCAAAACCAACCCGGTGGGCAACTTGTCCATAACAAAACACTCAATCTCCTCCATGTGGGAAGAACCAACTTTCAACATAAATTTTTCAGAAACTGAAAGAATCCCCATTCGGGTCAGAGGAGAAGAGTCAATGGCCACGACTTTTAGTGGGGTATGAAGCCTGACTGTCCCTATCTGGTGCTGGGAAACGACATCAGAGCTGACCAAGTTGAGTGATGAACCACTGTCCACCAGTGCTGTGGAGAAAAAACTATACTTGTCTACCAACAGTTCAACCTTTAGCAAAACCTTAGGGAATGAGGAAGAGAGTACCTGAAGGTCTGGGCAGCCTCCTCGATTACTACCCAGACCTAGTCGTTTCCCGCCGCCTTGGAGGATGACGGACACGAGGGACAATCTTTTATCCAATGACCGGACTCTCCACAATAAAAGCAGAGCCGTTTCTCACGGCGGCGTTTCGTCTCCTTTTCTTTGACCGAAGTAGCGCCAATCTCCATGGGTTCGGGAGCGACACCAGTCTCTTTGCTACCGGAGAATAGGGATGCCTCGGACTGCATGACACTCCTAGCCCGTAGCCTGCGGTCCATAAGTACGGCCTGGGTAATGGCGTCCTCCAAGGTGTCAGGTGGAGGGTGAAGGGCCAGGGCATCTTGGAGGCATTCAGATAAGCCTCTGCGGAATAAGCCCCGAAGGGCTGCATCATCCCATGAGATTTCTGCTGCCCAGCGCCGGAACTCTGCACAAAACCACTCAGCCGAGCGTTTACCCTGGCGCACATTCATCACCATGTCTTCAGCCATGCGAACCCTGTCGGGTTCATCATATATATGACCTAGTGCTTCAAAAAAGGCATTGACAGTCATCCTTTCAGGGGCAGAGTGAGACAGAGAAAAAGCCCACGCTTGCGGTGCACCCCGAAGTAGAGAAATAACTACCCCCACTTTCTGGAATTCATCCCCGGAGGAACGAGGCCTCAGAGAAAAAAAAAGCTTGCACCCTTCTTAAAGGCCATGAACTCCTTTTTGTCCCCAGAGAAGAAGTCTGGCAGTTTGACCGGCGACTCGGGGGACACAGGCGAAACATCTCTATCACCCGAGCTAGGAGACCCTGCAGCAATAGCCCCCTGCACAGTGTCCACCAACTGTTGTTGGGTCTGAGCCATTGTGCGCTGTTCCACATTAAGTTTCTGGAACATTAGTGTCAGGTTTTTAACCTGATCTGCCAAAGCTTGCATGGGATCCATGATACTAGACACTTTTTTTTTTTCCTTTAGGAAAGATACTTAACTTCCCCAACACAGAATAATATAAGGTCGCTTATAATGTAATGACCCTGTCAGCGCCAGCGAACTGCCAGGCTGAGCAGGGTGACTCACCCACACTGTGGAAGGGCCCAGGGTCAGATGCCGCAGGGGAAGCTCAGGCAGACAGGACCAGAGCAGCGTGGTGAGAGGAGGCACTGAAGGTAGCAGTAAGCAAAAGGACATGCGATCATGTGACCACAGGGGGCGGGGCCTAGCGTTCTGCTACTGGAGGTGAGTGCAGGACTCTACAGGGACCCTGGATTAGTGAATAGGGCAACTCAGGTCAGACAAACGGGGGTCATACACGGAGAGGACGGCGCAGTACAGAAGGGGCGAGCAGAGAATAGTCAGAACATAAGCCAGGAGTCATACACGAGATAGCAACGCAGTACAGGAGGGGTAAACAGAGAATTGTCAGGACAAAGGCAAGGGGTCATACACGAGATAGCAACGTAGTACAGGAGGGGCAGGCAGAACTCGTAACGGGAACAGAACCAAGTCAAAACCAAGCAAGCATAAAGAATCACAAGCACAAAGCACAGGGTCACACACACTCGGCCAAGGGTCAAAGTATAAGCGACAAGGAATGGCATCACAATGAGGTTATAAGAAGCCTCCCAGAATCCCAGAGTGAGGCCATCCAAATTAACCCTTAACCTACCTTTTCCCACAAACTCAGCAAACCATGACAGCCTGAACCTTGACCGGGTCCATTTCAATAACAGACGGAGACAAAATGAATCCCAGAAATTAGATCTTCTGTAGCCAAAAAGACACTTTGATCCCTTCACATACAGTGCATTCTCTCTCAAAATCTGGAACACAGTCCGAACATGTTTCACATGAGAGTCCCAGTCATTGGAAAAAATCAAGATATCATTCAAATAAACAATCAGAAATTTATCCACAAAATCCCTGAAAATATCATTCATGAAGGATTGGAAGACGGAAGGGGCATTAGTAAGCCCAAAAGGCATCACTAGGTACTCAAAATTCCCCTCTGGGGTATTAAACGCCGTCTTCCATTCATCCCGTGCTTAATGCGAATAAGGTTATACGCCCCCCTGAGGTCAAGCTTGGTAAACCAACTAGCACTTTTCACTCTGGAAAATAGGTCAGAAATCAAAGGTAACGGATATTGATATTTAACAGTGATCTTATTCAGGAGGCGATAATCAATACACGGCCTCAATGAACCATCCTTTTTGGCAACAAAGAAAAAACCGGCGCCCGAGGGTGAAGAGGATGGTCTGATATGACCCTTCTCCAATGACTCCTTGATATAAGATCGCATAGCATCGTGTTCAGGTACAGATAAATTAAAAGGGCGACCTTTAGGAAATTTACCACCAGGCACTAATTCAATAGCGCAATCGTAGTTCCTGTGAGGGGGCAAGGATGCAGATTTACTTTCACTAAACACATCAGAAAAATCAGTCAAAAAGTCAGGGACATCCTGAGACTGGGGAGAGGCAGAAAAACAGGAGTGTCAGTATTAACACATTGGTAGCCCCAACTGGTCACAGACACAGATTTCCAATCCAAAACAGGATTATGAGACTGTAACCAAGGGAAACCTAGTACAATAATGTCATGCAGATTATGCAGCACCAGAAATTTGCAACTCTCCTGATGATCTGGTTCAACCCTCATTATCACCTGAGTAGAAAACTGGGGTTTATTCTCCGCCAAAGGGGTAGAATCAATGCCCAGTAGGGGAATAGACTTCCGCAGGGGTATCATGGGAAACCCACAACGTTTGGCAAAGTCAAAATCCATCAGGTTAATAGCTGCTCCTGAATCAACAAAAGCCTGAGCAGAAAATGTGGACAGGGAGCAAATCAGGGTAACAGTCAACAGAAATTTAGTCTGAACACTACCCAAGACAACTGAGCGTGCAAAACGTCTTCCCCGCTTAGGGCAGACAGAGATAGCATGGGAAGCGTCACCACAGTAGAAACATAACCCATTGCGCTTACGAAAGTCATGACGCTGAGTCCCAGAAGTCACTCCATCACACTGCATGGGCTCAGGAGCTGACTCACAAGGCAACACTATCTCACGCATACCTCTGCGCTCACGCAAACGTCTGTCAATTTGAATAGCCAAAGACATAGAATCATTGAGACCAGAGCGAACAGGGAATCCCACCATAACGTCCTTTACTTTTTCTGACAGACCCTTTCGAAAAAGGGCTGCCAAAGCTTGATCATTCCATTTGGTCAGGACTGCCCACTTTCGAAATTTCTGACAGTACAACTCAGCGTCTTCAAGACCCTGATTTAATGCCAACAAGGTCTTTTCAGCTTGATCAGAGACATTAGGTTCATCGTACAATAACCCCAGAGCCTGAAAAAATACATCAATATCATTCAAAACAGGATCCCCAGGTGTCAGGGAAAAAGCCCAATCCTGAGGGTCGCCGCGCAGCAGGGAGATGACAATTTGAACCTGCTGTGCTGCGTTCATTGAGGACTTAGGCCTTAAGGCAAAAAACAACTTACAGTTATTTTTGAAATTCAGAAATTTAGATCGATCCCCCAAAAACAAATCTGGCATGGGGATCCTAGGTTCCACAACTGGCAACCCAGCAAGATAGGTAGCAATACTCCGAACCTCAGTGGCAAGCTGATCCACACGGCCAGACAACTGTGCAAACTCCATTGAGAAAAAAAAAATTCCTCTTCAGCACCCAGAGAAAAAGAGGGAAAAAATGCAACAAACAGAAGAAAAAAAAAATTCTGACAACTCCCTTTTTTCTTTTTCCTTTTTTACTATTTTTCCCTTCTGTTGAGTACCATATAATTTTCAGTTGGGCCGGTTATACTGTTATGTTTCGGTAACTGAGGAGAAATGGCAAAAAATAGCAAAAGCGGTAATACACCAGAGAGGCTGGAACCTATTGGATTGCAGTAACCTGAACTAACCACACAACTAGAGGTAGCCATGGAGCGTTCCTACATTGATCCTAGACGCCTCGTCACAGCCTGAGAAATAACTACACCTAAAGGCAGAAAGATGAAAGCTATCTGCCCTGGAGCAGATCCCCAAAGAAAATAGGAAGCCCCCAAACATGTAATGGCGGTTAGACAAGAAGAAAGCACGGACACAGACAGAAAATAGAATGAGCAAATGCTGGGGCGCAATCTGTCTAGACAGAAAAGTACAGGAAAGAATTCTGACTGCAATCCAACAAAAACCCTAACAAAAATACCAACACTTCTGATTGCCAAAAAACCTGAGATCACACGACCTCTTCTACCTAAATCAGATCTCTGGTGTAACAAAACGCTATTCAGCAAATTAAAAGTAACAAAAGAGCAAAGCAAAAGTGCAGACACAAACGGAGCACAATTGCAGCGCCAGACCCCCAAAAGGGGACAGGCTGCAGTCCACTGCAGGCAGCAAACCAGCAGAGAAAATCAAACAGAGAAAAAAAAAAACATCAAACACTTATCTGAAGGAGAGCAGGAAACTAGCAGTGCTTCAAGCAAGACCAGAAGAACAATTGATAACCGGCAAGGCTGCTGGGAAATCAGGCCACTTATATCCTACCATTCAGCGCCAGCTGAAGGCCATTCATTAATCAGTTCATTACCCTCAGCAACCACCGGAGGGAGCCCCTGCTCAGAAGCCGCCTCCAGCATATTCACAACAGGGCAGGTAGTAGAGGAGCAGATGTGGTTGGGAACTGGTATGGGGAAGGATGTTGGTATGGGGCAGGTTGTTGGAAGTGGGGAGTTGTTGGAATGGGGAGGTTGTTGGGAGGTGGTGGTTGATGGAAGTGGGGGGTTGTTGGTCCTGGGGAGGTTGTTGGTACTGGGGAGGTTGCTGGTATTGAATGGGAGGGGAGGAGGGATGGTGGCTGGAGGGGGGGGCAGGTATGGGAGGAACGACTGGGGTGGGTGTAGAAGCTTGGGAGGTAACCTGCGCTAGAGCAGCGTGTCAAGTATGCATTACATACATCAGCTGGCTAGGAGATAGCGTATCCATGCGCTCGGCTACAGACCGGAAAAAACTATGGTTTGTTGAACTACTTGCTTCTGAATGCATCGTTTGCAGAATTGTTAACCTCCAGAATGCTGGAGTTGAGCTGCTAAAGCCTGCAGCCATTTGCTCTGATAAGACTTTAAGACAGTTCTGAAACGATGCATTAAGATGCAAGAATTCGGGCGCATAGCTCCTTTCCTGACCCCTCTGCCGCAGCCGCCCAGTAGCCACAGGTGTACTAGAGGTGGCAGCGGCAGAAGGGTGGGTTAAGGGGAAATCTCTCTCCTGACCAGTAGCCTCATGCAATGCACTCGGCCACGATGCTCCAGTGCTGGTGGAGGGGACAGAGGGCTCACGTGTCTGGGAAGGCTGGGAAGGTGCGGATGGGCCGGGGCTGTCGAAGTGTCCTTCGGTGGCGGACTCCTGAGGGATCGCTCCAGAAGGGTCCAACGCTGCAGGCTCCCGAGTGCTGGTCACCGTTCTGTGGAATAAAGAGAAAAAATACAATTAATATACTGTATTTGAATGGCCCTGGCTGAAAAAAAATATTAGACATGTTAGCATTTTTTTTTTACATGGGGTGTGTAATATTTACCTTTTGGTGACCATTGTTACCCAGAGGAACGACAGGCTTCTGTGTACTTGTACTTGCTCCTGAGTCCTTCAGATCCACTCGGGGCCCGCATCTCCTTGTTGAACTCCTTCTTGAAGCGATCCCTCACAGACTGCCACCGCTTCACAATTCTCTCCCCTGAAACGAGAAAGTACAAATTCGTTAGTATACAACATCAGTGTTTCCCAAGCTCCAGTCCTCACAGCCCCCACGGGTTATGTTTTCAGGATTTCCATAGTGTTGCACAAAAGGAAATCCTGAAAACATGACCCGTGGGGCCCACGAGGACTGGAGTTTTGGAAACACTGCTTTACATCCAGCAACCTGAACTGTGTATACTTACGCATTTTACTCTGGGCCCGAGCATCGAGGTCCTCCCAGCCTTCCACAAGTTGATTGAAGATTTCCTCCCAGAGCCGACGGGTCACTATGACATCAGCATGGCGGCGGTCCCCCATGTTCCACAGCGGCTCCCTTTCTCTGATCAGATCGATGAGGAGGTCCACATTCAGAACCCCCTCCTCACCGTCCGAGTCGGGAGCACGCTGTGAAGGCTGTAAAAGAAAAAAGAGAAAAAATATACATTAGTCTCTACCAAGTAAAAAAAATAAAATGTAAAAAAAAATAAAACAAAAATAAAAAACCAAAAAAAATATATATACTTACTTTGCCGAGCACCAGATTCAGAAGAGAAGAAAAAAAAAATTATGTGCTTGGATGTAGGCATATGTGTTTGGGTGCAGTGTGATGTCTGTACTAAATTGTTTTCTATGTGTTGTTTGTAGTGTGATGTTGTGTTTCAGCGATGCATGCAGGAAACTTACAAATTGCGAGCCCACTCCGGGTATCTCTCCACCCCTTCGTTCTTCTTCTGGGAGCTCCTCTTCAGCTTCAATTTCCTGGTATAAATAAAAAGTAATGCAATTAATATATAGATCACAGAGCTGGATTGTGAAACAAAAAAAAAAAAACTTACCTGTAAACGCTGACGATGCATGGGAGGGCTCCCAGAAGAAGAAGATGTGTCCTGCTGTGCTGCTGCAGGAGTTGAGCGCCGGCTTCTGCTGTGAAATAAAGAGAAAAAAAGGCCATGCAATATCAATTGATATTGCATGGCCCTGGCTGGAAGGGTTTGTGTGTGATATTTACCGTCTGACCTCTGCTGCCATCGTGTCCTGACTCCCAGACGACGTGTCCTGCTGTGCTGGTGCAGAAGTTGAGGGCCGGCTTCTGCTGTGCAAAAAAGAGAAAAAAAGGCCATGCAATATCAATTGATATTGCATGGCCCTGGCTGAAAGGGGTTGTGTGTGATATTTACCGTCTGCTGTCTGTTGCCGTGGTCTCCTCAACATCAGGCTCCATGTCTTCGGCTGGTGGTGGTGGTAGTGGTGCTGCTCCCGCTGCTGCTGTTGGCAGCTTCTGCTGTGGAATAAAGAGTAAAAAAGGCCATGCAATATCAATTGATATCGCATGGCCCTGGCTGAAAGGGTTGTGGGTGATATTTACCGTCTGTCCACTGCTCCCATACTCTCCATCATCAGGCGCATTTGTTGAGTCCTAGTGTGTAGGTGCTCCAGCTCCTGGTGACGCTGCGCTGTTAAGCGGCTTGTGCTGTGGAATAAAGAGAAAAAAAGGCCATGCAATATCAATTGATATTGCATGGCCCTGGCTGAAAGGGGTTGTCTGTGATATTTACCATCTGCCTTCTGCTCCTGGCTGCATCATAATGTCTCGGGGGAGTGGTGCTGTGGTGGTGGTGCTGGTCTGGTCTCTCTCCTGCGGCTGGCTCCTCTGCGGCTGGCTCCTTTCATCATTGCTGGCTGCATGGTTATGGCTGAGGGTGGTCCCACTGGCATGGTTTATATAGGTTGGCTGTGGGCTGGGCTTTTTCCGGCGCATTGCGGCACCCATAGACTTTCATTGTAACAAAAAGCCGGAAGGCGCTTCCAGCTTTTTCGCCGCAGGCAAAAAACGTTACAGTAGACTTTTTTTCCAGACGCCGGAATGAGAGAATTAGCCGGATCCGGCAAAAAACGGATGCGCCACATAGCTATGCGGTGCCATCCGGCGCTAATGTTAGTCAATGGGAAAAAAACGGATCCGGTATTAGATTTTGCCGGATCCGGTTTTAAGAAAAAATGCCGGAACTCGCCTGATTGCAAAAAACTGATGTGTGAAAGAGGCTAAATGTTGTTTTGTGCTGATAGCATTCCTTTAACCCTGCTGTGGAACCATAGGGTCATATAGACCCTAGATGCCATGGTACCAAAGCAGTGATTTTTTTCATGGTTCCACAACAGGGTTAAAGACACGGAAGTAATAATCATAATAAAATTCCTAAACAAAATATCCCTTGTTTAATTAAGTGAAATGAAAAACATCTTACATCTTGTTTGCCATGTCTTCCTTTGTCACCAAGCTTCTTCTCTGTGCCTAGACAGAAATCAGAGTTAATGTTTCCAACATGTAAAATCCAAGTCACATAACAAACAGCCAGTTGATTTCTTTGTCATGGTGTCATGTTCCTACAATGTGTCAGAACTGATTTGGCACCCAATCAAGGGAAATTTAATGAATGCTTGAAGTTCAGTAACTAATGGGCAAAGGGCACCGTCTGAAGCTCTAATCAGTATAAGCAATCTGCTTTGTTTTAGTAACAAATGTCTTGAACAAATAGCTAAAATTTCAAAAGTAAATATGAATAAGTGAAATCTGTGAATGTCAAGGGTCCAAAATCATAGGGTATAATTAAAATTTTTAAATTAATAGCTGCATAATTAGGCAACAGTAGCAACCAAATGATGCTTAGTATTGTAAGTATTAGATCTCACTATACTTTGGCTCTATATGGCATCCATTTTTTTTGCACACCAATAGACTTGAATTGGTGAGTCTCACCTGACACACTAACGATTCCACCCTCAGTGTGTCTTAGGATGCAGTGATTGACAGCTCAGTCATCCAGTCTCCTGCAGGCACATGCTGAGCTGTCTGTACAGTGACTGACAGCTCAGTCGTCCAGTCTGGTGCAGGGGCATGTTGAGCTGTCAGGGTTTTGATTAACAGCTCAGCTGTCCAATCTGAGACTTAGAGGTGCTGAGGTCTTGCCAGATGCTCCACATTCCCTTGATTCCTCAGGTATTTAACTGTGCTGGCAGTTCCAGATAGCTTTCAGCCGCAGCTTCAGCTCTGGGTGATTTTTTTTCCCAATTCTTAGTGCCTAGCTCATTGATCTATTGTTCCCCGATCTTGGACCTTGTTCTGACCATCCATTTGCCTAGTCATTTTGCTCTCATCCACTATCCGCCTGGTATTTTGACCTTGGACCGTAACCTAAATGTACCTTTGTCAATTTCCTCTGTTTATGATGTACCCTCCTGGCTATTGACCTCAGATTCCTGACTAACCTGACTCATGGTTTGTCCATGAGAAGTGTCTCAGTGTCACACACACACGGCAGAAACTAGTGCATGCTGCTATTTTTTATTCTCCTCTCATATTTGGTCACTGAAAAGAATGGTCATTTAAACAGCCCAATTGAATAACACTGGTCCTAGTGCTGTCTGTGTGCAGTCTTTTTTTCATGGACAGGTCTCAACTCAAACATACGCTCCTGTGAAAATGGGAGTGGTAGTATGAGTCTGTGAATAATAATACAAAGTCAAGTGATATACAGTATAATGAAGTGCAGTAGCTGTGTTGTCACTCAGTGTGACTGTAAATTGATTGATCTGAGATATACTGCAGTAACAGCACCTTAACCCCTTCGCTACCCAGGCGATTTTCTGCTTTTTCATTTTTGTTTTTTCCTCCCCATAACTTTTTATTTTTCCATCCCCATAGCCGTATGAGGACTTTTTTTTGTGGGATGAATTGTACTTTTGAATAAATTATTAGTTTTATCATGTGATGCACTGGAAAGCAGGGAAAAAAAATCCAAATGTGTTGAAATTGAAGAAAAAAGTAAAATTCCATAATTGTTTGGTGAGTTTTTATTTTTGTTCATTATATGGTTAAACTGACCCATCAATAAGATTCTCCAGGTCAGTACCAGTGCATAGATACCAAACATGTATACTTTTTTTTTATTTCAGTAATGAAAAAAAATATCGGAAAAATTTAAGAACATAAATTTTTGTTTTTAAAGCCATTTTCCGAGACTAGTGACATTTTCATTTTTCAAGATATGAGGCTGTATGAGGGCTTATGTTTTGAGCCCTGAGCTGATGTTTTTACTGATACCATTCTGTGGTAGATACAATGTTTTGATCACTTATTATTTCATTTTATTGCAATGTTGCAGTTGCGGTGGCCAAAAAATGTAATTCTGGCAGTTTGATTTTTCTTTTCATTACATTATTTACTTTAGATTTCGATGCATCAGACTTTTCGAATGCAGCGATGACAAAAATGCGTCATTTTTATTTTCTTGTTCTGTTTTTAATAAGTCAAAAGTGGAGTAAGTTTATTTTTTTTTCTATTTGTTTTCATATTTTTTAAAACTTTTTTAAATTTTTTTACTGTAGTTAATAGTCCCCTATGGGAATTTGAAGCTGCTATCGTCTGATCGCTTGTGGTATACATAGCACTACAAGGTATAGTGAAAATCACGATCTCTTATAAATCCAAGATAAAATACTAGAAAGTAGCGCAAATACGGACTTATCTGACATACAATTATAGATCATAATGAGATTCTACTAACCTGATTTATGATTTAAAAAAACATTTTAAATCATTTGTACAGCTGCTGTGGATCCACAGGTTACAAAAATGACAAGTATGAAAATAGGAATAATTTGTGGATGTCTCTTGCGACGCTGAGTATGGAAGATGTCAAATCTCAGTGATTTATTCAAATGTGGTTTTTCTTCTATTGAACATGTTTCAAGGTGTCAAGCACTTCTTCCTCAGGAAATGACCACATATCTGGGAGACATCCACAAATTATTCCGATCTCTTGTGAATGTCAGCCACGGGTTCATGATGAAAGGCAAATAGAGGATTTTCAGTATTGTGATTTGCTGCAAATTTATCTGACGAGAATCAAATTTTGGGGGAAAATTTGTCAAATCCAGCAAATTCTAATTTCAAAAAGTCCTTTTATTTCTCATAAAAATGCATGCAGTCATGATGGTATGTTTGTGAGCTGGTCAGGAGAAATACTTGGTTTCTGTTAATTATAGTCTATGGTTAGTTTAATCACAGCAACTAAAAAAAAGTATTGACACTAATGACAAATGTTAATTGATTATTATATTTTTTTAGTACCAATGAGTACCAGGATTTCTTCAAACCATTTTTTGCTGATTGATTGCTAAAAAATTAATCTAAATAAAGGTGAAATAATAGTCAATCTAATTTACTAGTTTCTCGCATATGTAGCACTGCCTGCTACTAATTAACATAGTATGAACCCAGAAATCAAGGTACAAGGATTTATAACTAATTCATGACAAGTGTCATTTTCAATTGTTCACTACAATTAGAATTTTCTTCTTAAATTATTTATTTTTCTGATAAGTTGTGAAAAATAAATCACTGAGTCTCATGGAAATTTTGGCTGTTGGTAAGTACTGGGAGGCTTAAACAAGTAGGGCCCAATTCATCAAGCAATTTTCTCTAAAATTATGCCATAAAACTACCTTAAATGTTGAAAAATTGTTGCTCAAATGAAATTTGCAAAAAACCGTTGTAACATTTGATTTTATTACAACAGTTCCAGACAACCTTTTTAAAAAATGCAAGACCACAAAAGTAGAGTAATTACAGTAGAAATGTATAAAAATCAGTTTAGATGAATCGTGGGACTTCATTTTTTAGGTTTGTATCAGTCTTATCCCTGCAAACTAAAGTGTAACTATTTAGATTGGAAAATATTGATCAAACTGATTAGATTTTTCTATGTTTTCTGAGCTGCGGGGTCCCATTAGTAAAACCTGCCAGAAGGGCTCATTTCTGTGCCAGACTCTTACTACTGTGTAATGTAGATACATCTTCATGATACATCGTCATGATAAATGCTATGCAATTATCTGTTTTCCTTAGTGCAGTATTGCTACTTTGATGAATTGGCCCAAAAAAGACAAAACAAGTCAAAGGGCAAAGTCAAAAACATACTTACACAAAACTAGAGAAAGAACAGGCGGTATGTTTGTTGTTTTTTGTGCTTTTATTCTTTTGCTCTCAAATCATTATTCTATTTGTGCCTTTTTTAAACCTAATTTCTAACTGTTTGGGGTTTTTTTTGTTCCACTTTGAGAGCTGAGTCTACCATTTCCAAGTACTTTAGCCTGATTCATTGACTGAAACTTTTTAAAAAGTCACAAAATTTGGAACAACTTATCTTCAGTCCCACCTAGTGTTTTTTTGAGTACGTCCAAAAATTTACAGCACTTTTTTTTTACTTTTGTTCACCAACATGTGACTTATGCAGCCAAAAAACAATTCAAGACTGGAAAAAGCTCATTTTCGTCTCTACTCCAAATTCATAAATCTAGTGTGCCATTTTGATGAATTTGACACCGAAATTAGCAACTAATATCACAAGACAAAAAAGTGACTTAGAAAACTTAAATGATTAATGGGAGCCATAGAATTTATAGTACACAAATTAGACATACAGTGGGTATGGAAAGTATTCAGACCCCTTTAAATTGTTCACTCTTTGTTTCATTGCAGCCATTTGGTAAATTCAAAAAAGTTAATTTTTTTCTCATTAATGTACACTCTGCACTCCATCTTGACTGAAAAAAACAGAAATGCAGAAATTTTTGCAAATTTATTAAAAAGAAAAACTGAAATATCACATGGTCATAAGTATTCAGACCCTTTGCTCATTATTGAGTAGAAGCACCATTTTGAGCTAGTACAGCCATAAGTCTTCTTGGGAATGATGCTTCAAGTTTTTCACACCTGGATTTGAGGATCCTCTGCCATTCTTCCTTGCAGATCCTCTCCAGTTCCGTCAGGTTGAATGGTGAAAGTTGGTGGACAGCCATTTTCAAGTCTCTCCAGAGATGCTCAATTGGGTTTAGGTCAGGGCTGTGGCTGGGGCAGTCAAAAATGGTCACAGAGTTGTTCTGAAGCCACTCATTTGTTATTTTTGCTGTGTGCTTAGGGTCATTGTCTTGTTGGAAGGTGAACTTCGGCCAAGTCTGAGGTCCAGAGGTTTTCATCCAGGATATCTCTATACTTGGCCGCATTCATGTTTCCTTCAATTGAAACCAGTCGTCCTGTCCCTGCAGCTGAAAAACATCCCCATTGCATGATGCTGCCACCACCATGTTTCACTGTTAGGATTGTATTGTGCAGGTGATGAGCAGTGCCTGGTCTTCTCCACACATACCACTTAGAATTATCACCAAAAAGTTTTATCTTCATCTCATCAGACCGGAGAATCTTATTTCTCATAGTCTGGGAGTCCTACATGTGTTTTTTAGCAAACTCTATCTGGGCTGTCATATGTCTTGCACTAAGGAGAGGATTCCGTCGGGCCACTCTACCATAAAGGCCCAACTGGTGGAGGGCTGCAGTGATAGTTGACTTTTGTGGAAGTTTCTCCCATGTCCCTACTGCATCTGTGGAGCTCAGCCACAGTGATCTTGGGGTTCTTCTTTACCTCTCTCACCAAGGCTCTTCTCCCACGATTGCTCAGTTTGGCTGGACATACAGGTCTAGGAAGACTTCTGGTGGCCCCAAACTTCCTCCATTTAGAGATTATGGAGGCCACTGTGCTCTTAGGAACCTTGAGTACTGCAGAAATTCTTTTGTAACCTTGGCCAGATGTGTGCCTTACCACAATTTTGTCCCTGAGCTCCTTGGCCAGTTCCTTTGACCTCATGATTCTCATTTGGTCTGACATGCACTGTAAGGTCTTATATAGACAGGTGTGTGCCTTTACAAATCAAGTTCTATCAGTTTAGTTAAACACAGCTGGACTCCAAAGAAGGAGTAGAACCATCTCAAGGAGGATCAAAAGGAAATGGACAGCATGTGACTTATATATGAGTGTCTGAGCAAAGGGTCTGAATACTTATGACCATGTGATATTTCAACATTTTTGTTTCTTTTCAGTAAAGATGGGGTGCAGTGTGTATATTAATGAGAAAAAAATGAACATTTTTGAATTTACCAAATGGCTGCAATGAAACAAACAGTGAAAAATTTAAAGGGGTGTGAATACTTACCATACCCACTGTATGTTATAAAAACCCTTCAAATTAAATATAGTATGTTAGGTTTCAAGTTCCTGCTGCTGCACAAGGGGAGTCTCAAACCAGTCCTGCTGCGGTCCCCCATCCATCTCCAGCCGCAGTGGAGCCTGCTCAGCAAAGACGTCGGTCCCAGCGTCTCGCCCGGTCTAATACTGTGCAGAGACTTGCTGCTGCCTCTTCAGGTTCTGCTATTGTAGCCACTACTGGTCAGCGGCAAGCAGGCGTCTTTAGGTCTAAGTCCTTTGTTGCTTCATCTGAGCATGCCCATGGCAAGATCTCCCATTGGAGATCAGGGGTCACATGCTCAGATACAGCTGCCACTCCTATTGGTCCTTCAGGAAGGTCCTCCGGCTGTTGATGTTCTGAAGCAGCTTCCCATTGGTCCTTCCTGGAAGGTCTTTTTCTAATGGCTGCTATAAAAGGCTGTCCTTACCGCACGGCCATGCGCTAGGATCAATTGCATTATGTGTTTTGCGCCAGTGTGATCATGCACGCATGTGGTTAGGGCTCGGCTGAAATAAGCCCCTAGAATACCGGCTTCTCCGGTGAGGAGATTGCTTGATTGCGTTGCTGTCTGCATGATCACGGACTGCTATCCGCACAGCAGTTATCTGTGTATCCCTGTGGTGTTAACAGGACACAGTACCTATCTCTGCGTCTTTACCTCAGCGACTCTGTGGTGTAACAGAGTTCGCTTATAACGCTATATAGCGCTGCGGCATTCCCGCTAGCGGCTCTGTGGATTAACAGAGTTCGCACTATCTGCCACAGCGCGCTACGGCGTTTATTTTAGCGACTCTGCGGGATAACAGAGTTCGCTACTTACGCCATCTTACTAGCAGCAGGCTCTGCCTGCACGGTGGACCCTGGGCTGCGAACACACCTCTCTACATTATTTATTAGGTGCGTTCCGCAGACCCTAACATAGTAACATTAGTTACTATGACTATCATTATTTCAAAGTTTATTAACAAGGTGATTAGCTGGAAAATTGACAGCTATAATTTAAAGGAGTGTTCTCACGTTTAAAAGTTATCCCTTACTCACAGAATAGGGGATCATTTTCTGATCGCTTGGGCTACGCTGAGAGTCCGACCACTGTGACCCCCACTGAAACAGAGAAATGGGGCTCTTCAGCTGAATGAAGGTCGATCATGCGCGCTACTACTCCATTTATTCTAATGGGAGCACCAAAGATCAGCTGAGCATAGTGCTCGGAAATCTGCAATGCTCCAGGTAAAAACGAAGCTAGCAGTAGTGATCATGACCTCCATACCATTCAGTAGGGGGCACTGCGGTTGTACCCCAGATATCAGAAAATTATCCCCTATCCTTTGTATAGGTGATACATTTTAGACAAAAAAGAAAATCCCACTAAGCTGAAAGTCTACCTTGAAAAACTATGAGATAGTCCATTTTGTAAACTAGAAAGTGTTCCAGACTGCAAAAGTAATCAACTAACTACAGTTAATTGTTGAATAGGTGTGGGTTCCACCACTAGGTTCATTGACTTATTTAACCTGATCTCCCCTGACTGCAAGACTTTGTCCAGTTTTGTGCCAATGGCCAAAAACCAGTAAGAAGATTAGAAAGGTCAAATAGGAATGTTTATGCACTTGTAACGGGGTGAGAAGAAGACGCTGTATTAAGAGGGTGTTGAATTTTATAGTAATGTATAAGAATGTTTTATTGTTATAGGTCTTACATATAAATCTGCATTTTCTTCTTATGGCTGGTTTGTGTCTCAGTTTTCCAGGAGGTTTAACCTCAAGGCCATCCCCAGGGAGTGGGGGGAGGGCTGTCCATATGGTAACCAGGGGGAAGCAAAGGGATACCGTTAACAGTATTTAGGGTAAGATATAGTTAAAAGCTTAGGAATAGCCCACAAGTTGGAAGGGGTTAGATCAGATAAAAAGGGAAAGCACTTTCTAGTTCAAGAGGGAGACTCAGGAAGTCTCAGACAGTGTGAGGCGTGACAGGTTCAAGGTCAGCGGATGCATAGGCAGCGAACTGTCCTATTAGTCTCATGTCTCCCAAACAGTAGGAGGACACATTTTAAGTTTCGCACAGATCCAGGGGCGATCCAGGGCGTAGGGCCCAGAAGAGGCAACAGATTCCATTGATCTTTCTCCCCTAAGTGGAAGAGGTCGGTCAGGTCACAGTGAGAGGGAAGATGGTGGGCCTCAGAGAAGTTGTAATGTCAAATAGTAAGTCCCTGGTACCAACAGAAGCTGTTGAGGTAGGGTAGATGAGGCAGAATGGAGGCAAGAACTGATAGTATACTGGGCAAAGTGAACACCAACCGGAGGACACTTTGTCTCATTCTGTATGCCGCAGTCGAAAGTATCCAAATTACACAGTAAAGTCGAACCTGTTGAACCAGACCAAATGTCTCCTGTTATATGAGTAGCTGTTTCCGGTCCCAAGGACAGGGAGGTAACAAGGACTCCAGAACGACAAGTAAGTACAGAATAAAGCTCACAGCACAACACACACATGTCAGGTTCCCATTTAGAAGAAGGGTTTCAGGGTGAAGAGAAGTCAGAACCGGCCCACAGCACTGGCCATGGGTCCCCCTTCACATATACAATTGAATTGTTAAGTACTCTGGGCATGACAGAGCCCTTTCAAAATCCTCTGCCTCCCAAGGTTTTTTCCCAGCCCAGCACCAGCCTCTTTAGCTTGATTGATCACTCACTGTTTGTGTGATATCAGGCACTAGGCAAGGTGAAAAGAGGCTGGTGCTGGACTGGAAAATAATCTGGGGTGGGAAAGGATTCTGAAAGTTCTGTCATGCCCAGAGTACTTAATACGTCACTTGTATGTGTGAAGGAGGGTTCCAGGGCTGATGTTGTGGGACGATTCTGACTTCTCTGTAACATCCAGAGAACTTATAGATTTATTTGCATGTGTACTGAAATGCTAATTTCTCAGTAATGCAGCAACAGACAGAAGATATAAATGTATGGATGTACTTAGCTTTCAAAGACCTGCATGTCATCTGAGAGAAACGGATCACGCTGTGTTAACACACGGATCAAGCTTTGGTCAGAGTTTCATCATAGTGTCATTTGCATAATCGACCCGATTCGCATGGATGGGAGAATCTACGGCTGTCTGCACCTGCCCTTATTTCGACAGGGTTAATGGAACAGCTACACTCATAACAAAACAGCATAAAATTCAAAGAAATTACTTATTTTTGGCAAACTGCCTACAAACACCACTTACTAAACATTCTCAGAATTACGTTATTGTGAAGCAAATTACTAAATATTTTTTTAAAAATGGGTTTAGCAAAATCTTTCTCAATAAACACTTGAAATACACTAACAACTTAGCAAAATTACACTTCACTTCTATGAAAACAAAAATGAAGACACGTATGGGAATGTTTCCTCTCCTAGCACACAGATCCTGTCAACATTTAAGCTAATGAATTAGAATAAACGAAGGGTCATGGCCTTTATGACGACCACTTGCTTCAGTAGGAAGAAACATGACTTATAAGATCAATACTCCTGGTTATTAACCACCCCAGCTAGTCTAGTATGTCAGTCCTTACAAAAAGCCTGATGTTTAACCTTTGACCGCATTTACATTTTCCTATTTAAGGCCATTGTTCTTCATCTGCCTATATTTTTCAATGCCAACATTTTTGTACGTTTTAATGTTCTTTCTTAATACTTTTTAATACAATCAATAAAATAAAACAAGAAAATAAAGAAGATTTAGAATAAAGGTTCGCGACTTTGACACGTTAGAGATTTATAAGCTGAAAACTATAACCCAGAACACAGTAATAAGTACCCCCCTATCCCAAAAAATAAAAAATAAAAATTGCTCCATTGCACACATTGCTAAAGATTGTGTCACAGGGCAGTAGTGGGAAAATAGGGGATGAGGAACCTGGGCCCCTGAACTGCCCCTCAGGCTAAGTGCCCTGTTTTTCCTTAACTAGGGGGTACCCTTGAAGGTAGGGAAGCCCAAGTCACCGACCTGTCCTATCTCCTGTTTAGCCCTGAGCTAAACCCCCAACCCTCTCCCCAGGAGGTGAGACAGGGAATAAAGTGAACTGCACCAATATAACAAAAGGAAACAAAAGACAGACACCTAGGGGACAAGTCAACTAAAAAATAAAACTTAGCTTTCTCTGCTGCAAAGCACCTCACAGCAGAGTAAGGCACCAGATCACGTTATACAGCTACAGCACCAGAAAAGCTCCTGACTCCAGCTTGGTTGGTCTCCAAATGGACCTATATCACCAACAGTCAGCTGATGCATGAGGTGACCTTTCAAAGGATGGTGGGAGTGGTCACCACCTGCATCAGCAAACTCAGCAGCAATGTAATTACACCAGCGGCCACCGGGGGAAAAGACTGACATTAACCCCCGATGGCCTGAAAGGAAAAAAGTTTTAATATAAAAAGCAAAATCTGCCACAGATCCAAAAATGGATCGTGACAGATTGCTTATGCAAGAGAATGGGCTCTGAAACCAAGGCTTATCTGTCAAAGAAAGTGTGCTTCCTGACTTGTGAGATGGACAAGCCATAAGTGATATCAGTTTTTACATTTCTTTTGCATTTTGTTTTACCTAACAAAGTCTGTGGGTAATAATCTTTTAAGGACCAAGTGACTTTGTGCGTTAATGACCAATGACCATTTTTAAACTCTGACCACAGTCATTTTATGAGGTAATAACTCTGAAGTGCTTCAACGTATACCACTGATTCTGAGAATGCTTTTGTGACATATTGTACTTCATGATAGTGGTAAAATTTGTTCAATATGACTTTGGCGTTTATTTCAGAAAATATCCGAAATTTTGTGAAAATGTTGACAATTTCACAATATTCACATTTTTAATTCTCATGCCCTTTAACCAGAGCGTTATGTCACACAACATAGTTAATAAATAACATTTCCCACATGTCTACATTACATCAGCACAATTTTTGAAACATAATTTTTTTTGTAAGGAAGTTAGAAGGGTTAAAAGTTTATCAGCAAGTTCTCATTTTTCCAACAAAAATTACAAAGCCATTTTTTAAGGGACCATGTTTCATTTGAAGAGACTTTGGGGGATCTATATGGCAGAAAATAACTAAAAGCAACACCATTCTAAAAACGTCAAAGTCCTCAAAACCACATTCAAGAAGTTCATTAACCCTTTAGGTGCTTCATAGAAATTAATGCAACTCGAAAGGAATAAATGAACATTTTAGTTTTTTCCCCAAAATTTTACCTTAGCCCTAAATAAACCACAAAATTTATTGTGCAACTTATCTTGAATGTGCTGATACCCTATATATGGGGGAAAACTACTGTTTGGGCGCATGGCAGAGCTCGGAAGCAAGGAGCACTGTTTGACTTTTTGAATGCAAAAATGGCTGGAATTGAGAGAATACGCCATGTCGCGTTTGGAGAGCCCTGATGTGCCTAAACAGTGGAAACTCCCCACAAATGACCCCATTTTGGAAACTAGACCTTTTAAGTAATGTTTCTATATGTGTGGTGAGTACCTTGTGCTTCACAGAAGTTTACAAGGCAGAGCCGTGAAAACAAAACATCAAATGTTTCCCACAAAAATGTTCTTTTAACCCCAATTTTTTTTATTTTCACAAGAGTACCAAGAGAAAATGGACCCACACATTTGTTGTGCAATGTTACCGAGTACGTCAATACCTCATATGTGGTTGAAAACAACTTTTGAGGCACAGTGCAAAGCTCAGAAGGGAAGAAGCGCTATATTGGAGTTCAGATTTTGCAGGAATAGTTTGAGGGTGCCATTTCACATTGGCATAGCCACTGAGGTGCCAGAACAGCAGAACCCCCCCATAAGTGACTTAATTTTCTAAACTACACCTTTCAATGAATTCATCTAGGGGTGCAGTAGTAAGAGGAAGCAAAGATACCCCTGAAGAGCCCTTGCGGGATGTGACCATAGTGAAGAAACACTACCGTCTGCTAACCGGGTGAAATCAGGTGGAACCCATTTGTACTACGAGAATTGTAGGGGATAAAAAAGGCCTGGATGCCAAAGAACAGACAGAGTTGGCGCCATGAGAAAGAAAGGAGCAGACATGGACCAGACTTGGCCCTGAGGCCAGCGTGACAGGCCTCAGCGGGAAGTCTGCACCTCCAGGGTGCTGGTCACCACCTGACAAGGTTCAGACTAAGTTCGGCAAGACCCGAAGTTTCGGCTGCTCCAGTCAAGACCAGGAACTTTGCCCTACACTGGTCAAGACCCAGAAACCAGATGTCGCCTGTCAAGAGCCGATCCCTATTCTTCTCCACTCTAAGCCCAGTAGTCAAGTAGCAAAGGTCTGTGTGGAGACGACAACTAAAGAGGCATGCCTGCGATTGCAGAGGGACAGCGTGAGAGAGCAGAGCTGTCACTTCCAGTTTTCACATATGGTCCCGGGGTTGGCTGTGGTCAGGACAACAGGTTGGGAGGGGCCAGTAGGTGCATGGAAGGCTCAGCACTCTTTAACAGACTTCATCAGAAAGACTTGCGGCCTAGCAGGAAAACCTGTTGACCCCCCAATTAGGGCCAGAGTTCGAGCGAGAGAATTTACGTGATAACTCCTGTGAACATGGGTACAACATTCATGAACAGAACATTAGCATTATATAGTGAAGAACTTTTGTTGTTAATATACTGGTATCAGTATTTAGATTATGGTTTGATTTGCCTTGTTGTTATCACCAACTGTCAAGAATTACTGTCAATTACTATTGTATTTAAACAGAATTATATCGTTCACTGACTGTTTTTGCATTAAAATCTGCGTGTTACATCTTGTCATTACATTTGGTGTAGTCGGCAGTATGCAAGTCTAGGTAAAAAAACAAAAATGCATAGTTTAAAGGGGCGGTCATCAATCTATAGAAGTGAATCGTTCCCCAGACTTGTATCTTCCTACTAGTCAGGGTTGTGATGCACTTTGACAGTTCGTACCAGTATCACCATTGCATCACTGGCTCAAACTGTAGACTCTCCAATGCTGCATGCATATGCAGCTTTCCTTTAGCAGAAACAGACAGCAGAGGGAACCTGTGCAAAAACAATTTATAGGCCCTTTGCAGTCCAATAGCTCAGAAAAATGCACAATGCTACCTGCATTAGAGGTAGAAGCGGGCCCCTCTACTTTTTGGATCCTTGTGTGACTGCATAGGTTGCAGCAATAGTATGCCCACTCCTGCAGCTTTGCTCCTGCAGTATCAGAGGAGTGCAGTGGCATTGTAGGCAACTTGATCAGTAGCTAACAGTGCACTCCAGCTCCAGAGAAGCACTTACAAGCTCTATTTTAACTTTTATTGTCTACTAAACATTATCTATGAAATCTAGCGACGATGGTTGGTGACGCAGGCGACGAGCAGCAAACAATGAAATAAAAAAATACTTAGCTCGTGAAAACGCAGAGGATTTTAAATGACAAGTAAACTGCAAGCTTGCTTGTTTTACAAGCAATTTGCAATTTTACGATTTTAGATGAATAGCATAATTCTTTAACTTGAAAGCTGAATTTCCAGATGCCAATCTGACTTTTATATATGAGTTCATAACATAATCCATTATAAAAAAAATAATAATTTTGGAGTAAAAGTTAATAAAGTCATTTTAATTTTACTTTGTTTTTAGAATTATTTGCAAATCGTTTTCCTGTGTTTCAGCCTATCAAATGATCATGATATAAATGATCAACTAAATTGACCTTTAGCATTTCTGTAATGAGCTGAGGGTGGCTGCTCTGCCAGGAGGCGGTATGTGTGTTCCTCCAAATCCCAACATGGACACATAAAATGATAAGACGGACATCCTCATGACTACACTGCACGAGGTTACTGTAGTCATATGAAACGTCAGCAGCAGTTGACACATCAAGTAGCAGAGGCAATCACCGAGTAACATTGTGCCATCGATATAACTTGGTTTTCCCCATAGATTTATTACCTGCACAGTCCAAATCACAATGAATCCTCCTATCTCTTAATGAGAAGGTTAATGGTCCTGCAGTCTGCAAAACATTAAAGTGAGAGTAAATGAAGGTCTTTCGTCATGGGAGAAATCGGCTGCTGAAGGCTGTTGTAACCAGCGTCATGACAATGATACGTAGGCTGCAGAAAGACGCGCTGCCATTTAGACTTCATTTCATGCAGTAATCTGTCACTTTTATTGGGACTACCGTAATTGTCTAACAGCCGGCCACCTTAATTGCTGCATAAGATGGTTCTGCCAGTAGTGAGACGATCATTCTAACGCACCCGTAAGACAAGTGCCATCCCGTCATTCTTCATTTTTGTTATTGATGACAAATAAATTGTTATAATATACATATTGCGCTCATTTTTCTTTCACCAGAAAGGTCATTTACACTTGTTTAACCCCTTAAGGACTTGCCCGTTTTGGGACTACATGACACAAATATTTTTTTCGTTGATGTAGCTTGTGTTTTTTAAGGATGAGTTGTATTTTGTCAGTGGCAGCATTTTAGGGTACAGAAAATCTACTGCCTAACTTTTAACAAGTCTTTATTTGGAGAAACAGAAAAAATATCCAGCAGTTGCTGTTGTCGTTTTTTCGTGTTACTCGTGCTGCACAAATAATATGTTAGCTATCTTCTGTTAAAGAGCACAATTACGGAAGTAGTAAATTTATAAAGTTTATTTATGCTTTACAACTTTTTTTTTGCAATAAGCACAGTATAATATTTGTTTTTGTGTTGCCATTTTCTGAGATATTGACGTTTTACAATTTGCTATTAATGAAGTCGAGTGAGAACTTTTTTTTTTAGTGACAAGATGTAGTTATTAGTGATTCTATTTTCTGGTAAATATAACTTTTTGGTGACTTTTTAGTAAACTTTTTTGGTGGTGGAATGCACAAACGAAATAACATTATGGATTTTTTTTCATTCTGCAGGTCTATATAATAAAACCAATAACCAATTTATATAGTTTTTCATGTTGTACTTATCTCACTCAAAATAAATCAATTTTTTTAAATAATTCATTTTTGGGGGGATCCATATTCCAAGGTCCATATTTTTTCCTTTGTTTTTCAGTAGACAGAGTTGTGTAATGGCTAATTTGTTGCAGGACAATTTTATAAATTTTTGTTACTCATCCTAATAATTCTTATTATTAAGATGTGCACCCAACAGAATAGCATAATTTTATAGCTTCGGTCAATACAATTACAGTGCTATCCAATTTATATTATTTTTTTAAATGTTACTACTTTTGCAGAAGAAAATAAGTTTTTAACAAATACAAATACAGCAGGTGAAATAAGTCTTGAACACATCACCAATTTTCTAAATAAATATATTTGTAAAGGTGCTATTGACATGAAATTTTCACCAGATCTTTTTTAAAACCCATCCAATCCACACAGGCAAAGAAATCAAATCATAGATGTCCATTAATTAAGTTATGTGTAATAATGAGACACAGGGAAAATGAATGACCACATGAAGAAAGAGAGGTGCAAGTGGCCATGGCAAGTCATGACACCAGCTGAAATCTATTAGTAATAAGAAAGCAATCCTGACACTTAGTGAAAAATATTATCCGCTGGTTCAACTGGTGGCCTACAAAAAGGTGTCTCATTACCCCACAATAAGGTTGCAAAGGTCTTGAGACAGCTCACCGGTTTTACCCATCATGAGACGTTTCTTGTGTAGCACCTTGGTAATGAGACACCTTTTAATAGGCTATCATTGTTTTTGTGTAACAAGGTGTAGTACTTATTGGTACCATTTTACGATTTGTAGACATTTTTGATCACTGTTTTAGTTTTTTTGTGATGTGGGATGTACAAAAATGGCAATTCTGACATTGTTTTTTCTATTTTGTTTTGTGATATTCACAAATTGGGATAATTAATGATATAGAATTATAGTAAGTGTTGTTATGATACCACATAACTGAATTAGATTTTGGCAAGAGTGTTTTCAATTTTTTTAACACTTAAAAACATTTTTTCAGCTTTTTTTTACAATATTTATTAGTCTCTCAAGGGAACATGCAATCTTATGATCACATTGGTAATACACGGTACTACTTTAGTAGTATTGTGTATTACACTATCCTGTCTGGGCTTGATTGACAGGTAGCTTATCAGGTCCCATATCCCATGGGATCTGACAGGCTGTGGTGAATGACAGTTTGTCAGGTCTCTGGTTGCCATATCAACCCATCTGTACCCCGTGATTGTGCTGCGGGGGTGCCAATGGGTTGACGGAGTACTTTCCCATTGTTAAACTGCTTGGATTGGCAAGACTTAAATTTTTAATATTTGAAAAAATAATTTTTAACCAAAAGACGATTCAGTGTATTACCTGAGGCCGTGGTTTCATTTCCATATTTACAGAAGGGGTTCTGAAGGAAGCTGAATAGGATGTTCTTGGTAAAAGAGATCCTGGTTAAAAATATTAAAGAATATGTAACACAGCATTTTTTACTAATGAGACATATCATGTCAAACAGGATTGAACAGTCCATTTGAAATGTATTTAAACACAATAAATTTAATTGTAGGAATTTTTCAGATCAGGACCAAAAAATAGAAATGGCAGAGTAGATAGGTATGCTTGAGATATCATACTCTTGAGGCAATATATTATTTATATTTAAAGAGGGCCTATCAAATCTCCTAATATGTGTGTTTTAGTAAATACTTGTATCAGTGATTGGTAGAAGTGTTACATGTAATGATAAGCCAAATGTATCAAATGGGGACAGACATATCGTTGGTGCAACCTGTGCAACCGCAAAAGTCGCTCGATAGGTAAACGGCCCATGTTGACTTTCTGAAAAGGTGAAATTGTGCATTATGATAAGTTATTGGGCTGTTCTTGCACAGGGACCCTCTTTTGTCTGTGTCCTCCAGTGGTATCAAACATCCGGTAAGGCTAGGATCACACAACCATATATTATCTTATTGTGTCAGTTATGCTAATGCCACTGTGATCAAACTTTGATCATAGTTTGCTCTACTGTAAGTGTCAGCTTAGTTTGATCCAATTCTCTTAGATGAGAGAATCTGCGCGCACTGTGAGAAGATAGAGAACTAAACTTCTCCATCTTCTTCATTCTGTGAGTCCGTGGAAATCAGACTGCATGCAGATGTCACCTGAGTGCAGTCTAATGATTTCCATGCACCCATGGACTTGAATGGGTAGCATGCGATAAAAAAATCAGACATCACTAGCCCGATCAATGTGGTGGTATGAGCGAGCCCTAAAGCCCCCATCACACTAAGTGAGATCGCTAGCGAGATCGCTGAAGCGTCACCGATTTTGTGACACAACAGCGACCTAGCCAGCGATCTCGCTTAGTGTGACACTCAGCGACGACCAGCCCCCCTGCTGGGTATCGCTGATCGTCGTCGAATGGCCCTGGACCATTTTTTCATCGTTGGTCTCCCGCTGGCCAGCGCGCATCGCTGCATGTGACAGCGGGAGACCAACAATCAGCGAGCTCCCAGCGCCGTACAGCAGAAGCTGGGAGCTGGTATCTAGGGTATACATCAGGTAACTAAGCGCAGCACAGTGCTTAGTTACCCAATGTGTACACTGGATACCAGCTCCCAATGCGTACAGCAGAAGCTGGGAGATGGTATCTAGGGTACACATCAGGTAACTAAGCGCGGCGCAGCGCTTAGTTACCCGATGTGTACACTGGATACCAGCGTACTCGCTGGTTATGATCGCTGGTGAGTCTGCCCATGTGACAGCTCACCAGCGATCAGCTAACGATGTCCCAGCGATCCCATTCACGTTGGATCTTTGGTGGGATCGCTGGGACATTGAAAAGTGTGACGGGGCCTAACACTGAGAAACTTGGTGCAAATAGCAGCACAGCCACAAGCAGAACAGATTTGAAAAATTAGTTGCACAATGAATCCCCCCTATGTCTGACCTTTAGGGCTGAATTTCCTTCTTGTGTCATGTCCATCAAGTAATAAAAAAACCTTACTTTTAAAAGGATTCGCAGAACATTCTCTTTTCTCTAGTAAAAAAGGCACAGAAGGAAGGCGATGTGACACCGAGCTGTAGTTTGTTGCCGTATGAATAGTTGCCGGCCTATCCTGAGTGAGATGCACCACAATCTGACATTTACCCTGAAAAAAATGCAGAAATCGTGCTAAGCATTCACACAATTCAGTATGACATCCATGATTCCATAGATAAGTGATAAGAGACAGATAATATACAGTGGGTACAGAAAGTATTCAGACCCCTTTAAATTTTTCACTTTGTTTCATTGTAGCCATTTGGTAAATTCAAAAATTTTTTTTACAAATTTATTAAAAAAGAAAAACTGAAATATCACATGGTCATAAGTATTCAGACCCTTTGCTCAGTATTGAGTAGAAGCACCCTTTTGAGCTAGTACAGCCATGAGTCTTCTTGGGAATGATGCAACAAGTTTTTCACACCTGGATTTGGGGATCCTCTGCCATTCTTCCCACCTCTTCCCTCCCTAATCCTCCCTTCCTTTGAAGTCCACTCTGTCCGCATCTACTCTCCCTCCAACCTCCAAGTGGCCGTCATATACCGACCTCCAGGCCCGACCACTGCCTTCATCGACCAATTCACTACCTGGCTTCTTCACTTTCTCTCCACTGACATCCCCACCATCATCATGGGTGACTTCAACATCCCCACTGATACCCTTCAGTCAGCAGCCTCCAAACTTCTGTCCCTTACTTCATCCTTTGGACTTACTCAGTGGTCCTCCTCAGCCACCCACACGGATGGTCATACATTAGACTTGGTCTTCACACCGCCTCTGCTCTCTATCTAACTTCACCACCTCCCCTCTCCCTCTATCCGACCATCATCTACTCACTTTCTCATCCCTGTCCTCCTCTCCTGTCACCCATGTCCAGCAACACGTGCACCCCCGCAGACACCTTGCACACCTAGACATCCACACACTCTCTGACTCTATTCTTTCACTGGCATCAATATCCTCACTCCACGATACAGACAGTGCCACTGCTTTCTACAATGCCACTCTCACATCGGCTATTGACACGGTCGCCCCTCTCGTTCATGGCAGAGTGCGACGTACCAACAGACAACCTTGGCACAATAACACCACTAAAAAGCTCCGGCAAGTGTCCAGGATTACAGAGCGGCGTTGGAAAAAAACAAATTCGCAAGACGACTTCACTGCATTCAAACAAGCAACACTCTCTTTCAAATCTGCCCTCACCTCTGCTAAACAGGCCTACTTCACAACCCTCATATCTTCCCTATCCTACAACCCCAAACAGTTATTCAAAACTTTTAACTCCCTCCTCCGCCCACCACTGCCCCCTCCTACCTCCTCCATCTCTGCTGAGGACTTTGCCACACACTTCAAAAATAAGATCGACCAAACAAGGCAAGTCTTCATTGTTCAACCACCTCAACCACTTTGTATACCAGACCAATGCCCCAACCCCATAACCTCCCTCTCCAACATAACTGAAGGGGAGCTTAATTGTCTTCTCTCCAAATCGCACCTCACAACCTGTGCACTTGACCCCATCCCAACCCACCTCCTCCCCAACCTCACCACCACTATTATTCCATCCCTAACCCACCTCTTCAACCTATCACTAACTTCCGGTACCTTCCCTTCTGCTTTCAAGCATGCCACAATCACGCCTATTCTTAAAAAGCCAACCCTCGACCCAACCGCTATGTCCAGCTATCGCCCAATATCACTGCTCCCATTCGCTTCCAAACTCCTGGAGCTGCATGTCCACGCTGAGCTTTCCTACCACTTCTCTTCTAACTTGCTCTTTGACACTCTACAATCTGGTTTCCGCCCCCATCACTCCACGGAGACAGCCCTGACCAAAATTACTAATGACCTACTTACAGCCAAAGCGAACAGAGAATACTCTATACTCCTGCTTCTTGACCTGTCCTCTGCTTTTGACACAGTTGACCACTGCCTTCTACTACAGATTCTTTCCTCCTTTGGCGTCAAAGACCTCGCCCTATCCTGGATCTCCTCATACCTTTCCAACCGCACATTCAGCGTCTCCCACTCACACACTACCTCCTCGTCCCACCCTCTCTCCGTTGGAGTCCCCCAAGGATCTGTTCTAGGACCCCTACTCTTCTCAATCTATACACTTGGCCTGGGGCAACTCATAAAGTCCCACGGATTCCAGTACCACTTTTACGCTGATGACACTCAGATCTACCTCTCGGCCCAGACATCACCTCTCTGCTATCCAGAATCCCGGAGTGTCTATCAGCCATATCCTCCTTCTTCTCCTCCCGCTTCCTCAAACTCAATGTGGACAAATCTGAACTCATAATCTTTCCCCCATCCCACAGATCTTCCTTACCTGACCTATCTATCACAATTAACGACATCACGCTTTCCCCCGTACCAGAAGTCCGCTGCCTCGGAGTAACCCTTGACTCTGCCCTGTCCTTCAAACCGCACATCCAAGCTCTTTCTACCTCCTGTCGCCTTCAGCTCAAAAATATTTCAAGAATCCGTCCTTTCCTCAACCCTCAATCTACTAAAATGATTGTGCACGCCCTCATCATCTCCCGCCTCGACTACTGCAACACCCTTTTCTCTGGCCTCCCTGCTAACACCCTCGCACCTCTCCAGTCCATCCTTAACTCTGCTGCACGACTAATTCACCTCTCTCCTCGCTACTACTCCGCTTCTCCCCTCTGCAAATCTCTTCACTGGCTCCCATTCCCTCAGCGTATCCAGTTCAAATTACTAATACTGACCTACAAGGCCATCTATAATCGGTCTCCTCCTTATATCTCTGAACTAATCTCCCGATATCTTCCCTCACGTAATCTCCGATCCTCCCAAGACATCCTTCTCTCCTCCACACTTATTCGCTCCTCACCCAACCGCCTCCAAGACTTCTCCCGAATATCCCCCATCCTCTGGAATTCTTTGCCCCAACACGTCCGACTATCAAACACATTCGGATCCTTCAGACGGAACCTGAAAACCCATCTCTTCAGGAAAGCCTACAGCTTGCAATGACCCTGCTACCTCCTCACCACTACCGGAGATATTGCCTCAACCAACACCGGAACTGCTGCAACCCCCCGACCTACTGTCTCCTGCCTCACAATCCTGTAGAATGTAAGCCCGAAAGGGCAGGGTCCTCTCCCCTCTGTATCAGTCTGTCATTGTTAGTTTGTTTACTGTAAGTGATACCTGTAATTTGTATGTAACCCCTTCTCATGTACAGCACCATGGAATCAATGGTGCTATAGAAATAAACAATAATAATAATAATAATATAAATTCTTCCTTGCAGATCCTCTCCAGTTCCGTCAGGTTGGATGGTGAACGTTGGTGGACAGCCATTTTCAGGTCTCTCCAGAGATGCTCAATTGGGTTTAGGTCAGGGCTCTGGCTGGACCAGTCAAGAATGTTCACAGAGTTGTTCTGATGCCACTCCTTTGTTATTTTAGCTGTGTGCTTAGGGTCATTGTCTTGTTGGAAGGTGAACTTTCTGCCAAGTCTGAGGTCCAGAGCACTCTGGAAGAGGTTTTCATCCAGGATATCTCTGTACTTGGCCGCATTCATGTTTCCTTCAGTTGCAACCAGTCATCCTGTCCCTGCAGCTGAAAAACACCCCCATAGCATGATGCTGCCACCCCCATGTTTCACTGTTGGGTTTGTATTGAGCAGATGATGAGCAGTGCCTGGTTTTCTCCACACATACCGCTTAGAATTATCACCAAACAGTTCTATATTCGTCTCATCAGACCAGAGAATCTTATTTCTCATACTCTGTGAGTCCTTCATGCAGGGCCGCCATCAGGGCATTACAGCCCTGACTGGCGTATGCGGCCCGATCAGCAGAGGGGGCCCGCATCGGGCCTGTCACCTCTAATCATTGGGCCCCACTGCCCCGACCCCAGCGGCAGGATTCTGCCGATCAAGTAACGCACGGTAATAGTTAAAGCTGCCAGCCAATCGGAGACTGGCAGCTGACGCCAGGGCGCATGTCGCCGGCGTCTGACGTCATTGTCAGTCGCCAGCGAGTGCGCGCTTTCTCAGGGGTATAGATCGCTCGCCGCTGGAGCGAGGCAAGGTAAGGAGAAAGGTTTTTTGTTTTTTTCAAATTAACATTGAAAGCGGCAAGCCGGGGGCCCGGCAAGATGGAGAAGGGGCAGGAATCAGAATGGAGACGGGGCAGGATGGAGAAGGGGCAGGAATCAGGATGGAGACGGGGCAGGATGGAGATGGGGCAGGAATCAGGATGGAGACGGGGCAGGAATCAGGATGGAGACGGGGCAGGATGGAGAAGGGGCAGGAATCAGGATGGAGACAGGGTAGGATGGAGAAGGGGCAGGAATCATGATGGAGATGGGGCAGGATGGAGAAGTGGCAGGAATCAGGATGGAGAAGGGGCAGGAATCAGGATGGAGATGGGGCAGGATGGAGAAGGGGCAGGAATCAGGATGGAGACGGGGCAGGATGGAGAAGGGGCAGGAATCATGATGGAGACTGGGCAGGATGGAGATGGGGCAGGATGGAGACTCTGGGGGCAGGATGGGGAAGGGGCAGGAATCATGATGGAGACGGGGAGGATGGAGACACTGGGGGCAGGATGGAGAAGTGGCAGGAATCAGGATGGAGACACTGGGGTCAGGATGGAGACGGGGCAGGATGGAGAAGGGGCAGGAATCAGGATGGAGACGGGACAGGATGGAGAAGGGGCAGGAATCAAGATGGAGACACTGGGGCAGGATGGAGAAGGGGCAGGAATCAGGATGGAGACACTGGGGCAGGATGGAGAAGGGACAGGAATCAGGATGGAGACGGGGCAGGATGGACACACTGAGGGCCGGATGCAGAAGGGGCAGGAATCATGATGGAGACAGGACAGGATGGAGACACTGGGGGCAGGATGAAGAAGGGGCAGGAACCAGGATGGAGACACTGGGGGTAGGATGGAGAAGGGGCAGGAATCAGGATGGAGACGGGGCAGGATGGAGAAAAGGCAGGAATCAGGATGGAGACGGGGCAGGATGGAGAAGTGGCAGGAATCAGGATGGAGACGGGGCAGGATGGAGAAGGGGCAGGAATCAGGATGGAGATGGGGCAGGATGGAGACGGGCAGGATGGAGAAGGGGCAGGAATCAGCATGGAGATGGGGCAGGATGGAGACGGGCAGGATAGAGACACAGGGGGCAGAATGAAAGTCATGAAGGCACTGGGGGCAGGATTGGAGGCACTGGGTGCAGGATTGAAGGCACTGGGGGCAGGATAGGAGACACGGGGGCAGGATTGGAGACATGGGGAGGCAGGATTGGAGACACAGGGGCAGGATTGGAGACACAGGGGGCAGGATTGGAGACACGTGGGGCAGGATTGGAGACAGGGGGCATGATTGGAGACACGGGGCACGATTGGAGGCACTGGGGGCAGGATTGGAGACATTGGGGGCATGATTGGAGACACTGGGGGCAGGATTGGAGACACTGGGGGAAGGATTGGAGCACTGGGGGCATGATTGGAGGCAATGGGGTAGGATTGGAGACACTGGGGCAGGATTGGAGACACTGGGGCAGGATTGGAGACACTGGGGGCAGGATTGGAGGCACTGGGGCATGATTGGAGACAGGGGGTAGGATTGGAGACACTGGGGCAGGATTGGAGACACGTGGGGCAGGATTGGAGACAGGGGGCATGATTGGAGATACGGGGCACGATTGGAGACACTGGAGGCAGGATTGGAGACATTGGGGGCATGATTGGAGACACTGGGGGCAGGATTGGAGACACTGGGGGCAGGATTGGAGGCACTGGGGGCAGGATTGGAGGCAATGGGGGCATGATTGGAGACACTGGGGGCAGGATTGGAGACACCTGGGGCAGAATGGAGACACGTTGGAGGATGAAAGATATGGGGGCATGATTGGAGACACGAGGCAGAATGGAGACACAGGGGGCATTATTGGAGACACAGGGGGCAGGATTGGAGACACAAGGGGCAGGATTGGAGGCAATGGGGGCATGATTGGAGACACTGGGGGCAGGATTGGAGACACCTGGGGCAGAATGGAGACACGTTGGAGGATGAAAGATATGGGGGCATGATTGGAGACACGAGGCAGAATGGAGACACAGGGGGCATTATTGGAGACACAGGGGGCAGGATTGGAGACACAAGGGGCAGGATTGGAGACACTGGGGGCAGGATTGGAGACATGGGGCAGGATAAAAGACATGGGGGCAGGATTGGAGACAAATGGGGCAGGATTGGAGACAGATGGGGCAGGATTGGAGACAGATGGGGCAGGATCATATGGGGCAGAATGGATACTCATGAGGTTGGGATGGGAGAACATATGGCTGAAGCCAGGAATGAGATACACGGGGCCAGGATGGGGGATATTATTACCATAGGGGCTAATTAAGGGATATTATTACTGTAGTGATGTATTTATTTTATTTTTTGAGAATACTGTTTTAAATGGGGGGAGGTCCTGTTACTGTGCAGAGTGACACTGTGTCGCCTTTTTTTCTTCATCTGGTGTAGTTTAGAAGTTGGGAAAAAAATAAGTAATGTGTTCTGCAAGTGGAGCTCTAGATAACTGTGTTATTTCCTGCAGTGATGAGCCCTGGCTGGAAGAAGTGATGGCGGTCTGTGCTGGATGAAAGATTAAAAGCAAAGATGAAGGACTTCACCTAGAGACGTCACTGGTGAGTCAGTGTTACCTGTACATTGACACTATACACTGCATACTATATACAGAGGTCCTGGGTACAATGTCACCAGTGATCGCTGTGTTACCTGTACACAGACACTGCACACTAAGTACAGATTTCCTGTGTATAATGGCACTTATGGTGATAGTATTGTGTTTTTTTTATTACTGATCAGTATTGTAGTATTCAGTCACTATGTGGTGGTACTATGTGGTCTGGACATGGTGTTGCGGTATTTGTTCCTTGTATGTGCTATTATTTGGTCACTTTGTGGTGGTAATATGTGGTCTGGACATGGTGTTGCGGTATTTGTTCCTTGTATGTGATATTATTTGGTCACTTTGTGGTGGTAATATGTGGTCTGGTGGTATTTGTTCCTTGTATGTGATATTATTGGTCATTTTAAAAATTGAAAAATAAATAAAAATATACCTAAATTGTATTGGATATTTTAACAAATATTTAATAGGTTACAGTAGAGTAGGGCCCGGCCAAAAGAGTCTACTGTGTTATGGTGGAAAGTTCAAGGGGTGGAGCCTGGGCGGAGTCTCAAGGGGGTCCTGAAAATTTTGCCAGTATGGGGCCTCGAAATTCCTAGTGGCAGCCCTGCCTTCATGTGTGTTTTAGCTTACTCTATGCGGACTTTCATATGTCTGGCACTGAGGAGAGGCTTCCGTCGGGACACTCTGCCATAAAGGCCTGACTGGTGGAGGGCTGCAGTGATAGTTTACTTTGTGGAATTTTCTCCCATCTCCCTACTGCATCTGTAGAGCTCAGCCACAATGATCTCGGGGTTCTTCTTTACCTCTCTCATCAACGCTCTTCTGGTGGTCCCAAGCTTCTTACATTTAAGGATATGGAGGTCACTGTGCTCTTAGGAACCTTGAGTACTGCAGAAATTCTTTTGTAAACTTAGCCAGATCTGTGCCTTGCCGCAATTCTGTCTCTGAGCTCCTTGGCCAGTTCCTTTGACCTCATGATTCTCATTTGGTCTGACATGCAGTGTAAGCTGTGAGGTCTTATATAGACAGGTGTGTACCTTTACAAATCAAGTCCTATCAGTTTAATTAAACACAGCTGGACTCCAATGAAGTAGTACAACCATCTCAAGGAGGATCACAAGGAAATGGACAGCATGTGACTTAAATATGAGTGTCTGAGCAAAGGGTCTGAATACTTCTGACCATGTGATATTTCAGTTTTTCTGTTTTAATAAATTAGCAAAAATTTCTACATTTCTGTTTTTTCAGTCAAGATGGGGTGCAGTGTGTACATTAATGAGAAAAAAATGAACTTTTTAGAATTTACCAAATGGCTGCAATGAAACAAAGAGTCAAAAATGTAAAGGGGTCTAAATACTTTCCCTATCCACTGTATGTTATATATATATATATATATATATATATATATATTATCTGTATCTTATCATATATACAGCTCTGGCAAAAATTAAGAGACCACTGCACAGTTTTATAAAAATCAGCTTCTCTACATGTCTGACAGCCATTCCATTCCAGTGTCAGTTGAAATCACAATCCTCTTGCAATAGGACAAGCTGGATGGCAAAACAAGTGCTAGCAATATCCCAAAAGTAATAGGAATGAAAAAATAACTTTTAACCATGCCAAAGGAGTTGAAAAGTCTTGAGTGAGGAAAAGAAGGACTCAATTCTGGCTTTATTAGCAGAGGGATACAGTGAGTGTCATGTTGCCTCCATCCTTAAAATTTCTAAGACGGCAGTCCATTACAACAAGGTCAAGCAGCAGATATTTGGGACAACAAAGCTACAGACCGGCAGAGGGCGAAAACGACTCTCCACTGACCGGGATGACCGTCATCTTATTCGAATGTCACTCAGCAAGTGCAGGATGACATCAAGTGACCTACAAAAGGAATGGCAAATGGCAGCTGCGGTGAAGTGCACGGCAAGAACAATTCGTAACAGGCTCCTAGAGGCAGGGCTCAAGTCATGTAAAGCTATAAAAAAGCCTTTAATCAATGAGAAGAAAGTAGAGCCAGGCTGAAGTTTGCCAAAGACCATAAGGATTGGACCATAGAGGACTGGAGTAAGGTAATCTTCTCTGATGAGTCTAATTTAAGCTTTGCCCAACACCTGGTCGTCTAATGGTTAGACGGAGACCTGGAGAGGTGTACAAGCCACAGTGTCTTGCACCCACTGTGAAATTTGGTGGAGGATTGGTGATGATCTGGAGATGCTTCAGCAAGGCTGTAATTGGGCAGGTTTATCTTTGCGAAGGACGTATGAATCAAGCCATATCCAGGTTATCCTGGAAAAACAGTTGATTCCTTCTGCTCAGGCAATGTTCCCCAACTCTGAGGACTGGTTTTACCAGCAGGACAATGTGCCATGCCACACAGCTAGGTCACTCAATGTATGGATGAAGGACCACCACATCAAATGCCTGTCATGGCCAGCCCAATCTCCAGACCTGAACCCCATTGAAATCTCTGTAATGTAATCAAGAGGAAGATGGATAGTCACAAGCCATGAAACAAAGAAGTACTGCCTAAATTTTTGTACCAGGAGTGGCATAAGGTCACCCAAAAGCAATGTGAAAGACTGGTGGAAAGCATGCCAAGACGCATGAAAGCTGTGATTAAAAATCATGGTTATTCCACAAAATATTGATTTCTGAACTCTTCCTGAGTTAAAACATTAGTATTGTTGTTTCTAAATGATTATGAACTTGTTTTCTTAACATTATTTGAGGTCCGCAAGAACTGCATTTTTTGTTATTTTGACCATTTCTCATTTTCTGAAAATAAATGCAAAATTTATTGCTTGGAAATTCGGAGACATGTTGTCAATAGTTTATAGAATAAAAGAGCAATTTACATTTTACTCAAGAATATACCTATAAAGAGAAAAATCAGACAAACTGAAAATTTTGCAGTGGTCTCTTAATTTTTGCCACAGCTGTGTATATATATATATACTGTACAGACCAAAAGTTTGGACACATCTTCTCATTCAAAGATTTTTCTGTATTGTCATGACTATGAGAATTGTACTTTCACACTGAAGGCATCAAAACTATGAATTAACACATGTGGAATTATATACTTAACAAAAAAAAGTGTGAAACAACTGAAAATATGTCTTATATTGTAGGTTCTTCAAAGTAGCCACCTTTTGCTTTGATTACTGCTTTGCACACTCTTGGCATTCACTTGATGAGCTTCAAAAGGTAGTCACCGGAAATGGTTTTCATTCACGGGTATGCCCTGTCAGGTTTAATAAGTGGGATTTCTTGCCTTATAAATGGGGTTGGGACCATCAGTTGTGTTGTGCAGAAGTCTGGTGGATACACAGCTGATAGTCCTACTGAATAGACTGTTAGAACGTGTATTATGTGTAAGGTTTTACTCACTCGGCTGCTTCAGAGGCAAATCAGGAGACACTTTCTTATGCAAAAAGTCCTTAGGTTTATTGCATCATAAACCATAAAGCAACATATAGTACAATTCATATCTTCAATGTTTCAGCTCCTGCCTGGAGCCTCACTCCTCAGTCACAGAGTCCTCTCTGTTGTGTCCCACCTGGACACATGGTAGTCTGTCCACACTGGCAGACTCCCACACACTCTCTCACAGGTGCCAAGCACACTCAGTTACATAGCCGTAACCCCGCCCACAGGTGAGGTCAGGATCACATGGTTAGGTCACATGGTTATGACCTCACCACAGGTCCTTTTGATACACATAAACAACTATAGACTTTATCTTGGGTATTCAGACACATACCCCTTGGGTGGGTTTGTAGGTGACTGGACCCGCCCAGCTCTCCAAGTCACCTGGAAGCCTCCCAATGTATAGCAAAACTCTCAGCAGTAGATCTGCTGACCAAAACATGGTCAGGCTTCCATCACATGGCCACCCACCTCTGCGATACATAACGTCCATCCATCACATGCCTCCATGCATATCCCGAGGGCCATACACAGTGCCCCCTAGCTGCATCAGGGGTCATTACACCACTGTAAGGTTCTATGTATATATTCCTGAAACTCAGTTTGTTCGTCAGCCATTTTACTTTCTGTCTTGCTGCAGCTATCTTGCCCTCAGTCAAAATGGAGTTTCCAGCTTGCATGTTCCCGCCCTGATTCTCTCCTTTGCTTCTTAAGCAGCCACAGCTGAGCAATCAGTGCTTCAGAATCTAGCCTGCAGTGAACCTGTGACTTGACTCCTGTAAGCCTTGGACCTTGTACTCCAGCTATTCCTACTGAGGAACTCTGAAGCACTTGTGGACTCTGAACCCTGCTCTTTGAAAGACCCACGTTTGCATGGACTTACGGTAACAGAGAAGAAGATCCTGAATCTGTATTGGAGAGTGATTGCTGAGCTTGGATTACTCTGGCCTGCTGTGTCTCCTGTTTCTGTGTCTGCAAACTGTGTGACTATTTCTGCCAACTTGTATGAAGTAATACAGGACTTTTCTATATCAAACCTGTGACTCCTGTGTTTTCATCGCACCCAAGCACAAGACGCTATATGAACTGTACTACATACATGACAAGATTCTGAAGCCAAAACGTTAGTGTCTGCTGGGTCTGGAAGGCTGTGTCTGCTGTACTATGGATATCAGACGTCCGGTTGTACTTTCTGTGATGACAGTGGTTGTGACTTCTCACAACCATTCCAGGTGAGCAATTCCCTTAAGTTTTTTCTTTTGCAGTGTTACCACAGGTAAACACTATTGTTTTTTTTTTTTCCTTTCTTTTCTCTTTTTTGTCTGCTGTAACTCTGGATATCAGATGTCTGGTTGAAACTTTCTGTGATGATAGTGGTTGTGACTTCTCACAACCATTCCAGGTGAGCAGTTCCCTTAATTTTTTTTTCTTTTTGCAGTGTTGCCACAGGTGAACACTATTGTTTTTTTTTTCTCTCCTCTTCTTCCAGTAATCCTGTCTTAAAAGATCTGGAAAATGGAGGCCCGCATAAAGGAACTTTGCGGAGTGACTGATAATATCCTTGCAGATTTGCAGAATATAAAGACCCGTTTTACAAATCTACAGGACCTCAATAATCACAATTTGCAAGTGGTTGGACAGACTACCCAGGATTTGCGAGCCAGGATTGAGGTTCTAGAGGGGCGAGTCCAGGCTCCTGCCGTAGCCCCGAGTGCTGGGATTCCCAAGTTGCCCCCTTTTCGTTTTGGCGGTGAACGTGAGAAATTCAGGGGATTTATTAATCAATGCAATCTTTTTTTTTCTGCACATGCTTCACAATTTCCCACTGAACAATCTAAGGTGCTTACTATAATTATGTTGCTTACCAACAAGGCTTTAATGTGGGCAAACCCTCTGATTGAGACTGAGGATGATTGTTTGAATCACCTTGATGCTTTTATTTCAGCCATGGGGCAGGTGTTTGATGACCCCAATCGAGGTGCAACAGCTGAAGCAGCCATGTTAGCTTTGCGCCAAGGTAAGCACTCGGTAGCTGAATATGCCTTGGATTTCAGGAGATGGGCCCTTGATACCACCTGGGACAGTTCCGCCAAAAAATCTATTTTTCGAAAGGGGTTATCTCCACTGATTAAGGATGAACTTGCTCGTGCCGACCCTCCCACTGCGTTAGGTGACTTTATTAACTACTGCATCCGTATTGATACTCGTCTGACTGAACGCAGGCAAGAGAGATGGTTCGAAAGCAATCGTACTAACCTTTTCCTACCTTCCTCTCCAGCTAAGGAACCTTTGAGTAGGATTACACGGGAACCTGAACCTGAACCCATGCAGGTAGACTCTTTACAACGACGGGTTAGTGATGCACGCAAGGAACACCGTCTTAAGTAGAATCTATGTTTCTATTGTGGTAAGTCAGGGCACTTCATTATAAACTGCCCCAGCCGTTCTCGTAAGACTACTGCAGCACTCATTCATTGTGAGTGTTGCGAGAGGGGATCTGTCAGGTCCGAGCCTCAGGCTCCAGAGAGATCTGCAGCAACAGATCTTGATTTCTCGGACTTAAACTCCGTTACCTCTGAGGACGTTGACTGTGTAAACGCTGCCATTTTTCAAGTTTCCTCAGCGGTGTCCCAGCTGAGTTGTAAGAAAAACAATTCTCATTGCTTTCTTTCCATCAAACTCTGGGTTGACTCAGCTTGGGTGTCTAGCTCTGCTATGATCGACTCAGGGGCAAGTGGAAATTTTATGGATGTCTCCTTTGCTCTGAAACAGGGAATACGTTCAGTGAAGAAGGCTACTCCAGTACAGATGGAAACTGTGGATGGCTTCCTGCTGACCTCTGGACCAGTGGATCAGGAAACAGAGCCTTTGAGGGTTCTTATGGGTAAAGATCATCAAGAGAAACTGTCATTTATGCTTATCTCTTCTCCCCACTTTCCCATTATTCTAGGGCTACCATGGCTGCAGGCTCAGAATCCTACCATTAACTGGGAGACCAAGGAATTACTCTTTCCAGAGAAATAGATGAGTCCAAAAGTTTCAGCTTGCTCTGTTCCTAAAGGAATCATGTCAGTCCCTGAACTACCAGCTGTATACCAGGACTATGTGGATTTATGTGACAAGAAGAACGCTGACCAGCTTCCTCCTCACCGTCCATATGATTGTCCAATTGAATTATTGCCTGGAGCGGAGATACCTTTTGGTAAGATCTACCCCCTGGCGGGGCCCGAGCTAAAGGCTTAAAGGATTACATAGATGAAAATCTAGCCAAGGGCTTCATACGCCCCTCTTCATCTCGTGCAGGTGCACCCATCTTCTTTGTAAAGAAGAAAGATGGATCTCTGAGACCATGCGTAGACTATAGGAACTCAATAAGGTTACTATTAGAAACCGTTATCCATTGCCTTTAATCCCTGAGTTATTGGAGAGAGTGCGACATGCCAAAATTTTTTCTAAACTAGATCTTCGTGGGGCCTATAACTTAGTCCGTATTAGACCTGGGGATGAATGGAAGACTGCATTCGGGTCACGCTATGGACACTTTGAATATCTAGTTATGCCTTTTGGTCTGAGTACCGCCCCAGCCACTTTCCAACACTTGGTGAATGACATCTTCAGGGATCTCCTAGATACATTCGTGGTAATTTATTTGGATGATATTCTAATTTTTTCTAACTCCACAGAGGAACATCATGGACATGTGAGAATGGTCTTGGAACGTCTAAGACAAAATCATCTTTACATCAAACTTGAAAAGTGTGAATTCCATAGGACCGAAATTCAATTTCTGGGGTATGTACTGTCTACACAAGGAATTAGTATGGATGGAAGAAAAACCCAAGCCATCAAGGATTGGCCAAGTCCTAGAAATGTGAAGGAGGTACAGCGCTTCATCGGGTTTGCCAACTTCTATAGACGTTTCATTAGAAATTTCTCTGAGGTAGTGTCACCTATCACTCAACTTACCCGGAAAGAGTCTAGGTTTTCCTGGACTCCCCAAGCCCAGGAAGCATTTTCCCGTCTAAAAGATAAATTTACCACTGCACCTATCCTAGTACATCCCAACCCCGAGCTTGCCTTCATAATAGAGGTGGATGCTTCAGACTGTGCCGTTGGAGCTATACTCTCTCAGAGAACAGGTGAGAAGAATGTCTTGCATCCCTGTGCCTTCTTTTCCCAGCAGTTGTCTTCGGCTGAGAGGAACTACGATGTGGGCAATAGAGAGTTGTTGGCCATTATTGCCGCCTTCAAAGAATGGAGACACCTTCTTCAGGGAGCTGCACAGCAAATAGTCGTCCTGACAGACCATCGTAACCTTGAGTTTATCAGGTCGGCTAAGTGCCTGACTCCTCGCCAGGCTCGCTGGAATCTTTTCTTAAACCAATTTAATTTTATCATCTCTTATAGACCAGGATCGCGCAATGGAAAGGCTGATGCACTCTCTAGGATTTACTCAGCAGAGACACGTCCAATTACTCCTCCTAAGACTATTCTTCCTGACTCTAGATTCCTAGGAGTAATTCATAATCAAGACCTACTTAAGGACATCAAGGAAGCATACCATGCGGATTCCTTTTTGGCACAACCCCCAAGGGACGTAAGTCTTGTCTTTAAGAATGGTGTGTGGATTCAGGGACAACGTCTGTATATTCCTGAAACAGTCAGATTAAGAGTATTGCAACTCATTCACGATTCCAAGATAGCTGGGCATAGAGGAATTCTAAAGACACAGGAATTTCTTTCTCGTTTCTTTTGGTGGCCCACTTGCAGGAAGGATGTTTTGAATTATGTCACTTCATGTGAGGTCTGTGCAAGATGCAAAACACCTCGCTCCTCACCAACTGGTCTGTTACAGCCTCTTCCCACCCCGTCCCGCCCGTGGGGATCCATTTCTATGGACTTCATTGTGGAGTTACCAACCTCTCAGGGGAAGAACACCATTCTAGTGGTGGTTGACCGTCTAACAAAGGCAGCTCATTTTATCCCTTGTGTCGGCTTACCCACTGCAAAACAGACATCAGATTTGATGATTAAAGATGTGTTTCGCTTACATGGAGTACCGGATGAGGTTATTTCGGATCGAGGGGTGCAATTCACTTCTAGGTTTTGGCAAAATTTCTGTGCAGCATTGGACATTAAAGTAAACCTTTCTTCTGCTTTTCATCCCCAGACTAATGGACAGACCGAACGAACCAATCAAACCCTGGAGCAGTATCTCCGCTGCTTTATCTGCCACCTACAGGATGATTGGGTGGATCTACTTCCATTAGCTGAGTTCTCGTATAACAACTCTCAGAGTGCCTCCACTAAACAGTCTCCTTTTTACTCTAATCTAGGTTATCATCCTAACATTCTACCACGATTTCCCATAGAAACGCCTTTACCAGCAGTGGCTGAAAGAATCACATCTTTACAGAAGAATATGGATCTTCTAAAGGAAAATCTGGAATCGGCTCAAGAAAGGTACAAGAAAGCAGCAGATAAATTTTGTAAACCTGCACCAGCTTTCAAGGTAGGAGACTTGGTCTGGTGTCAACCAGAAATCTTAAGTTAAGGATTCCATCGTCTAAGTTGGGACATAAGTACATTGGACCCTATAAAATCAGTAAAATTATAAGTGCCGTTGCTTGTCGTCTTCAACTGCCCAGAACTATGAGAATTCACCCTGTCTTTCATGTATCCCTACTAAAGGCTGCGACACCCAATACGTTTCCTGGACGTTCCTCTCCTTGCCCTGACCCAGTGCTAGTCGATGGTCAGGAAGAATTTGTGGTGGAAAGGATTTTAGATTCCAGGTTGTATAGAAATCAGTTACAATATCTGATTAAATGGCAGGGCTACCCAGTGGAGGACAACTCATGGGAACCGGTCAATAACATTAATGCTCCTCGCTTGCTCCGTCAGTTTCATCAGAGGTACCCACACAAGCCTGGTCTGAGGTCATCCGGAGGTTGTCCTTAAGGGGGGAGTAATGTAAGGTTCTATGTATATATTCCTGAAACTCAGTTTGTTCGTCAGCCATTTTACTTTCTGTCTTGCTGCAGCTATCTTGCCCTCAGTCAAAATGGAGTTTCCAGCTTGCATGTTCCCGCCCTGATTCTCTCCTTTGCTTCTTAAGCAGCCACAGCTGAGCAATCAGTGCTTCAGAATCTAGCCTGCAGTGAACCTGTGACTTGACTCCTGTAAGCCTTGGACCTTGTACTCCAGCTATTCCTACTGAGGAACTCTGAAGCACTTGTGGACTCTGAACCCTGCTCTTTGAAAGACCCACGTTTGCATGGACTTACGGTAACAGAGAAGAAGATCCTGAATCTGTATTGGAGAGTGATTGCTGAGCTTGGATTACTCTGGCCTGCTGTGTCTCCTGTTTCTGCGTCTGCAAACTTGTGACTATTTCTGCCAACTTGTATGAAGTAATACAGGACTTTTCTATATCAAACCTGTGACTCCTGTGTTTTCATCGCACCCAAGCACAAGAGCTATATGAACTGTACTACATACATGACAACCACATACCTCCCCCCTCTGTTCAAACTTGTGGGGTTGAACACTTTTTCAAAAAGAAAAAGAAAACCAGCTCACCAACTACCACGACAGGTGCACGGAACGACGTATGACAAACGTCCAGAGAAGTCCAAAAGACTCACGATCGCAGAATAGTGATTCATTTTGCGATCGTTCTTTTGTTAGTCTGCAGTTTAGCCCACAATTTGGAGAAATAAAAAAGATTATCAACAAATTTCTACTGATCTTACATGAAGATGACACTTTAAGCGAAATTTTACAACCAGGTGTAAACATCATAGCCAGAAAAGCCCCATCCATAGGCAATAGGGTCTCGCCCAGTATGTTTCATGCTCAAATCAAAAATGACACATGGTTAAAATGTAAGGTTTTTTTTAAATGTGGCGTAAATAATTGTAGGACATGTAAACACGCATTAGTCACCAAAACCTTTAGTAACAATAACCAATCTGTCACTTATGATGTTAAACAGTATATCAACTGTAATTCGACGCATGTGGTCTACAAGATTAATTGTATTTCTTGTAACCTGTCATACGTGGGGTGCACAACTAGAAAATTAAAAACAAGGATTTCGGAGCATCTATCTGATATTGGAAATACCACTAATCCAAATCGAAATCTATCGGCGGCTGCTAAACATTTCATTCTTTCTCACGATCGCAATACTACGTCTTTCCAGGTTAGCGCCATAGAAAGAGTCACAAAATTTGTGCGAGGTGGAGATATTGGCAGATATCTGCTGACTAGGGAGGCCTTTTGGATCTTTTCCTTAAACACGAGATATCCAAATGGATTAAATAAAAGAAACGAGCTAATGTATCATTATAATTATTGATTAGATCTCTCGCCATATTGTGTGTTTTTTTTACTATTTTTTTGTAATTTTAATGATGTCAGTTTGCTGTCTTATAAGGACCTTTGATTATTTGTGATCGCAACTTACCTTCCAGGACCTTCAGTTTATCATGTGATTGTCAGTTTGAATCTCATTGGTCCGTGAGTTGTATATAGGTCTGCATGTTTCATATATGTATAGCAGCCTTGATGAAGATCGACTGATCGAAACGCGTTGCTGTATGCGGCTTCCTCTATGGAGCATATACCACTTTGTATTTTATATCGAATGGACGAATAAAATTTTGGAATTTTAAGGAGCTGGAACATCTCTTTTCTGATCTACTGGCTAACACGGTACGAAGATACACATCTTTCCTATATCTTTTCTGTTGAACACTTTTTACCCGACCAGAGATCCTTCTCGGTCGTCTCTGCCAGTCAAACCGTCTCTCTAAGTCGGACCCTGCTACTAATCTCTTTGGTAGGCGTCTGTCCTCCGACTCTGTCACATCTGTTGCTGACGCCCCCCTGTCAGACCACCCGCATCCCCAGCGGTCAGTACGGCGTCGCAATTCTCTTGCACCCATACGTCCTGTCTGGTCTGAGTCCTTTTCATTTTGTCTACTACAGGTTCTCCTGCTTAGGTCACTCATCACTGAGCTAACTGAGGCATCGCTACTTCTACCTCTTCCATCAGGCGACCTATTTCTTGTATTAGCTCCAGCTTGAGGACTTGTAGTCTTAAGCGAACCTCTTCTCCTCTCAATACCACAGGTTGAAGGTGAAGGCCATCTTCTTTCCATTTCCTGCAGCTCTCTGTTGACCTGCTCCCTCTCCAGTCGTAGCTGCTCTACTTCTCTCAAGTATGACACACGATACTCCAGGAGCATTCGGATATTCCCAAGGCTCTCCCTGGATCCGACAACGAGGAATGGAACCATCCCATCTTCACCCCTGACCTGGACTTCGTCATCAGCCGGAATCCTGACTCTCGTCACACCGGACTTGTTCACCATCTCCTGCATCACTTTCCCGAGTCTTCCGATGACTTTCTTCACCAGACCTCTGGGCACTTGAACGATGTCTTCCATCAAGCCAAGCTGATTTTGAGCCTTTCTTGCTTGCTCCAGACGTCGAGCGGCTTCTTTATTTCTCAACAGGATCACCTGTTTCATGCGGAGACAATGTAGGTGCATGTCCCTCAGGATAGCCACCCGCTTCATTGTGACTTCCCTAGTCGACAGTATAACCAACTGCTTCTTCTCTGGCACCCAGTTCACACTACATGCTTCCACGGCTTTTCTAAAGGCCTCATGTACATCCTTACTGGCACAAGTTTCTTGCATGTCTTCGGGTACCTCTATTATACACTTGAAAAGCGATGTCTCCTTTTCCTGAACATGCGGTTGGACCTCCTCATCCTGAGCATCAGCGCAGTTCTCCAAGACCTCAGCATTTCTTGTGTGGCCATCTGCGTGGCACTTCGCTTGCTGTACTTCGTCTCCCGTGGATTTCTGGAGCTGGGCATTAGTCTCTTTCTCCATCTTGAGCTTACGGAGAACTTTATCTCGCTCCTCTGCCAAGCCGCGACACTCATCCTCCCTCCGGAGAAGCTCCTGCTGATGCTTCTCCTGGGCCTCTCTGAGCACCTCCATATCTTTCCATAGGGCCTTGTTCATACTAAGACATGCTGACAGATGATCTCTGAGTTTAGAGACTTCCTTCTCCAGCTCCTCCATTCTGTGCTCAATTATTCGTCTCAGGACCCTTTCTTGTTCAACTGCCTCTTTCACTGTTTCTTTAAACAGCTCTATCTCCTGGTCCTGCTCTCTTTTAGCCAGCACATGTCGCACCATTACTTCTTTAATTACATTTTCAGATGGGCACTCTTGCCCACGCACACTCTGCGTCTCCAGAGTTCCACCTGTTCCTGCATCCGCAGTTTCCACTGTCTCACAACTCTTAGTAACTTCAGAGAGCTCCAGCTCTGCCTCCGGTATCCTGGAGCCTTCGTCATACTGAGCCATTTCACCCTTTCCGGGCATTGCAGATGTGGATCTACTACAGGTCTGTTCTACCTCCAGCCCTACCTCTGTGCTGGGATTTGTCAGAGATAACATGGCCTCTTTATCAAGGACAGTAACCTGACCAGTACCTGACCCTGACTCTTCCTCATCATTTCTCTTCTTAGAGGATGTAGCCTGTCCCGCCTTTCCGCGGCCCCTGCGGCGAGAGGAAGATCTGCTATTTTTACTCGGCTCCACCTTACTGCACTCGCTTTCCCTTGCAGTCGAGTCACAGTCTGCACAGGAGTCACTCTCGGGGCCCCTCCCGTTACCCTCTAACCGGGTGTCCGTTCTAGAGGTCTTATCTACCACATCGTCATTGGTTCTACTGTCATACATTTCAGAGGACATCATGTCAGTACGTCGGGCAGACGCATCCTTTCCTCCTGTGTCACCGTCTGACTCGTCAGTTTTGGGAGGTGTCACTGTCCCAATGTCTGCCACCCCAACAGTAGAGAGGCCTCCCTCCTGCTGTAGAGGAACTCCCCTGTCCCACAAGCCAGAGAACAGTTTAGAGTCCCGACCTATGACCACTGGACACGACAAATTAGGGACTATAGCGACATCCTGTCCTGCAATGTCCCAGCCTGTCTCAAAGACTACCCTGGCCACTGGATAATCTTTAGTGTCCCCATGGATACAGGTGACCCCGACCTTTCTTCCAGGTATTTGAAACCCGTCAGGTGCAACCCTCACTAGAGTCACCGGATTCCCGAGTCGACCAGACCCACCACATCTTCATGGTTTATCTGCAGGGCACACCCCCGTAGTAGTGTGCCGGGTGGATAGTTCGTAAGGCAGACTGGACACACACAACATATTTGCCCCGGGCAACAGTTTGTCTGGACCTCCCCTTTAACGTTGGGATCCTCCACACCTTTTTTGCCAACCATCCCCTTTTGGGTTGCCGCCCCCTTTTGGGACTCCGCCCCCTTTTGGGCCATCATCCCCTTTTGGGTTGCCACCCCCTTTTGGGACTCCGCCCCCTTTAGGGCCATCACCCCTCCTTGGGTTATACACCGTGGACTCCCCCACGGCTCTACCAGACCCCAGTTCGCACAGACCCTTATGTCTCTCGGGGCTGGTACCATCACTTTAAGAGGTCACCCACTCTGGACCTGAAGTCCTTATGGTACCTCACCAGCTCCTGCTGGTACTGCCACCACCCGCCAGCACCTCCGGCTGCCACGCACAAGCCGCTGCTGCCACTGCAGCTCTTGCTGCTGCAGAACCTCTTGCCGTCCTTGCCACTGCCGCAAGTCCCCTTCGTGACCCCACGAGTGACAGCCAGCCGCTTGTCCCCTTCGTGACCCCACGAGTCACAGCCAGCCACTTGTACCCTTCGTGGACTCTGACGAGCCACAGCACACACCTTACACGTGTTCCAGAGAAAAAAAAAACACCAAAAAAAAAAAAAACTGTTTCTCACTGACCCGTGAGCACAACACAGACTCCTGTCTGTCACCTGTTGATCACGCAGGTTTCCGGACACCTCCTCTTCATAGAGGCATCCCACAAGGACAAAAAACAGTCTTTCACTGACCCGTCAGTACAACACAGACTCCTGTCTGTTACACTCTCGGCCAGAGAGATTTTCCGGACACCTCCTTTGAAGTATCATATCAGCATGCTTTTTTCTCCATTTTCAATGACCCCGGTCAACATAACACAGACTCCTGTCTGTCACCACTGCTTAACAGTTTCTTCAGATACCTCATATCAGAGGCACCACATAAACAAAAACACAGTTTATTCGTGACCACTGGTCACACTCAGTGTTTTCACTGACCGTCCGTTCCTCCTCTGGTTCCTGATTCCCAGTCCTGGAACATGTGCTCCTTGGGCCGCTGCCAGCATTCCATCCACCAATTGTAAGGTTTTACTCACTCGGCTGCTTCAGAGGCAAATCAGGAGACACTTTCTTATGCAAAAAGTCCTTAGGTTTATTGCATCATAAACCATAAAGCAACATATAGTACAATTCATATCTTCAATGTTTCAGCTCCTGCCTGGAGCCTCACTCCTCAGTCACAGAGTCCTCTCTGTTGTGTCCCACCTGGACACATGGTAGTCTGTCCACACTGGCAGACTCCCACACACTCTCTCACAGGTGCCAAGCACACTCAGTTACATAGCCGTAACCCCGCCCACAGGTGAGGTCAGGATCACATGGTTAGGTCACATGGTTATGACCTCACCACAGGTCCTTTTGATACACATAAACAACTACAGACTTTATCTTGGGTATTCAGACACATACCCCTTGGGTGGGTTTGTAGGTGACTGGACCCGCCCAGCTCTCCAAGTCACCTGGAAGCCTCCCAATGTATAGCAAAACTCTCAGCAGTAGATCTGCTGACCAAAACATGGTCAGGCTTCCATCACAGGGCCACCCACCTCTGCGATACATAACGTCCATCCATCACATGCCTCCATGCATATCCCGAGGGCCATACACAGTGCCCCCTAGCTGCATCAGGGGTCATTACACCACATATGGCAATAAAAAAGCAGCTAAGTAAAGAAAAACGAGTGGCCATTATTACTATAAGAAATGAAGGTTAGTCAGTCCGAAAAATTGGGAAAACTTTGAAAGTGTCCCCAAGTGCAGTTGCAAAAACCATCAAGCGCTACAAAGAAACTGTCTCACATGAGGACCGCCCCAGGAAAGGAAGACCAAGAGTCACCTCTGCTTCTGAGGATAAGTTTATCCGAGTCACCAGCCTCAGAAATCGCAGGTTAACAGCAGCTCAGATTAAAGACCAGGTCAATGCCACACAGAGTTCTAGCAGCAGACACATCTCTACAACAACTGCTAAGAGGAGACTTTGTGCAGCAGGCCTTCATGGTAAAATAGCTGCTAGGAAACCACTGCTAAGGACAGGCTACAAGCAGAAGAGACTTGTTTGGGCTAAAGAACACAAGGAATGGACATTAGACCAGTGGAAATCTGCGCTTTGGTCTGATGAGTCCAAATTTGAGATCTTTGGTTCCAACCACCGTGTCTTTGTGCGACGCAGAAAAGGTGAACGGATGGACTCTACATGCCTGGTTCCCACCGTGAAGCATGGAGGAGGAGGTGTGATGGTGTGGGGGTGCTTTGCTGGTGATACTGTTGGGAATTTATTCAAAATTCAAGGCATACTGAACCAGCATGGCTACCACAGCATCTTGCAGCAGCATGCTATTCCATCCGGTTTGCGTTTAGTTGGACCATCATTTTTTTTTCAACAGGACAGTGACCCCAAGCACACCTCCAGGCTGTGTAAGGGCTATTTGACCAAGAAGGAGAGTGATGGGGTGCTACGCCAGATGACCTGCCATCAACAGTCACCAGACCTGAACCCAATCCAGATGGTTTGAGGTGAGCTGGACCGCAGAGTGAAGGCAAAAGGGCCAACAAGTGCTAAGCATCTCTGGGAACTCCTTCAAGACTGTTGGAAGACCATTTCCGGTGACTACCTCTTGAAGCTCATCAAGAGAACGCCAAGAGTGTGCAAAGCAGTCATCAAAGCAAAAGGTGGCTACTTTGAAGAACCTAGAATATAAGACATATTTTCAGTTGTTTCACACTTTTTTGTTAAGTGTATAATTCCACATGTGTTAATTCATAGTTTTGATGCCTTCAGTGTGAATGTAAAATTTTCATAATCATGAAAATACAAAAACATCTTTGAATGAGAAGGTGTGTCCAAACTTTTGGTCTGTACTGACATAACCAATATGACATAGCAACAAGATGAAAAACATCAACATGATCCAATTATGCACAAATAGACATCTATGTTGCTGAATGGGATATAATAGGATCTATCGCAAAATTTATATTTAGAAAAATATGGTCAGAAGACCGGAAAAAACGACCACAGATCCAAGATATTAGAAAATTAACAAAATCTTTATTAATAACTTTAATGTGTGAACAATGGACAGGTGCACATAAAAGACAGTGACAATAGTGAGGCGTGATGTCGGTCAAGGACAGCCACCAAAGGAACACACTGATACTGAACTCCCTGGCTAATAAACAACATGCTGTTTATGGGCTCAGTCTGTAACATAGCATAGCATAACCTATAGGGCAGTTATAGGGTACCATTTAAATAAGATGCAAGTGCACAGAGAATATATGTACCGCCATATGCCGATAACTGCACCCAGGTGGTATAATTGAATTGCCTCATAGGGAGATAGGAATGGCATATTAGGTATGCTGCCTATTCAAAAGGTTGGGCCCATATGTAACATATTACTGCCCGCATGATAGCCAAGGTGCCGATGCATCGCATAAGATATTGCCTCTCGTGGTATTAAGAGCGGCACAGTCAGGGAGAGTCAGGTCAGTGCGTGCGTGCCCCAACGCACGTTTCGGATACTCGTCCTTTTATACATATCAGACTGTCAGTGCAACACATTGTTTGAAATTGATTTATTTCTACTTACAGTTTTCACTAAAACCAAGAATAAGGATTTGGTGCTATCCACGATAACTGTTGTTCCAGCCCTATAATGAAAGTTCATTGTGTTAAGAAAAGGGAAAAGGACTATTGTTGTTGCAGATTTCTGCACCATTTTTTGCACCTATTTGCTAAAATAATTAGCATTTTTTCATGTGTTTTTATCACATTTTTTACTACCATTTTTGTCTTTATTGCGTATGTCATGTATTAAATAAGGCTGCTTTATTTGTAATATTTCCTGGTATTAGGATTTGATCAACATGTGTCCAATGTTATATCGGCACTTCATAAATACCGTAATGCAACAACTAATCCCATATATCATGCATACAGGACAAGGAAGAGATCCACTAAATGTTCACAAAACCAATATTTTTATTAATCACAATTTAAAAGAAATACATAAAAAATCAAAATACCGTTATAGGGGACGCTGAGCACAATATCAAAAGAGTAGAGGTATATTAAGAGCAGTGCAATGAAGGTAATACTGAGCAGAATATTACCACAGTGCTGACCTATAATAGGTACAATGAAGAATTTACCAGGGAGATTGCTGCTCCAGTGCTGGGCTATAATAGGTACATATTTATGGTGTTCGTAAATACATATCGGTTTATAAATATCTGCTAACACATGAGATTACAGCTCCATGATAAGCAAAACTAGTAAATATGTATTCAAGTTAAGGTCAAGAAGAATCAAAAATAATAATAATATCCCCTAAATGCGGTGAGACAGGAGCAGACAGAATAGGCAGGAATGAACTGAATCAAAGTCATGTTTTAAATAAGGCTGCTTTATTTGTAATATTTCCTGGTATTAGGATTTAACAACACTTTATTGGTACAGTCTTCACGGATTACATGCGGTTTTAGTGCGTTACCTGTGGATATTCTACATTTAGTGCAATTCTATGGGAAAAATCCACAAATAAAACTCAGCGTACCCACAAGAAAATGGGTATGCTACAGATTTCAAAAAGCCACCGCATGTCAATTTATGCTGTGTAAAATATAAGCACAGTGAGCATGAGATTTCTATAAATCCCAACCTCAGTGTGAGATGCTGCAGGTTTTGTTTTGCCCAGCGGAAATACACAGGGCCAAAAACTCAGCATGGAAACTTAACTTAAAAGAGAAAGATGCAATTGTAAAAATTATAACATTAATTCATAAATATTACACATAGCACGCCTTAAATACAATATACACATTTTAGATTAAAGAGTATCTTTCACTTGCACCAAAAAAAATGAGTTAATTATCTTGTAAAAATCCTTAAGGTCTCTTGATTCTGAGCAACTCATCGAAAATGACAAAAAGGTTCACAAAACATCAAGAAAAAAGGCAGTACAAAGACACAATATTAATGCACTGCAACCTTCCCCAGGGAAAACTGGGTAGAAAAACTCATTGGTCTGCAAGAAGAGATTTCACATACTGTTCTTCAAAAGCCACATATGTAAATATCTCTGCAATGGCGTGACACAGCACAAAATAGAAATGAGGGGCAGAATCAGGGAAGCTCAAGGATTTTTACAAGGTACCGTATTTAACAATTTTTTGGAGCAAGTGACAGGTCCTATTTAATTCAATTTTTTTAGCACATTTTTTTCTGCTTGTTTTAATATTTATTAATAAATATTATAATTGTTACACTTACACCTCTTTTTTCTTTTATATTAAGTTCCCACAATAAGATTTTGATAAAAAAAAAAATGGAACGGAGCAGCAGGATAAGGGGAGCTCTACGATTTTTACAGGTATTTACCGTAGCTACATTTTTTAATGTAGTGACAGGCCCTCTTTAAATGAATGTTAAAAATGTCAACAGAGTACACCTATGTGTTAGTTTAAAGCTGGCCCTGGGATAATAGCTGTTGTCCCATAAAAGCAATAATTGTACAGCTATATGCTATATGTTATCTGTTCTCAATCATAATAAGCGAGGAACCAGAAAAGTAACACATAGAGATATAGTTCATAAACTAAAGGTGAATATGATAATGTGCATTAATCATGAATATAAGCATGTGTTACACGCAAACCTATCAGGTTGTAAACGCATCATACATTGATTTAAACAAGGAGGACTATAATAGATATGTCTATATGTTCCTAGAAATATAGGTATAGTTATGGTTTGATGAATATAATAAAAAAAAATAAAAAAAACAAGGTGTGCACGGGTGGGTCCCCTAAATAATAGCAACAGGAAATTGATCACCGAGTATGAAGAGAAGGCAGAATTACCAAATGTGTTCTTTAGCTCTATATATACCAAAGAAGAGTGTGTGGCAGATGTACCCAATCCCAGTGACCATAATATGCCATTTAATATACTCAGGTGGCTAAATTTAGATCTGGTCCAAGCAAAGCAAAATATAATCAATGTGAGCAAAGCCTCCAGCTGTAAATCTAAATGTTCTTTAGGAACTTGGTTCGGCTAGTGCCTATTGCTATGCCCATATATATAACTATTAGAAACTTTTTAGTGCAGGTGTGACCTCTGGCCCATGGGTCTTAAACTATGTCCTTTCTCCTCTCCCTGGGTAAATTCCCAGGGACTGCAGAGCTCAAGCCAGGTGCTCGGTTTTTCTAGCAGTCGGCCCTTTAATTCCTCCTTAACCCCTTCATGACCTTGCCATTTTTTGCAATTCTGACCAGTGTCCCTTTATGATGTAATAACTCAGGAACGCTTCAACGGATCCTAGCGATTCTGAGATTGTTTTTTCATGACATATTGGGCCCCAAAACCCCCAAAGTTGTTGTGCAATTTTTCCTGAGTACGCTGATACCCCATATGTGGGGGTAAACCACTGTTTGGGCACACGTCGGGGCTCGGAATAAAGGGAGCACTGTTTGACTTTTTGAACGTAAAATTTGCAGGAATCAATGATGTCGCCATGTCGTGTATTGACACCCCCTGATGTGCCTAAATAGTGGAAACCCCTCAATTCTAACTCCAACCCTAACCCCAACACACCTCTAACCCCAACCCTAACCCCTACACACCCCTAACCCTAATCCAAATCCTAACCATAACCCTAACACATCCCTAACCCTAATCCCAACTCTAACCATAACCCTAACCACAAGCCTAACCCTAATCCCAACCCTAACCACAAAACACCCCTAACACTTATCCTAACTCTAACCCTAACCACAAACCTAACCCTAATCCCAACCCTAACCCTAATTCTAACCCTAACCCTAATTCCAACCCTAACCTTAATTCTAACTCTAACCCTAATTCTAACCCTAATGCTAACCCTAAGGCTAACCCTAACCCTAGTTCTAACCCTAACCCTAAGGCTGGGTTCATATTGCGTTTTACCAGCCCGTTCAACACATAGCGTTGACGGGCGGGTAATGGTATAGCATTACGCGATCGCGTTATGCTATACCCGTTAGCGCAGATGAATCAGCAGATGATTCATCTGCACTAGAGGTGATGGAGCCCAGACGGTGCAGGCCGCGTCCGAGGCTCCGTCACTGAATGACGGCACGCCGCGAACGCATGCCGCTTTACGGCATGCGTCGCGATATGCCCGCAAACGGGGGTGAATGGCAGCGTTAACGGACTGCGTTACACTGCGTTATACCGCGGTGTAACGCAGTCCGTCTAACGAACTGCCATAACGCAATATGAACACAGCCTTATGATCGTAACCCTAACCCTAATAAAAAGATTAAAAAAATATATATATTTTTTTTATTTTATTTGTCCCTACCTATGGGGGTGATAAATGGGGCGTTTATTTACTTTTTTTTTAGTTTGATCACTGTGAGAGTTTATCACAGTGATCAAAATAAATTTCTGGACTCTGGAGGGCACACTGCGCATGCGCCCGCCATTTTGCAAGATGGCGGCGCCCATGAAACATCCCGGACGAACGCCGGGATGGATCCAGGGACATCGGAGGACCGGGAGAGGTGAGTAGGGGGGGTCGGAAGGTAAGTGGTGGATCGGAAGGTGGGGGCAGCGGAGGCAAGGAGGAGGGGAGCATTTAGTGACGGCGGTGACCGATCGCCACCATCTATCGGTTGTGGCGGCCGATCGCCTCCGTGACTCGGTATGGGGGGGTCGGATCTCGGTCTCCAGCCATGGCAGATGCTATTGCAGCATCGGCCATGGCTGGATTGTAATATTTCACCAAATTTCATTGGTGAAATATTACAGATTGCTCTGATTGGCTGTTTCACTTTTAACAGCCAATCAGAGCGATCGTAGCCATGTGGGGGTTAAGCCAACCCTCCTGTGGTGAAGCACAAAGGGCCTTGTGCCTGCGGGTCGGGTGAGCCATTCAGTGACCCAGGTCACCCGACCCGCAGGAACGCGATCCTTTCATGACACATACGCTGTGTCACAGGTCGGGAAGGGGTTAAACTGCATGCACACACACGGAACATTCACTACAAAATACTGCTGCACATGCAATGAAAGATTCTATCTTTTTTGAGTTAGTGCTCTGTGCTCCCGTTCCACTGATGAAGATTGCAGTTGCAGTATTTCCTGTGATGTATATGTTCCAGCCCCAGTGTCTCCTGTGATTTATATGCTCCAGATCCAGTGTATTCTATGTGATGTACATGCTCTAGCCCCACTCTCTCTTATGTGATGTATATGCTCCAGCCTCAGTTTCTCCTATATGATATATATATGACCCAGCTTCAGTATATCCGATGTGATGTATAGTTTACTGCCTCAGTGTCTACTATGTGATTCTCCAGCCCAATGTCTACCAGGTTATTTGCCTCTTATGTGATGTATACATCTATTTAATTCTCCTGTGTTATGTATAAACAGCAGTCTCAGTGTATCCTATGTGATGTATACAGCATTCTCTGTGTATCCTATGTGATGAATACAGCAGTATCAATGTCTCCTATGTGATGTATAAACAGCAGTCCCAGTGTATACTATGTGATATGTATACAGCAATCTCAGTGTTAATTACATAATGTATATACTGTACAGTAGTCTGAACATCTCCTATGGGAATGTATATTGCAGTCTTGGAGTATCCTATATGATGAATACAGCAGTCTCTATATAGCCTATGGGATGTATAGAGCAGTCTCGGCGTATCCTATGTGATGATACAACAAACCACCCATTGCATGCGTTGAATAAATATAACATGATCAGTGATTAATTTTCCACTCTTAGGATACCTGCAACGTAATATACATTTGTGTTCTAAATAATTTACTGTTGCAAGTTCATTAGAAAAAATTTTCACAAAGAGTTGACTGCACTCCAGCCCTACGTAAACCTGGAAAAGCAGCTACGAGTAGCAACATCATGCCTATCACCTCACTTCAAAGCCTCAGCATAGACAAGCAGTTCCAGCTGTCACATAGGGATGAGTTAATTAAATGTTTAACCAAACATGGCAGAATAAATTTCAAGTTGATCATTTTGTACTGCCCACAATTGATGGTATAAATATCTAAATGGCCCTTGGCAGGAAAAAGGTTCCCACCTTTGCTTTAGTGACTGGTACAGTACCAATTGACTGGCACAAAATTATATATTATGCATGAAGTCACTGCCCTAATCGGCGGTAAAATCATTACCGTTGGTCAGAGAGCCACGGTTCCCACGCTGTCAAGTGACAGCATGAGCCAGCAGCTGTGAACGTAGGTAAAAAGTTGACCTCCGGTCACTGACTACTACTCCCATCAGCCTACACCTGCTGCTGCTAATGACAGTGAGAGAAGGTGGCAGCTGATGAGAGTATTCATCAGCCAGCGCCTGCATGCTAAATAAATAATTTAAAAAGAAATGGAGTGGGTTCCCCTGTCTTTTTGATAACCAGCCAGGCAAAACTGACAGCTTCGGGCTGCAACACTCAGCTGTCAGTTTTCGCAAGGTTGGTTATCAAGAATAGAGGGGTCCCAAAGCAGTTTTTTTTTTAAATTAATTAAATAATTAAATAATTCAACATGAGAAAAATTTTCTCAAGGTGAACTCTGGTGAACTCACCCCTGCACTGTGAGACTTTTTCTCAATGTGCTAGCAGGGATCTCGCCGAGGTCATTGCAGTTCAGGGGCCCGGCTGAGAACTCAGCCTCAGTGACCTGTGGTAACCTCAATGACATCACCACTAGTCACTGATGCTCTCGTAGCAGCTCATTCATTAGTGGTTCTCAGCATGGATGGTTGCATTTTGGCAACGTCCAGGTTGAAAACTGTTTATTCCCATACATGGATTATAGCATGGTACAGAACGATGGACATGTGAGGGATATGGTTGTTTTTTATTTTTGTTTTTGTACAGGAGACATAGGCTTCCTTGAGGCGTTAGGTGAGTATAACTGTTTTGTTATTTTTAAATAAAAAAGTAAAAGTGTGTATTTTTATTTTTGCTGTGTGTTTATTTAAATACAACTATAGGATTAGTAATGGAGAGGAGTCTTATAGCCCAGGTCCATTACTAAGCCGTGGGCTTGATGTCACCGGACAATACAAAGGTGACATCAACCCCACAAATATGAACCCCACTTGCCACATCACAGGGCAAGTGGGAAGAACCGGGAAAAGCACCAGAATTGGTGCATCTAATAGATGTGTCTCTTCTGGGCGGCTGCTAATTTTAGGCTGAGGGGGCCAATATCCATGGCCCCTTATAGCCTGAGAATACCAGCACACATCTGACTGCTTTAGCTTGGCTGGCTGTCAAAAATGGGGAGGACAACACGCCGCTTTTTTTTAAATATTTATTTAAATCATTTTAAAAAACTGCATGGGTACCCCTCTATTCTTGGTAAGCAACCTTACTAAAGCTGACAGTTGCGGGTTGCAGCCAGAAGCTGTCAGTTTTGTCTTGCTGGTTATCAAAAATATAGGGGAACCCACGCCATTTTTTAAAAAATATTTATTTAGATGCAGGTGCCATCTGATGAGCACTCTCATCAGCCGCCACCTGCTCTTGCTGTTATTAGCTGTCTGGAGTAGTAGTCCCATCAGCCAATAGCAGTGACCAGAGGTAACCTTTTTACCTGTGGTCACAGCTGTGGGCTCATGCTGTCATCTGAAAGCATGAGAACCGCAGTGCTCTGATCAGTGGTATTAATCGTACCGCCGATCAGAGCTGCCAGTGTTTCTCGCGTCGTTATGCAGATGTTTTGATGGAGATTAGCTACAGCGCCACGGGTTATAAACGTCTTGATAACGTTGCGCACTGTGGACAAAAGACCATAAAGATCTCTGGAAATGGACTTGACCTTGAGATTGTTGATATTTTTCAACAATTTTGGTTCTTAAGTCCTCAGACAGTTCTCTTCTCTTTCTTTTCTCCATGTTTAGTGTGGCAGATACAGGCACATAATGCAAAGATTCAGCTTCTCCTTTTTCTATCTGGTTTCAGGAGTGATTTTCTTATTACCCACACCTGTTACTTGCAACAGATGAGTTTGAATGAGCATCACATGCTTGAAACAAAGTTGCTTACCCACAATTTTGGAAAGGTGCCAACATTTTATTCAGCCCATTTTGGGGGTTTTGTGTGACATTATCTACAATTTCCTTTTTTGTCAGTTTTTTGGGTTGTTCCAATATAAACAAAGGAAATAAACACGTGTATAACAAAACATGTGGAATTGCAATAATTTTCCGGGGAAAATACTTCATTTTCTGCAACAATTTCAAGGCTGCCAACGCTTTCAGCCATGACTGTATACCCCATTCACTGATCCATTCCTTGGTCAAATTTGATTCACGTGTCTCTTTTTTTTCAGCCATAATAACTACTATGATTAATTGCTAAAATGCCACCTATAAAAGGACTTGTGGCCCAAAATCAATAAATCATGCAAATGATAAGCAATAGTAAATATATAATATGCAAGAAGAACCGTGCACCCAGATATGATATTCTGTGCACCTTGTTCTATTTTTAATGCGCACAACCAAGTTCCCATAGTGGTATAGCGGTGTACGCTAGGTGAAAGCGTGACTTACCAGTTAATAAATTGGGTTTTCAGATTTCTGTAGCTTATAGATATCAAGGGGATCGTGGCAAGGAGAAGCTTTTGAGTCCTGTCTCAGACTAGTCATCTGAGAAACATAATTCCTGGCTGGATTTTCTAAGCATATTTTCTACATTTCTGCAATAATGCAGCCGAACTCTGACTCACGCTGCCTGTAGTTTGGGCAACATGAATCGGATAATAGATTTTCTTTAAATTGCTCCTAAAAAATAACTAATTGTGAACATTTGCAATGGACAACAAAGCCAGTTTTGGAAAAATGAGGCCCCTAACCTAAAAAATATATAAGATCTCAGATATAAACAGAGCACAAGTAGAAATGTTTACCCAATTCATGGAACTTTGTTGTCAATATGTTCACATTTCTGCTTTACCAATTATTCAGGGTAATTCCTGACCTCATGCACATACTATTAAAAGTAATAAAAAAGCAATAGAAAATTTAAAAAACTATAACCATTAGCCATAGAATCAAGATTAAATGATAAAAGGAAACATTTTCATCTACTGCAGTAATGGATTATGTCAGCGTGATGTCAGAGTGTGTCATTGTGCGGCATCCTGTTAGTTGATAAACACATTAATGTATCAAACTAACATGAAAACAAAGAAAAACATACAAATATTAAAAAGTACTTGCAAGAATCAGACAGAACCCAGAGGAACACTGTAGAGAAAGCTTAATATAGATTCCCAGAAACAGCCATGAGCAGGAACAAATCTCCATGGCATTAATAAATTACCCTATTGCGCAGTTATCTTATTTTACTATGGTTATATTGCATTATCTTGTTTGTATGTTTTAATACTTTTATTACTCAGTCAAAATAATTTACAAAATGGGGAAATCTGTGGAATCTCGAAGAGCAATGACGTGTAATGAACAGAGCATTTAATTTGATCTTGTTGTGTGGTTTTTACATCTATAAATCGGATTAAATGCGCTGAAATACCGTATGTTAAAATAATTATTATCTTGGATATGACCTACGCCCACAGACGTAATGCTTTGTTCACGTCTCTCTCCATTTACTATTGTTTTTACATTTTCTCAATAACGTGCTCTGACAAATTAATATTTTTATGATCCATTATTTTGAATGTTTTTGGATCCAGGAAGAACTAAGAAAATATATTTTCCCCTCCTAATTTTCAGAGCATGCTGAGAGTTCCTATTTTATAGAACTCTGCTAGCTTAAAGAACATTTTTGGGCTGAAATCAATCACACTCAGGATTTTGCTGCTTTTCTCTACTGTTTTAATGGAATTTTTTATTTTTTTCGTATGTTTTTCTAAAGGGAAAAAAATGTTACAGCACCATCCTAATATTAATGTATCACAACTCACACGGGTACGTCCAGCGGACGACACAACAAACACCAACAACGGGATGGAAAAAGAGAGATGAAGGCCCTAACAGTAGGGAGCGAGGGTTGAGGCACCTCTTAACCATAGCCTGAGCCTATCCCTAAGCTCCCCTAACGCCCTATGTGAGTCCTTCCCCTTGCTACCGTCACGTGCCTAGTCCCTAGCTGTCACCTTACTATACCCTGGATAGTGCACTGGCCGGCAAGAATGCTAGCCTCACCATTGAAGATGGTATAAACTCAGAAACACAAGGGGTCGTGACACGCACGAGACAGACAAGTAAAGGGGAACAAGAAACTTAGCTCCAGCCACCGCCACCACGCTCCACACAGCAGAAGTCACAGAATCAAGAAACCGAACTCCACAGAAGTAGCAGATAAACTGCTGGTACCAGAGAGCTCCAAACTCCTAGGCTGGTTTACTTAGAATAACTCTATTAACAACAGTCAGCTGATGCATCATGTGGCTATTTAAAGGATGGTGGGAGTGGTCACCATCCGCATCAGCTGACCAGCAATAAAGCATCTTCCAGCAAGAAAACTGACATTAACCCTTGCTGGCATGAAAGCAAAAAACAATGTTTAAATTAAAGCAGAGCCAGAGCTGACACAAATCCAAAAATTAATATAACATAATGTTATTGATAAAGTGAATCGCGTGGAAAAAACTATGTGCACGGTAGTGTACATTTACATGTGGTGAGGATTACCTTTCTGTGTTGAGACATACATATATGTTTCAGGGATGGAAGCACAGAAATACCTATGATCCTAGTAGTTCAGTCCCTGAAATGCAGAAATCAATAGCAACTTCTGCATCTAAGGAGTTTGATAGAGGAGTAGGGCTCCCTCTGTCAGCCAAGTGTGACCTAGTAGCGGGAAGAGAGGAGATGGGTTTCCAAGACTTGAAGGCAGTAGCGTAGCTACCTGGGGGACAGAAGGTGCGGTCACCCCGGGCCCCGCGCTCAGAGGGGCCACCCGGAGCTAAGCTACACTTAACTATATCAAAAAAACAAAGCAAACTGAACACCCGCAATACATATATATATCATTAATCGTTAATTGGTAAAAATCATACATACATAATCATAATCGTGATTATTTATGAAATATATGTGCGGAATTAGGAATGATGGCAGACCATTCAGAAAATATTAAGAAACCAAAAACAGAGAGCACCGAATAAAGGTCACAAAATATAGGCAGCACGAAATAGAAATAAAATACCTTTATTAGAACAAATGGTGAGACAATGGTGGCATAGCTACAAAGGGAGCCAGCACATATAATATAAAAATAGAAAATACACATAAAAATAGATATGGTAAACGACAGTACAACACACATATAGGTACAAGATAACAGATAACAAGTATCAAGTGGTGGCAGCAAAGACTATATTAGTGAGATAGATAATAGGGTCATATACAAATAAGAATAATTGCGCCAGCCTACGCCAACTTATTTCTGTCGGATCGACATGCGTCAATGAACCGGGTCCTTTTTTGGACGCAGTACTTGACGATATCTTCATGATCTGGCAAGATTCTGTTGATTCGTTACATCAATTCATGTCTGATCTGAATGACAATAATATTAACATCCATTTGACATATCATTTTGATAGGTCTACTATAGAATTCTTGGAAGTTAGGATCACTCGTGAAGACCAAGACTGCTTACAGACTGATCTTTTTCATAAGCCGACATCTGTTAACGCACTTTTGCATGGGTATATTGTTTTTTTATGGTTTTTTATGTTTTATTTTTTACAGGAGGACAAGGGCTTCGATTGGATTGGGAGTTTAATAAAAATGGCAAACCTGTGTGTTTTATTATTTCATTAAAATACTTTATTCTACGTGTGTTTGTTTATTTAACCCTTTACAAACTTTAGGATTAGTAATGGATAGGTGTCTTCTTGACATCTCTCCATCACTAATCCAGGCTTAATGTCACCTTACAATACAAAGGTGACATTAACCCCTTATTACCCCATATGCCATCGCTACAGTGCAGTGGGAAGAGACAGGTTAAGTGCCAGAATTGGCGCATCTTACAGATGCGCCTTTTCTGGGGTGGCTGGGGCCAGATGTTTTTAGCCGGGGGGCAATAACCATGGTCCCTTTCTAGGCTATTAATATCTGCCCTCAGTCACTGGCTTTCCCTCTCTAGCGCACAAAATTGCCCGGAGCCCACGCCATTTTTTTCCATTAAAACATTCTTTTATTAAATACAGGTCCCAAATTTTCCACACACATACTACTAACAGTAATAGACACTGACATATATAAATCTAACTGTTCTGCATGGGTTTGCTGTATGTAAACCATGTCTCCTATCCTGTCGGCTTCTGCAATGATTTTACAGAATCCGACAAATGAATTAAAGGCTATTCTTCTATCTATCTCTCTATGAAATATAAAGATATATATACAGTACAGACCAAAAGTTTGGACACACCTTCTCATTCAAAGATTTTTCAGTATTTTCATAACTATGAAAATTGTACATTCACACTGAAGGCATCAAAACTATGAATTAACACATGTGGAATTATATACTTAACAAAAAAGTGTGAAACAACTGAAAATATGTCTTATATTCTAGGTTCTTCAAAGTAGCCACCTTTTGCTTTGATGACTGCTTTGCACACTCTTGGCATTCTCTTGATGAGCTTCAAGAGGTAGTCACCGGAAATGGTCTTCCTACAGTCTTGAAGGAGTTCCCAGAGATGCTTAGCACTTGTTGGCCCTTTTGCCTTCACTCTGCGGTCCAGCTCACCCCAAACCATCTCGATTGGGTTCAGGTCTGATGACTGTGGAGGCCAGGTCATCTGGCGTACCACCCAATCACTCTCATTCTTGGTCAAATAGCCCTTACACAGCCTGGAGGTGTGTTTAGGGTCATTTTCCTGTTGAAAAATAAATGATGGTCTAACTAAACGCAAACTGGATGGAATAGCATGCCGCTGCAAGATGCTGTGGTAGCCATGCTGCTTCAGTATGCCTTCAATTTTGAATAAATCCCCAACAGTGTCACCAGCAAAGCACCGCCACACCATCACACCTCCTCCTCCATGCTTCACGGTGGGGACCAGGCATGTAGAGTCCATCCGTTCACCTTTTCTGCGTCGCACAAAGACACAGTGGTTGGAACCAAAGATCTCAAATTTGGACTCATCAGACCAAAGCACAGATTTCCAGTGGTCTAATGTCCATTCCTTGTGTTCTTTTAGTTCAAACAAGTCTCTTCTGCTTGTTGCCTGTCCTTAGCAATGGTTTCCTAGCAGCTATTTTACCATGAAGGCCTGCTGCACAAAGTCTCCTCTTAACAGTTGTTGTAGAGATGTGTCTGCTGCTCTGGTCTCTAATCTGAGCTGCTGTTAACCTGCGATTTCTGAGGCTGGTGACTCGCATAAACTTATCCTCAGAAGCAGAGGTGACTCTTGGTCTTCCTTTCCTGGGGCGGTCCTCATGTGAGCCTGTTTCTTTGTAGCGCTTAATGGTTTTTGCAACTGCACTTAGGGACACTTTCAAAGTTTCCCCAATTTTTCGGACTGACTGACCTTCATTTCTTAAAGTAATGATGGCCACTCGTTTTTCTTTACTTAACTGCTTTTTTCTTGACATAATACAAATTCTAACAGTCTATTCAGTAGGACTATCAGCTGTGTATCCACCAGATTTCTGCACAACACAACTGATGGTCTCAACCCCATTTATAAGGCAAGAAATCACGCTTATTAAACCTGACAGGACATACCTGTGAAGTGAAAACCATTTTCGGTGACTTCCTCTTGAAGCTCATCAAGAGAATGCCAAGAGTGTGCAAAGCAGTAATCAAAGCAAAAGGTGGATACTTTGAAGAACCTAGAATATAAGACATAATTTCAGTTGTTACACACTTTTGTGTTAAGTATATAATTCCACATGTGTTAATTTATAGTTTTGATGCCTTCAGTGTGAATGTACAATTTTCATAGTCATGAAAATACAGAAAAATCTTTGAATTAGAAGGTGTGTCCAAACTTTTGGTCTGTACTGTATGTGTCAATGACATATATATATATATATATATATATATATATATATATATATATATATGTATACACTGCTCAGAAAAATAAAGGGAACACTAAAATCCCACATCCTAGATATCACTGGATGAAATATTACAGTTGTAAATCTTTATTCATTATACAGTGGAATGTGTTGAGAGCAATAAAACAAAAAAATGATCAGTGTAAATCAAAATTAATATCACATGGAGGTCTGGATTTGGAATGATACTCAAAATCAAAGTGGAAAAAAATCAAATTACAGGCTAATCCAACTTCAGTGGAAATGCCTCAAGACAAGGAAATGATGCTCAGTAGTGTATGTGGCCTCCATGTGCCTGTATGACCTCCCTTCAACACCTGGGTATGCTCCTGATGAGGTTGCGGATGGTCTCCTGAGGGATCTCCTCCCAGACCTGGACTAAAGCATCCGCCAACTCCTGGACAGTCTGTGGTGCAACGTGACGTTGGTGGATGGAGTGAAACATGATGTCCCAGATGTGCTCAATCGGATTCAGGTCTGGGGAACGGGCAGGCAAGTCCACAGCTTCAATGCCTTCATCTTGCAGGAACTGCTGACACACTCCAGCCACATGAGGTCTGGCATTGTCCTGCATTAGGAGGAACCCAGGGCCAACCGCACCAGCATATGGTCTCACAAGGGGTCTGAGGATCTCATCTCGGTACCTAATGGCAGTCAGGCTACCTCTGGTGAGCACATGGAGGACTGTACAGCCCTCCAAAGAAATGCCACCCCACACCATTACTGATCCACTGGCAAACTGGTCATGCTGAAGGATGTTTCAGGTCTCCACGGCGTCTCCAGACTCTGTCACGTCTGTCACATGTGCTCAGTGTGAACCTGCTTTCAGCTGCGAAGAGCACAGGGCGCCAGTGGCGAATTTGCCAATCTTGTTCTTCTGTGGCAAATGCCAAGCGACCTGCACGGTGTTGGGCTGTGAGCGCAACCCCCATTTGTGGACGTCAGGCACTCAGACCTTCCTCATGGAGTCGGTTTCTAACCATTTGTGCAGACACATGCACATTTGTGGCCTGCTGAAGGTCATTTTGCAGGCTCTGGCAGTGCTCCTCCTGTTCCTCCTTGCACAAAGGTGGAGGTAGCAGTCCTGCTGCTGGGTTGTTGCACTCCTATGGCCCCCTCCACATCTCCTGGTGTACCGGCCTGTCTCCTGGTAGCGCCTCCAGCCTCTGGACACTACGCTGACAGACACAGCAAACCTTCTTGCCACAGCTCGCATTGATGTGCCATCCTGGATGAGCTGCACTAACTGAGCCACTTGTGTGGGTTGTAGAGTCCGTCTCATGCTACCACGAGTGTGAAAGCGCAACCAACATTCAAAAGTGACCAAAACATCAGCCAGAAAGCATTAATACTGAGATGTGGTCTGTGGTCCCCACCTGCAGAACCACTCCTTTATTGAGTTTGTCTTGATAATTGCCAATAATTGCCATCTGTTATCTATTCCATTTGCACAACATCATGTGAAATTGATTGTCAATCAGTGCTGCTTCCTAAGTGGACAGTTTGATTTCACAGAAGTTTGATTTACTTGGAGTTATATTCTGTTGTTTAAGTGTTCCCTTTATTTTTTGAGCAGTGTATATATAGACTTATCCTTTGTGTATATATCTATTCTATCTATTCTATATAACCTATTCTATACTGTACGTGGCAGATCATTGCCGCTTTTAATCTATCTAATTTAATATATTTATATATATATATATATATATAATATATAATATATATTATATATATATATATATACAGTATATACAGTATATATAGCGCTGGCAAAAATAAAGAGACCACTGCAAAATTTTCAGTTTGTCTAAGAAAACAAGTTCATAATCATTTAGAAACAACAATACTAATGTTTTAACTCGGGAAGAGTTCAGAAATTAATATTTTGTGGAATAACCATGATTTTTAATCACAGCTTTCATGTGTCTTGGCATGCTTCCCACCAGTCTTTCACAATGCTTTTGGGTGTCCTTATGCCACTCCTTGTACAAAAATTTAAGCAGTTCTTCTTTGTTTGATGGCTTGTGACTATCCATCTTCCTATTGATTACATTCCAGAAGTTTTCAATGGGGTTCAGGTCTGGAGATTGGGCTGGCCATGACAGGAATTTGATGTGGTGGTCCTTCATCCACACATTGATTGACCTAGCTGTGTGGCATAGCGCATTATCCTGCTGGAAAAACCAGTCCTCAGAGTTGGGGAACATTGCCTGAGCAGAAGTAATCAACTGTTTTTCCAGGATAACCTTGTATGCGGCTTGATTCATAGGTTCTTCGCAAAGATTAATCTGCCCAATTCCAGCCTTGCTGAAGCATCCCCAGATCATCACCGATCCTCCACCAAATTTCACAGTGGGTGCAAGACACTGTGGCTTGTATGCAGGGCCTAAGTCAGCACCCGGCGTACTCGGGCAAGTGCAGGTGCCGAGAGCAGGCGGGAGGGGCCCACTCGCCGTCGGGCACCCCGGCGCCCGTTAGCGGAGGAGAGCGGTGCCAATGCCACCACTGGCCCCCCGCTTGCTCAGGGCCCCTGTATCCAGCACAATATTTACCTCCCCGTGCCTCTGCAGCTCCGGGCTCCAGAGGGCGCCCGCGCTTCCTCTCACAGCAGAGCCTCTGGATGATGTCATCATTCAGCGGCCGGCTGTGGCAGAGAGAGAAAGCGCGGGCGCCGGTGATGCTGTGGGAGTGCCTGCAGTGCGGACGTCAGACAGGTGAGATGTGGTGTGTGTGTGTGTGCGTGCGCGCGCACGTGCGTATGTGTGAATGTGCAGACAGGTGAATGTTGATATGTGTGTCTGTGTGTGTGTGTGTGTAGGTGGAGGAGAAGGCAATGATGAGGAGAAGGCCATTATGGAGGTGATGGGGAGGTGATACGGCCTCTCCTGAGCCGTAACAATGCAGAGCGCAGCGCAGTGCAGAGGAGAGCTCCATATTTTGTATGGAGCATTGTATGGGGACAAGTATCCTGTATGGAGCAATTTATGTGGTCCAGTATTCTGTATGGAGCATTATATTGGGTCCAGCATTCTGTATGGAGCATTATATAGGGGATCGGGGGTGACATCCTGCATGGGGTATTATATGGGTGATGAGGGGAGACTATGTGGTGCACATAATATTGTATGGAGGACTTACTGTCCGGTCTGTACTGTGCGCTGTGAGAATTCGGCGGTTTCTGAGCTATTGTAGAATTTACAATAGATATCACTCATGTAATGTAAGAAGTGAAATGTTTGGCACTGTACTATACCCATATTTCTCTGCAGTATCTGTGCATCATGAATCGTGGTCTGTGTTAAAGGGGCCCATTGAGACTCTTTCGCCCGGGGCCCATAAAAAACTGGAGCCGGCCGTGCTTGTACGCCTCTCCATGTTTCCGTCTAACCATTAGACAACCAGGTGTTGGGCAAAGCTGAAAATTAGACTCATCAGAGAAGTTTACTTTACTCCAGTCCTGTATGGTCTAATCCTTATGGTCTTTGGCAAACTTCGGCCTTGCTCTCCTTTGCTTCTCATTGATGAAAGGCTTTTTTCTAGCTTTACATGACATGAGCCCTGCCTCTAGGAGCCTGTTACGAACTGCTCTTGCTGTGCACTTCACCCTAGCTGCCATTTGCCATTCCTTCTGTAGGTCACTTGATGTCATCCTGTGGTTGCTGAGTGACATTCGAATAAGATGATAGTCATCCCGGTCAGTGGAGAGTCGTTTTCGCCCTCTGCTGGTCTGTAGCTTTGTTGTTCCCAATGTCTGCTGCTTGACCTTGTTGATGGACTGCCATCTTAGAAATTTTAAGGATGGAGGCAACATGACGCTCACTGAATCCCTCTGCTTGTAAAGCCAAAATTGAGCCCTTCTTTTCCTCACTCAAGACTTTTCTTTTCAACTCTTTTGGCATGGTAAAAGTTATTTTTTTCATTCCTATTACTTTTGGGATATTACTAGCACTTGTTTTGCCATCCAGATTGTCCTATTGCAAGAGGATTGTGAATACCACAGCAGTGATTTTTATACTTTCCTTTGTTAAATAAGATTTGTTCAGGTGATCACCTAATCAGAAGCACATTAAGTAGAATGAGGTGTACTCTGGTTGGAATTCAACTGACACTGGAATGGAATGGCTGTCAGACATGTAGAGAAGCTGATTTTTATAAAACTATGCAGTGGTCTCTTAATTTTTGCCAGAGCTGTATGTATATATATAAACATGAAAATCTCATTATAAAGCCTTTTATTAAAAAACCTACAAAGTTGAAGATAAATATATATGATAAAGAGCCAAATAGAAGAAAATAGGAACAGTCAGTAGGTGCATATAGACAATCACATATGCATGCAGGCCCCTGAATGTCTACTCAGTCTGCATAACAAGACCCCCAAAGGGAGAGAAGGGAAAAAGAGATGTACAAGGGGGCACCTTCTTTTTACATACAGGGCCATATTTGCCACTAGGCACTGGAAGGCACGTGCCTAGGGCTCCGGGCTGCAGGAGGCGGCACCAAGACAGGGAAGAAAATGTTTTTATTTAATTTTTGTTTAACCTCCCCTTCGTTAGGAATGGGAGTGGGTCGGGGTCAGGAGGGGGCGGGTCTACCTCCATATTCATCTCGATGCAGGTGAGCCGCCCGCCAGGGCCGTGGGGGGTACTCGGCACCGAGCCCGTCGACTTCTAAGGGGATGTCACGGCAGCCACGGCTCTCTCCGTGGCCCTGGGCGCTCGCCAAAAAGGGGATATTTACAGGGGATTAGTGTTCGTATGATTATTCGTGATGCCACCTGTAGTTCCTGGTCAGAGTGACCAGCGCTGCTGTTCACGTCCTCTGGAAGGGATGGTGTTGTGCAGCTAGTTGGTGTACCTCCTACAGGTGAGGTAGTGTCCTTCCAGGGCAGGTAGATGTGGTAGTGCAGGGATTATGCTTGAGGATGTAGCAGAGGGGAGTATGAGACGCTGGAATGATTCTAGAGAGACAGTCCAAATGCAGTTTCAGGGTTTTTACTCACAATCTGTTGAGCTCCATACAGATGCCCGCCTCGCACTGTGTCCTCCAGGTGAGTGGTCCAGCAACCCTCAGGTAAATTGGTCGCACTTCCCAAGACTCCCGTTTCGTATGTTCCTTTCTGGCCTTCTATCTCTCCCTCTGTGCTATTACTCCTTACTTCCATGCACCTTCACCAGATCAGAGCTCTCAGACGAAGGGAGCTGTGAGCCCTTTCGGTAAACAGATCAACCCTTTATCTGCACGTACTTGACCCTGTAATGCTGCCTTCCGGTAGAGATGCAGGTGGTATATCGCAATGGCCCATGAAGTGACCACCGCCGTCGGCTTTGCTAGCAGAGCCTGGAGCTTTCCCGCTAGCCTAGGGGCCGTACCCCGTGTTGGCCTGGTCCTTCTAATCCTAGAAAGGGCTACAGCTTCAATCACTGCCTCTGCCCAGGACCCTCTCGCTTCTCTGGCAGTTGCTTCCCGAGATCAGCTCAGGAAAAGCCTCAGTTCAAGACTGGCTACAGACTAACTGTCTGCTCTCTCTCACAGGCAGCCTAAGTGCTGCCTAAGCTCCACCCACCCAGCTATACACCCTTTCCTAACCAGGCTGAGTCAGAGCATCCTCCCTAAGGGTCCGTCTGTACGCTCAGCTGGCATGGTGTCTGGATGCGGTGTTGGAGTCTAAGGGGTGCTTCCTCCTTACCTGAGAGTCAGGTGTCACACCTCAGGGCGAGATGCAACACCTCTGTGGCGACTGGACCCTCAGGGGTGCCACACAGGGAGCTGACTGACCCAGGAAGTAGTGGCGCCACAACTTTCAGGGTCAGAGATGTCCCTGCATCCGAGGTGCTGCAGCGCCTCTGTATGTGAGGAGGATGAGATCATCTCTCATTGCAGACATCACAGCAGAGGAGGATAAGGAAGAAAACATGGGAGGACACAGAATCAGGTGAGCGCTCATGTAGCTGAAGATGGGGAGGCTGGTGACAGGGGAGGCTGCTGCTGTATACTGGTGAAAGGAGGCTAGTGACGGGAGGCTGTGCTGTATACTGGTGAGAGGAGGCTGGTGACAAGGAAGCTGCTGCTGTATACTGGAGATAGTAGGCTCGTGACAGAGGAGGCTGCTGCTGTATACTGGTGAGAGGAGGCTGGTGACAGGGGAGGCTGCTGCTGTATACTGGTGATAGGAGGCTGAAGACAGGGGAGGCAGCTGCTGTATACTGGTGAGAGGAGGCTGGTGACAGGGGAGGCTGCTGTTGTATACTGCTGAACAGGGTAGGCTAATGACAGGGGAAGCTGCTGCTGTATACTGATGAACAGGGGAGGCTGCTGCTATACACTGGTGACAGGGGAGGCTGGAGCTGCTGAATACTGGGCAATAGGGGAAGCTGGTGCTGCTATATACTGGTGAACAGGGGAGTCTGGTGCTATACAGGATGGAGATTTGGGGGAAGCTGATGCTTTAGAATGGGGATTAGGGGCATAATCCTACAGAATAGATTTATTGGTGCTATAAAGTAAAATCTACTTTATTTAATATGCATATGAGGGTGTTTCGCAGAACTCTCGTATTTGTATACTAAAGCTTGTCTTTATTGTCAGCGCTCCTTTAGTAAAAGTGAGTGCTGTCTAAAATCAGCTTGCATGTCTGTGGTTACTCACTGAGGCTGGTTTTACACTAGTGTTTTTTTCAAGTCAGGCAAAATCAGGTTTTTCAGCCAAATCCTGATCCTTTCAGGATCCAGTTTTTTGTCCATTCACTTTAATGGTGTCAGGAAGTAACCTGAAGTAACTGGATTCTACCTCACACCATTAACCCCTCTCTGCCATCCGACGTACTATCCCGTCCATGAATCCCGGGACAATCTGACCATGGACGGGATAGTACGTCGAAGCGATTGGTCACGGACAGCTCCCGGCACATTAATCCCTGGCACACAGCGAGCAAACATGATCGCGGTGTATCGGGGCACAGGGGAGCATCGCACAGGGAGGGGGCTCCCTGCGTGCTCCCCTGAGACCCTCAGAACAGCGCGATGTGACCGCGCTGTTCTGAAGGCCTCTTCCCTGCAGGACCCTGGATCCAAGATGGTCGCCGGGTCCTGCTGAGAGCAGGTGCTGAGGAAGCCTGCAGCACTGCCTGTGAGATCGCTGGTCTCACAGAGTGCTAGGCACACTGTGAGACCAGCGATCTGACCCTATACTGTAATGTCCCACCCTGGGACAAAGTAAAAAAGTAAAAATAACAAGTGTAAAAAAAAAATTCCAAAATAAAGGAAAAAAAAAATATTCCTCAATAAATTAATTTCTTCCTGTAAATAATAAAAAAAAGAAACCAATAAAAGTATACATATTTGGTATCGCCGCGTCCATAACGACCCGCCCTATAGAACTGTCCCACTAGTTAATCCCTTTAGTGAACCCCTTAAAAAAAAAACAAAGCAAAAAATCAATGCTTTATCATCATACCGCCAAATTTTCTTATATAAAATTGTTTTTATTGTATAAAAGCGCCAAAACATTAAAATATTATATAAATGAGGTATCGCTGTAATAGAACTACCCCGAAGAATAAAACTGCTTTATCAATTTTACCACACGCGGAACGGTATAAACGCCCCCCCCAAAAGAAATTCATGAATTGATGATTTTTGTTCATTTTAGCCTCCCAAAAATCGAAATAAAAAGCGATCAAAAAATGTCACGTGCTTAAAAATGGTAACAATAAAAATGTCAATTCGTACCGCAAAAAATAAGACCTCAAATGACTCTGTGGGCCAAAATATGCAAAAATTATAGCTCTCAAAATGTGGTGATGCAAAAACTATTTTTTGCAATAAAAAGCATCTTTTAGCGTGACAGCTGCCAATCATAAAAACCGGCTATAAATAGTAAATCAAACCCCGCTTTAACACCCTCTTAGGGAAAAATAATAAAATTAAAAAAATGTATTTATTTCCATTTTCCGATTAGGGTTAGGGTTGCGCCTAAAGTTAGGGTTAGGGTTGCGCCTAAAGTTAGGATTAAGGTTAGGGTTGGGATTAGGGTTAGGGGTGTGTTAGGGTTAGGTTTGTGGTTAGGTTATGGTTAGGGTTGGGACTAGGGTTAGGGTGTGTTGGGGTTAGGGTTGGAGTTAGAATTGGAGAGTTTCCACTGTTTAGGCACATCAGGGGCTCTCCAAATGTGACATGGCATCTGATCTCAATTCCAGCCAATTCTGCGTTGAAAAAGTCAAACGGTGCTCCTTCACTTTTGAGCTCTGCAATGCGCCCAAACAGTAGTTTACCCCCACATATGGGGTATCGGCGTACTCAGGACAAATTGCACAATAACTCTTGGGGTCCAATTTCTACTGTTACCCTTGGAAAATAAAAAATTGGGGCGAAAATATCATTTTTGTAAAAAAAAATGATTTTTTTTGTTTTTACGGCTGTACGTTATAAACTTCTGTGAAGCACTTGGGGCTTCATAGTGCTCACCACACATCTAGATAAGTTCCTTGTGGGGTCTATTTTCCAAAATGGGGTCACTTGTGGGGGGTTTCCACTGTTTAGGCACATCAGGGGCTCTCCAAATGCTACATGACGCCCGCAGACCATTCCATCAAAGTCTGCAATCCAAAACGTCACTACTTCCCTTCCGAGCCCCGATGTGTGCCCATACAGCATTTTTTCCCACATATTGTGTATCAGCGTACTCAGGACAAATTGAACAACAACTTTTGGGGTCCAATTTCTCCTGTTACCCTTGTGAAAATAAAATATTGGGGGCGAAAAAAATCATTTTTGTAAAAAAAAAAAAGGGATTTTTTATTTTTACGGATGTACGTTATAAACTTCTGTGAAGCACTTCGGGGTTCAAAGTGCTCACCACACATCTAGATAAGTTCCTTGGGGGGTCTATATTCCAAAATGGGGTCACTTGTGGGGAGTTTCAACTGTTTAGGCACATCAGGGGCTCTCCAAACGTGACATGACGCCTGCAAACCATTCCATCAAAGTTTGCAATCCAAAACGTCACTACTTCCCTTCCGAGCCCCGACGTGTGCCTATACAGTAGTTTTCTCCCACATATTGGGTATCAGCATACTCAGGACAAATTGGACAACAACTTTTTGAGGTCCAATTTCTCCTGTTACCCTTGTGAAAATAAAATATTGGGGGCGAAAAAATCATTTTTGTAAAAAAAAAAGGATTTTTTATTTTTACAGCTGTACGTTATAAACTTCTATGAAGCACTTCGGGGTTCAAAGTGCTCACCACACATCTAGATAAGTTTCTTGGGGGGTCTATTTTCCAAAATGGGGTCACTTGTGGGGGTTTCCACTGTTTAGGCACATCAGGGGCTCTCCAAACGCGACATGACACCCATTCCATCAAAGTCTGCAATCCAAAACGTCACTACTTCCCTTCCAAGCCCTGA
>JARQOD010000001.1:94798555-95017384 GCA_033576555.1 Oophaga sylvatica
AAATAATAATTTTTTATTATAAATTGGTTGTATTCTATAAAAGCGCCAAAACATAAAAAATGATATAAATGAGGTATCGCCATAATCGTACTGACCCGAAGAATAAAACTGTTTATCAATTTTACCACACGCGGACGGTTAAACGCCTCCCCAAAAGAAATTCATGATTTTTGTTCATTTAACCTCCCAAAAATCAAATAAAAGCGATCAAAAATGTCACGTGCTCAAAAATGATACCAATAAAAACGTCACCTCGTCCCGCAAAAAAAAAAGCCCTCACATGACTCTGTGGGCCAAAATATGAAAAAATTTGGCTCTCAAATGGGGGTGATGAAAAAACTATTTTTTGCAATAAAAAGGGGTCTTTTAGCGTGACAGCTTGCCAATCATAAAAACCGCATAAAATAGTAAATCAAACCCCCCTTTATCACCCCTTAGTTAGGGAAAAAAATAATAAATTAAAAAAAATGTATTTATTTCCATTTTCCCGTTGGGTTGGGGTTGCTGCTAAAGTTATGGTTAGGGTTTGGCGCTAAAGTTAGGATTAGGGTTAGGTTAGGGTGTGTTGGGGTTTAGGTTTGTGGTTAGGGTTGGGACTAGGGTTAGGGGTGTGTAGGGGTTAGGGTTGGAGTTAGAATTGGGGGGGTTTCCGCTGTTTAGGCACTCAGGGGCTCTCCAAATGTGACATGGGTCTGATCTCAATTCCAGCCAATTCTGTATTGAAAAAGTAAAACGGTGCTCCTTCACTTCTGAGCTCTGCCATGCGCCCAAACAGTAGTTTTTCCCCCACTTTTGGGGTATCAGGGGTACTCTGGACCCCCAAGAGTTATTGTGTAATTTGTCCTATTTCTTCTTGTTACCCTTGGGGAAAATAAAAAACTGGGGGGAAAAATATCATTTTTTTAAAAGAAAAAAATGATTTTTTTTTTTTTTCGATTGTATGTTATAAACTTCTGTGAATCACTTGGGGGGTTCATAGCGTCACACAAAATCTAGATAATTCCTTGGGGTCTATTTTCCAAAATGGGGTCACTTGTGGGGGGTTACACTGTTTAGGCGCATCAGGGGCTCTCCAAATGCGACATGACACCCCCAGAACATTCCATCAAAGTCTGCAATCCAAAACGTCAATACTTCCCTTCCGGCCCCAACGTGTACCATACGTTTGTTTTCTCCCACAATTGGGGGATCAGCGTCTCATGACAAATTGGACAACAACTTTTGGGGTCCAATTTTCCTGTTACCCTTGTGAAAATAAAATTTTTGGGGGCGAAAAAAAAACATTTTTGTTTAAAAAAAAAAGGATTTTTTATTTTTACAGCTGTACGTTATTTAAATTTTGTGAAGCACTTCGGGGTTCAAAGTGTCACCACACATCTAGATAGTTCCTTTTGGGTCTATTTTTTCCAAAATGGGGTCATTGTGGGGGGTTTCCACTGTTTGGTGCACCAGGGGCTCTCCAAATGCGACAGACACCCCCAGACCATTTCATTCAAAGTCTGCAATCCAAAACGTCCTCTTCCCTTCCGGCCCCGGTTTTTCCCATACAGTAGTTTTCTCCCACATATTGGGTTCAGCGTATCAGGACAAATTGGACAACAACTTTTGGGGTCCAATTTTCCTGGTTTTCCCTTGTTAAAATAAAATTGGGGGAAAAAAAATCATTTTTGTAAAAAAAAAAGGATTTTTTTTTTTAGGCTGTACGTTATAAACTTTGTGAAGCATTCGGGGTTCAAAGTGCTCACCCACATTTGATAGTTCCTTGTGGGGTCTATTTTCCAAAAGGGGTCACTTGTGGGGGGTTTCCACTGTTTGGGCACCAGGGCTCTCCAAATGGGGGAAATGACACCCCAGCCATTCCATCAAAGTCTGCAATCCAAAACGTAAATACTTCCCTTCCGACCCTGACGTGTTCCCATACAGTATTTTTTTCTCCAACATTTGGGTTTATAAAGGTACTAGGACAAATTGGCCCCCAACTTTTGGGGTCCAATTTTCCTTGTTACCCCTGTGAAAAAAATTTTTTGGGGGGCCGAAAAAATCATTTTTGTAAAAAAAAAAAGGATTTTTTATTTTTTTCGGCTGTTCGTTATAAACCTTCTGTGAAGCACTTCGGGGTTCAAAGGGGCTCACCACACATCTAGATAATTCCTTGTGGGGTCTATTTTAAAAAATGGGGTCACTTGTGGGGGTTTCATTTTTTTGGCGAATCAGGGGCTCCCAAATGCGACATGACACCCCCGGGAAACCATTCCTCAAAGTTGTATCCAAAACGTCACTATTTTCCCTTCCGATCCCGCGTGAAAACCCTACAGTAGTTTACTCCCACAATTGGGTTCAGCGTACTAGGGACAAATTTGGGGAAAAATTTTGGGGTCCAATTTTCTCCTGTACTCTCGGGAAAAAAAAAAATATTGGGGACAAAAAAAATCATTTTTGTAAAAAAAAAAAAAGATTTTTTTTTTTTACAAGCTGAAAGTTTTTAAATTTTCGTGAAAGCACTTGGGGGTTTTTCAAAGTGCTCCCACACACCTAGTTAAGTTCCTTGAGGTGTCTAGTTTCCAAAATGGTTGTCATTTTGTTGGGGATTTCCAAATGTTTAGGCATCAGGAGCTCTCCAAAACGACATGGATCCACCAAATTTCTGGGTTGAAAAAGGTCAACGGCGCTCCTTTCCCTTCCAAACTCTGCAATGCCCTAAACAGTGGTTTACCCCCATTTATGGGGTTTCAGCATACTCAGGACAAATTGAAAAATAACTTTTGGAGTCTTGTTCCCTTGGGAAAATAAAAATTGGGGGGGGGGAAAAAGATCATTTTGTGGAAAAAAATATGATTTTTTTTTTTTAAGGCTCTAGGGTTATAAACTTGTGTGAAGAATTTGGGGTTAAAATTTTGCTCAAAAAGAAATAGATAAGTTCCTTAGGGGGTTAGTTTCCCAAAGGGGGTCACTTGTGGGGGGTTTCCACTGTTTAGGCACAACGGGGCTCTCCAAATGCAACATGGGTCCAATCTCAATTCCAGCCCAAATTTTTGTTTGGAAAAAGTCAAATGGTGCTCCTTCCATTCCGGCTCTGCTTGTGCGCCCAAACAGGGTTACCCCCACATGGGGGTATCAGCTTTACTCAGGAAAAAATTGGACATCAACTTTGGTGGTCCAATTTCTCCTGTTACTCTTGGGGAAAAAAAAAATTAGTGCCCTAAAAACTAATTTTTGTGGAAAAAAATGGATTTTTTTATTTTCATGCTCGGGCTTTAACTTGTGTGAAGCACTTGGGGGTTCAAAGTGCTCCCAAAAGATAGTTTAAGCCCTTAGGGGGTTTTAGTTTCCAAAAAGGTGTCAATTGGGGGGGGTTTTCCACTGTTTAGGCACATCGGGACACTGCAAACAGAAAATGACCCCCTTCAAGTCGCTTTCCAAAACGTTACTTTTCTTTTCCAAGCCCGTCGTGCGCCCACCCAAAACAGTCCCCCCCCCCCAATATGGGGTATTCAGCGTACTCGGCAAATTGGAAAACAACTTTTGGGGTCCAATTTTCCTTTGGGAAAAAAAAAAATTTTTGGGGGACTAAAAAATCATTTTTGGAAAATTGTTTTTTTATTTTTCGACCCGGGCATTATAAACTTTTGTGAAAAAATTGGGGGTTCAATGTGCTAACAACGATTAGTGGTTCCTTAGGGGGTCTTGGGTTTCAAAATTTGGTGTACTTGTGGGGGGGTTTCCACTGTTTAAGAAAAATTAGGGGCTTCCAAAAAAGGACATGGCGCCCAATCTCAATTCCAGCCAATTTTAGTTGAAAAAAGTAAAACGGCGCTCCTTCCCTTACGAGCTCTGCCGTGTGCCCAAACAGTGGTTTTCCTCCACATATTGGCTATTGGCTTTATCAGGAGAAATTTAACAAAAAAACCTTATTGTCCTTTTTCCTTTTACCCTTGTGAAAATAAAAAAAAAGTTTTTTGTAATAGATTTTTTGTGGTTAAAAAGTTAAAAAATTTATTTTTTCCTTCCACTTTTGCTTCAGCCCCTGTGAAGCACCTAAAGGGGGTTAATTAAATTCTTGAATGGGTTTGGAGTACCTTGGGGGTGGCAGTTTTTAGAATGGTGTCACTTTTGGGTATTTTGCTAAAGCCTTCAAATTGACTTCAAATTTGAGGTTGTCCCTAAAAAAAATGGCTTGTAAATTTTGTTTTTAAAAATGAGAAATCGCTGGTAAAATTTTTTTTTTAACCTTTAATTTCCAAGAAAAAAAAAATTTGGGTTCCAAAATTTTTGTGTTGTAAATTTGACTGGGGAAATGTTATTTTAAAACTATTTTGTGTGATATATTCCCCTGTTTTAAGGAAAAAAAATTCAAAGTTTGAAAATTGCTAAATTTTTCAAAATTTTCGCCTTTTTTGCGTTTTTTTCAAAAAAAAACCAATTATATGGAAGAAATTTTCCACTAACGTGAAGTAACAATATGTCACGAGGAAAAAACAGTTCAGAATTGCGAAGATCCGTTGAAGCGTTCCGGGTTTTTAAAAACCTCTATAAAGAGACAGTGGTCAGAATTGTAAAAATTGGCCCGGTCATTAAACGTGCAAACCCCCTTGGGGGTGAAGGGGTTAATATTGAGCAGAATTAATTATGATGACATCACACTTATACGCATGAGCCACCACATAGCCTCCCTATATAACGCATGAGCCCCACACACAGCCTTCCAATATACAGATGAGCCCCTACACACACCTCCTATATACAGAGAAAACAAAAAACAAGAAACAAATATCCTAAAATAAAATAAAAAATATATTGCAAAAAATGCATGAAGGTAGTAATAATAATAAGGTATTTGGTAAATATAAATTTTGATCAAAAGAATGTACAAGCCATCACGCCACATCAAGGCAACCCTTTGTGGGGACAGTCCTAACTCTTGTATTAATTTTTCAGCCTCCCTATAAACAGCCTGAGCCCCCACACAGCCTCCCAATATATGTAAGGAAGGAGACCGGGCTGTGGGTACCTAATGAGACACCGGGTCCGGAACTGCCGAGGCTGCATCCAGTGTTGCAGGGGGGAAATGGGAGTAGGAAAGTACCCTAGACCTAGAGAAAGGGGCGTGGGTAAGCAAGGGGGAAGAGGGAGAGAGAGCAGGAAACCGGTGGGTGTCTGCAGAGCAAGTTGTAAGCGCAGAGCAGAGACCAAGGATGGGGTCAGTGAGGACTCCTGGATACGTTGGGTGCACAGAGAGACGGGCACCGAGTGAAGCAGCGCTGTGAGGTGTTCAGGTACCAGCAGGTGTACTGAGGGACTTGTGCCAAGTGAGACATCGTGGTGTGTGCATCCAATTGTTGGTGGGTGCGCAGAGGAGCACATGCCGAGTAGGACTTGTACGGAGCTTCATAATTTGGCTCTTTAGTTCAATGGACTAGGGGCTCAGCAGGCAAAACCGGTGTGACCGCCTGCTGCGCCAGAAGCATGACCATGTGTTGAGCGGGGAAGCGTGGAAGAGGAACGCAGTGTCGGCCTCCGTCGGCATTCCATCATCTATTGGACTGCAAGCGACTAAAGGACAGCGGAGTATCACGATAAGTTAAGTTGATAGACTGTTGCGTTGTATCAATAACACTGTTTTCCCCCTTCCTGTTATCTCCCTGTGAGGAGTTCATTATTGTTAATTAAACCGCACACCTGTTAACCTTGCTCTGCGCCTTTGCTTTACTGCATCAGTTACCTGGATTACATATACAGTATGAGTATGAGTCCCCACATTGCCTCCAATATACAGTAGACCCCCACACAGCAACCATATATTCAATATGAACCCCCACATAGTCTCACTATATACAGCATTGAGTCCTCACACAGCCTCCCTATATACAGCATAAGCCCCCACATAGCCTCTTAATTTCAGTACAGTATGAGCCCACATAGCCCCTTATATTACAGTATGAAACCCCACTGAGCCTCCAATATACAGTATGAGTTCCACACAGCCTCCTATTATGTATGTAAACATCCCATATACATATGAGAGAAAATAACAACATATTACTTTCTCCCATTCCCTCAGCGCTCTGCTCCTGTCTCCGTGTGCTGACTCTCGCAGCAGCAAGATGAAGAAAAATCATATCGCATTTGCTGTCTCACATGCTCATTGGTGGAAGAAAGGAAGCCGGTGGCCCCATCCTCACCGCTATCTGCCTCCCATGGATTTAGATAGCGTTGAAAGTGGGAAGCAGCAGACGGGCGGCATAGGGCTTGGTGCAGTTTGCGCAGCTCTGCCATACAGCATACAGTAGTGATGAAACAGAAACAACTTGTGATTATTAACTGGGCTGTCATGCTTTTCATTTAGCAAATGAAGGAAAAAGGGATTCCAGCTTCAATTAAAATCTCATCTTTATTGATTCATAAAAAACAATGATAATGGCATGCTCCTGGACAAGCCTGCAGGACAAGGTTACGTGTTTCGACACAGGATCTTTATCACAGTATATTATATCCCGTGATCGAAACGCGTAACCTTGTCCTGAGCTTGTCCAGGAGCATGGGCCATTATTCATGTTTTTATGAATCAATAAAGATGAAAGATTTATTGAAGCTGGATCCCTTTTTTCCTTAAATTTTTTCATGTATCTTCAGTTTGATCAAGCGGAGGATCCGTGCTTCTACAAACCGGTGAGTGGTTAGCGTTCTTACATTTTCATTTAGCACCTTGATGCCATGGCCATTAGTAGACATGGCATGTAAGGTGTTTGACAGAAGGAGACAGCTTCCTCTGTGAAGTCTATTAACGTTACAATGCACATTCCCAATGGTAGTTGGTGGCTAACAAAAGTCTCCATGTCAGAGGCACTGACAGGCAATACTGCTATTATAAAAAACATAATCTCAGACACAGACATATAGGATATATTAATATGTCATACGTATTGTCCACACCAGGACAAAATAGGGAAAATACCCAATTGGAGCTCCTAAATGCAACTCATAACACCAAAGAACTGGAGTAAAACACCATCAAATATATAAATAGTTTTTTATTATTAATACTAAGTGAAAAAAATATTAACATTGTAATACAAAATCGTATAGAAGTTGATATAAAACTCAAAGCAGTCCTTGAAGTGGCATGAGAACTGCTGCTAGATGTACCACATGACTGCACAGCGATCAACAAAAGGGTGAGAAGGGGAATCTCTATTTGTAAAATAATATACGTCAGCATATCACATAATTAGTACGAATAACAATGACATGAATATAAATCATTTTCCCCATATGATGACATAAGATGCACTCTCATACACCATGTAGTATAATAAGTGCAAGTGCACCCTAATCAAGGTCCAGATCCCTGATCTGGCAGTGAGGGGGCAACAAATAACAAAATTGCACCACAGTGGTTAATATGACAACTCACCCATGTTGAAAACGCTGTGCAGGAACGCGCCCCGACGCGCGTTTCGCAGTCGCTTCCTCGGGGGGCTGGTATGGTATTTTTTTTTCACTTAGTATTAATAATAAAAAACTATATATTTGATGGTGTTTTGCTCCAGTTCTTTGGTGTTATAAAATACTGCTATTATAGTATAATAAGTATTCAAAGTAATGCACAACCAATCAAGAAACTTCTCCAATTTCCCAGAAGTTACAAAATGTGTCCCATAAAAATACATATTTGGCATTGCTGCAATTATAACAAACACATCTAGTGTGGTGTTAGAAAAAAAAATCATACACTTCATAATGTTAATAAAATCGCAAACTGTCCCACAAAAAAAGCATGCATTCGTTTTCATGTGGCAGGATTAAAAAAAATGTGGTTTTTCCTCTTAAAATATTATTTTCAAAAAATGTAAACAATAAAAATAAAATTTTAATTTTTTTGTAGACGAGGGGTCCCGTGTACTTTTCATACTAGCTTAGGTAAAGCCGGCGGCTGGGGGCCAAAGTTAATATTCTGGAAAGGAGCCGATAGCCATAAAGGTTCCCATGCTATTAATATCATCTCACAGCTGTTTGATTAGCCTTTACTTGTTATTGTAATGGAGAGCCCACCTAAAATGACTTGGGGTCACCTCTACATTCACTAACAAGCAAAGGCTAAACAGAAAGCTGCGGGCTGATATTAATAGCCTAAGAAGGGGCCATGGAAATTGGTCTCCTCCCAGATTAAGAACATCAGCCGCCCCAGAAATGGTGCAACCATAAGATTAACTAATTCTGGCTCTTTGCCTCATTTTTACCACTTGCACTGGTGTGGTGGCAAGTGGGGTAATATTTGTGGGGTTGATATCAGCATTGTAATGTCAGCTGACATCAAGTCCAGTGGTTAGTAATGGAGGCATCTATAAGATGCCCTCGTTACTAACCCTGTAGTAAAAATTAAATAAAGACACACAGAAAAAATCCTTTATTTGAAATAAACACTCCCCACCCTCTTTTACCATTTATTACTGTAAAATTAAAAATAATAAAACACCATATTCCTCACCTGTTTACCGATAATCCATATGTCCCACAAAGAGATCAAATCTGCTTAATCTGGATTGTACATCTGAGTGGTGGCATGATGCAGCCCCTCAGCCGTGAATCCAGGAGACACTGAGCTGAAACTGAAAACCGCTGCCAACAACAGGTGGTAACCTCAATGACACCACTACAGGTCACTGAAGCTGCCAGACCCAGCTCAGTGTCTCCTAGATTCAAAGCTGAGTGGTCGCATCATGTCACCACTAAACCAAGTAATCCAGATTCAGCAGAGTTTGGAGCACGTCGTGGGAAATAAAGGATTATCGTTGGACAGGTGAGCTATGGTTTTTATTATTTTTAATTTTACATTAATAAATAGGTGAAAGATTGTGGGGAGTGTTTAGGTCAAATAAAGAAATCTGTATTTTTATTTTGAATAAAGGACTTTTCTCTGTGTCTGTGTTTTTATTGCATTTGACTACGGTGTTAGTAATGGGGGTAGTCAAATGCTTCTCTCTATTTCTAACCTGTGGGCTTGAAGACAGCTGACATTACAAAGTTTGACTTCAACCCCACAAATATTACCCCACTTGCCACCCCACCAGGGAAAGTGGGAAGAGCCGAGCAAATCTCCACAACTGGCGCATCTAACAGATACACCTTTTCTAGGGTGGCTGCGGGCTGCTATTTTAGGTTGGGGAGGTTCAATATCCATTGCCCCTACCCAGCCTGAGATTACCAGCCCCCAGCTGTCTGCTTTAGCTTGGCTATTGTCAAACATGAGGGGGACCCCACACCGGTTTTAAAAAATTATTTATTTAAATAATTAAAAAAAAAACAGCGTGGGGTCCCCTCTATTTTTGATAACCAGCCAAGATAACGCTGACAGCTGAGGGTACAGCCCACAGCTGTCGGTTTTAACTGTGCTGGTTAGCAAAATAGAGTGGACCCCACGCCATTTTTAAATTTTATTTATTTATTGCACAAGCGCCAGCTGATGAATACTCTCATCATCATACGCCTGCTCTTGCTGCTAGTCGTGAAACTGGGAGTACGATGATGAGAGTACTCCTCTCGTCAGCTGACACCTGTGACAGGCAGTAATCTTTTTGCCACCAGTCACAGCTGCTGTAGCATTCTGACTGGCGGTAACAAACTTACTAGAGATGAGCAAACGTGCTCGGCAATGCTCGGCGCTCGCCCGAGCGTTGCTGTACTCGTGGTACTCGGTGAGCGCCGAGCATTTCCGGGATTATTCACCTGGAGCTCTGGTCCCCGCCCTGCATTTTAAAACAATGAAATTCTCCACTGCCAGGTGTTCGTTATCCTCAACACTGCAATTCTCCACTGCAGTTTCTTCAACCTCAACACTGAAATTCTCCACTGCAGGTTTTTCAAACTCAAGACTGACATTCTCCACTGCCGGGTCTTCATCCTCAACACTGACATTCTCCAATGCAGGTTCTTCAGGCTCAACAATTCACTGTGTAGCCAAACAATATTGGAGTACCAAATTACCAGGAACAATGCTTTTAGGTGGCCAACCAGTACTTTGGTTCAAAGGGTTATTGGGGTGTGGGTAACGTTGAGGCAGGGCAGTCCTTGCATTCGATGCCTAGGCAAACAGTATGGCAGTACCAAATAAAGCTTAATGGTTTCATGTGGCCATCCAGTATATTGCTTTAAAGGTTATTGGGGTGTGTGTTTTAATTACTAAGCCTAGTGCTATGTGTCAATGACAGCTGCTGACACCAAGCCCTAATCCCATTACCCTGATGCCACTGCTTCAGCATGAAAAAGGTGGTGTTGTGATTACATCACAAAACTTTTTTAAATATATTTTTTTCAAAAAGCCTTGATTGCTATACAAAAATGCATGCAAAAAATGCATACAAAAACGCACCAAAAATGCTTGTTTTTGCCGCAGCGTTTTTCCTGCCAAGAGATGCAGAAATTTCTGTAAGCAAGTACTCAACATAGCCTTAGGGGTTTTTATTCTTAAGAAAACTGTGGGCAGAAGATATAATTTGATCCTGTTATGCTCATTTATACCCAGGGGCGCAGCTATAATGAGGCGAGTTGAGCCTGTTGTCTCAGGCGGCAGGCAGCTGCTGTGCAGAGAGGGCGGCATATGCACTCTGCTACTCGCAGCACCTACAATTTAGCCACTGCACGCTACTCACAGCACCTACAATTTAGCCACAGTCACTGCTCTGCTACTCGCAGCATGTACAATTTAGCCACTGCATGCTACTTCATGTCACTCTGTGGAGCTGAAGTGGACCAGGAGAGCCCAGTGCCTGCAGCCATGACATTAGAACATAGACCTGATGGAAAGGTGGAGAGCAGCAAAGACCTGGAGAGGCAGCTTCCTCTCAGGGTGTGTGTTCTCAGGGAACTTCTCAAGACTGAGAGGGACTATGTGGGGACCTTGAACTGGAGTTTCTTGTCTCAGTGAGTTGTGTGATGGGGAAGGGGGAAGGGATGTCTTCTATCACTGCTCAGTCAGCCTGAGTAAAGTTGTGTTTCCACCATCAGTATTCCGTCAGTAATTGCTGCGTGTTTGACGCTGTGCGCTGGCGCAGCGTCAAACACGCAGCGTCCAGATGTTGCAGCATAGTGGAGGGGATTTCAAGAAATCCCGTCTCAGGCGGAAGACCTGCGTTAACGGACATGTGGAGCGTCTTTTCAGATCGCAGCATGTCCTATTCCCTTGCGGCTATTACCTGAACAGTAGCAACAAAAATGGAAGCAGCACTTCAAAAATAGTGCAAATTATAGGACTTTAATGGCCCATGTGGCGACGTTTTGGTTCATAGGGTTCATACTTACTGGAGAGAAAAACGGACCAGTGCAACCTGATTAAAAATCGGATTGCACTCGGACCAATGTTATGTAATAGCTGACTTCTCATTTGCGATTTTTTTCTCATCTGAAATCGGACTGAGAAAAAAATCCCTGCATGCTGCGATTTTTGGATGAGACTCGCCAATGCAAGTCAATGGGTGCGAGAAATAATCGGACAGCATTCGCACCATGCGAGTGCTGTCTGATTTATACGCACCGGTGTCCTTAGAAAAGCCGGCAATCCATTGTATACGTGTATACGAGGTGTGCGGAGCAGAGCCACATGTGTACGAGGTGTGCGGAGCCCTGTGAGTACGAGGTGTGCGGAGCCCTGTGAGTACGAGGTGTGCGGAGCCCTGTGAGTACAAGATGTGCGGAGCCCTGTGAGTACGAGGTGTGCGGAGCCCTGTGAGTACGAGGTGTGCGGAGCCCTGTGAGTACGAGGTGTGCGGAGCCCTGTGAGTACGAGGTGTGCGGAGCCCTGTGTGTACAAGGTGTGCGGAGCCCTGTGTGTACAAGGTGTGCGGAGCCCTGTGTGTACAAGGTGTGCGGAGCCCTGTGTGTACAAGTGTGCGGAGCCCTGTGTGTACAAGGTGTGCGGAGCGAAGTCACGTGTGTATGAGGTGTGCTGAGCCCTGTGTGTACGAGGTGTGCAGAGAGGAGCCGCGTGTGTACGAGGTGTGCGGAGCGGAGTCGCGTGTGTACGAGGTGTGCGGAGCGGAGCAACGTGTGTTCGAGGTGTGCGGAGCGGAGCCACGTGTGTTCGAGGTGAGCGGAGCCACGTGTGTACGAGGTGTGCGGAGCAGAGCCGCAAGTGTACCAGGCATACAAAGTGGAACCGGTGTTGTATGAGGTGTGCGGAGCCGTGCATGTACGAGGTCAGTGTATGGTGGGGAGCATTCATACCCTCCAACCGTCCCAGATCCAGCGAGACTGTCCCGATTTTGAGAGTCTGCCCCAGCCAGGAGCTTACTTTTCCCATGGACACAGGAGTACACGGCGGAGCACCGAGGAGCACTTTAAAACTCGCACATGACATTCCACTGGAAGCAATGTGCTGGAAGCTGACCGGAAATGAGGTAATTTCGGGAGGAGATTGTGATGGAACCATCATCACCATGTCCTCCTCCGACAGCGCGGACAGCAGAATCGCCTTGGAATCAGGGATGTCGGCCATGTGAGCGGATGCTGATATGTCCTGCATCGGGTGGCACAGGTGGGCATGACAATGGGAGCCGGACTGCTGTAGTATCTTTATAGAACCTTTCTTTGTCTCTGTTTCTTTCTCTCTCTGTTCTTTCTTTCTTTCCAATAGGGCAGCACGGTTGCTCAGTGGATAGCACTGCAGCCTTGCAGCGCTGGAGCCCTGGGTTTGAATCCTACCTAGGACAACATCTGCAAGGAGTTTGTATGTTGTTTTCATGGGTTTCCTCCTGGTACTCCGATTTCCTCCCACACTCTAAAAACATACAGATAGGGAATCTAGATTGTGAGCCCCATTGGGGACAGCGACGATAATGTGTGCAAACTGTAAAGCGCTGCGGAATATGTTAGCGCTATATAAAAATAAAGATTATTATTATTATTTCCTCTCTTTCTCTCTTTGTTCTTTCTTTCTTTCTTTCCCCTTTTCTTTCTCTCTCTCTGTTCTTTCTTTCTATGTTCTTTATTTCCCCTTTCTTTCTCTTTCTTTCTTTCTTTCTTTCTTTCTTTCTTTCTTTCCCCTGTTTCTTTCTCTCTCTCCGTTCTTCTTTCTCTCTCCGTTTTCTTTTTTCTCTCTCTATTCTTTCTCTCTGTTCTTTCTTTCTTTCTCTCTCCTTTCTTTTTTTATCTCTCTCTCTGTTCTTTCTTCTTTCTATCTCTCTCTCTGTTCTTTCTTTCCCCTTTCTTTCTTTCTATGTTCTTTATTTCCCCTTTCTTTCTTTCTTTCTCTCTGTTCTTTCTTTCTTTCCCCTCTTTCTTTCTCTCTCTGTTTTCTTTTTTCTCTCTCTATTCTTTCTCTCTGTTCTTTCTTTCTCTCTCCTTTCTTTTTTCTCTCTCTGTTCTTTCTTTCTTCTTTCTATCTCTCTCTCTGTTCTTTCTTTCCCCTTTCTTTCTATGTTCTTTATTTCCCCTTTCTTTCTTTCTTTCTTTCTTTCTTTCTTCTTCTTTCTTTCTTTCTTTCTTTCTTCTTTCTTTCTTTCTTCTTCTTTCTTTCTCTCTGTTCTTTCTTTCTTCCCTCTTTCTTTCTTCTCTCTTTCCCTCTTCTTTCTCTCTTCTTTCATCTTCTTCCCCTTTTTCTCTCTGTTCTTTCTCTTTTTCTTTTTCTCTGTTCTTTTTTTCCCCTTTCTTTCTCTCTCTGTTCTTTCTTTCTTTTTCTCAGTACCAGCCACTGACACTATATACAGAGCTCCTGTGTATAATGTCACTGGTAGTGTTGAGCGATACTGCCCGATATCCTAAAATATCGGATCGGATTGGATCAGCCTGATACTCAAAAAGTATCGGGTATCGCCGATTCCGATACCGGAAACACAATTCAAGTCAATGGGACAGAAATATCGGAACTAAAAAAACCTCCTTCTTTCCTTGTAAACACTAGATATACACACATAGAATACATATATATATATATATATATCTATACATGTCATTATGACATATATAAATATACATATATTTATAGTTCATACACTTCTACATAGTAAAATAGCCTCTGATTCAATTGCCGGGTAATGCCGGCTTTTGTGAAAATACAGAAGCACCCGACAAGAAATGACACATGGTTAACATAGAGTTAACCATGTCTTTTCATGTAGTTTAATATATGGTTTTCACAAACAATTACATGAGTGTATGTGTGCAAAATTTGACACATGTAGGGGTTAATTAAAGGTGTAAATTCGTTGTCAAAAACGGATTTTTTTTGCTACGAATTTACACCTTTAATTAACCCCAACATGTGTCAAATTTTGCACACATACACTCATGTAATTGTTAGTGAAAACAATATATCAAACAACATGAAATGACATGGTTAACTCTATGTAAACCATGTGTCATTTCATGTCGGCTTCTGTATTTTCACAAAAGCCGGCAATTGAATTAGCGGCTATTATACTATGTAGAAGTGTATGAACTATAAATATATAAATATATATATATATATGTGTCACAAATTCAATGACATGTATATATATATATATATATGAGGTGTAAAATTGTTGAAAAAAAATGCGTGGGCTCCCGCCCTATTTTCTCAACCAGACAGTCAAAGCCAGCGAGTGGGGGCAGATAATAATAGCCCAGAGAGGGACCATTATTTTTGGCCCCCCCTGGCTACTAACATCTGCCCCCAGACACCCCAGAAAAGGCAAATCTATGATTAAATTCGCCATTTCTGGCACTTTGCCCATCTATTCCCATTGCCCTTTAGCGGTGGCGAATGGGTTAATAAGGGGTTAAAGCCACCTTGCAATTGAAAGGTGACTTTAAGTCAGGTTTATAATTGAGAGCTGTCAATTAGACAACTATCAATTATTAATCCTATTGTATGAAATAAAAATAAAACACACACACTTTAATTAAAAATCATTTTAATGAAATAAACACAGTTTTTGACAATATTTTATTTTACTGCCATTCCTTGCGAAGCCCTTGTTCACCTGTAATAAAAATAAAATAATAAAGCAACATTATTCTTACCTATCCGATGTTCAGTCAGGTCCTCCGATGTAATCCTTCTGAAAGGGTTAATGTTTACTGCAGAGACTGCAGCTAATGCTGACAGTCTCACAGTAAACCCCAGACTGAATCATCTCCTCTCCTGGCTGACAGGAGAGGAAGTGGTTAGCATACTTGATTGCTTCCCACTTTCACTTCAGGTCAGCCAGGGACACCGCACTGCATCAGTGACGTCAGAGGGAATCCCGGCTGACCTGAAGTGAACTGATTAACAAAAATAGGGGATCACCTCTAAAAAAAATGGCGTGGGGTCCCCCCTATTTTTGTTAACCAGCCTGATAAAGCAGACTACTGAGACCTGGTTTTTCAGGCTGGTAAGGATCCAATATCCATGGACCTTGCAAGCCTGACAATACCAGGCCACAGCAGTCTGCTTAGCTTGGCTGGTTAACAAAAATAGGGGATCCCCTAAAAAAAAAATGGCGTGGGGATCCCCCTATTTTTGTTAACCAGCCAAGTAAAATGCAGACTGCTGCGGCCTGGTATTAAAAGACTGTCAAGGCCCATGGATTTTGGCCCTCAACAGCCTAAAAATACCAGGCTGCAGCAGCCCCACAAATGGCGCATCCAAAGATACGCCATTTGTGGCACTTTACCCGGCTCTTCCCACTTGCCCTGTAGCGGTGGCAAGCGGGGTAATAAGGGGTTAATGTCACCTTTGATTGATCGGTGACAATAAGCCCGGTTAAAAATGGAGAGGCGTCAATAAGACACCGATCCATTATTAATCATAGTTTGTAAATTTAAAAAAAAAAAACACAGCAAGAAAAAAGTATTTTAATGAAATAAAACACCACACAGTTTTCATTAATTTAATTTTATTTCACTCTCATTCCTGCTACGCCATCGTTCTCCTGTAAAAAAACAAAAATAACAAACCAACACAAATACTCCCTGTCCGACGCAGTCCAAGATAACGAGGGTCCCACGACGAGTCCAGCTCTGCTACATCTGGATGACAGGCTGAGCCTGACATCCACATAGAGCAGAGCTGCTTACCAGAGCTGCGTCCCCGGCGGTGACGTAATCCGGACTGGTTTACGACCAGCTGTCGCAAGAGTACAGCTGGCCGAGATTACCCAGTACCCGGCAGTCACTGCAGTTATCGCGAGATTCTGCACGTGACCGCCAGGGACAGGGTAATGGCGGCCATCCAGGAGGACGTGACCACCGGAGAAGGGGATCTTCTGCCAGGTAAGTGTTGACTCTGCTGAGTCCTGACACCTGACAGACCCGACCGACACTGACAGTGACAGTTTCGGGAAGTTCCTGTGTCCCGTACTTCGTTCTGTGACACAGGAACTCCCATAGACATTACAGGAAAACTCCGATTCCGGTATCCGATATGACAAAAATATCGGAACTCAGAATCAGAATTCCGATACAGCAAATATCGACCGATACTCGATATTTGCAGTATCGGAATGTCAATGTTGTGAATGTGTTGGAGAGGAGTTCTGAGCAGAAGCTCCCTCTGGTGGTTGCAGACAGTGCTGAACTATTTAGTGAAGATTGGCAATCAGGAGTTACAGACTGGTCCTATATAAGGGAGGTTCCCTCCCATCAGGGTTGCCGGTGATCAATTGTTCTTGTCTAACTGCTGTTGTTCCTGGTTCACTTGGAAGCCTGCTGAATCTTGCCTCTTCTCCTGCTCTCAGATAAGACATTTTCTGTTTTTATTTCTGTGCTTGCTTTTTGCATTGTTTCCTGCACTCTTGTGGAGGTCAGCCAGGTCCCTCCGGGGGCTTGTGCTCCTCTCAGTTTGTCTGAGCCTCTGTTATTTGTTCATTTGCCTTTTCCAGTTTTTTCAGTGGCTGCGGCTTAGTTTTGTTACACCAGAGAACTAATTTAGGTGGTAGAGGTCGTGTGATCTCAGGTGTTTTTGTAATTAGTAGAGTTGGTACTTTTTAGGGTTTTTTGGGATTGCAGTAAGTTTTCCTTCCTATCCTTTTCTGTCTAGGAAGTTTGGGCCCCAACGTTTGCTCTTACTATTTTCTGTCTGTGTTTGTGTTTCCTCTTGTCTAACCGCCATTACATGTTTGGGGGCTTCCTATGTTCTTTGGGGATCTGCTCCGGGGCAGATAGTTTTCCTCTTTCTATCTTTAGGTGTAGTTAGCTTCTCAGGCTGTGACGAGGCGTCTAGGACCAACGTAGGTACGCTCCACGGCTGCCTTTAGTTGTGGTGGTTAGTCAGGGTACTGCAATCCAGTAGATTCCAACCTCTCTGGTGTATTGCCGTTTTTGCCTGCTCTCCTCAGCTACCAAAACATAACAGCTCAACACTAGTCACTGGTGATCACTGTATTACCTGTACACTGACACTACATACAGAGCTCCTGTGTATAATGTCACCGTCTCCACCTTTTATCGGCGCCATCTTGTGACTGCAACTTCTGTCTGCGGGAAGTCAGAAGTAGCAGAAACCCTCTATCAGGCCACGTTCACACGTTCAGTATTTTACCTCAGTATTTGTAGGCCAAAACCAGAAGTGGAACAATCAGAGGAAAAGTATAATAGAAACACGTCACCACTTATGGATTTCTCACCCGCTCCCGATTTGGCTTACAAATACTGAGGTAAAATACTGACCAAATACTGAACGTGTGGATGTGGCTTTAGGCTGGTTTCACACATCCTTATATTTCCGGTAACGGAAAAACCGTTAGTGGAGATACCCGTGTCCATGTGTGTAATACGTGTGGCAACTGTGTGCCACATCAGTACCACACAGACGGCCGCCGGGGAAGAAGCGCTACAGTAAGCACTGTTCCCCGGCAAGGGGCGCACCTAAAATGAAACAAGTTGATCACTTCACCTCAGGAGTCACTGAAGTGTAAAGATCAATGTTTCAAATATATTCCTATTTAAAAGTGTATGTATTTTACATGTGCGTCAGGTTAGGCTAGTAAAGAGTAAACCAGATTTATTTGTACTGATTTTACTACGGGGGGGGGAGGCGCCATTTTGCAGTTCGCCTCAGGCAGCAGAGAGGCTAGGTTCACCCCTGTTTGTACCAACTACATATGCAGAATTGGTGCCATAGCGGCAGCACACAGAACAGTAAGGAACACATTGCTGGGATAAGGGTCTCAGCCCCTACATCATGTTGCTCTCAGATTACATAGCAAAAACCTGCTGACAGATTCCTTTTAATAAAGGAGATCAGAATTCATTAGGTGGTGTAGGGTATAATATTATTACAAAGAAGCTGAATATTTAGTCACTCCTGTCTATATAAGCCACACCAGTGGAAGACTCACTTCAATTTTTCCCACGTCCTGCTAAATGAATGAACAAAGGAGAAATCGAAATCAAATAAATTTTTGGTGTGACCTATCTTTGCCTTCAAATCAGCATCAATTCTTCTAGGTCCACTTTTACTTAAACAATTTTTTAAGGAATTCCACAAGAAAGTTGTTCCAAACATCTTGCAGAACTAACTACAAATCTAATGGAGATGTAGGCTTTTGCAAATCTTCATGTAATCTCATGAGAAACCTTTTAAAATTGCTACTTCCAGTAGGTGATACTAGAGTTCAAGTCCTCTTCCTCTCTAAGGCTACTTTCACACATCAGGCTTTTTGAATCAGGTGCCATCCGTCCTATGCCTGAAAGGACCGTTCCGGCGCTGATTTAAAAAAACTGATGCAACTGATCAGGTTTTTTGCCTGATCCGTCCTGACCTTTACAACCCGGAAATATAACATTTTCCATGTTGAAAATATAAGAGGAGAGAGAGAGAGAGAGAGAGAGAGATTTGTCAAGAAACTGGTCCGGTTCCATAGACTTTCATTGTTTCCGGCCGCCTGAAGTGCTGATTCAGGCACTGTCAGGCGTCTCCGGAAAAAAAAAAAACACGTTACAAAAACCGTCTTGTCCGGCCGCCGGAATGTACAATTCCGACGGATCCGGCCAAAAACGGATGCAACGCAGGGACATCAGGCGCGATCCGGCGCTAATGTAAGTCAATGCTAAAAAAACGCATCCGGTACTGGATCCGTTTTTTTAGAAACACGCCGGATCGCGCCTGATTCAAAAAGCCTGATGTGTGAAAGTAGCCTAAGGAGACAATTTGCATACTTATTTTCCCACAGGAGCATTGCATGGCTTCTTTACACTGGCAAGTCAGGCATGTCACTCTTCACAAGGAGAAACATTACCCCCTCAGATCCCAGAAAGAGGCGTCTCATACAGCCAAATCAGATCTCATGCTTTGCACTGAAGAGGGGCAACACCCTGAAACATGTGTGTGCAAATTGAGATTCTAGTTTGACTTTTATTCTAAGTCATATTTCAAGGCTCAGTAAAGGATCTAATTTGACTTTTAGGATTGCTACTCCCTAGAGTTCAAGCCTTCTTTGTTTCTGGAGAGATAATTTGCATAAAAAATATGCACTAATACTAACCACAATATTGCCATGTATATTAGAACTAACATTTAATCCACAGGTTGCACGGCTAAGAATTAATTTTCTCTAATGTGTATACTTCTGTGTATAGGAAAATATCTTGTGAAAACTATAGCCCATCTTATAAAAATGTCATAAAGCTATGTTAACCTAAAATTTAAAACATTAGGCTGTTATGCCTACAGTGTGAATGCCATGGCTGATGGGCTCTCATGAATTGGCCAAATTGCGCCTTAAGTACCTTCAAGTTAATGTATTTTTTACAACAGTAATGCAGTTTCAATGTTTGCTTATTATAGCATTTCAGAGTGCAGCTATATTTTCTTGGTTTTATTGAAAAGTTGTGATGGCTTGCACTTGTTCACACTTGTCTTATCTGTTTGGAGGTGCTGATTGTTTTTTTTAATATTTGAAGTATACACCTTCTGACTGTGAACTCCTCCTATCAGCATAACAAATTTTTAATTAGAGCTAGATCGTGCCTTCCATTCAAACTGTAGGCTTTCAGTCCAGGAGAGGCATATAGGGTTAGGGTTCCACCAAAGTGGCTACACCTTGCCATGGCTGTTGGGTTTTCATTAATTGGGCAATTTGTGCGCTAAATGCCTTAATTTTTTAACATACTTTCTATAGCAGTAGTGCAGTTTCAATTTCATGTAGTCAATGTTTGCATATTATAGCATTTCAGAGTACAGCTGTGTTTTTTGGTTACAGTGTGAATTAAAACTCCCCCCAAAAATTTGAGCACCTGAACAAATACAGCACCCACATTTCTGGCAGTAAAAGGATTAAAGAGGTGGTCCAAAGGCAAATGTGGGTCTGGATGACAAGTAGCTGTGGAATATTAATGAATTCTAAACAAGATTTGGCGTTCATCTATTAACCTTGATTATGAATGTACTATTTTTCCTAGTAATTTGGATATGTAAACTGATGAGCTTTGTTCACACGTCTGTGGTTTCGGTCAGGTTTTTCTTGGGTTTGTGTACTGGGGCCGAGAGTGTCTCCAGGACACAGAGCAGGTGCTTTCTTTTTGGGTTTCACTCCTGGTTTTAGCATGCAGTCACGGATACAGATTTCTGGTCGGTTGCTGATGAGTGAATGAGGCCTTAGGGCCTGTGCACACGTCTCGGATTTGCCTGCGGTTCCGCAGCGGTTTTTGCCCTGCGGTTCCGCTGCAGTTCCGCAGGCAGGGCACTGTGTAATTTAAATTTATGGAAAAAAAAAAGCTGTGCACATGATGCGGAATTTTCCGGGCGGATTTGGTGCGGTTTTAAAACCACAGCATGTCAATTGTTTGTGCGGATTCCGCTGTGGTTTTACACCTATTCCATTATAGGTGTAAAACCGCAGGGCAAATCCGCGTCAAAACTGCATCAAAAACCGCGTCAAAACCGCACCTGCGTTTTCTGCCAAGAGGTGCGGATTCTGTGCGGAAAAATCCGCAGGCAAATCCGCAACGTCTGCACAGGCCCTTATAGTGATTTTTGGGTGGTGCAATGGTTGATTACATATGTGTTTCCAATTGTCATCATCATGATTTACTTGCTGTGGATAGTCAGCTAAGGGTTTTTGAAATTGTTTCTAGTTTTGCTTTTTTATTATCCACATGACGGCTGCACACCTGAAACGCGTCATCTGTTTTCAATGGAATATACGCATTAACATGACATGCTGTTTTTTTAATCTAGATTGGATAAAATGTTGTTGTTTTTATACAAGGAACTGGGATGTGCAGTTCTCTCTACTTTTTCCACTAGTTCTGTAACACTTGTTAATGAGATAGTCTTCCGGGACTCAAGGGACCACCTTTATTCCAAGCTGGAGCAACAATAATTGATGCCTGGTTGCAGTGTATACAAAAAGTAAACCTGACTGTAGCAAGTAAAGATTCAATCAATTATCTCTTTGAATTGTTCTGTATATGTTGTTTGGTATTTTACTTGCTAGTGACAGAGATGTTCGATTGACTCCAGAAGTTGTTCCTTGTGTTGTGTTTTAGCAGATGTTAAAGATAGTTAGGTTGATAAATGACAACAGTCCATCAAATTCAACCGTTCTCAATCAATTATACATTATTGTCTGCAGATTATTTACAACCTTTAATGTAACTTGTTATGAGAAAAGCATCCATTCCTTTTATAAATACTAATATAGTGTCTGCAATTACTGCCACTTGTGGTCGTGCATTTCCCAGTCTGACTGCTCTAACTGTAAAAAACCCTTTCCTATGCACCAAAAAAATCGCCTTTTCTCCACATGTAAGGAATGTTCCCTAGTTCTTTCTAAAGACACTGACAAAATAATCATATACCAGTTCTTTGTATTGGTAGCACAAGTATTTATACATGTAAATGGGATCGTATCTCAGGCGTTTTCTTTCTAATTTGAACAATCCCAAATTTTTTAACCTCCTATTATACAAGAGATCTTTCATCCCTTTGAATAATTTAGTTGCCCTTTTTTAATCCTCCTTAGATAGATACAATGGTGAGCTCAAAACTGGATGCCATATTCAAGACAAGGCTATAGAAGTGGATTATAGAGGTGGAGGGGTAAAGTCATAGGGTTATGCAAATCGAGAAAGTAGCAAGTGTCACTAAAATCTGCAGATTATCACATTTCCAAGTACGTAGGTAGCGCCAATCTGTGACATTTCATAAAGGTCCAATTGAAAGCCATTTTTATAGCCATGTGAAACCTTAAAAATCAAATTAAGGCTGTGTGCACACGTTCAGGAATTTTCACGTTTTTTTCGTGTTCTTTCTGCGATTTTCCGCGGCAAAAATGCCGCATGCATGAAGCATCCTATTATTTACAATGAATTCCGCAATTTTTGTGCACATGGTGCGTTTTTTTCTAGGAAAAAAAACGCATCGCGGAAAAAAACGCAGCATGTTCATTAATTTCGCGGAAAATTTGCTGATTTCCCGCTATAATATTAACCCTAGGATGTTCAGGAAAAAAACGCGAAAAATCTGCAAAATAAAAAGGCGCAAAAAACGCACAAAAACGCAAATAAAACACGGAAAAAACGCCTCCGGATTTCCTGGGAAAAAGTCCGTTTTTTCTCAGGAAATTTCTGCAAACATTCCGCAACGTGTGCACATAGCCTTTGTCTTTGGAGATGATTGGGTTATGACTCCTACTGATCATCCTGCCAGTTATTGCTACTTGTACCAAGCTGAGAGTGACAGGATCAAACTGTGACCTTATTTTATCACTCTGGTGTAAGGGTCGGACAGGGCCGTAGTCATGGCTGAGCTTAGTGGGCTTTGCATGCCCTGGCCTCACCCCTACATAAAAAATCACATTTCTCTGGCAGCGTACTTGCCTCACCATTGGCTGTGGGACAGGGCCCCCTCTCTGTTCCTTCAGGTCTCCTTCGGTCGCTTGGGAACAAACTGAGACACAGTCCAAGTGTAACTCAAAATGCAAAACTTTACTCTCATATCTTCGCAGCACATCCAGGTCCATTACAGCTTTAAAAACAGGTTTCACATTATACTTCACTTCAACTTTCCTTTCACTTCTCTCTGTCACACGGCTCAAGACCGGGTCCTACAGTATCACACGGTTTTCCAGCGTCCTCCCTGTGTAGATTCTCTGCTTTTAGGAGTTCCCTCAGCCGTTTCGCCCCGGTACTGAGGGCCTCAGCCCATGCGATCACCTGCCACATAATGAGTGACCTGCCCATCTGTCCTGCCGTGACTTCTTCTATAGCTCACACTTCTGGAACTTGTGCAGCTGTAACTACTCTGTTCCTCTGACTTTGGATAGCTGGGCTCTTCCCTTGAACTTAACCTTATGGGTATTTAATAAACTCCTGGGCACTTAAACCCATGCACGAGCCCTGGGTGCTCAGGCCCGACTGACTATAATCAGGAAGCTCCCTTTCTCTAATCATATTGACCCCTCCTATAATTAACTATTTACACCCTACCAAGCCTACAATATGCTCTCTATCTACATCTAGTGGTCTAACACTAATAGTACACTATCCCTGTATGATATATATATTACAACACATTTACACATACAGAGAAACAAAATATAACTTATACAATATTTACACTTTAGACCAGGGGATATGCTCAGTGGCCCCGGACAACAACTATGACCCCCTTACACTGACACATTACAACTCACTTTGACCACTATATCAGAACTTTTCAATGGTGTATGTCCTAGTTGTTGGAAGAAAAAAAAATGAAATTAAATGACAGCAATAGGTGCACAAAGGCGAACCTCTGCATGGATGGATCTTTAGATTAGAATGGTCATAGTGAGGCTTTGAGTATTGCAAGTGAAATTAGCCATCACATATAAAGCATAAGGCATCAAACAGTGTCTACACAAACTATTAGAAATGACACTGAACTACCAGCTAGATTTCTAGATACAGGTGTTCCATTGACCTCACCCTACTACTCTCAAAGGGTATAATCATGCAGAAGATGACAAAATGGAGGCTGGAATTGAGATCTATCCTTTTTTTGTGATAAATCCCGCTTTTGTCATGAATAGAATGATAATCTGAGATTGGCCTGGAGACCATGTGGCCAAAATGTTAAAGAGGCTTTCAAGAGGAAGCATGAGACTAGTCCTACTCCTAGGACAATGTTGCTTTGGTGGCATATTGTACGGAATGTTAGTAGGGCCCCTCTAGTCTTCATTCCAGGTGCAAAAACCACTTGGTGTTACATTAATTTGGTCATGGGATCAGTGCTACGGCCGTTTTTTTCCAAAGTATTCCAGGACCCGTGTTTCAACATAACAAAGCTGCATGTTGCTCATGCTACTGTGAGCAGCCTCTGTAACCTAATTGTGCTACCATGGCCTGCTGTGTCTCCAGTCTTGTCTCCCATCGAGACATCTGGGATGCATTGGTGAACAATTACAAAGGAGCTACCAATAGGGGATTATGATGATTTGCCCAAGTATATGCAGGCAAACATACATGTACACACATGGTACACATACTTGACTGAATAAATCTAGATGGTTTGAAAATGCAGTTTCCATTTTTAACTTTTGCATATCATTAACATGTCTACTGATCTCGTGATTTCCTTAATTCCACTTTCCACTTTTCCTTCTTGTTGTAATATCAATGTTGAGGAGTGTATTACACTGTAGTCAAGGGATTTTCTCTCTCATGTTACAGTATATGCCCTACTGCTGCCTAACATTGAGTACTGACATTTATCAACCTTAAAACAACATTAGACAATGCTCACATAGCGTTTACCACTACTGTATGTTCAGTGGTTCCGTCAGGGCTTATGTTTGAACCCACGCAAAATGGGATTTGGGTTTATGCACTGATGAAGTCATTGACTATCAAGATGCAAACTGAGTCACAGTGTGCTCTTTCGTGCAACTTTTTTGGCAACATACACCTAGGCGAGGCGTTTTCAAGACATAGTCAATGGCCCCGTCACTGCATTTGCCTGAACCCAGTTTTACTAATTCAAACTGATGTTTTTGTCAATAAATGTATAAAAATGCCTATAATTGTACTTCAGTAACCATAGAAACATATGACTAAAAGATCTAAATCACTGAAGCATCGACCTTTGTGAAAATCAAAATTTGCATTTGTCTCAAAACTTATGGCCCCATCTGTAGTCTTTCCTAGACCTTGCTTGTGAAGCTTCAGTTCAAAGACATTGTGTTGTACAGTAGTATTTGTCTTTGCAAAATCAAGATATAGAAACTTCCAGTTCCGGTGACCGCATGGAAGGGAGCGAGTGAGATCAGCTTTGTGCCCCAGCTTCTCCCTCCAGGTCTTCTGGGACTGCAAAACCTGTGCGACAGGGAAAATAACCTGTCTGTAAGACTCACCACGAGTCTCCAGCACTGCATGGAGAAATACATCACATAGAACGGGACCTGAACAAGCTATTTACCACAAGCTCTGAGGGATGGGTGTAGCAAGATGGCGCTGGACACGCCGAACATGCCGAAAACTAAAAAGAACAGTAAGTCCTCTGCTCAGCCAGCCTCGTTACAACAAGTGAGGAAGGAGATGATGAGCACCTGACAAAATGTACTGGGCTCAATGTACTGTGTCTTATATAAAAAGCTAGCAGCTGAAGTAGCAAAAGTCCTGGCGCCAGACGTAAGAAAGACACTACAGCAGACAGTGTCTGCATCACTACAACAAATGCAGGCAGCCATTTCACAACAAGCAGACACGCTAGATGCAGTTGAAAACAGGACAAGCTCTACAGAGGATGAGCTGGAGAATCTACAGGCAGAACTAAGAAAAGCCACAAGCTCAGGCAACAATTATCTGATAAAGTTGATGACCTACAGTCATGGCCAAAAGTTTTGAGAATGACACAAATATTATATTTTCACATGATCTGCTGCCCTCTGGTTTTTATGTGTGTTTGACAGATGTTTTTATCACAGACCAAAATATAATAATTGCAAACATATGAGTAACAAAAGCTTATATTGACAGTTAGAATGAGTAAATGCAGCAAGTCAATATTTGCAGTGTTGACCCTTCTTCTTCAGGACCTCTGCAATTCTCCCTGGCATGCTCTCAATCAACTTCTGGACCAAATCCTGACTGATAGCAGTTCATTCTTGCACAATCAATGCTTTCATTTTGTCAGAATTTTTAGGTTTTTGTTTGTCCACCTGTCTCTTGATGATTGACCAATGGGATTAAGATCTGGGGAGTTTCCAGGCCATGGACACAACATCTCTATGTTTTGTTCCCTGAGCCATTTAGTTATCACCTTTGCTTTATGGCAAGGTGCTCTATCATGCTGGAAAAGGCATTGGAAAAGGCATTGTTGATCGCCAAACTGCTCTTGGAGGGTTGGGAGAAGTTGCTCTTGGAGGACATTCTGGTACCATTCTTTATTCATGGCTGTGTTTTTAGGCAAGACTGTGAGAGAGCCGATTCCCTTGGCTGAGAAGCAACCCCACACATGAATGGTTTCAGGATGCTTAACAGTTGGCATGAGACAAGACTGGTGGTAGCGCTCACCTTGTCTTCTCCGAATGATGCGTTTTCCTGATGTCCCAAACAATCGAAAAGGGGATTCATCAGAGAAAATAACTTTACCCCAGTCCTCAGCAGTCCACTGCCTGTACCTTTTTCAGAATATCAGTCTGTCCATGATGTTTTTTCTGGAGAGAAGTGGCTTCTTTGCTGCCCTCCTTGAGACCAGGCCTTGCTCCAAGAGTCTCCGCCTCACAGTGCGTGCAAATGCACTCACACCTGCCTGCTGCCATTCCTGAGCAAGCTCTGCACTGCTGGTAGCCCGATCCCGCAGCTGAAACACTTTTAAGAGACGGTCCTGGCGCTTGCTGGTCTTTCTTGGGCGCCCTGAAGCCTTTTTGGCAACAATGGAACCTCTCTCCTTGAAGTTCTTGATGATGCGATAGATTGTTGACTGAGGTGCAATCTTTCTAGCTGCGATACTCTTCCCTGTTAGGCCATTTTTGTGCATTGCAATGATGACTGCACGTGTTTCTTTAGAGATAACCATGGTTATCAAAGAGAAACAATGATGCCAAGCACCAGCCTCCTTTTAAAGTGTCCAGTGGTGTCATTCTTACTTAATCATGACAGATTGATCTCTAGCCATGTCCTCATCAACACCCACACCTGTGTTAATGGAGCAATCACTGAAAAGAGGTTAGCTGGTCCTTTTAAGGCAGGGCTGCAATGATGTTGAAATGTGTTTTGGGGGATAAAGTTCATTTTCTAGCCAAATATTGACTTTGCAAGTAATTGCTGTTAAGCTGATCACTCTTTATAACATTCTGGAGTATATGCAAATTGCCATTAGAAAAAGTGAAGCAGTAGACTTTGTAAAAATTAATATTTGTGTCATTCTCAAAACTTTTGGCCATGACTGTAGAGCAGTGTTCCCCAACTCAAGTCCTCAAGGCCCACCAACAGGTTATGTTTTCAGGATTTCCTTAGTATTGCTCAAGTTATACTGTAATTGCATCACCTGTGCAATACAAAGGAAATCCTGAAAATAAGATCTGTTGGTGGGCCTTGAGGACTGGAGTTGGGGACCACTGACCTAGAGAACAGATCCAGGAGAAAAAAACTTGGGAATAGGTCTCCCTGAATCCATTTCTCCTAATCACTTAATGAAGATCTGCATGGAGGAACTCCCTTCCTCTCTGGGAATTGAAGGTATTATGTGTCAGGGGTCGAGTTCCCGCTTCTGCACAAGGGGAATCTCGAGCCATTCCGGCTGCGGTCTCCCATTCGTCTCCAGCTGCAGTGGACTCTGCTCAGCTTAGACGTCAGTCCCAGTGTCTCACCCAGTCTAACAGTGTGCAGAGGATTACTGCTGCCTCTCCAGGCTCTGCTATTGTGGCCAGTACTGGTTAGCGGCGAGCATACGTCTTTAGGACAAAGTCCTTGTTTTCCCCTTCTGAGCATGCCCAGGGTGAGATCTCTCATTGGAGATCAGGGGTCACATGCTCAGGTACTGCAGCAGCTCCTATTGGTCCGCCAGGATGGTCCTGTGACTACTGGTGTTCTGGAACAGTTTCATTGGTCCTTGTTTCTGGCAGGTCCATATGCTGTTACTATAAAAGGGTGGCATGGCTAGGCCGCCATGCGCTAGTATCAATTGCATTATGTGCTTTGCGCCAGTGCGATCATGCTCGCATGTGGTTAGGGCTCAGCTGAAATAAGCCCCTAGAATACCAGCACCTCCGGTGAGGAGATTTGAGTGCAAGTGGTTAGGGCTTGGCTGAAATAAGCCCCTAGAATACCTGCTTCTCCGGGGAGGAGATTTGAGTGCAAGTGGTTAGGGCTTGGCTGAAATAAGCCCTAGAATACCTGCTTCTCCGGTGAGGAGATTGCTTGATTGCGATGCTGTCTGCGTGATCACGGACTGCTATCCGCACAGCAGTTATCTGTGTATCCCTGTGGTGTTAACAGGACACAGTCTTTTTCTCAGCGGCTCTGTGACGCAACAGGGTTCGCTTTATAACGCTGGTTCAGCGCCCTAGCGTTTTACCTTGCGGCTCACTGAAGCTAAGTGAGTTCGCACCTATCGCCATATAGCACTGTGGCATTCCCGTTAGCGGCTCTGGGGATTAACAGAGTTCGCACTTACTGCCACAGCGCGCTATGGCATTTATTTTAGCGACTCTGCGGGATAACAGAGTTCGCTACTTTTGCCATCTTACTAGCAGCGGGCTACGCCTGCACGGTGGACCCCGGGCTGCGAACGCACCTCTCTAATATATTTATTAGGTGCGTTCCGCAGACCCTAACATAATACTAGCGCCAGGGTCTGGCTAGTAAAATGGCGGATAACCAGCGTCTACTGCGGGACATCCAGCAGCTGGAGGGTAGGTTGGCTGCTCTTGAGCGCACAACCTCAGCTGTGGATGTTACCGCAGTTGCTGTTCAGGCTGCTAGCGTGGCTGCAGCCAGTGTGTCCACTGCCACCTCTGCCCCCACAATATCCCACCTCCCACTTCCAGACAAGTTTGCTGGTGACAGCAAGCAATGTCGGGGATTCGTGAGTCAGTGCTCTATACAACTCGAGCTTCTGGCTGCACGTTTCCCCACGGATCGGGCACAAGTGGGCTTTGTAATATCTCTTCTGTCGGGCAGAGCGTTGTAGTGGGCCACCCCGCTGTGGGAGCGTGATGACTGTGTGGTACGGAGTGCTCCTCGTTTTCTGGAGGCTCTAAAAAAGGTCTTTCTAGGACCTCAGGTTACCCACGATGCGGCGATCCAACTTCTGGCAAGTTCACAGGGTTCGTCCTTGGTCAGCTGTTTTGCTGTCCAATTTCGGACTCTGTCCTCGGAGTTTGACTGGCCGGATAAAGTCCTCATTCCCTTGTTTTGGAGAGGACTAGCGGGCCATGTGAAAGACGCCTTGATTACCAGGGAGATTCCCGCCACATTGGAGAAGCTTATCGCCTTATCTACCCGCATCGACCTCTGTTTTCATGAGTGGAGATTGGAGCGGTCCCAGTGTAGGCAGAGGTTTCGGCTGGCTCCCACCTTCGCCAGACCTCTAGAATCTTCCAGCCAGGCGCCCGACTCCCATGAGGCCAGGGAGGTTTCTCGAGCAGGACCTAAGTCCCGGGCCGCTCGAGTACCCGTGGTCTGTAACATCTGCCAGCAGTTAGGACATTATGCCAATAAATATCCACAGCGCTTGGGAAAACGGTCGCGTCTAGTGACCTTGGGAGGAGGTTCACTAGACACTGCGGCATTTTCCACCAAGTTGTCCTTTAAGGGGACAATTACTGTAGGTCCATCCATGCTCACCGCCGAGCTATGTGTGGATTCTGGAGCTGAGGGGAATTTCATGTCCTCTGCATTTGCTCTCCCCCACACTATACCTCTGGTGATGCTCGCCAAACCAGTGACTGTGCGAGTAGTGAATGGATCAACTCTGCCCTCACAAATCACCCACCAGACTATCCTCTCGCTTTATCTATATCCCCTTCCCATCAGGAGAGTATTTCTTTTCTTGTCCTGCCCGAGGGAATAGACGAGGTGTTGCTGGGAGTACCTTGGCTCCGTTACCACTATCCCCATATTGAGTGGTCCTCTGGGAGGATACTGGGTTGGGGTGATTCATGTAGAGGCAGGTGTGTCAGGGAGTGCGTTCAGGTCACCACCACAGAGATACCCGTAGATCTCACTTCTCTTCCTCAGTGTTATTGGTCATATGCAGACGTTTTCTCCAAGAAGGCGGCGGAGACTCTTCCACCTCATCGCCCCTACGACTGTCCTATTGATTTTTTGCCTGGAGCAGAACCTCTTCGGGGGAGAGTCTACCCCCTCTCGCTTCCTGAGACGGAGGCCATGTCCCAGTATATTCAGGAGAATCTGGCAAGAGGGTTCATTAGGAAGTCGGTGTCACCAGCAGGGGCGAGGTTCTTCTTTGTGCAAAAGAGGAACGGAGAATTACGTCCATGTATTGACTACAGGGGTCTTAACGCCATCACCGTCAAGAATAAGTACCCGTTGCCCCTAATCTCTGAGCTCTTTGATAGGCTCCGAGGAGCAAGAGTATTTACCAAGCTTGATCTATGTGGTGCCTATAACCTAATTCGCATCCATGAGGGGGACGAGTGGAAGACCGCTTTTAATACCAGGGATGGGCATTATGAATACTGGTGATGCCTTCGGGCTCTGTAATGCTCCCGCTGTTTTCCAAGACTTTGTCACTGATATCTTCCGGGATATGCTCTCCACCTCTGTAGTAGTCTATCTGGATGATATTCTCATCTTTTCACCAGATATAGACTCTCACAGGAGGGATGTCAAAAAGTCTTCGACCTCTTACGGGCAATAGAGTTGAGCGATACTTTCCGATATCCAAAAGTATCGGAATCGGAATGGTATCGCCGATACCCCAAAAATATCGGCGATACCCGATACCGATACCGATACCGGAAATCCAATGTAAGTCTATGGGAACAAAATATCGGAATTAAAAAAACCCCATTCTTGCCTTGTTGGTTAATTGTACATGAAGGAAAACAACAAAGAGTAATGTAGAATGTATTGGGGAAGGTAGAGGAGACATTAAAGGCATAGATGTTTAACCCAATCAAATGGAATAGCATAAATATTTTTTTTTTTAAAGATGTTCGGATTGACGAAGAAATTGACAATGTTGTTCACGTTTTTTCTATTTTGGCAAATATGTATATTTCACAACTTCCATGCTCTTCACCTTTTTAACTTTTGACACACTTTCTCCTTCATAATCTTCAGCAGCATCATCTTTTTCATCAAATTATTCTTCATCTTCACCTTCTTTATCTTCTTCTTAAACTTCTTGCTATTCATCTTTTTGTTAACATTACTCATATTCTTCTTATTAAACTATTATTCTAATTCATATTGTACTTCATCTTCTTCATCATATTCTTATTTGTGACAGAGAATCCTGTACTTGTAATCTGTCAAAGTATGAATTTTTCATTCTTCCGTTCTTGCTGTCACAAAAGATTTAAATTACAACAGTATTTGTCTGTGTTCAGTTTAGCCTGCAGCAGCAGCAGGCATTTTCAGGGGCACCACGAGGAGGAACGGACTCACCCCCATACACTGCTTAGTCTTCTTCTGCTTATAATTTAGAGCATATATTTTGCTCTTCATTTTGGTCTTATACTTCATGTTCTTCTGCTTTTAGATCTTCTGCTTATTGTTCTTGTGTCTCTTGTTCTGTATCTTGTATTTGTAGCACAACCTTGTACCAGCTGATGTTACTGGGACACGGTTACTAAGCAGGAGGTACCTGTGCTCCAAAGCACTACCAAGGACCAGCAGACGTTGCAGGAACTCGGATACCGAGATGGAGGCACCTAGGCCAAAGGCACTGCGGAGAACCAGTTGACGGTACTGGAACCCGGACGGGTAGCAGAAGGTACAAGAGCCAATGCAAGTAACGAGGACCAGCTGACTGTGCTGGAACCCGGAGGGGCAGCAGAAGGAAAAGAGCCAATGGCACAACCGAGGACCAGCTGACGTTACTGGGACACGGTTACTAAGCAGGAGGTACCTGTGCTCCAAAGCACTACCAAGGACCAGCAGACGTTGCTGGAACTCGGATACCGAGATGGAGGCACCTAGGGCAAAGGCACTGCGGAGAACCAGCTGACGGTACTGGAACCCGGACGGGTAGCAGAAGGTACCCATGGAAATTTAAGTTGACAGGCCGCGAGCCGGCCGCAGTTACCGAATCCCACAGTACTACAGTGGGTGATTGTCCTATTGTCACAACGGAAACAGCCTTTATTTGCATATCCCGCAGGACACATAGGAAGCACCTAAACTCCAAGCACCATAGAGTCGGCTAACCCGACCGCAACACGACAGGACAACTTATTGGAGGCTAAGTGACGTTTACACTGACAGGAAAACAGATGGCGTGCTGTAACCAGTCTGGGCAGGAGTGAGTACCCGTGCCAATGACACTTCCGAGCAACAACTGGCGGTGTTGAAGCTCAGGGATGAGAAGACAACAGGGTGGAGGCAGCATGACTTTTTGCTGTTCACACAGCAGGGGAACAGCTGACATTACTGAACGCCAGTAACACTATAGCTTGTGTATTGGTCTGTGGACACGACACTTCTGAGCAGCAACTGCCAGTGTTGTAGCCCAGGGAGTAGAGTTCAGGTGGTAGAAAAATGAACATAACAGGAGACATGGATAACGTTGCGAACCAGTTATTTAATCTGAAAACGGACAGACAAATTCTGGCGAGATCCATGCCTTGTTCATTTTCAGAAAAGTAAGCCGGTCTACATTATCGGAGGATAGTCGCATGCGCGGTCTGTTAGTACACCACCTGCAGCACTAAAGACGCGCTCCGATAATACACTGGCAGCAGGGCAAGCCAGCACCTCCAATGCATACTGGCTAAGCTCTGGCCATGTATCCAGCTTAGAGACCCAAAACTTGAATGGGGAAGAGCCATCTGGGAGTACACTGAGAGGGAAAGACATGTAGTCTGTCACCATCTTACGGAAACGTTGCCTCCTGCTGACTGGAGCCGTCTCGGATGGTGTAGACATTTGTGGCGCTTGGAACATACTGGTCTTGCCCTGTGCAGAGGCGCTGCTTGTGCTCCCTCTTGTTGCAGAGCTGTCTCCACTGCCTCGACGCACAGAGCTGCTTTGTAAAGCAGTAGCAGCAGCAGTGCTCTCGGCTGGAATGGAGAACATTATGGATTGCACCAGTGTGTCTTGGTACTCCGTATTTTACGCTCCCGGTTCAACGGTGTGATGAGGCTTTTAAGTTGTCCCGGTAGCGAGGGTCTAGGAGGGCGTACACCCAATAATCAGACGTGGTGAGAATGTGGGCGATGCGGCGGTCGTTTCTCAGGCACTGCAGCATGAAATCAACCATGCGCTGCAGACTCCCAACTGGCCAACAAACGCTGTCCCTGCAAGAGGCGTCATCTTGCCTGCTCTGCATCACCCCACCCTCGCTCTACATACTGACTAGAGCGTTGTGTACCTCCCTCTGGAGCGATGTCTTCCTCCTCCATTGACTCCTCCTCATCCTCCTCACAAAGTGAGCCCTGCCCAGCCTTTGTGAGGAACCACGTTGCGCTGACTGTCCAGAAGGTGATGGAATTTGTGACTCCTCATCCTCCACCTCTTCCAAAACCTCATCCCTTAGTGCTTGCAGTGTTTTTTGAAGCAGGCAGATAAGGGGGACAGTCAGGCTGACTAGTGCATCATCTGCACTCCTCCATCTGCGTTGACTCATCAAACGCACGCAAAACGTGGCAGATGTCCTTCATAGAGGCCCACTCAGTAGTGGTGAAGTGTGAACGGCGCAAATTGCGAGTTGATTGCGCCTGATGCAGCTGATACTCCATTACTGCTGGCTGCTGCTCACACAACCGCTCCAACATATGTAACGTGGAATTCCACCTGGTGGGTACGTCACATATGATGCGATGTTCAGGAAGGCGAAATCTGCGTTGCAGAGCTGCAATGCGCAATCTGGCCATGCTGGAACGTCGCAAGTGAGCGCACTCTAGGCGGACCTTGTGCAGCAGTGCATCAAGATCCGGATAGTCCCTCAAAAAACTCTGCACGACCAAGTTGAGCACATGTGCCAGACATGGTATGTGAGTGAGGTTGCCAAGGCCCAGAGCTGCCACCAGATTTCGGCCATTGTCACACACTACCAAGCCTGGCTGGAGATTCGCTGGCAAAAACCACACGTCGCTCTCCTGCTTGATGGCATTCCAGAGCTCCTGCGCTGTGTGGCTTCGATTCCCCATGGAAATTAATTTCAGGACGGCCTGTTGACGTTTGGCCACGGCTGTGCTCATATCGGTCGCATCAGGTAAGCGTTCAGGGTCCATGTGGAGGTAGACCGTGACGGCTCCTGCAGCGATGATTCTGAGGAACTGGAGTAGGAGGAGGAGTCAATGTGGACAGACTTGATTCCTGCAATCCTTGGAGTTGGCAGAACACGTACAGCGCCACTCGCAAGATCTGTACCCGGCTCCACAACATTGACCCAATGGGCAGTGAGGGAAAGGTATCGTCCCTGGCCATGGGTACTGGTCCACGCATCGGTGGTCAGGTGGACCTTGCTACTGACGGCGTTTAGTAGCGCATGTTTAATTTTTCCCTCAACATGCTTTTGCAGAGCAGGGACGGCTTGCCTGCTGAAATAAAATCGGCTGGGCACATTGTATTGTGGGACTGCCAATGCCATTAAGTTACAGAAACTGTCAGTCTCCACCAGCCTGAATGACAGCATTTCAAGGGACAGGAGTTTTGCAATGCCAGCATTCAGAGCCTGTGCTCGTGGATGGTTTGCCGAGTATGGCCGTCTTTTATCCCATGCCTGTGCTACCGATGGCTGTTTTGTGGCCTGGGAGTGTGAGGATGACAGGGAACTTGCAGCTGTGGGTGGAATAACACTGGGTCTCTGGACAACAGTGACAGAGGTTCTTCCATGGCGATCCTGTGAGGAAGCCGAACCAGCTGTGTGTGAGCTGGAGGAAGAGGCTCCAACACGAGCTGAAGATGTAGGTGCTGCTGTAGGTTGGCCTACATCTCCAGTGTGTCTTTGGAACTCAACCACGTGCTTTGACCGCACATGTTTCCACATATTTGTGGTATTAAGGTTACTGACATTTTTACCTCTTTTTACTTTTTGATTACACAGCTTGCATTTGACATAGCAAATATCATCTGCAAGTGTGTCAAAAAAGGACCACGCAGTGCAAGTCCTGGGAGCGCCCGTTTTGGCTGTTGGAAGAGAACTGCTACAAACGGGTGCCAAACTGGAGGCTACAGGCAACCGAGTCTGCAGCCTACCTCTCCCTACTGTTTGGACCGTTGGGGCAATCTCTTCCTCAGAGCTGCTACCACCACCTTCCTGTTCCTCACGCCATGTTGGGTCTTGGACCTCATCATCTCCACTACCCTCTTCCAACACCTGCTGCTGTTGGGTGGTCTGGCCAGCACCATGCTCAACAGAAAATGGCACCTGAGTCTCATCATCATCAGATGCGTTCTGCGGTGTGCTGACCATCGGCACTGGCTCACCGCCTCTTCACATTCAGAGAGACACAGCTGTTGCGCATCACTGCATACTGCCTCTTCTTCACATTCCAGAATGCTGCTTGGCTGGGCCCCTGTTTGCAAGCCAACAGATTCTGAGAACAGAAGCAGAGACTCAGCTGGCTCCAGTTCAGAACTCTCTGACTGCCTGGGCAATTTGGCAGGCGGTGAAGAGACAGATGGTTGTTCAACAGTGCTGTGGTCCTGAGAGGAGGTGGAAGAATTGAAGTCGATGCATTGGCTGCCATCCAACCAACAACGGCTTCAATTTGTTCTTCCCGCAGCAGGGGGGTACGCTGAGCTCCTACAAAAGTGCGCATAAAGGAACGCTCACGGGGAAAACTGGTGGATGCTGTGTCACTGGGTGCGGCAGCAGCCACAGAATCCCCACGTCCTCTCCCTGCTGAAACTCCACGGCCACGACCACGTGCCTTACTCCCTGCCTTCTTCATCTTGGTAGATTGATAAAGAAAGTCAGAAAAGTTATAAGGCCTAAGTGTGGTTATTCCTCAGAGACTGCAGTGAACACTGCAGACAACTGTTCACTATCTGTGAAAGGCTCCTTTCTGTACTTCTATAGTGTTTGCAACCAATGTATTGTATACGGATGGAAGCGCGTCACACTAATAGATTAGATTTTTTTCAAATATAATGGAGAAGCACCAATTGGAGAAAAATGAAAAGGATGCGGCACTGAGACACGCTCAGCAGAGTACAAGCAGCAGTGCTTGAACAAGTAACTGGAGCGTGATGTGCACTCAAAAAATAAAAAACACAGACTGAAGTGAACACTGAAACACAACTGTTCACAATCTGTGAAAGGCTACTCCTTTGTCTACTTCTATAGTGTTTGCAACCAATGTATTGTATACGGATGGAAGCGCGTCACACTAATAGATTAGATTTTAAATGGAATGGAGCAGAACCAATTGGAGATAAATGAAAAGGATGAGGCACTGAGACACGCTCAGCAGAGTACAAGCAGCAGTGCTTGAACAAGTAACTGGAGCGTGATGTGCACTCAAAAAATAAAAAACACAGACTGAAGTGAACACTGAAACACAACTGTTCACAATCTGGGAAAGGCTACTCCTTTGTCTACTTCTATAGTGTTTGCAACCAATGTATTGGATACGGATGGAAGCGCGTCACACTAATAGATTAGATTTTAAATGGAATGGAGCACAACCAATTGGAGATAAATGAAAAGGATGAGGCACTGAGACACGCTCAGCAGAGTACAAGCAGCAGTGCTTGAACAAGTAACTGGAGCGTGATGTGCACTCAAAAAATAAAAAACACAGACTGAAGTGAACACTGAAACAAAAACTGTTCACAATCTGGGAAAGGCTACTCCTTTGTCTACTTCTATAGTGTTTGCAACCAATGTATTGGATACGGATGGAAGCGCGTCACACTAATAGATTAGTTTTTTTTCAAATATAATGGAGCAGCACCAATTGGATAGAAATGAAAAGGATGAGGCACTGAGACACGCTCAGCAGAGTACAAGCAGCAGTGCTTGAACAAGTAACTGGAGCGTGATATGCACTCAAAAAAATAAAAAACACAGACTGAAGTGAACACTGAAACACAACTGTTCACAATCTGTGAAAGGCTACTCCTTTGTCTACTTCTATAGTGTTTGCAACCAATGTATTGGATACGGATGGAAGCGCGTCACACTAATAGTTAAATTGCATGGAGCAGCAAGAATTACACTGAAGAAAAAAAAAAAGAGTCTGTGAGTGACACGTGCAGATGCCTACAGACAGCGTTGCATGCAGAGCAAACTGCAGCGTCACCTGCACTCTTACACACACCTTGCACAGAGCTGTTAAAACAACACTGGCAAAAGGAAGCTTTACACAGCGGTTGGTAAACTAGCCTGCCTAAAGCCCAGTACACAAAATCGCAATATCTAACTGTCCCTCAGAGTCAGCAGAGCAGCGTTCTGTCCCTAACTGAGTTCATAGCACAGTGACGCTAAAATGGCGGCGGCGCCTTTTATACTGCATTCTGACATCATTTCAGCAGCCAATCACAGCCATGCCATTAGTTAAGATGACCGCAGCATTACAGGATGTGCCCACACTTCATAAGATTCCTCATTGGCTGACTAAAATCACATTGCCTCTCAAAGAATTATGGGAACTTCCGATTCCGGTATACGATATTGGGAAAATATCGGAACTAAGTATCGGAATTCCGATACAGCGAATATCGGCCGATACCCGATATTTGCGGTATCGGAATGCTCAACACTAACGGGCAAACTCCCTCTATGCCAAGCTGGAGAAATGTGTGTTTGAGCAGGAGTCCTTACCTTTCCTGGGCTATATCATCTCTGCCCAGGGATTGGCTATGGATCCTGCCAAACTACAGGCTGTAATGGACTGGCAAAAACCCCATACTCTTAAAGCGGTGCAGCGCTTTATGGGGTTCATTAATTATTATTGCCAGTTCATTCCCCATTTCTCGACTTTGGTAGCTCCCTTGGTAGCCCTCACCAAGAAGGGAGCAAATCCCAAGTTGTGGTCTGAGGAGGTCTCCAAGGCGTTCTCTTCCATCAAGTCGCATTTTGCCAGTGCTCCCATATTACATCGCCCTGATGTTGATAAACCGTTTATTTTAGAGGTGGACACCTCTTCTGTTGGTGCTGGAGCAGTCCTTTATTAAAAGGATGCTCAAGGTCGGAAGCATCCCTGCTTCTTCTTTTCTAAGACCTTTACACCAGCAGAGAGGAATTATTCCATCGGGGACAGGGAGTTGCTGGCTATGAAGTTGGCCTTCTCTGAGTGGAGACATCTTCTGGAGGGGGCTCGTTTTCCCTTCCAAGTCTTCACCGACCACAAAAACTTGGTATATTTGCAAACGGCTCAGCGGCTAAATTCTCGCCAGGCCAGATGGTCCCTATTCTTCTCTCGGTTCCACTTCACTCTCCATTTTCTCTCCGGTGAGAAGAATGTTCGGGCCGATGCTCTCTCTCGCTCCTTGGTGTCATCAGAGGAGGAGGATGAGGAACCTCGGCTTATTGTCCCCGAAGAGAACCTGAGAACTGTAGCCCCGGTTTTGCTAGAGTCTGTGCCTCCGGGCAAGACTTTTGTGCCCACTAATTTGCGACCGGAGGTACTCTCTTGGGCACAGTCATCCAGGGTGGGTAGACACTTTTGGGCAAAGAGGACAACTGAGTTATTGGCGAGGATATACTGGTGGCCACATATGGTCCGTGACGTCAGGAAGTATGTTCAGGCATGTGTCTCCTGCGCCAGGAACAAGTCCCTTCGACAACGGCCAGCTGGGTTACTTTTTCCTTTGCCGGTGGCAGACAGGCCCTGGGAGATGGTCGGGATGGACTTTGTGGTGGGCTTACCCAAGTCTCGGGGTTGCACCACTTCTCCAAAATGGTGCACTTAGTGCCGCTACCATAGTTACCTTCTGCATGGGCCTTGGCAGCATTATTTATTAGACACATCTTCCGTCTACACGGTATGCCAGACAAGATTGTCAGCGATCGAGGTCCCCAATTTGCGTCTCGGTTCTGGAGAGAGTTGTGTCATCTACTCTGCATTGAGTTGAACCTCTCTTCTGCATATCATCCCGAGACGAATGGGTTGGTAGAGAGGGCCAACCAGACCTTGGTCACCTACTTGCGACATTTTGTCTCTGCCAGGCAGGATGACTGGGCATCCTTGCTCCTGTGGCGGAGTTTGTACTAAACAATGCTGTGGCTGACTCCACCGGACATACCCCATTCCTCTTAAATTACGGCCAGCATCTGCGGGTACCGGTGCCCATGCCCGTGGCTTCCGCCAACTCCAGGGTGGCAGACTGGGCTGTGGAGGCACGGGACATATGGGACCACACCCAGGATGCCATTCAGGCTTCCAAGGAAAGGATGAGGTCTTCTGCCAATGCCATCGGCGTCCCGCTCCGACGTTTGCTCCTGGCGACCTAGTGTGGCTCTCCGCCAAAAACATCAGGCTACGGGTGGAATCCACTAAGTTGGCACCCCGCTATTTGGGTCCCTTCAAGGTTCTCAAGCAGGTGAACCCTGTGGTTTACCGTTTGGCCCTTCGCCTCGCCTTGGTATCTCCGACACCTTCCATGTGTCCCTCCTAAAACCCATGGTCATCACCCGGTTGCCTGAGTCATCTGCCAGGACGTCGGGTTCGTCCTCGGATGACTATGAGGTGAACGCCATTGTAGGGTGCAAGGTGGTACGGGGCAAAAAAATTTTTTGGGTGGATTGGAGGGGTTATGGGCCTGAGGATAGGTCCTGGGAGCCTGCCGAGCATGTTCATGCTCCGCAGCTCATCACTGCCTTTGAGCGTTGCGAGGCCCAGAGAAGGGGGGGCCCTAGGAGGGGGGGTAATGTTAGGGGTTGAGTTCCCGCTTCTGCACAAGGGGAATCTCGAGCCATTCCGGCCGCAGTCTCCCATTCGTCTCCGGCCGCACTGGACTCTGCTCAGCTTAGACGTCGGTCCCAGCATCTCGCCCAGTCTAACAGTGTGCAGAGGATTACTGCTGCCTCTCCAGGCTCTGCTATTGTGGCCAGTACTGTTTAGGGGCGAGCAGACGTCTTTAGGACAAAGTCCTTGTTTTCCCTTCTGAGCATGCCCAGGGTGAGATCTCTCATTGGAGATCAGGGGTCACATGATCAGGTACTGCAGCAGCTCCTATTGGTCCACCAGGAAGGTCCTGTGACTACTGGTGTTCTGGAACAGTTTCATTGGTCCTTGTTTCTGGCAGGTCCTGTAGCTGTTACTATAAAAGGGTGGCATGGCTTGGCCGCCATGCGCTAGTATCAATTGCATTATGTGCTTTGCGCCAGTGTGATCATGCACGCATGTGGTTAGGGCTCGGCTGAAGTAAGCCCCTAGAATACCGGCACCTTCGGTGAGGAGATTTGAGTGCAAGTGGTTAGGGCTTGGCTGAAATAAGCCCCTAGAATACCTGCTTCTCGGTGAGGAGATTGCGTTGCTGTCTGCGTGATCACGGACTGCTATCCGCACAGCAGTTATCTGTGTATCCCTGTGGTGTTAACAGGACACAGTCTTTTTCTCAGCGGCTCTGTGACGCAACAGGGTTCGCTTTTTAACGCTGGTTCAGCGCCCTAGCGTTTTACCTTGCGGCTCACTGAAGCTAAGTGAGTTCGCACCTATCGCCATATAGCACTGTGGCATTCCCGTTAGCGGCTCTGGGGATTAACAGAGTTCGCACTTACTGCCACATCGCGCTACGGCGTTTATTTTAGCGACTCTGCGGGATAACAGAGTTCGCTACTTACGCCATCTTACTAGCAGCGGGCTTCGCCCAACGGGCGAACGCACCTCTCTAATATATTTATTAGGTGCGTTCCGCAGACCCTAACATTATGAAAATGGAATGAGCTCACAGAATGGGTCCTCCATTACAACAGCCCCAAGGGCCCTGAGCAAACAGACCGAGGCCAGTGATTGTAAAATATCTGGACTTTGTGGACAAATCGAATATTCTACAATATAGGAAGAAAGCCTCGCCGACTCTGATCAGAGAACATAAAATGTTACTGTTTAGTGACTACTCGGTGGAAGTCAGAAAAGAAAGGAGAACATTTAGTGAAATCTGCACAGAGCTAGTGGGAAAGAAAATCAGATGTGCTCTACAATTTCCAGCAACCCTTAAAATTTTTTCCCCTGAGGTAGGTACAGAATCTTTCACTGCGCCTGATATGGCCAGAGACTTTGTTAGAAAGACATTACAACAGCTTTTGAAAAATTTGGGAAAGAACAACAGGAAGGAGGTGACTGAAGATGGAACTTGATCACAAAAATTTTTACCAAGGAGGACTGGGAAAGACAAAGAAATGACTTTAATGTAAAGAGATAGTAAGTAAAATGTATATTTGCCTCTTTTTCCCTAGCATTTGTCGAGTTTTAGAGTTTTGGAGAAGAAAAGGAGGCGCTGGTCTCAAAGTTATATTAAAATGGAAATTGACGTTGACTCACCACAAGTGGTAGCTCATTTGGGATTACAGAGTTCCCGCTATTACATGCGCGAAAAAAGTGAAGTCTAAACATTTGTTAAAATCTCTGATTTAGTTTAAATTTCAGGTAGTGGGGGTTAACAGTTTGTGAATAATTGGGTTATTTATAGAATAATTTATATTACTAGTTTTGGTATTGTAGCATATATAGCAACATGAAAATAATAACATTGCACGTAAAGAATCTTCAATCTCCACATAAAAGAATGATGGTTTTGTGACATCTTAAAAAATTTAGGCTGACATTGCATTATTACAGGAAACACTCCTAAAAGAACTAGATTTTGGTAGAATGGACAAAATGTGGGTGGGAGTAGTTTTGGGATTCCTTTCAGTCGATAGAAAAGTTGGGGTGCTGGTATTAATCATGCAACTTGCAAAGTAATTTCTCACAATTTTTAAAAGTTGGGAGGATGGTAAGTCTGTTACTGGATAGCCCAATTGGGAGAATAAGGTGATATAATGTGTTTGCTTCAAACGAAAAAACAAACCTGTCTTTAAAGATTTAGCGTCTCAGATACTAGAAGATGAGGAAAAAATAAAATTATTGGAAGAGACTTAAATTCAGTCATGAACAATTTAGAAGATAGATCAGGATCAAAGGGAAAAAAAGACTTGGGAAGAACCCATGACAGAGTATTGACCCGCTTTACAGAAAGCTTGACGTTTGGCGTAATTCACACCCAGCAGAACGGGAGTTCAGCCATTTTTCGCAAATAAATTATGCATGTTCAAGAATAGATTATTTCCTAGTTTCCCAGGATTTGATGAATAGAGTAGATGACGTAAATATACATGACCTAATTATATCAGACAACGCACCAGTTTTGCTCTCCTTGCATGTCACTTTCCCAAAGGGCACAGATACAGTATATTGTGCGGTATTTCTAGCACATGACAAAAATTTCCAAAGAATCAAAAAAGAATGGTGGTTAGATTTCAGTATGGACAATAAGGAACACAATGAAAAAGTTCATTTAGATTGGGATACAGCAAAAGCGGTTCTGAGAGGGAGAATAAAAAAACGGCAATGGCTTATAGTGAAGTGAGCAACTGAACAAGATTGAGTTATACAGAATATTTAAATTGTCCTTCCGCAACCAATAAAGCCAATAGAGAAAACGGCTGAAAGCTAAATCAGAATTTGATATGTGGATGGACAGATCAGAATGGTTAAAGGGACAAAAAAAATCTGCTGAATTCTTTAAATATGGGAATAAAGCAGGATCCCTCTTGGCAAAAACGCCAAGGGGAAAAAGACATACAAATTATATAAATAGTCTGAGGGATGCAGATGGAAACAAACAAAATAATAATAATAAAAATATGAAATTCTTAACAAATATTACTCAGCTCTATATAAACAAAGAGAAACAGATGTTGAAGGGGGAAATCGTTTTCTTAATTCACTGAAGCTCCCTAGTTTGAATGACTCAGATAGAGACACACTTAATGATAAAAGAGGAGTAAATCATGAGAACAATAAAAAATTTGAAAAATAATAAAGCACCTGGTCCGGATGAGCTTTCAGGAGAATTTTATAAATTATTGAGTGAAGAGGTATCGCCAACTTTGGCAAAAGTTTTCAACTTCACTACAGAGCTAAATCCTCCTAAGTTTTGGAAACATGGCATAAGGTCCTTCACAAAAAAAGGAAAGATGAAAAAGAACCAGGATCATATAGAACAATCTCTTTAATAAATCAGGACATAAAAATAATGTAAAAAAAACTGGCAGACTGGTTAGCAGAAATTCTTCCCTCTCTCCATCAGGTAGGGTTTATGAAAAAGAGAGCAGCAGTGTTTAATATCAGAAAAGTCCTAGCGGTTCAGGATGAATTGAAAAGTGCTGGACTAGTGGAAGGTAATTCAGCTGTCTTGGCACTAGATGCCGAGAAGGCTTTTTTTGACAATATACAATGGAAATGAATGGACAGAGTCTTAGACAAATTTGGGATAACAGGCATATTTAGAAATTATTTAACTGCTCTTCATGCCAATCCCCAAGCAAAAATCTTCACACCTGGCTATTTCTCAGAAGCATTTCAGCTGCAAGAGCGGACAAGACAGGGATGCTCACTTTCTCAACTACTATTTGACTAAAGCCGCTGGCCCGATACCTGATAATCTCTGACTGTTATGAGGGCATAACACTGGATCTTTCTCAGGGTATAAAATTAACATAAATGTCAGCTCTTATATTTGAGAGGGATAGTGAACAAATCAGAAATATTAGAATTTCCGTATCCTCACAATATATAACCTATCTAGGAGTGAAAATAGGAAGAGATTCCAAGTCTGTTTATAGGCTTAATTATCCCCACCTGATAGAAAAAATACTGAAAGTACTTGATAGATGGCAAAAATTTACTTTATCTATGTTTGGAAGAATACACCTTATAAAGATGATTACTTTCTCCCATCTACTATATCCCCTTACTGTTGAAACACTGATACTAAAAAACTGAAGGCATCATTTGTGAAATTTATTTAGAAAGATAGGAGACCAAGAATTGCTTACAATAAATTAGCGTTGAGTAAAGAGGAATGAGGAGCCCAGATGCCTTTAATTAGATTGTATAACCTTGCTGCCCTAACTAGACAAGTCGAGGATTGGATACACGGAACTTCATATTTTTCCAATACATCATTAGAGAAGGAATTAGCAAACTCTCTGGATCTCAGCACAATTTTGCATATGAAAATGGGAAGACACGTTGGGTGCCTGGAGAGCAATTAGGAGGTTATTTAAGCTCCCATTTTGTGTATATAAATACTTGCCGATTTGGAGGGATCCTAGCTTCATACAGGGGACACAAAATAAACTATTTAAATTATAGAAGGGGAAAGGAATTACATTTTTGCAAGGTATATTAAAAACAGAAGAAGGAAGACTATAAGCTGGACAGAAATCTCAACCAAATTTAAACTGAAAAATAGCCACTATCTGCAATTTTTACAGGTGACTAGCCACTAAAAATCACTAATAATGGAAGTAGGGAGAGTAGAGAAAATAAACAATTTCAACACTTTAATAGGTGTGGAAACAAATCTTGATTCATTATCCAACATGTATAGTCACATTTGGACACAAACCCAAGTGCTCTGGAAAACCAAAACTTCTGAATCATGGAGAAAGGCTCTAATAGATGAAAACTTATATGATAAAATGTTGTTAGGTTGGGCAAAGGTTAGAAAAATAATCCATGATTAAGACTTTTGAGTTGAAACGCTCAGATTTTTTACTATCCATTGGGGTATCCACTACCTGTAACATGTTCTTTTAACGAAAATAAATAATTTTTATAATCACCTTCATGCCTGAGATCGCTGGAGATTACTGTGTGTTTGAACTTGTATTCGCCAGACCAGGGCGGCTCCGTACGACGGTGTGGATCCTGCTATCCAGAGGACGCTAAGGGGTGAGCTGAAACATTTTTTTTTTCATATACTCTCCATGTGGTGCCATGTAGACTGTTGTATACCAATGCAAATTGTTAACTTGAGCTCTGATGTTTGGAAGAATGTTGGTAAACTGGAAGCCAGAGTGGACTCATTTGTTAGAAGAGCATGAGCCAAGAAGAGCCAAGAGCAGCTGGTTCAGATAGGCAGTGGGCTAAAGATCCACATTTGTGGCGAAGGGCATAAGGTGATGCTAAATGTTTGGTCATTTCGTTTGCTCTTGGTAGATCCCATGCAAGAGCATCTTATCTTAATTTCACTGATCTAGGCCTGTTGAGTGCCACAAGAAGCAGACAGATGACTACTCAATTAGTCTATTGCACTTGACATTGCCGGCAGTATTGGAGTACTGGGATGTTGTAGATAACCTTAGTGAAGGTACTAAGTACCAATCAGAAGCTTCCTTAAGCCACCTGCTCAGCTTCAGACTTGCTTGATAAAGGCCCACCGGTAACATTGACTCCTGGGACCCACTGTTCACCCACATGCAAAAATAAATAACCTGTCCATCGTACACTAATTTATTTTTGCTTCTAAATAATAATAATTTGGCTAGCTTGTTTAATGAATAATTAGATACCTTTTTCTGTAAATTGTGAATGAAGTGTAATAGCACTACTTATTAGCCATCCTTCACAGGGGCCTACCGGAGGATTATCCTGTTCTGCTGTGGGCCAGTCCAAGCCTGCACTTGCGCCTGCTGTATTGTCAGGACAAAATACCAGAACAATTTTGTAGTTCCAGTTTCAGACTATATGGGGCGGTATGTAAATTAACACTGGAGGCAGAGTTTTCTTCCGGGCACCACATGCCTTGGAGCCTGGATGAACTAATTATCTTAAAAGATTAAAAGTCTATTTCTCAGCAATAAGGCAGCAGCTATGAGGTAGGACTACAGGTAGGACTATTTTAGGACTGTACAGTATTTTAGGACTGTACAGTATACAGGTAGGACTATTTTACCAATTCTATCACCTGTATGCCCATAGCAATAGCTTAAAAGTGTCCCAGGGGGTGACAGATTCCATTTAATGTGAATTATCTTCTAGCATCATAAAAATCATGTACAGTATGTCAGGATACTGCATCTACTAAAGTCAATTAGTGGTGAGGAGATGCCACCATTAAATCTCCAGGTGAATCTGGTTCTCTATCTTTCTGTGCACAATATGTATTGATGGTCTTTTCTAGATATTCCCTCTACACTGCTGTGTTCTGGCTTTTATGCCATATGGCTATACTAGACTCTTGTTACGTTGCTCTTAGACATATATAGAGTTCCATATATCTTATGTAGATACCAACTTTTCCTATGGGGTACTAATAGGGAGTATTAGGATGATATTGTTATAAGGCAAATATTTTATTAGCATTAAGCTCCTTATTTATCATGAATGGACAGCTATTATATCTGATCTGCCTATGAGCCATTTCATCTGAAGTGACCTTTATTTCACTCATACCCCTAACTCCTTGGTATCTACAAATAATTATTATTTTTTACCATATAGGAAAGATGTGTATCTTCGTACCGACTATTACAAGGAACTAAGCAAGTTGGTATCTTGTCTGTCTGACAAATCCATAAGAGCTGATGACCTGATACCAGAAAGTCCAAGAACAGGGACATTCTACATGCTTCCCAAAATCCACAAAGCCGGAAATCCAGGGAGGCCGATTATTTCATGTGTGGACACCCTTACTGAGCAAGTATCTGGATGGGTAGAGGGTGTTCTTAAACCCCTGGTAAAGGATACACCCAGCTACATTCAGGACACAACTGACCTACTGAATAAACTAGCAGCAATAGGTTCTCTACCAGAAGGAACCATCCTGGCCACCATGGATGTGGAATCTTTGTACTCTAATATCCCACACCAGGATGGATTAAATGCCTGCAAAGTCTTCATGGGAAACACCGGGAATGATGCTGATTCTGTGGTGAAACTCACAAAATTCATCCTCACCCACAATTACTTCGAATTTGACAACAAGATCTATCTTCAGGAGACTGGCACAGCTATGGGAAGTAAAATGGCTCCACAGTATGCAAATCTTTTCATGGCCAAGCTTGAAAGCGAATTTTTGTCCTCATGCCCATCAGGCCTTGGGCCTACTACCGCTACATTGATGACATTTTAATCATCTGGACGGAGTCTGAACAACAGCTAAAGACATTCCATGAACAGTTCAATCAATTTCATCCCACCATCAACTTAACACTTAACTACTCCAGCACTGAAATTAACTTTTTAGACACCACCATTAAGCTAAAGAACAATGAAATAGAGACATCCCTGTATCAGAAGCCAATCGACCGTCCAACATATCTTAAATGGGACAGTTTCCATCCAAAACACATAAAAAACTCTATTGTCTACAGCCAAGCCATCAGATACAACCGTATATGTTCCAACCCCATGGATAGAGATGAACACCTTGGTCGCCTCAGAAAGACTTTTTTGAACCAGGGCTACCATCCAAGAACAATTGAAAACCAAATTACAAGAGCCACCAGAATATCAAGGAATCACCTGCTACATTACAAAGCTAAAGAAGAAAATAACCGGGTGCCTCTAGTGGTCACCTACAATCCAAGTCTGGAGATGCAAAGGGGAGCTGCACGGAAACTACAACCTTTACTACAAAAAGATGCCCGATTACAATCCATATTTCCAGACCCCCCACTACTATGTTTTAGGCAGCCCCAAATCTAAGAAGCATCATTGTCAGAAGCTCCCTGTCCTCCCCAACAGCTGCAGGTACCTTTCCTTGCAAACAAAAGAAATGCAAAACCTGTACATCTATAATGACCACGGACAGGATAAAGATCCCCAACTCCATCAGGACTACAAGATACCAGGTACTTTCAGCTGCATCACATCTAATGTGGTGTACCTAATTATATGTACTAAATGTCCAACTGGGGGTCTGTATGTGGGGGAGACCGGGCAAAAACTGAGAACAAGGATGAATTCTCATCGCCACACAATAAGAGAAAGGAGAATGGATTTACCTGTGGCAAAACACTTTTGTATGCCCGGTCATAGCATGACGGATATGGAATTACTTGTATTAAAATCTAACTTCAAATCTGAGAAGGATAGAAAAGTCTGGGAATATAAACTTATGATGACCTTTGACACTCTTAGTGCTGGGATGAATATATCCCAGAGTTTTATGTCTTTCTACAACAATTAAGGAATCTGCTTCCCTGACCTTTTAGGGTCATCACAACACAATACCAGACCCCAATCAGAGGGTAATTAAACTTTCACTCCTTATCTATGAACTAGTCATATTTATGTTCATCCCTCTGCCATAATGACAGTTCTGCTTCACGTCACTTGTCTTACCTATTGCATTATTCCTGTGTCCTCTTGTGTATAAATATGTGATTCTTCAGCTTTTGTTTTAGTCTTTGCCTGATGAAGAGACCTGAGTAGTCTCGAAAGCTTGCAATTTGTTACCATCTTTTCAGTTAGCCATTAAAAGGTATCAACCACTGAGGACTCTCAAGTCTAAATATTTTTCTATTTTTTACCAGTTTTTCTTCCCTTTTTCAAACCATTATATAGTCCTTTCGAGTATTTGATTACATAACTATACTGATTTGGTGTATTTGAGTCCCTTGGTGACTTCTCTTTTGAGACACTCTGCTTTTTTACAGTTCATGTACTGTGATTTTTTAATATTGTTTAAATAAAAAAATATATATTTTACCTTTAATGGATCTCTTCATTCCCTTGGGTCTATTTGTACCAGGGTTCTAGTTGTTCAATTCTATCACCTGTATGCCCATAGCAATGGCATAAAAGCGTCCTAGGGGGTGACAGATTCTATTTAATGCGAATTATCTTCTAGCATCACGAAAATCATGTACAGTATGTCAGAATACTGCGTCTACCAAAGTCAATTATATGGTATAAAGGGTAAGGTGATGAATGCTATCGGTTTTCATTAATGTAGATACTATAGAGAGTATCAAATGCAGAACTACAGTATATAAGTGAAATATCTTTGTATAACAAAGAATAAAAATCACTCACACATTATTTATTTCCAGCATAAATATAATCAAATGTACAAGGACCCAAACTTTTTCATATAATATATATATAAATAAATAAATATATATACACTCACAGTTTAAAAGAGTCTTAAACCAAAATGAATTCTTCAGTTCTCAATACCTCAAAGTAACAACTACAGTATGTGGGAGTTTAATATATGCAGTTTATTAACCTGTCAGTCAGTCTGTACTAATCAGAGGCTCAAGTAGGACTGTACCCAATATGCTATAAATACTAGAAATGTTGCAAATGTTTTTTTCTGAAATAGTTCATCTTTTTTAATACACATTTTTCTAGTTTTAGAGTTTCTAGTAGTCAAATAAAAAAATGAAGGACTGAATAAGTCTTGTTCTGTCTTCATACACATTGACACGGTGTGCAATAATAATAATAATAATATAATTTTATTTCTATAGCGCCAACATATTCCGCAGCACTTTACATTATAGAGGGGACTTGTACAGACAATAGACATTACAGCATAACAATAAACACAGATCAAAGTAGATACCAAGAGGAATGAGGGCCCTGCTCGCAAGCTTACAATCCATGAGGAAAAAGGGGAGACACGAAAGGTAAATGGTAACAATTGCTTTCATTGTTCGGACCAGCTATAGTGTAAGAATTGGGTGTTCATGTAATTCTGCATGAACCAGTTAACAGCCAAAGTTGCAATCTGGCATACAGCATAAACCACTTTCTGTCTTCCAAATAAGCAGACCGTTCTCTCTAATCTAACTTGTTTATTGGTGAACAGGTATAGAAATGCAGAAAAATTATAAGAATACAAACAACATAGGTAAGTATTGGCCAAATAATCACACAGCTGACACTTTACAGTTAATGGGGAAGTATACGGTGTGCTGCAAACTTGAACATGGAAATACACAGATGTCTAATAATCACATCTCCTTTGTACTGGCTGATATACAGTTAATCACATTTCTGTAAAATACTGTATTGCAAGAACAGATATATTAATCTTACCAGATATTCTTTACCAGGAAAGCAAACTCATGTTGGAACAGTTACAAGAGGACAAATAAACACGTGTGTCCCAGGAAGTGCACAGAAGAAAATGGGGCTTCTTCTTCCCAGCAAACCTTGCTTTAATCCAACAATGCAACACTCAATTTGCTGCTAAAGACATGGCTTATAAATTCAGCCACCACTAGATGGTGCTATAGCGCAAACAAACCAGCACATAAATACGAGCCATATTGCCCTTTTACTGAAATGGGCAGAGCACTCCCCGCTTGGCATCAACTGATGCCACTTACAAGCTCTTTTGGCGAAAACAATAAAATAAGTTCCGCAACTGGTCTGAGGAATAGTTTACTCTCCCCAGCCTTCCACACTTTGACCTTCACCTTGCGCACTTTCCCATCCTTGCTTTGGAATACTCTGGTGATGAGACCTAGTGGCCACTCATTTCGGTGTGACTTGCTGTCTTTCATGAGTACAACATTACTGGGTTTGATGTTTAGTTTGTTAATCTGCCACTTCTTCTTTGCTGTAAGGTGGAGAGAAACTGTTTTCTCCACCTGTCCCAGAAGGTATTGGAGAGACTTTGTATTTGTCGCCATTGACGTCTGTAGATGTCCGTGTTGCTGAATTCTCCAAGTGGAGTGCTAAGAGCGTTGGTTTTCTGAGTGATTAACATAGCGGGAGTAAGAATGGTCAGATCTCCAGCGTCACTAGAAAGTGCAGTCAATGGTCTGGAATTTATGATGGTCGAAACTTCTGTCAAGAATGTAGCCAAACCTTTGTATGTGAGACTTGTACTACTTGCTTGCAAGAAAATAGAGTCTAAAATTCTACGTGCTATTCCTATCATCCTCTCCCAAGCACCTCCCATGTGAGAAGAGTGTGGTAGATTGAAGGTCCAGGTGCATCCCTGCTCACTCAAGTATCTTTCCACACTGGTAGTGTCTAGGTTGGAAGGAATTTAAAGTTCTTTTGTTAAGGTAGGATCTAAGTGACTCTTCATGGTTGACCTAGTGATTTCCAAATTAATTCATAGAACGTTGCTAGAAACATAAATAACCAAACAGACACGTGTTTCCGTCTGGGAGAATCGAGCAAGATTCCTATCCCATGTATTACATCATCATCTTTTATAGTATTTAGTGAGCTTGTACTTCAACCAATAGTATAAAACCACACCTACAACATTTAACCAATGAAAATACAAGAAAATTGACCTATAAGAATACAAGAAAATTAACCTATAAGAATACAAGAAAATTAACCTATAAGAATACAAGAAAATAGGAAACTACATATATGGTCATGTCTACGTAACATAGGAGAGAACAATAAGATACTCATTTCTCAAAATATTCTACAGTGATACATCCCAAGCTCTCATATCTTGTTCAATCTGGAGCAGTCTAGTTTTTATTACAGCCCATGACCTTTACTCCAGTAGAAAAACTATTTGGCTTTATATCAGCCAGAAACTATTGCCTAGTAACAGAATTTATCTCATAAAGACAAGATGGAGTTACAAACACAAAATGGAACATTCATTTTGATCTTTCTTAATTTAGTCCTTCACACTTACACTGCTCATATGAAATTTCTGCCTCTATCAGAGCAAATGTGCTTCACGGGCCCTCTGATGGCTATGAAACTACAGAGTGCATTTGTGAAACATGAAGTGTCCATGGATTCAATTACTTTGATGTGGACTGCTCTGATGGACATACAGGTGAACATAACTTCCCAGCATTTTGCATTGGCTTGGACTCTTCTAGTGTGCCGTGCAACCACAGACCATGGCCCGAATACATCCAGTCAGACGTTGGTAAAGGGAGGATCCATAAGTCTTTCTGATGGGAGATTGGCCGTCTTTGGGTTTTGAGTCACGCCACAGAGTTTGCGACAAATCACACAGTTGAAGATGAGTTTACTCACACATCTCTTTGCTCCGATTATCCATAGTCCAACAGTTCGTAGATTCCCTTCAGTAAACAATTGGCCTTGATGTTTCACCAAAACATGATGGTGTTGAACAAGCAGAGTTGTGACATGAAGATGTCCAGGAATTATTACAGGGTGTTTCTCCACAAATTCCACTTCGGCTTCTTGAAGACAACATCCAAATCTTAACAGCTCATCTTGATCAATGATTGGATCAAGCTTTTTCAAAACACTGTCTCTAGAAATAGGTTGTCCCTTGTTGAGGTTGTCTATTTCTTTGGCGTAACACTCATGTTGTATGGTACAAATTATCAAGTTCTTGGCACTTTCCAGGTTTGGAATGGTAAGGGCATGGTTGCAGTGGTGCCAACCTTTGCAAGGCTTCTGACTGGCGGGTGATGTTGACTTGTAATACTGAGCCACATGAATTAAATAAGCGAGTTACAAGTTGAGAACCTGCTGAAATGGTGGGATTTGAGGGAATTGTCTGAAGTCACCGTACGTAGGGCGGATTTCCTCATCTGCATCTTAATGGCACCTTAATGGCACAGCGTATATAAAAAATGTAGAGTAGGACTGCCCCATATGAGAATGTCGTGACGTGACGGGGTGCCTCAAAGAATTGATCAATTGTTTGTTAAATGTCTCATATTAAAGTTAGAAATCAATATGTGCATATGAAGCGATGGCTGAGGAACCACCACGGTGCAGGGAGACTACAGTACACAAGATGATGTGCAAACAACAAAGGGTAAATTTATTGGAAGGCAAGGAATGAAGTGGATAAGGAAGGTGCAAACATGGGTATGCAATGGCCAAAGATACTTTACAAGAGTTTGTATTCTTTAGCTGGGCCGTCACATAGCACAGTGCTCCAACTATTACAGGATCAATATACAGTACAGACCAAAAGTTTGGACACACCTTCTCATTCAAAGATTCTTCTGTATTTTCATGACTATGAAAATTGTAGAATCACACTGAAGGCATCAAAACTATGAATTAACACATGTGGAATTATACATTACACTTTACAAAAAAGTGTGAAACAACTGAAAATATGTCTTATATTCTAGGTTCTTCAAAGTAGCCACCTTTTGCTTTGATTACTGCTTTGCATGCAGAAAAGGTGAACGGATGGACTCTACATGCCTGGTTCCCACCGTGAAGCATGGAGGAGATGGTGTGATGGTGTGGGGGTGCTTTGCTGGTGACACTGTTGGGGATTATTCAAAATTGAAGCGGTGAGCGGTCCAGCTCACCCCAAACCATCTCAATTGGGTTCAGGTCTGGTGACTGTGGAGGCCAGGTCATCTGGCATAGCACCCCAACACTCTCCTTCTTGGTCAAATGGCCCTTACACAGCCTGGAGGTGTGTTTGGGGTCATTGCCCTGTTGAAAAATAAATGATGGTCCAACTAAACGCAAAGCGGATGGAATAGCATGCTGCTGCAAGATGCTGTGGTTGCCATGCTGGTTCAGTATGCTTCAATTTTGAATAAATCCCCAACAGTGTCACCAGCAAAGCACCCCCACATCATCACACCATCTCCACCATGCTTCACGGTGGGAACCAGGCATGTAGAGTCCATCCGTTCACCTTTTCTGCGTGCAAAGCAGTAATCAAAGCAAAAGGTGGCTACTTTGAAGAACCTAGAATATAAGACATATTTTCAGTTGTTTCACACTTTTTTGTAAAGTGTAATGTATAATTCCACATGTGTTAATTCATAGTTTTGATGCCTTCAGTGTGATTTTACAATTTTCACAGTCATGAAAATACAGAAAAATCGTTGAAGGAGAAGGTGTGTCCAAACTTTTGGTCTATACTGTATATCACAGGCAATACCAAACAATAAACAAAGAATGAGGCTACTCTACGTATAAACTCCCTGCCCTCTACTAAACAGGCCACACGGCTGCTGTGTTCTGTCTGTTGAAGCCTACACTATGCCCTGACATGCACAAATGGGAACAAACTCATGGTGATGTTGGGGACTCAGGTCCAGTCCTGGGGACCCTCAACAGTCTTGAACGGTGGTGCGCATGTCTATCTGGCAGATCCGTGAAACGTGGTCTTCTCCTTGCTTCAGGGTCCTGGAGGTGCTCCTGGAAACTGTAAATCCCTTTCTCGGTCTCTTTGTGGCTTCTCAAAATAGCACAGGACAGCCACCTTTGCTACACCCGAAGAGTCTGTTCAATCTCACCAGTCCACTAAGTCTCAGGCTGTGCGACCTTTTTACACAGCTCCATGCACAGCAGCTCTCAGCAACAGCTTTTTGCTCACACGCTCTCACAGGCGCAACTGCTCCCCTCCTCAGCCTCGGGCAGTTCATTAACACAGTCCTTTACAAGGGGAGCAGATCATTCCATCACACCAGACAAGGGGGTGCTGTCTCTTAAAGTTGCAGCATGTTTCTTACTGTCCATAACAGCACCACCCCCTTACACATAAGCACTTTATGTATTGCGTGCTGACCATAGGCAGCGCTGGCTTCTTGGCTTCTTGTTTGATACTGGTTTGTGGCTGACCCCCACTTTTTGCCATGCGCGCTTGGTCATGCACGCCATTCTATCTGTCTTTATTGTGATTGATCCAGGCTGCTGTACAGACATACAGCAGCCATACCCTCCTCCATGGGCTTTATTTAATTATGCACCTGTGTCTGGGCCTGTTTCACCCTTCATCCATGGTTGCTGGTTTGGCAGTGTGGAGGTCAGATCTGAAATGTCATGTCAAGGACCTGGTCGGCCTTTAAATGCGCTCGCCCTTCTGGCCCCATGGGAGTGATTCAGATATGCTTCAGGTACATTAGCATTTAATATAGTCTTGCTTTTAATACATTTAGGAGGCCGTAATGGCACAGCGTATATAAAAACCGTAGAGTAGGACTGCCCCATATGAGAATGCCGTGACGTGGCAGGGTGGCTCAAAGAATTGATCAATTGTTTGTTAAATGTCTCATTTTAAAGTACTGTTAGAAATCAATATGTGCATAAGCACTTTATGTATTGCGTGCTGACCATAGACAGCGCTGGCTTCTTGTGGATACATAGTGCCACTGTTTAGGGGAAGTGAATTTCCTGATCCTTAGCACCCGATTGCTGATGTAAACATAAAAGCGTCGAGTTTCGTTGCAAATGTACCCCAGCACCACCATGCTGTCTGAGTAGAACTCAACATCCTTGATTTCCAGGTCAATTTCTGTCGAGATTAGTTCAGCCAAATCTACTGCTAGCACAGCTGCACAGAGTTCCAATCTAGGTATCGTGTGCTCACGGAATGGCGCCAGTTTTGTCCGGCTCATATGAAGCCTTACATAGCATTGTTCTTTAATGTCAGTAGTTTTCAGACATGCTACTGCTGCAATCGCTTTGGTTGAGGCATCGAAGAAGATACAGAGCCTTTGCGTCTTGACTTCTGTTGATGGTACGGAAGCATATGGTCGTGCCATGTAAAGATTTGACAAGGATTCTAAAGATTTCTTCCATCATGTCCACAAATCTTTTCCATGGGAAGCAGATCATCCCATTCAGACATCTCTTGGGTGAAGTCTCTCAACAGGGATAGTTACAGCGGTTACAAATTCTAGAGGATCATACAAACTGTTTATTATGGACAGGATGCCTCCACGCGTGAAGGGTTTCTCTCCTTTGCTGATCTGAAAGGTAAATGCATCCCTCTTCAAACCCCAGAGTAAACCAAAGCTCCGCTGCTTGGGAAGGGGGTCTGTTGGAAGTGATTTTGTGCAACCTCAAATTGGACAGAACGAGCATTTCTTGTGCCTTTTTTAAGAGACTGACTGCCGATTCATACGTGGGTGTGGATTTCAAGCAGTCATCCACGTAGAAATCCTTTTCCACAAACTATCTCACATCCGACCTGTACTTTGTTTCGCCCTCTCTGGCTGAATGTCTAAGGGCATAGATGGCAACAGCAGGGGAAGGGCTGGATACCTTGAGTGCTGTCTCTTGGCCTTCCAGCATCACCACGTCGGTGGCTTAAGCCGGTTGCTGCTTTTGGGAGATAGCCAGGAGGATTCAGAGAGAAGATCCTTGGAGTTGTGGACGATGGGAGTCCAACTTCAATTCTCTGGGAACGGTGATAGCCGGGTCAAAAATAGATTCTGGATTGATATCGCTGAAGATAAGAAGTCACATTTTTCCCTGGGATATTTGGTCAACATGGTGTTTTATGACATCCTGAAGATTCGGAAGTCCGATATAATGTGACTGCAGGAGTTCAGGAGGGAAGGCAGGTATGTGCTGGTGCTATCTTCTATGTCGGCTTGCCAGAATTTGTTTACTGCCCTGAAAAATGGAGTTGCAAATCCTTTGCTGGAAGGAATTACCTTTACTGTGCTGTACTCTAAGGGGGATATCCCACAGGGTTTTCATGCACAACCCTTTGTTTTCCTGGAGGACATTACTTTATTTTTGAAAAGACATTGCATTTATGTTCAGTACTCCCACAGGGTCCTGAATGGAGAAGGGCTCTGGACCGGGAAGTACAATTTTTTTGTGAGATTTGGGATGGATCCCCAAGGCCCGGGAGGCATCCATTACCCCCCTCTTAATTTTTCAATTGGGAAAAATAGTGTTTTTTTGTTTTTTCCAGATGCTCCGATGTATTGCAGGAGGTGTAAAAATTTCGGGCATACCCAGGATAGTTGCAAGGACATGCCAACTTGTAGGAATTGCAATTGTTCCAGCCATATGGCAAAATACTGCACAAATCCTGTTATGTGTAATGTGTTATGATTTGGTAGCTGAGGAGAGCAGGCAAAAAAAGGAAATACACCAGAGAGGTTGGAATCTATTGGATTGCAGTACCCTGACTAACCACCACAATTAAAGGCAGCCGTGGAGCGTACCTACGTTGGTCCTAGACGCCTCGTCACAGCCTGAGAAGCTAACTACACCTAAAGACAGAAAGAGGAAAACTATCTGCCCCGGAGCAGATCCCAAAGAACATAGAAAGCCCCCAAAACATGTAATGGCGGTTAGACAAGAGGAAATACAGACACAGACAGAAAATAGTATGAGCAAACGTTGGGGCCCAAACTTCCTAAATAGAAAAGGATAGGAAGGACACTTACTGCAATCCCAAAAAACCCTAAAAAGTACCAACTCTACTAATTACAAAAACACCTGAGATCACACGACCTCTACCACCTAAATTAGTTCTCTGGTGTAACAAAACTAAACAACAAAATGAACAAACAACAGTGGCTGAACTAAACAGAGGAGCACAAGCCCCGGAGGGGACCCGGCAGACCCCCACAGAAGTGCAGGACAAAATGCAAAAAGCAAGCACCAAAAAACTAAAAGAAGAAAATGTCTTATCTGTTAGCAGAAGATGCAGGCACGAAACAGCAAGCTTCAAAGTGAACAGGAATCAAAGATGAGACCAGAACAATTGATCATCGGCAACCCTGATGGGAGGGAACCTCCCTTATATAAGACCAGTCAGTAACACCTGATCGCCAATCTTCACAATCTTCATTGAATAGTTCAGTACTGTTTGTAACCACCAGAGGGAGCTTCTGCTCAGAATTCATTTATAGCACATTCACAACAGTACCCCCCTTGAGGAGGGGTCACCGAACCCTCATTTGAGCAACCAGGTCGGTCAGGATGAGCTCTGTGATACACACGGATGAGTCTCCTAGCATGGATGTCCGAAGCAAACACCCAAGAATTGTCCTCCTGACCATAACCTCTCCACTTAACCAAATACTGGAGTTTCCGTCTAGAAAAACGAGAATCCAATATTTTCTCAACCACATACTCCAGATTGTCCTCAACCAAAACAGGGTCAGGAGGCACAGCCATAGGAACCACTGGCTCGACAAACCTCTTCAATAAGGACTTGTGGAACACGTTATGGATCTTAAATGTCCCTGGAAGAAGTAAACGAAAGGAAACAGGATTAAGAATCTCCATGATCTTATAAGGTCCAATGAACCTAGGCTTAAACTTAGGAGATGCAACTCTCATAGGGATATTTCTTGAGGACAACCAGACCAAGTCCCCCACTTTAAACCGAGGACCATCAGTCCTATGCCGGTTGGCAAACCGCTGGGCCCTCTCCTGAGAGAGGGACAACCTCTCCACTACCTGGTCCCAAATCTGCTGCATACGCTCCACAACAGAGTCAACACCTGGACAGACAGAAGCCTCCGTCTGTCCTGAAGAAAATCGAGGGTGAAACCCAAAATTGCAGAAAAATGGAGACATCAAAGTGGCAGAGCTAGCCCTATTATTAAGAGCAAACTCAGCCAAAGGCAAAAAAGAGACCCAGTCATCCTGATCAGCAGACACAAAGCATCTCAGATAAGTCTCCAATGTCTGGTTTGTTCTCTCAGTTTGTCCATTGGTCTGAGGATGAAAAGCCGAGGAGAAAGACAATTGAACACCAAGTTTAGAACAAAAAGTCCTCCAAAATCTGGAAACAAACTGGACTCCTCTGTCAGACACAATGTTCTCAGGAATGCTGTGTAACCGAACCACGTGCTGAAGGAACAAAGGCACCAATTCAGAGGAGGAAGGCAACTTAGGTAATGGCACAAGATGTATCATTTTGGAAAACCTATCACAAATCGCCCAGATAACGGTCATTCTCTGAGAAACAGGGAGGTCGGAAATGAAATCCATAGAGATATGGGTCCATGGTCTCTTGGGCACAGGCAATGGCATCAACAAACCACTAGAGCGAGAGCAAGGCTTGGAGCGAGAGCAAGTCCCGCAGGACTGCACAAATTCCCTGACGTCAAGAGACAAAGTAGGCCACCAAAAGGACCGACTAACCAAGTCTCTGGTACCAAAAATTCCGGGATGACCGGCCAACGCGGAACAATGAATCTCAGACATCACACTCTTTTTCCACCGGTCTGGGACAAACAATTTCACAGTAGGGCAGCGCTCGGGTTTATCCTCCTGACACCCTTCCAGAGCCAGTCTCAAATTGGGCGAGATGGCGGAAAGAACTACACCCTCTTTCAAAATAACAGCAGGATCAGATAACTCAGGAGAGTCCGCAAGGAAACTCCTCGAGAGGGCATCCGCCTTAACATTCTTAGTGCCAGGAAGAAAGGAAACCACAAAATTAAAACGTGTGAAAAACAAGGCCCACCTGGCCTGTCTAGGATTAAGTCGCTTGGCTGATTCCAGATAAACCAGATTCTTATGGTCCGTGAGGACCACCACCTGATGTTTGGCTCCCTCCAGCCAATGTCTCCACTCTTCAAAAGCCCACTTCATGGCCAATAACTCCCGATTACCCACATCATAATTACGTTCAGTTGGAGAAAATTTTCGAGAGAAAAAGGCACAAGGGTTACTTTTAGAGGTCTCTGGATCTCTTTGGGACAAAACGGCACCTGCCCCAATTTCAGAGGCATCAACCTCCACCTGAAATGGCAGAGAAACATCAGGCTGCCGTAGAACAGGAGCAGAAGTGAATCTCTGCTTAAGTTCCTGAAACGCAGAGACTGCCTCAGGAGGCCAATTCACCACATCAGAACCCTTTTTGGTCAAATCAGTCAATGGTTTAACAATAACAGAGAAATTATCAATAAATTTACGATAAAAATTGGCAAAACCCAAGAATCTCTGAAGAGCCTTTAATGAAGTAGGTTGGACCCAATCACAGATGGCCTGAACCTTGACCGGGTCCATTTCAATAACAGATGGGGACAAAATGAATCCCAGAAATGAGATCCTCTGTACGCCAAAAAGACACTTTGATCCCTTCACATACAGAGCATTCTCTCTCAAAATCTGGAACACAGTCCGAACATGTTTCACATGAGAGTCCCAGTCATTGGAAAAAATCAAGATATCATCCAAATAAACAATCAGAAATTTATCCACAAAATCCCTGAAAATGTCATTCATGAAGGACTGGAAGACAGAAGGAGCATTAGTGAGCCCAAAGGGCATCACTAGGTACTCAAAATGCCCCTCTGGGGTATTAAATGCCGTCTTCCATTCATCCCCGTGCTTAATGCGAATAAGGTTATATGCCCCCCTGAGGTCAAGCTTGGCAAACCAAGTAGCACTTTTTACCCTGGAAAACAGGTCAGAAATCAAGGGTAACGGATAATGATATTTCACAGTGATATTGTTCAAGAGACGATAATCAATACACGGCCTTAATGAACCATCCTTTTTGGCCACAAAGAAAAAAACCGGCACCCAAGGGTGAAGAGGATGGTCTGATATGACCCTTCTCCAATGACTCCTTGATATAAGACCGCATAGCGTCATGTTCAGGTACAGACAAGTTAAAAAGGCGACCTTTAGGGAATTTACTACCAGGCACTAATTCAATAGCGCAGGTATAGCTCCTATGGGGGGGCAAGGATGCAGATTTACTTTCGCTAAACACATCAGAAAAATCAGTCAAAAAGTCAGGAACATCCTGAGCCTGGGGGGAGGCAGAAAAAACAGGAGTGTTGGCATTAACACATTGGCAGCCCCAACTGGTTACAGACACAGATTTCCAATCCAAAACAGGATTATGAGACTGTAACCAAGGGAAACCCAGTACGATAATGTCATGCAGATTATACAGCACCAAAAATTTGCAACTCTCCTGATGATCAGGTTCAACCCTCATTATCACCTGAGTAGAGAACTGAGGGTTATTCTCAGCCAAAGGGGTAGAATCGATCCCCAGTAGGGGAATAGACTTCCGTAGGGTTATCAAGGGAAACCCACAACGTTTAGCAAAATCAAAATCCATCAGGTTAATAGCTGCTCCCGAATCAACAAAAGCCTGAGCAGAAAATGTGGACAGGGAGCAAATCAGGGTAACAGTGAACAAAAATTTAGTCTGAACACTACCCAAGACAACTGAGCGTGCAAAACGTCTTCCCCGCTTAGGGCAGACTGAAATAGCATGAGAGGCATCACCACAGTAGAAACATAACCCATTGCGTTTTCGAAACTCATGACGCTGTGCCCCAGAAGTCACTCTATCACACTGCATGGGTTCAGAAGCTGGTTCACAAGGCAACACTATTCCACGCATACCTCTACGCTCACGCAAACGTCTGTCAATTTGAATCGCTAATGACATAGAATCATTGAGACCAGAGGGGACAGGGAATCCCACCATAACATCCTTTACATTCTCTGACAGACCCTTCCGAAAAAGGGCTGCCAAAGCATCGTCATTCCATTTGGTCAGGACTGCCCACCTTCGGAATCTCTGACAGTATAACTCAGCGTCCTCAAGCCCCTGATTTAATACCAACAAGGCTTTTTCAGCTTGATCAGTGACATTAGGCTCATCGTATAATAACCCCAGGGCCTGAAAAAATGCATCAACATTACTCAAAACAGGATCCCCAGGTGTCAGGGGAAAAGCGCAGGAGAGAGATGACAATTTGAACCGCAGGAGAGAGATGACAATTTGAACCTGCTGTGCTGCGTTCCCTGAGGACTTAGATTTTAAGGCAAAAAGCAACTTACAGTTATTTTTGAAATTCAGAAATTTAGCTCGATCCCCTAAAAACAAATCTGGCATGGGAATCCTAGGTTCCACAACAGGCAACCCTGCAAGATAGGTAGCAATACTCCGAACTTCAGTGGCAAGCTGATCCACACGGCCAGACAACTGTGCAAACTCCATTGAGAGAAAAAAAAAATCCTCCTCAGCACCCAGAGATACAGAGGGAAAAAAAAATCTCTGACAACTCTGACAATCTTCTTTCTTTAACACTATTTTTCCCTTCTGTGAGTACCATATAAATATCAGTTTTTGGGCCGGTAATACTGTTATGATTTGGTAGCTGAGGAGAGCAGGCAAAAAAAGGAAATACACCAGAGAGGTTGGAATCTATTGGATTGCAGTACCCTGACTAACCACCACAACTAAAGGCAGTCGTGGAGCGTACCTATGTTGGTCCTAGACGCCTCGTCACAGCCTGAGAAGCTAACTACGCCTAAAGACAGAAAGAGGAAAACTATCTGCCCCGGAGCAGACCCCCAAAGAACATAGAAAGCCCCCAAACATGTAATGGCGGTTAGACAAGAGGAAATACAGACACAGACAGAAAATAGTATGAGCAAACGTTGGGGCCCAAACTTCCTAAATAGAAAAGGATAGGAAGGACACTTACTGCAATCCCAAAAAACCCTAAAAAGTACCAACTCTACTAATTACAAAAACACCTGAGATCACACGACCTCTACCACCTAAATTAGTTCTCTGGTGTAACAAAACTAAACAACAAAATGAACAAACAACAGTGGCTGAACTAAACAGAGGAGCACAAGCCCCCGGAGGGGACCCGGCAGACCCCCACAGAAGTGCAGGACAAAATGCAAAAAGCAAGCACCAAAAAACTAAAAGAAGAAAATGTCTTATCTGTTAGCAGAAGATGCAGGCACGAAACAGCAAGCTTCAAAGTGAACAGGAATCAAAGATGAGACCAGAACAATTGATCACCGGCAACCCTGATGGGAGGGAACTTCCCTTATATAAGACCAGTCAGTAACACCTGATCACCAATCTTCACAATCTTCATTGAATAGTTCAGTACTGTTTGTAACCACCAGAGGGAGCTTCTGCTCAGAATTCATTTCTAGCACATTCACAACAGTAATGCTTGTGGTGAGGAGGGCCATAAGTATCGGGATTGTAAGGCCAGGATCAGTTCTAGGTCTTACGCTGAAGTCACAGGTGGGGCTGCTGCACCCCCTGCTGCTGTTGTTGACATACCACAGGTTACAGACCCGGGTCTTATTGAGGAACCTGAAATCGTGAATGCACATGAGGAGGCCCTGCCCAAACGGAGTCTCCCAGCCCAGAGATGGCAGGTTTGGAACTTGCTAAGGTTGAATGTGAGCTCCCTCATCAGTCTGATGTCTGTGGGGAGGGGGAGTTGGAGGGTGCTCTTGGTAATACCCCCAGTATATCTTGGTTAGCTACTGAGGAGGAGTTGACCAGTTGTGGAGATCAAGGTGACTTCACTCTTGCAAGGCCCTCTGAGGAGGAGGAGGAGCCTGGAACTTCCTGTAAGAAGCCCAGAACGGATTGGGCAGACGCCGGTGAAGTTTGTTTAAGTCCGGTGAGTGAACGTAGTTACCCTCAGAATGTCTTCTCTCCTGACACCAATGTTTTTTTAGGTATTCCCACAGACGTAAACAGATTCGGGGAGTTGCAGTTCCAGATGGAAGATGAAAACGGCTGAAGAAGAAGTGGCCTGTTTGTCGTCATGTAAATAACACCATCATGTTATGGCTCCCCAAGCTGGTTGGGGCATTGCGTCCCTAAGAGTCAGGCAAATTAGATCTAAATCCAGGAGGACAATCGTACTAGATTATATTAAACAGATGAATGCTCACATCTTTTGTCTTCAGGAATGTGGGATTGTGGACGCTCCAAGCGATAAGGACTGGCCTTACGGTCAGCATGTATGGTCTGGCTCATGTGTTAATAGGAATGATGGTGTAGGGATATTAATGGGTAACAGGGAGATTAGTTTAGATAGCTACACGGTGGTAGAGGTGGGTAGATGTATAATTGCACATGTTAGCTATAGGGGGTGGCGGGCTAGAATTATTAATGTGTACTGTCCATCAGGAAGCGACAGGAAAAAGGAGCGTCTGGCTCTTTTGGAAAAATTAAGTTTGTTTCTTCCAGGCAAAATGCCTATGTGGAGCCCAGCTGTGCTGAGATTCCCACATTTCCTGGAAGGGTGCACTAAAGGATTTAACCACTGGATGTCCCAATTCATACACACACCTTCACCCATCCCTAAGACCACCAGAGGGAGCTGTTTAGGCATATATAAAAGGAGGGTGAAGGCAGGAAGCCAGGCAGATTAAGATTTGAGAGAACACGCTGCAGAGCTCAGTGGAGCAAAGTAGTGCAGCTCAGCAGAGCTGGAGCTGAAGGCCGAAGTCTGCAGTGCAGTGCAGTTCAGTCAGACAGGAAGTGAGTCTGAAGCCTGCAGCTCAGTAGTGTGAGTCCTTTTCAGTTCAATAGAGTGGAGTCTAGTAGAGTGGAATTGAATCCACTCCAGTCTAGTCAGAGCTGAGAAAAGTGAGTAGTCTGCAGACAGAGCAGACGAGTGGAGTTTGCAGTAAGGGACTCCAGAGCTCAAGTTGAGAGCCAGGAGCGTGCCGATGCTCAGAGAGCGGCGAAGAGGCAGCCCACCAACTGCCAGTGTGTGTAGTCGTGTGAGGGCCCGAGTAGGCCGAAGGCAAGTGGAAAGAAGTAAAAGAGGCAAAGGAGCCTTAATAGCTCACCTCAACGAGTACTACCGGACGCCGGAGTCCGAGCCTAGAGGGATATCCACGACCCATTAGGAGAACACCGGAGTTCCTGGAGGACTATAGGTCCCGGGACCACCACAGAGCTGATACATAACTGGGCCAGGAGGAGTCCGGAAAGTGGGACGCTGCAAGTAGGGATTGTACTTCAGGAGAAGGTCCAACCACAAGGTCAGCCAGGTGCAGGACAGAGACTAAGTTAGGCCCAGCTACATGCAGGCCAGGACTTCAATTACAGAAAGGCAAGGAACAGGAGGCCACACACCTACTCAGTGGAAGAATCTGGATGTGCACCCTTCACCCTACAGTGCTTCGGGGAGTGCCTGCAACATCTACAGTAAAGGTACCAAAGAGACTTGTGTGTGTGTGTCCACCTTCTTACCCCTAACTGCCGGGTTCCCCTCCATCCTGCATCCCTACACATTTACCTGCCCTGAAGGACTCAGCCTCACCTGTGGGAGGCCTAACATCTAGCTGCACAACACCAACCCTTCAGTGGATCTGCACAGCAGCGCTGGTCACCCTGACCAGGTACTACAGGTGGCGTCACGAATCCCCATACCAACATTCATTCCCCTGTAAATATCCCACATTTATGGGTGAGCGCCCAGGGCCACGGACCGAGCTGTGTTGCCGTGACATTCCCGTAGAAGTTATTAGGCTCGGATCCGAGTACACCCCTGCTCTGGGAGGGCGGCTCACCTGCAGTTTTAGTTGGAGACTTTAATTGCATCACAGAAGGGAATTGTGACATAACTGGTAAGAAGTTATCCAATCTTATTTCTGATTTTTCCCTTCTAGATGCAGCTGCTCTGAAATTTGGCATCCCACCCCCGCCAACATACCATGCTGATAGGGGTGGTATTGCATCAGAATAGATAAAATGCTGTTTTCCAAAAATATGTTGTGTATGAATTTTGAACAAAATGCTGTACCTTTTTCAGATAATGAATGTTTGAGAGGTGTGTTTAGTGCGATTGATGACCGTGTGTATGGTGGTGGGGTTTGGAAGCTGAACGTTAGGTTGTTAGAAGGTGAGGATGTGATGAATGAATTAAAATAAAGTATAAAGAGTGAAGAGTATGTAAGAGGAATTTTGCCTGTGTACTGGAATGGTGGGACTGGGTTAAGGTGTGTTGCAAAAATTCTTCAAAAAATGGGGATATAAAAAAGCTGCTATTTATCAAAACAGATTTAATGATTTAAACAGGCGTATAGACTGGTTAAGGAAGTGTGGAGAAAGTGGGATGGATGTGTCTGATGTGCTGGCTGAGACAGAGTGAATTAAAGCGTGTTATGGATGAAAAAGGGAAGGAAATCATCTATCGCACCAAAATAGAACATCTTGAGAAAGATGAAAAGTGCACAAGGTTCTTTTTTAAGAAAATGAATGGGAGAAAGGTTGATATGGATAAAATCCTGGATAGGAACGGTTTGTGTGTGTCAGGTGCAGGGCCTGCTCCAGGTTTTTATGAGCACCGGGCGAAAGAGTCTCAGTGGGCCCCTTTAACACAGACCACGATTCATGATGCACAGATACGGCAGAGAAATATGGGTATAGTACAATGCCAAACACTTCTCTTCTTCCATTACATGACTGATCTCTTTTGTAAATTGTACAATAGCTCAAAAACCGCCAATTCCTCACAGCGCACAGTACAGACCAGACAGTACAGTCCTCCATACAATATTATGGGCACCACATAGTCTCCCCTCATCACCCATATAATACCCCATGCAGGATGTCACACCCCCATCCCCCATATAATGCTCCATACAGAATACTGGACCCAATATAATGCTCCATACAGAATACTGGACCCAATATAATGCTCCATACAAAATATGGAGCTCTACTCTACACTGTGCTGCGTTCTGCACTGTTACGGCTCAGGAAAGGGCGCTGTGGAAAGACTGCCCATTATCATCATCATTGCCTGCCCATTATCATCATCATTGCCTCCCCATCATCATCATTGCCTGCCCATCATCATCATCATCATCATTGCCTCCCCATCAACATCATCATCATTGCTTCCCCATCATCATTGCCTCCCAATCATCATCATCATCATTGCCTCCCCATCATCATTGCCTCCTCACCACCATCACACATACAGCACCACACACAGACATCACCGCAGCACTCTCTCACTCACATACACACACACAAAGCACCGCACTACATACACACACACTGATACACACACACAGACACTCACATCTCACCTGTCCGGCGTCCATGCTCTCTCTGCCACAGTCGGCCGCTGAATGATGACGTCATTCAGCGGTGCTGCTGTGAGAGGAAGCGCAGGCGCCCCCTGGAGCCCCGAGCTGTGGCAGCGGAGGCACGGGGAGAGGCAAGTATTGCGCCGGCTGCTGCCGAAGCCCTGAGAAAGCGGGGGGGGGCCCAGTGGCGGCACTGGTACCACTCTCATCCGCTAACGGGCGCCGGGGTGCCCGATGGCGAGTGGGCCCCCCACCTGCTCAGGGCCCCAGCACTTGCCCGGGTATGCCGGGTGCTGACGCCAGCCCTGGTCAGGTGAGAATGCGATAAAGGAGGTGAATAGGTTCTATAGCAAGTTATATGATAAAAAATGGATTGACTCTGGTCTTGTTTCAGAAGTGCTGAATGGGTTAGAAAACAAGTTGGGTAGTGGAGAATGTGATATTTTGAATGAGGACGTGATTATGGATGAAGTAGAAAATGTGATGAAGAGTGCTAAAAAGAATAAGACACCAGGTAAAGACGGATTGCCAGTAGAATTCTATGTGAAAGCATGGGATTTCCTGGGTGCTGATTTGACTGAGATATGTAAGTATATGTGGGAGAATGGTAAGTTGTGTGAATCAATGAAGGAGGGGGTGGTTGTGCTTGTGTATAAGAAAGGTGAGAGAAAGTGTTTAGAGAATTGGAGACCTATAACGCTGCTGAATGCAGATTACAAAATCTACAGAAAATTGTTGGCCAATCGTATGCGTGAGGTGATTAGTAGTGTTGTGGATGAGGATCAAGTGTGTGCTGTTTTCCCATGGAGAAGTATGAGTGGTAACTTATTGTTATTAACAGATTTGATTGGGGACTGCATGGGAAGGAAACGGAAGTGTATGGTTCTGACAATTGATTTTGAGAAAGCGTTTGATAGGGTCTCGCATGTGTTTTTGTTTAAAGTTCTGGAGAGAATGGGATTTCCTAAAAAATTTGTGAATGGGATAATGTCTTTGTATGATTGTGTGTCAAGCGAGTTTCTTGTTAATGGGTGGTTGAGTGAGAAAGTGAATATTATGTCTGGTGTAAGGCATGTCCCCTGTCTTATTTGTATGTGTGATAGAACCTTTGTTGTGCTTGGTGAGACGTGATTAAAGTGGTGCGAGGTTTGTTGGTACCTGGGAGTGGTGGAAAGAATGTGAAAGTTCTTGGATATATGGATGATGTTGTGGTTGTGAGTGAAAGTGTTGCGTCTATGAGTAGGGTTAAGTTGCTTTTGGAGTTTTTCTGTGGTGCGTCTGGCTTTAGAGTGAATTGGAATAAATGTAGCTTTAAATGTTTTGGGGATGATGGGGTTAAAATGGAGGGGGTTAAATGTGAGGAGGGTGCTATCAAAGTGCTGGGAGTATTATTTAATAAGGAGTTGGAAGGTAAGGAGAGCTGGGAGGAGTGTGGATTGTGCATAGAACGTAAGTTAAATTTTTGGCGACTGAGAGACTTGACCTTGACTGGTAAGATTTTGGTCATAAAAGCGGTGATTCTTCCGATTTTGCTTTTTATTGCAACAGTTTTTCCACCGTCTTATAGGAAAATAAAAGAGTGGAAAAGTTAGTTTTTACTTTTTTCTGGAGTAGTAAAATAGAAAAACTTAAGAGAGAAAGTCTTTTTAAGGCATGTCACCATGGTGGCATGGCCTTTCCAAACATTGAGATTTTTCTGGGGCTTCAGTATATCAAAACGGTAGTTATTTTGTTGAATAAAGGAAATAAGGGAGCGTATATGGCAATTATTCTGCTGGTTGGATGTTGTATGGCTTGTGTTGGAGAAAGAGGGATGCTAGAATGCCTGTTGCTTTCAAGTGTCCGGTCTGGTATGAGGTGATTGAGAAGTTTGTGAGGAAGCATGATTTACTGAGTGTGCCGATGAATGATTTTAGAATGGCTAAGAAGGTGATGAAAATAATACATAAGAATAATGTGGAGTGTAATATTGTGGGTTTGAGAGGGAATGAAGTCTCGGTTGTATGGAAGAGTTTGGGAACGCATGGGATGTCTAATAGACAAAGGGATATTGTATGGATGTCCTTGCACAATATTTTGCCTGTGCGACAGGTTCAGAAGAGACGAGGTCTGACCAGAACGGATGTGTGCCCGAGAGAAGGATGTGGTGGATGTGAGACTGTAGAATCACAATATTTGCCCACTGGGTTAAAATAACTCCTAGGCTTTATACCACATAATCTGCAATATCACTTTAGTGGCGATCAAAATCAATAGACCCCACAAAATGGTATAAAATTACAAAATACTTTATTAATAATTATTGTACATAAAAAATACATATAGACATAATACAAGGCACAAAAGCACACAAAAAAGAGGGACACTAGTCCATAGGAGAAGATTCCACAACAACAGCTTAGGACTATATATTGTATTGTATAGCTGCCCATGAAGTTAACCATACATTGCTTATACTGGGTTCACCTGCACAACCAGGAATGCCTAATTTAATCTAATTCAGCAAGGGAAGCAGTGCGAAACGCGCATCGGGGCAGAGGGACGTCCGGTGAGATCCCCAGCAGCTTAAGTGGTAGGTTTTCGGTGACCACATTAATATCTGGTATTGATTTTTTGCCCTGATTATTACTCATTGTTTATTTATTAAGGTTATACCTTGTATATCTGGTTGTAGAAGTGTATGTTGTAAAGACAGCACGGATTTGGATAATTATAACTATGGGATTGCAAATTTTGGAGCAGCAAGGATATTATTCCCTTGCTGAATTAGATTAAATTAGGCATTCCTGGTTGTGCAGGTGAACCCAGTATAGGCAATGTATGGTTAACTTCATGGGCAGCTATACAATACAATATATAGTCCTAAGCTGCTGTTGTGGAATCCTCTCCTATGGACTAGTGTCCCTCTTTTTTGTGTGCTTTTGTGCCTTGTATTATGTCTCTATGTATTTTTTATGTACAATAATTATTAATAAAGTATTTTGTAATTTTATACCATTTTGTGGGGTCTATTGATTTTGATCGCCACTAAAGTGAGGATGTGAGACTGTGTGGCATACTATGTGGGACTGTGATTACACGTACAGTGTGTGGAAGTGTGTAGGTGGGTTGTGTAAGGAGTTAGCAGGTGTGAGTTTTATTGACTGGCGTGTTGCAATGTTTGGAATTGGTGCATGTGGTCGTGTGAAAAACAGAATCCTATGGTTAATTATGACTTGTGTGATGCAGAGTTTGTGGGATGTGAGGAATTTAGGAATTTTCAAAGAGAAGCATGTATCTGTGAATAAGTGTGTCGGGCTGATCCTTTCTAGAAGGCGGTGGTAGTTCTGATGCAGAGGTCGTTTGGAAAATTAAAAAATGGCAGCACCTGATCAAATATCAGTGAATTTTAGTGATGTTTATTGATGTTTATGGCGTCTTTTGTGTATACCTTTGGTTTGTTTTACTAAAATAAATATGAGCCATGATGATGAGAGTTGAAACAACGACGTTTAAGTTGATGAGCTTATATTGATTTGTTTATAACTAACCTGAATGGTTTAAAAAAAAAAAAAAAAAACAGTGTCTACAAATTGAGATTCTGGTTTGGCTTTTATCCTAGATCATGTGATAAGGCTCGTTAAAGGGCAACATTGACTTCTAGGATTGCTACCTTCCAATAGGTGGCGCTAGAGTTCTAGCTCTCTTCCTCTCTGAAGAGACAATTTGCATAATTAGCATATTTCCCAGAGGAGCATTGCGGCTTTAAGTCTCCTCATCTTGGCATGCTTAGCATGTTGATCTCCGCAAGGAGTGATGATACTTCTTGGAGCTATACATGATGAATGTCAGTGGACATGGAAGTTGGGTCTCTACAGGAAATCAAAACAGTGCCAGATTCAAAAGTTCTGTCTATGAGAGAAGATGCTTGCTGATTTGGAGATGGTAGTGGCCCCCTTACCTCTTGAGCCCCGAGCAGCTGCACAGGTTGCACTAATGATATGTCTGCCCCTACATCAAGATTGTGGCAATATCAATAACCACAGCGACTGCTCACATTTGTCCATTTGCTTTCCTTTTGTTTATATCTAATAATTGGGCACATTGGCTTTTTCTTGGATTTACAAGACACATAAAAAATGTGTAGGAAGGTGAGAAAGGCCACTGAATAGCTGCATGCAGGTGAGTATGTTTACCGTTCTGCCTGATATTTTCTAGTCAAAACCCTGAATTCCACAAATAGAAAAGTCTGTTTCTATGATTCAGGTCAAGGACACTGGTTCTGGTAATATTAAACACCAATGTTTGACAGTTAGTCTGGGGTCACACTTGCGAGTGCAATGCAAGAAACTCGCACGAGTCTCTTGCCTTAATTCCCTTCACTGCCACCGGCACTCGGACCGGAGCATTCAGCTGCATATAAATACATGCAGCAGCACACTCCGGTCCCGAGTGCCGGCGGCAGTGCCGGGTATTGATGCAAGAGACTTGTGCGAGTTTCTTGCATTGCACTCACAAGTGTGACCCTGGCCTTAGAGTAAAAATGAAGGTATACTCCATTAAGTGACAAATTAGGAGGTTTTCCACTTTAAGAAAACCTGTAGCAAACCCAGGTGATAATCACTCTCCTCAACAGCAGCATCGGCTCCCAGCCGGTGGTCCAGTCTCTGTGTTTTCGCTAAAGTGGTGATTTCACATTGACAGTTCACATACCAGCTGCAGTCAGTCACTGAGCTCAACAGCTCTGTCACTGTAGACGGCACAAACTACTGAGCTCAGAGATTGCCTGCAGTGGTGATGTGAGCAGGATTGTGCACAGTAACCTACAGACAGTGTCAGGTCGGCGCCGTTTTATTTATTTATTTTTCTTATTTATATAGCGCCATTTTTTCCACAGCGCCTTACATACATTATCTTCACTGTCCCCGATGGGACTCACAATCTACTGATTAAAATGATACCTTGGTTGATGAAATCCATCTTGTGGTTGTTGTTTAATCTTTATTTTCAGTTTTCAGTTAATGAGATTCTCGTGCTTCTGGTTAGGCCCATGGGGGGTCTTTATGTGGTTCTCTCCTTACATATGCATCTGTATGGCTTATGACAGGTTACTGATTTGTAAGGGGGTGAAGGAGTATTCCTGTTTCACCCCACCCCTTAAGTGTGCTTAATGTTTTATCATGTAACTAGTCGTTGTGTAAGTGTAAACGTTTGGTGGTATTGCTATATTATATTATGTACTACTGCTAATAGTAATGGTACTGCCAAATTCATGATGTGTTACCATTGTGTAGATATGTTTTTGCCTGTGTTTTGTGCTTCTCTGTATAACATTATGTTATGTCATGTTCTTTACATATGTATAGTGTAGGGATCCGCTCTGGTAGGCAGGGGCCGCCGGGCCACAGTAATGAGGCAAACACACAGGCTTCCAGTTCAAAGTTCAGTGGTTTTAATGACGGGTTCAACAAAAGTCCAGATAACAAAATCAAAACAGAACATAAATCACTCCAGTTTGGAGAACCACTGGTCCCAGACTCACCCTTGCTTGGGACGGGCTTAACTAAGCGGCTGCAGGTCAGCAGAGACCGCCAGGTGCCATTCCGGGTGGACTGGAACTTGCTTCTTGGTGCATACTGGCACACTGTAACAACAAAACACTCTTCCAGGCTGACTCCAGCCAAACTCCTTCCTTCCTTCCTCACCCTCCTACTACAAAAGCTCCTTGTTTTATAGACCTAGTCCACACCCTCAGGTGAGGTACCCATCAGCTGACCTGATCACGTGAGTATGACCTCATCACAGGTCCTTGTGATCATGGAAAATCCTGACCAAACTTCAGTCTGCTAGGAGAAATATATCTCCCATCCAGCAAGACCCTCTTTGGTGTACCACATACCTCCCCCCTTTGTTCAACCTTAGGAGGGTGGACACATGACATACAGTGAACTCTGGACAGTGCATCTGCATTCCCCTGTAATTTGCCTGCCCTATGTTCTACTGAGAATTTGAAAGTTTGCAGGGACAGAAACCACCTGGTGACTCGTGCATTTCTCTCTCTTTGGCTTGACTCATCCAAGTCAGAGGGGAATGATCAGTTACCAATCGAAACGTTCTCCCCAACAGATAGTAGCTCAATGACTCCAGTGCCCATTTGATGGCCAGGCAGTCTCTCTCTACAATGCTGTACCTGGTTTCAGCTGGAGTAAGCTTTCGACTCAGGAAACTAACGGGATGCTCCTCCCCGTTAACCTCCTGAGACAGCACGGCACCCAGACCTACCTCTGACGCATCAGTCTGGACAATGAATTCTCTTTTGAAGTCGGGTGTGATCAGAACTGGTGCCCCTTTTAGTTTTACAAACGCTTCTTCAATCTGATCATTCCAGCGCACCATTACTGACTTCCTCCCCTTCAAGCAGTCAGTTAACGGCGCTGACAGGGTTGCAAAATTGGGAATAAACCGCCGGTAATATCCCACTAACCCCAAAAACCCTTTCACTTGTTTTGTGGTGAGGGGACGGGGCCAGTTTTGGATTGCCTCCACTTTGTTTATTTGAGGTTTGATAACTCCTCTCCCAATCACATACCCCAGGAACCGAGCTTCCTCCAACCCTATGGAACACTTCTTTGGGTTGGCAGTTAGCCCTGCTTGTCACAGAGAATCACTCACCGCCTGTACCTTGGCTAAGTGACTTTCCCAGTCTGTACTGTACACCACAATATCGTCCAGATAGGCCGCGGCATATCGGCGATGAGGACGAAGAACAACGTCCATTAACCTCTGGAAAGTCGCTGGAGCGCCATGCAACCCGAAGGGTAGGACTATATACTGGAACAGTCCTTCGGGTGTTACAAAAGCCGTTTTCTCTCTCGCTGCTTTTGTTAGGGGCACCTGCCAATAACCTTTTGTGAGGTCAATGACTGAAAAATACCAGGCCTGTCCAAACCGCTCTATTAACTCATCGACCCGGGGCATGGGGTAGGCGTCAAATTTAGAAATTTCATTCAGTTTTCTGAAGTCATTACAGAACCTTAGTGTCCCATATGGCTTTGGTATTAGGACTATTGGGCTGGCCCACTCACTCTGGGACTCTTCAATGACCTCTAACTGCAGCATCTTCTTTACCTCTTCTGATATGGCTTGTCGCCGGGCCTCAGGCACCCGATATGGCTTTAATCGGACTTTGGCCTGTGGCTCCGTGACAATGTCATGTTGGATTAGGGAGGTACGGCCAGGGAGCTCTGAAAAAACATCGGTATTTCGGCTAATAAACTCTCGGACCTCCTGAACTTGTCTAGGAGACAAAGTGTCTGCTATTTTGACGGCGGAGAGGACTTCTCTTGCCTTCTCCTGAGGCAAGGGAGCCCTCTCTACTGGACATGCAGGCCGTGGACAATCCTCACCAAGAGGGTCTCTGTCTTTCCATGGTTTGAGCAGATTCACATGGTATACCTGTTCTGGCTTTCTTCGCCCTGGTTGGTGTACTTTATAGTTTACGGGACCCACCTTCTCCATAATCTCGTAGGGTCCCTGCCACCTTGCAAGGAACTTACTATCCACTGTAGGCACAAGTACCAACACCCGATCCCCAGGGTTAAAGGACCTTACCCGTGCCTCCCAGTTATAGACCTGCCTCTGTGACCTTTGTGCTGCTTCCATATGTTCTCGGACTTATGGTAGGACTGTCTCCATTCTCTCTTGCATTTTGGCCACATGTTCTCTCACACTTTTGTGGGGAGTTGGTTGGTTCTCCCAGGTCTCTTTAGCTATATCGAGTAAGCCACGGGGATGTCTGCCATATAATAGTTCGAAGGGCGAAAACCCCGTAGATGCCTGGGGCACCTCCCGCACTGCAAACATCAGGTATGGCAACAAGAGATCCCAGTCCTTACCATCTTTAGAGACAGCTTTTTTCAACATATTCTTCATGGTCTTATTGAACCTTTCTACCACCCGTCCGTTTGAGGATGATAGACCGATGTGCGCAACTGTTTAACACTCAACAAGTGGCAGAGTTCCTTCATGATTTTTGACATAAAGGGGGTCCCCTGGTCTGTTAAGATTTCTTGAGGGATTTCCACCCGAGAGAACATACCCATGAGTTCTTTTGCGATAAGTTTGGCAGAGGTGTGGCGCAGGGGAATAGCCTCAGGATACCTGGTAGCGTAATCTAGAACTACGAGGATATGTTGGTGACCCCTCGCTGATTTATTAACAGGCCCCACCAGATCCATGGCTATTCTCTCAAACGGGACCTCTATAATTGGTAATGGCACCAAGGGACTCCGAAAATGAGGCTGCAGACTGGTTACCTGGCACACGGGACAAGAGTTACAATACCGTTTAACTTCTTCATAGACCCCTAGCCAGTAAAACCGTTGTAGAATTCGGTATAGGGTTTTCTTTTGACCCAGATGTCCCCCCAGTACATGTGCATGCGCTAGGTCCATTACCAACTTACGATACGACTGAGGTACCAGCAATTGCTCGACAATTTCCCCACGTACTTTTTCAACCCGATACAGCAAATCTTGGTTCAGCTCGAATCGGGGAAATACTGTAGCTGCCCCGGGTTGTTGGGGTTCCCCATTGACAACCAGTACATTTTCCCGAGCTCGAGCCAACGTAGGGTCCCGGAGTTGCGCCGTACCAAAATTGTCACCTGCCACATTTAAGTCTGACAATTCTGGTCCCGGTAGCAAGTCTTCCACCTCCCCAGCTAACACTTCTATAGGAGAGGGTTTCTCCTCTACCGAAAGAATAGGTACTCCTACCACCAGCACATCTTCCTCTGGGCCACCAGGTTCATGCCCGATTTCTGGAGAATGCAACCTGGTTGCCACTGGTGCTGACGACTGTTCCGTGGGAGGGGTAATTACAGGCCAAAGCACAGAAAATAACGGAAAATCTCTCCCCATTATTACCTCATAATGCAAATTAACCACCACCCCCACCTCGTGGCACCTCCTCCCCGCTGGCGTGTTGATCATCACCAGGGCGGTAGGATAATGTTTTAGGTCCCCATGTATGCACAATACACCCATTTTCCAACCAGTATACTCGCTGATTTGGACGTGGCTGGCTCGTATTAGGGTCACGAGACTCCCTGAGTCCAGTAGAGCCACAGCAGGGTTACCCTCCACCTCCACTTTACACAAATGTTCATACTGGGTCCCTCTGGTTTGCCCACTGCACACATGTGTTCGGCATAGTGAGACTGATAGTACCCATAGTTTGTGTCCATGGGCTCAGTCAGGTGGGGGCAATCAGCTCTCACATGTCCTGGTTCTTGGCACCGCCAACAGATTATGGGGCCCCTTTCGTCCCCAGACGTGTCCTGGGCGGCATTCCGAGTCTCTGCTCGCCGAACGGCGGGTGAAGGTTTGGGGAATTTACTCATTACCTTCCGGGTAGTCTCTCCCTGTATCTCCTTGGTAGCCCCATATCTTTCAATGAGGTCTACCATTTGGAGACCATCAGTAGGGGCTGCCTGTCCAATCCATGTTTGAAGGGTGTGGGGCAAAGTTCTCCAGAATTTATCAGTTACTATACGATCCAGCATAGCGCGGGGTGACAACACTTCCGGCTGCAACCACTTTTCTATCAGGTGTATCAAGTCATAATACTGGGACCGAGCTGGCTCGGAAGGGGAAAACTTCCACTGGTGTACCCGCTGGGCCCGGACTAACACATTTACCCCAAGACGTGCGAGTATCTCACCCTTGACGATCTCGTAGTCCCTCTGGTGCTCGGGGGGTAGGTCTCTATAGGCTTTCGCGGGTCCTGGAGCCAAAAACGGAGCCACGATCTCGGCCCACTGGTCCCGGGGCAGTCTCTCCCTCTCAGCCACGCATTCAAACATCTCCAGGTACACCTCAACGTCATCTGATTGCTCCATCTTTGGGATCGCTGTACGCACCGCTTTCCGGACATCCTGGCATTCCCGGGCAGCTCCTGCTGTCTGCGGCGCTGTGATGTGCTGCATCAGTAGACTATTGGTTTCCTGTTGCTGTCGATTAAATATCTGCTGCTGCTCCATAGCCTGCTGCTGTATAGCCTGCTGCTGCTCCATAGCCTGCTGCTGTGTAGCCTGCTGCTGCTGCATAGCCTGCTGTTGCTGCTGTGTAGCCTGCTGTTGCTGCTGCATAGCCTGCTGCTGCTGTCGCATGGCCTCCACCAGCATTTTTACTGTGCTCTCCATCTCCGGACAGTTCTCCACCGGGTTTTGCGTTACTTTTTTCACCCAGGACATCGACTGTCACGCAGAGGAGAAAAAAAAAAAAACAATACCACAGCCTGACCTCACTGCGTGTGCCCGCTTTCAAGCCACCAATTGTAGGGATCCGCTCTGGTAGGCAGGGGCCGGGCCGCAGTAATGAGGCAAACACACAGGCTTCCAGTTCAAAGTTCAGTGGTTTTAATGACGGGTTCAACAAAAGTCCAGATAACAAAATCAAAACAGAACATAAATCACTCCAGTTTGGAGAACCACTGGTCCCAGACTCACCCTTGCTTGGGACGGGCTTAACTAAGCGGCTGCAGGTCAGCAGATACCGCCAGGTGCCATTCCGGGTGGACTGGAACTTGCTTCTTGGTGCATACTGGCACACTGTAACAAAACACTCTTCCAGGCTGACTCCAGCCAAACTCCTTCCTTCCTTCCTCACCCTCCTACTACAACAGCTCCTTGTTTTATAGACCTAGTCCACACCCTCAGGTGAGGTACCCATCAGCTGACCTGATCACGTGAGTATGACCTCATCACAGGTCCTTGTGATCATGGAAAATCCTGACCAAACTTCAGTCTGCTAGGAGAAATATATCTCCCATCCAGCAAGACCCCCTTTGGTGTACCACAATAGCTTAGGGAAAGTTAAGTGCATCCTGTTGGGACATTAGAGGAGGGCACTTTAGCATATAGTCTCTATATCTGGGTAAGTGTAGTACTTTAGTGGGCCACTAGGTGGGGGCACACTAGTGGGCCATGTTAAGTATAACTGCTAGGTAGTTTCGCATAGGGTTAAGAGTACGAGGGGCTGCTGGGTAGTAGTGAGCGGTTCTTAGGAAGTTAGCTCAGATGGGCCCAGTGTGCCCAAGTGTCCAAAAGGGTTTAGGCCTGGACAACCGGCAGCCACGCAACGTTTAAGGACAGCAACCCATGTTACCCACGGCTGCTGCATTGTCTCGCAGTGGGCCTAAACAGAGAGGAAAGATGTGGCCTCTTACCGCCTGGGCCAATGCTTTTAGGGCAGAAGTTGGCTGGACCAAAGAACTGAGGGGAGCTGGAGATTCGATGATTTCGGTACAGATGGGCCGGATGCTTCACCGGGGGCCACCAAACGTAGTGATTGATGAATTCAGTACTGCGGAGAAGCAGGCTGAAGGAAGGGTCATTATGGCGAGGTCAGGCCTGGAGGGAACTGGGGAGCAGTCTAAGACAGTCCGGTCCAGGCGTGTACTGCACAGAAGTGACAGCAAGACAGGGAGAGAAAAGGAAACGAATGTAACACCTGTTGTGCCAACTGTAGATGTAGCGTGTGAAGAGTTAAGTAAAGAATGTGTTCAAGTTATTCTGGACTGTGTCTCCATTACTGGGGGTCTCAAGGAAGAGAGGCCGTCGATGCCTGGGAGGTGCCTAGGAGGAGTGTAATCTGGAGATGCAGGTATGCCAGAGGGAAGAACACCGTTTCATGTAGGGGAAGGGCTGGACATGGATGTTAAGGTAATCTAGGTCACGACTACAGTCCGGGCCCTCTCACACTTTCTTCAGTGACCTGCCCCCTATTTTACATACTACAAAGAATATTGTTTGAATAAAAAACGTAACATTCATCAGGCAGGCGCAGATGGCGGCGCTGGAGGTGGCGCCTGTGCTGTAGCATGATATAATGGATAATATGCATTTATTCATTTTAGTCGGATAGTTTTGTTGGAGAAAAAATATCTTAATCAAAATGCGCAGTAGCATCTAACGCGTTCTGATAGATATTACTGCACAGGCGGCGCCACCAGCGCCCTATTGCTAGAGAAAAAAATTGGCTCTATCAAGATGGTGCCGGCGGTGTCCACACAATAGCATCTATCGGAACGTGATAGAAGCTACTGTGTAGGCGCTGCTGCTGCCATTTTGCTAGAGGGAAAAAAAAATTTGGCTCATCAAAATTATGCTGGCGACGACGCTTACTCAGTAGCATTTATCAGCTATCTGATAGTTGCCTCTGTGCAGGCGCCGCCTGCAACATCTTAATAGAGCCAAATTTTTTCTCTAGCAAAATGGCGGCGGCGGCACCTGCACAGTAGCATTTTTATAGGAACACGATAGATGCCACTGAGCAGTTGCTGCCACCAGCACCATTTTAATTAGGATATATATATTTTTTTTTACATCAAAACTATATGACTACATCAAATGAATACATGCATACTATCCATCGTATCAGCGCCTGCCTGATTAATGTTATTTTTTTTTTCAAACAATATTCTATGCAGTATGTAAAATAAGGAGCAGGTCACTGATGGATGAGTGACCTGTCATAAGTCCATAAGGATGAATATCTAAGCAGAGCACCACATAAAGCACTGTCCACAGGCCGCTCTGAAGCATGAGAATCTCAGTAACTGAAAAATGCAAATAAAGATTAAACAACAACCACACGATGGATTTCATCAACCAAGGTATCAGTTTAATCACTATAATGGCGCCAGCCTGACACTGTCTGTAGTTTACTCAGCACAATTCTTCTGACAGGTTCGCTTTAATGAATTAATGGATTTTACATTTCTGACCAGTGTCCAGTGTCAATTTATGTGTTAATAACTTTGGAAGAGTTCAACATATCCCACTGATTCTGAGATTATTTTTTGTGACATATTGTACATCATGTTAATGGTAAAATTTCTTCTATATGACTTGCGTTTATTTTTTTGCAATTTTCAAACTTTTAATTTTTGTGCCCTTATATTAGAGAGTTATGTCACATAAAATAGTTAATAAATAACATTTCCCACATGTCTACTTTACATCAGCACAGTTGACCAGCAATTTTTAATTTTTACAGCAAAATTTACAAAACTATTTTTTTAGGGACCACATCATATTTGAAGTTACTTTTGAGGGGTCTACATGACAGAAAATATCCAAAAGTGACACGATTAGTGTTGAGCGATACTGCTCGATATCTAAAAATATCGTATCGGAATGGTATCGCCGATATCACTAAATATCGTCGATATCCGATTCCGATACCGGAAGTCCCATGTAAGTCTATGGGAACAAAATATCGCAACAAAAAAAACCCTTTCTTTCGTTGTAAACACAAAATATACACACATAGAATACATATATATATATATATATATATACATGTCATTGTGACATATATATACATATATTTATAGTTTATACACTTCTACATAGTAAAATAGACTCTGATTCAATTGCCTGGGTAAAGCCGTGACATACCCCATAGAAGTCGACGGGCTCGGTGCCGAGTACCCCCAAAACCTCTGGCTCTGTGCGACTCAACTTGGGCGTCACGAACAGGATTCTGTAGCTCGCTATAAGCGAGTCCTGTGTGCCTGAATTGAACTGGTTTTGTGCTTGAGAATTGCTAAAATCATCAAAGAATGTATTTGCCATTTTTCCGCTATATCTGCGTCACGACGAGGCACTGGTGAAGAAGAAGGGCGTGCTCTTCGTGGGTGTACACTCACTCAGTGGCGTGAAAACGATGGCCGACCACTCTAAATGGTACTGCAATGTAAGATCGTGCCCCACAGCTCTTCAGTTCTGCCTCCTCATCCTCCTCAGTGTGCGGAAACTAACACGAAGGTCCCGCCTCCCTACAAAAGAGGGGCCCTCTCCAGATGCTAATGACACATGTGACTTAGCAGAGATGGCTAATGGACACGAGCAGAAGTGTGAAGGGATGGAGCAGTCAGAGCTCTCCCCCCACGGAAGCGACCCGATCGCCACGGAACCACCGTTGGGCACCCGGCCTGGAAACCCTCCTACGCTGCAAGAAGCGGAGGATACCCTAAGAGGCCTGGCCCGGCACCGGGAGGAGGTCGCCAGGATGGAAGCCAGCTGGCGTGCCCTAAAACTAAACTTGGAGCGGCGCCAATCCCTCTTACCTGAACTGTCTGTACCGGAAGGTGAGGCACCCGTTCTAGTAGAGGAGTCCGTGCGGGCATCCCAGCCCTTGCAATGTGATCCGGTTGACGTTGTCGCAGTGGAGGCACCCGTTCCTGCAAAAAACTCTGCACCGGCAGCACCCCAGATCCCGCTGTCTGCCCCCGTCGCTGAGACAGAAGAAGCGACACCCGTCCTCATGGAGGAGGCCGCGCAGGCACCAGAGGTCTACCTGTCTGTACCGGAGCCCCGACTGTCATCTGTTCCAGAGCCGGCTGCTTCCTCCGCAGGTGAGCGCCGCCAGGACTGGGGGGCGCCAGGAGAGCTGCCGCAAACCGGACATTGTAAGCTGCAGTTTGATGGTGGAGACATGGAGATGCTGGTGGAGGAGAATTCCAACCGGCGTCAGGAGGAAGAGTGGAGACGTTGGGAGCGGGAAGCAGAGCGACAAAGGGAGCAGCGAGAATCCCAAAAGCTTCGGCAACGTCACCTGGAGAAGGACCGGGCAGATAAGGACCGGATGAGAAAAGATAAAGGAACCCTGTGGGAGCCGCGGCGTAAGGGTGCAGTACGGAGCTTTAAATTGAAAGGTGGTTGGGGCTTCATCAAGGAGCCTGGACTTTATTTAGAAGTCTTTGTGACCCGGCGGGACGTGGAGACTCACCTCCCAGAAGGACACCCGGGGAGGGACCTGTTGCCAGGAGACTTGGTGACTTACACCCGACACTGGGGTTACAATGGATGGTACGCCCTAAATGTTACCAGGTGTGACCCCTACTCCCCAGAGTGTCAGGAACCTGTGAGACCCTCGGAGCCTTCAGCCTCCCACATCCAGGCCTCTGCACAAGTGCCCACCCCACGCCGTAAATCTCCCCAGCCTCCCTCAGTGGTCTCCTCAGCAGCCCCAGCTATGGACATGATAACTATAGCTGGCCCGTACCCGGCGCCTGTTAGGCCCCCTGGGGTTCGTTCAGTCCGGGACATAGGGCTCCAGACCCGGAGGGAGATGAAAGAGGTGGCCACACAGACACAGATAGCGGGTCATGACTTGACTGTACAGGCCACACGACGTCATCAGGTCCTGGTGGTCCTTGGTGTCTCGGATGTTTGGCAAGCATCAGAAGAGTACCAGGTGGTACCTGGAACACCCCTGCCAAAGAATTATAAATAACCCGGACAGGGTCCCTGTATGTAAATAGTTAAATTGTTGATGTACCCGGACGGGTGAATGTTCATGAAAAATTTTTTTAATTTAATAAAAAACACAACACAGTTTTCATTACTTTTATTACAGTCTCATCCTGCGACGCCATCGATCTCCTGTAAAAAAATGAAAAAAAAAACCAGCAGTATACCACCTGTCCGACGCAGTCCATAGTAACGAGTGTCCCACGACGATCCAGCTCTGCTACATCAGAATGACAGGCAGAGCCTGTCATCCCGGCGCAGCACAGCTGATTACCTGCTTCCCCGGCGGTGACGTCATCGGACTGGTTTACGGCCGGGATTACCCTGCAGTCACTGCAGTTAACGCGAAAAAACTGCATGTGACCGCCAGGGAGAAGATAATGGCGGCCATCAAGCAGTCCAGGACGTGACCGCCGGAGATCTTCTGCCAGGTAAGTGCCGCTGACTCCTGACAGACCCGACCGACGGACACTCACAGTGACAGTGACAAATCCGATTCCCGTATCCGATATGACGAAAATATCGGTACTCGGAATCGAAAGCCCGATACAGCTAATATCGGCCGATACCCGATATTTGCAGTATCGTATCGCTCAACACTAGACACGATTCTAAAAACTGCACCCTTCAAGGCGTTCAAAACAACATTCAATAAGTCTATTATCCCTTCAGTTGCATAACGAGAACTGAAGCAATGTGGTAGGAAAAAATGAACATTTATCTTTTTTCACAAAAAAAAATACTTTAGAGCCAAGGTTTTTTATTTGCACAAGGGTAAAAAGAGAAAAAGGAGAACAAAATTTGTTGTGAAATTTCTCCTGAGTATGCCGATACTCCATATGTGGGGGAAAACCTCTATTTGGGCATACGGCAGGGCTCGGAAGAGAAGGATAACTGTTTGACTTTTTGAAAGCAAAATTGGCTGGAATCGAGATCAGACACCATGTCGTGTTTGGTCAGCCCCAGATGTGCATAAACAGTGGAAACCCCCCACATGTGACCCCATTTTGGAAGCAACATTCCTCAAGGATTTGATTCAGGGGTATATTGAGCATTTTGATCCCACAAGTACGACACAGAATTTTATAACATAATGAATTTGTCATCATTAGTGTTGAGCGCAAGTGCTCGTTACTCCAGTTTGCACTGGGTGCTCGGGTAGGCATGCTCGGGTATGCACCAAATATCACGGGTGCTCAAATGACATGCTCGAGTCCCTGTCCCACAGCTGTTAGACACCCCCCAAAAAAATGCGGGGATCCGTGATACTCCTTGCATACCCGGCACCCGATGCAAAAAACTTGAATAGCGAGAACTTGCACTCAACACTAGCTTGTCATATCGTCAACATTTTTTTAACTTGTGAAAAAACCCCAGTTCTAACTCCAACCCTAACAGAACCCTAACCCCAGCCTTATCCCTAACACTACTGTAACCCTAACACAACTCTAACCCTAACCACAACCCTAACCCTATCACAACCCTAACCACAACCCTAACAAAAGCCTAACCATAACACCAACCTTAACCCTAATACAACCCTAACCTTAACCCTAACCCCAACTCTAACCCTAACCCCAACTGCAAAAAATGAAACCTGCTGGTTATGAAAATTGGTTATGAAAATTGCGTGGGAGCCCAAGCAATTTTTTCAACTTAATTCTTTATTTTACACAAATAGTGTAATGTGTGTGTGTGTCCATATTAGCGGCCATTAAAAAAAAGGACTGCATACAGACACAAAATATGGACCTGTGAAAGTGGCCTTACAGTGTATGGATGAATCATTGAATCTATAAAGTTTTCTTAAGGTTTTTTTTTTAATTTTTGATTAACACTAAAATGTAACAAGCATGTATTAGTGTGTAGATGACTAATTAAATCCAGACAATTTTCTCACTGCTTTTTGTGCTTTTATATACCATTGAAATGTACCACATAGCACAAAATAAAGTATAGATCAGCTATTGAATCCAGGCAAATTTTTTAACTCTTTTTTGTCATGTTATATGCTACCAAAATGTACCACAGAGCATGTAATACTGTATGGATGAGTAAATGAGTCAAGAATAATTTTACAACTTTTTCTGTGAGTGTTATATGCCACAGAAATGAACCCCAAAATATGTAATACTCTATGGCTGAGTAATACAATACTAAAACATTTTTGAACAATTTTTGGAGGGTTAGATACCACTGAAATGTACCCAGTAAGACATAGTACTTTATGGATAAGCAATATAATGCTGAAACATTTTTGAACATGGGCTACTGTTTGCACAATCTGCTCTAACTTATTGATAGCATGAGATATCTCTATCATGTACTGTATATTGAGTTTAAAAGTAATATATGCACTCCATAGTATAAATAGTGTACATACTGTCATTGGGGAGATTTTCATTAAAAAGTCACAGACCATATCTACAATTTGCCATGTTTTTTTTTGTAAATTCAGTGGACATACCAGTTTCTGGCTTCAGCTATGCGCCATAATATGAAGACAGTTTTATTCCAAAGATCTTTGTCATGTAAGAAGAAGGTTAATTTTATTTATTCTGTATTCCTGGCCTTTGCAAGAAAAGGTTAGTCTTCTAGTTATACTTTTCTGCATAGTTTATTTATCCTGATAAATCAAGTCTTGTGACAGTAACAAAAATATGTCATACAAATTATGTAAATGGGACATATTTCCGTGAATTAATCAGGCTAGATAAGGCTTTTCAGCGACATATTTAGTTAATTTTCATTTAATTGACTGCATGTTTGCAAAATGTTTCATGTCTCATGAATTTCGCATTTACGTAATCTTCAGTAGTTTCCCGGAAACATGTTATTCTAAGCAATTGGTAGAAAAATCAGATTTTACTGGTATGTGTAAATCTATTGATTTGAGTTAAAGAATCTACTATATAATTGTCTAACTTTTCACTTCCGTCTATAACGGAAATCCTGCATCGCTGATTTGTTGCGCCCCGCCGTACGCGACCAATCAGCGACAGGCACTTCCGGCCCACGCTACTGCTATCGTTGGGAGATCAGCGGCGCTAGCCGCAGATCTCCCGACGGTAGCCGCGGGTAATCTCCAGTACATACTAACCTTCCCTCGCTGCATCCCTGTCCCGGCGCGTCTGCTTCTATCCTGTGCTTTGCGGTCACGTAGTACTGCTCATTAAGGTCATGAATATGGATGCGACGCCACTCACATGACCTTAATGAGCGAAGCCATGTATATAGGATGGGAGGGTGGGAGCTGAGCCATGTATATAGGATGGAAGAGTGGGAGTAGAGCCATGTATTAAGGATGGGAGGGTGGGAGCTGAGCCATGTATACAGGATGGGAGGGTGGGAGCGGAGCTATGTATTAAGGATGGGAGGGTGGGAGCTGAGCCATGTATACAGGATGGGAGGGTGGGAGCGGAGCCATGTATACAGGATGGGAGTGTGGGAGTGGAGCCGTGTATACAGGATGGGAGGGTGGGAGCTGAGGCGTGTATATAGGATGGGAGGGTGGGAGCGAAGCCTTGTATATAGGATGGGAGGGTGGGAGCGGAGCCCTGTATATAGGATGGGAGGGTGGAAGCGGAGCCATGTATACAGGATGGATGGGTTGGAGCAGAGCCGTGTATATAGGATGGGAGGGCGGAAGCGGAGCCGTGTATACAGGATGGGAGGGTGGGAGCAGAGCCATGTATTAAGGATGGGAGGGTGGGAGCTGAGCCATGTATACAGGATGGGAGGGTGGGAGCTGAGCCATGTATACTGGATGGGAGGGTGGGAGTGGGGCCGTGTATACAGGATGGGAGGGTGGGAGCTGAGGCTTGTATATAGGATGAGAGGGTGGGAGCGAAGCCTTGTATATAGGATGGGAGGGTGGGAGCGGAACCCTGTATACAGGATGGGAGGGTGGGAGCGGAGCCATGTATACAGGATGGATGGGTGGGAGCAGAGCCGTGTATACAGGATGGGAGGGTGGGAGCAGAGCCATGTATTAAGGATGGGAGGGTGGGAGCTGAGCCATGTATACAGGATGGGAGGGTGGGAGCTGAGCCATGTATACAGGATGGGAGTGTGGGAGTGGAGCCGTGTATACAGGATGGGAGGGTGGGAGCTGAGGCGTGTATATAGGATGGGAGGGTGGGAGCGAAGCCTTGTATATAGGATGGGAGGGTGGGAGCGGGGCCCTGTATATAGGATGGGAGGGTGGAAGCGGAGCCATGTATACAGGATGGATGGGTTGGAGCAGAGCCGTGTATATAGGATGGGAGGGCGGGAGCGGAGCCGTGTATACAGGATGGGAGGGTGGGAGCAGAGCCATGTATTAAGGATGGGAGGGTGGGAGCTGAGCCATGTATACAGGATGGGAGGGTGGGAGCTGAGCCATGTATACTGGATGGGAGGGTGGGAGTGGGGCCGTGTATACAGGATGGGAGGGTGGGAGCTGAGGCGTGTATATAGGATGAGAGGGTGGGAGCGAAGCCTTGTATATAGGATGGGAGGGTGGGAGCGGAACCCTGTATACAGGATGGGAGGGTGGGAGCGGAGCCATGTATACAGGATGGATGGGTGGGAGCAGAGCCGTGTATACAGGATGGGAGGGTGGGAGCGGAGCCGTGTATATAGGATGAGAGGGTGGGAGTGGAGCTGTGTATACAGGATGGGAGGGTGGGAGCGGAGCTGTGTATATAGGTTGGGAGGGTGGGAGCGGAGCCGTGTATACAGGATGGGAGGGTGGGAGCGGAACCGTGTATATAGGATGGGAGGGTGGGAGCGAAGCCGTGTATATAGGATGGAGGGTGGCAGTGGAGCCATGCATACAAAGATGGGAGGGTGGGAGCGGAGCCATGCATAAATAAACTACATACATATTCTAGAATACCCGATGCGTTAGAATCGGTCCACCATCTAGTATTACATGTACAGTATGTATAATGTTGTAACAATCAGACCATATTTTGTTATAGAACAATAAAAAAGTCAAGATTATTCCCATGAATGTAATTAGCTGTGTATAGCTGTGATGTCAAGCAGTTTTATATTTTTTTAGTGATGAAACAAACCTTATATTGTTCTTGTAAAGTCTTGCTGACACAGCAACTTTTACTATGGCAGACATGTTGAGTGGGTGCCCGGAAAGAGATATGCCACAATGTTATGAAATATATATAGTCTGCATGACAGGTTAATTTTCAGAGTGCTCCTGTTGTGGTAATTAAGGTAAACTTTATCTCTGGGGAAATAGTCTTTTCTAATGCAGACCATTGGAAGTTGATTGTTTAACCCCTTAACGACCGCCGATACGCCTTTTATTGGCTGTAGTTAAGGGTACTTAAACCACAGCGCCGCTGTGGAAAAAGTGTATGGGAGTAGCCGATACCCCAGAGAACATGATTTGAGTCGGTTTTTACCAACCCCGGGGTTGCGATTGCCGTTATTAACGGTATAACGGCGACCGCAAAAAAAAAATAATTCAGATGTGTCATTTATTTCTCTCTCCTCTGATGTGATCGCACATCAAAGGAGAGAGAAATAGGGTCCCCGATCCCCCCCGTATGTCCCGGTGGTCCTCGGGCCCTCCTGCCTCCTCCAGTGGGCGCCGCCACCTTCTTCCAGTCAGAAAATGGCGGGTGCATGCGCAGTGTGCCCACCGCGATCTGCCGGCCGGCACCCGGCAGCAATAGGAAGATCTTTCCTATTGGTTCATTTTGGTCACTGTGATAAACGCTATCACAGTGATCAAAATAAAAAAAATAGTAAATAACCCTCCCTTTATTACTCCCTTAGTTAGGGAAAAATAATGAAATAAAGAAAATGTAATTATTTTGATTTTTTCATTAGCGTTAGGCTAAAGTGAGTTGGGCTAAAGTTTTAGGGTTAGGGTTAGAGTTGGGCTAAAGTGAGTTGGGATAAAATTTTAGGGTTTGGGTTAGGGTTAGAGTTAGGCTAAAGTGAGTTGGGCTAAAGTTTTAGTGTTAGGGTTAGGGTTAGAGTTGAGCTGAAGTGATTGGGCTAAAGTTTTAGGGTTAGGGTTAGAGTGAGGCTAAAGTGAGTTGGGCTAGAGTTTTAGGGTTAGGTTTAGGCTAAAGTGAGTTGGGCTAAAGTTTTAGGGTTAGGGTTAGAGTTAGGCTAAATTGAGTTGGGCTAAAATTTTAGGGTTAGGGTTAGTGTTAGAGTTAGGCTAAAGTGAGTTGGGCTAAAGTTTTGGGGTTAGGGTTAGAGTTGGGCTACAGTTTTAGGGTTAGGATAAAGTGAGTTGGTGTTAGGGTCTACGGAACGCACCTAATAGATATTGTAGAGAGGTGCGTTCGCAGCACGGGGTCCACCATGCAGGCGAAGCCCGCTGCTAGTAAGATGGCAAAGTAGCGAACTCTGTTATCCCGCAGAGTCGCTAAAATAAACGCCGTAGCGCACTGTGGCAGTTAGTGCGGACTCTGTTAATCCCCAGAGCCGCTAACGGGAATGCCACAGCGCTATATGGCGATAAGTACGAACTCACTTAGCTTCAGTGAGCCGCAAACTAAAACGCTAGGGCGCTGAACCAGGGTTATAAAGCGAACCCTGTTGTGTCACAGAGCCGCTGAGAAAAAGGCTGTGTCCTGTTAGACTCACAGGGAACACAGATGACTGCTAAGCGGATTGCAGTCTGAGGTCATGCAGTCAGAACACAAGCAACAATCTCCTCACCGGAGTAGCCGGTATTCTAATGGCGTTTTCAGCCGAGCCCTGAACACGTGCATACAATCTCCTCACCGGAGGTGCCGGTATTCTAGGGCTTATTTCAGCCAGACCTAACCACATGTAAGTAAGAGAGAAAGGAACTACCGCAGTAATGCACACTACTCAGATAATGGAAAGTAGAAAAACAGTCAATTTTATTGGTATACAAAGAGTAAAGTAAAACACAAGTAAAATCAGAGTGACTCTGGTCCCAAACGCCCGCCCCTAACCATGATCAAGGTATATAATGAATAATGTCTCAAAAATAACAAAAACATGAAAAATAACTGGAAAAACATATGATCATAAAATAAACATTTGGAAATATGTAATGGTCCACCTATGATGAGAGAACCTGTATGGATAGCAGAAAAAATATTAATGATACAAAAAATATATCAAATAATTATAAGCAAGCCCAAATAAGGGGTAAAATAGTCCCCCACCTGTGAACTAAAAAGATGGCTCCAAATCAATAATTGTGAAGAGAAATAAAAGCCATGAAAAAATCACTAGCACATGATATAAACCAGAACAAACCTCATGATAAAGGCATGAGAGAGCAAACGGGCAGTCAGGACCAGAGGACACCAAGGTCCCACGCGTTACGCCGCAGCCTGTGCGGCTTCCTCAGGGAAAGTGTGAAGACAAACGCCAACAGGGTTTAAATACCTTAAGAAGATGGAAACAAGGGAGTCAGCTGTGCGCTGTACCTGATAAGTCTGGCAGGAAGCAATTTGGGTGTGAGTCAAATGGCCAAAAAAGGAAGTGCAGACGTCTCTGCAGATATCTAAGTACCACGCATGCGCGCAGTGGAACGCAAATAGCGTCCACTGACACGCAAGTGTGGAGGTAGAGAGGATGAACTGCGCGTGCGCAACATCGGGTCAGAAGGCAATAAAAAAAAAAAAATGCTAATAAAGCAATAGCCCCATAGTGGGAGACAATCAGACCCCATTCATACCGAGAGCATACATATCTAGATTAACTAACGATGTTGAATCTTGTGAGCCTGTATGGAAGTAAGAGGAATGATTAGTTGAGAAAAATAAGGTAAATGAAAACATAAAGTAAAATAAACCATATTATATGAAAATAAATAAATAATAAATAGTGAAAAAGCAATTAACAGGAAAAAATATATATAATGGAAAATAAATAATATCAATCAATAATAAATAAACATGGTAAGAGATCAAAAAATAAAAAATAATAAATAAAAATAAAAAATTAATAAATTAAAAAATTAATAAAAAATAATAAAGAATAATAGTAAATAAATGAAAAAAAAAAAAAAAATTTAATAATAAATAACTGAAAAATATGTATATAAAGTGGCCAAAAGACCACCAGATCAAGAGTAAAGGAGGTCCAAAGTTGGTGGATACCAATGGATGGATAAAGAAAGAAAGAACCTCCTCAGTTAAGGAGACAAAATTAGACTCTTGAGATATGTGACCCAACAATAATCCCTATCAAGGATAGCTTAAATCCATACAGGTAAACTCTCAAAAATATGGCAAGTTCTGCCCCTATACAAAAAGGCCTAAAATCAACAATCCCATGTGACCAAAAATATACATGTGGATGAAGTCTAGTAGATACCCTGAGTAAAGCCAACCCAATACCCCTAACCAAACAAGAACCAGAATGGCACTCTATTTGAGTGTCCAACCTGGCACAAACATAACATAAGAATGGCAAAAAAGGACGCATGAGAGCACCAAGTCCGATATAATTGTATGGCCAGCGGAGTATTCCTTCTATCTGACACCATCGGGTTCCATGACGGTAAGTCCAGCCAAAGAGGTCCAAAACCAGACATGATGATCCAGAATGGTAGTCCAGAATGAACAATGAACTTTCAACCCAGAAAACCGGAAAACAGGAGCTCCTCATTCAGACCTGTAGGGGTAGTGGATCGAAGATTAAAAATCCAACGGGATTCAATTTGCAAAAGTAGTTTCTTAGGACATCCCCCTCGATTCGAAACCACCACCCTCTCTAAACCAACCAGTCGGGTGCCTTTGATCCTGCCTGCATGTTTCGTCAAGAAGTGTGAAGCCACTGATGTGAGGGGCTTACCCTTAGTCTGGTCCGAGTGAGCCAAATTAATCGTAGAGAAGTGCTTCTGGATACGGCGTCTCAGTTCCTGCGATGTTTGACCCACGTAAACCTGAGAGCACGGACAGATAAGAGCATATACAACACAATTGGTTTTACAGTTGATATAATTCCTTAACCTGAATCTGTTCCCATCCAGGGGGTTCACAAACTGGTCACGGACAGGCTGCATATATGCACAGATCGTGCAATTACCGCACGGAAAAGAGCCTTTAAGCATGGTTCCCCGATTTAACCGTATCGTCTGTCTTTCATAGTGACTTTTGGTAAGGATATCTTTGAGATTTGGCGCACGTCTAGCAGTCAGGAGGGGTTGTTCACTAATAACCCTTGAGGTCTGTAGATCCATGGACAATATGCTCCAATGTTTGGCCAGAATATTTCTGATCTGATTCCAATGGGTATTATATCTAGTGATAAATCTAGGTTTATTATCACAAGTATGAACCTTGGGAGTTAAGAGAGAATTCTGTGTAGAACTCTTGGCTCGTTGGTACGCGGCTGAAATGGTGCCACGTGGGTAACCCCTAGTTTTAAACCGATTGGTCAAATGCGAGGATTCATCCAGAAAATCAGAGTCTAAAGAACAATTCCTCCTAACTCTTAAGAATTGTCCAACCGGAACACCTCTTTTGATGTGTGGCGGATGAAAGCTCCGAAAATCCAAGAGGCTATTCGTAGCTGTCGGTTTACGAAAAAGCGTCGTGTTAATGGAGTTATTCACAATTTTAACCTCCAGATCTAAAAATGTAACGGACGATGTGGAAAATTGATGTGTAAGGACAATGTTCAAAACATTTTGATTTAAATCAGAAATAAAACCCTGACATTCCTCGATAGATCCTGTCCAGACAAAAATTATGTCATCGAGGTATCGAGACCAATGTCGGACATGGTTTTTGAAAAGGGCAGAAGGAAAGACCACCGTTGCTTCCCACCAACCCAAAAATAGGTTGGCTAATTATTGGTTGGCCATCAGCTTATTTATTTATTGTTTTTCTCTTTATTTTTCAGATTTATTGTTCTTTGGTTCTGAGTTTTTTATGTTATTTTATTCGAATTACTGCGATAGTGTGTTTCACTAGCCGACATGGATTGGGATACCCGTGAGGCTGCTTGGCAGGCTCAGTCATCTAGCATATTTTCCTCTAACGATGCTCCAGTCCCCAGTTCAGATTTTTCCCAACTGACCACTGATTTGATTGCATCACATAAAACGGGCATTAAGTTATGGTGGAATATTCGCAGCCTTGAGGAATATGTGAAACTAAATATCATACCGGGGGCCTTAGAATACCTATTTATCCGGCATGGGAACCATCTGAGAGTTTTCGTACCATATGGGAGCAGGGCCTCATGCGCTGTTCACATATTATTATGAATATGCTTCTTGAACATGATAGGAAATTACTTGTTACTACAAAAAATAAGATTAAGGAATTGGAAACTAGACTGTCATCATTTGATGAGAGTACCCAGATTCACCCCTTTAGGCTTAAACTTAAGGACATTTTAGACAAATTTGATCAGACATTACTCGGCGTAAAAAAACTAAATTCTTAAGAGATCGTAATGATTTTGAATCACAAAGGGCTTTCCACTGGAAACATCAGGGCAATCAAAGGGCCACACCCCACACACAGAAATCAGGGCAGGGCTCACGTGAGGCAGCCCAGGCTCAAGAACATACCTCGGGCAGTGATTTTTTATCATCAGCCGAAAGCGAGCTGGACGTCGCACAAGAAGGGGCCATAGACATAAATCATTCTCTCGTCAGGACCACCAGATACAGAGGTCGGAGATACGCACCACAGAACCAACGCAGGAACTCCCGTCGCTAACTTACCATCATGGTGTGGGGACTGCCATGTCAGATCATCAGGTAATGAATGAGGGCCTACATGTGATTAACCTTTCTAAACATACATTGACGTCTACTGAACTACTAGTACTACAAAGAGGGTTGACTTTCTCTCCGGTACAACTTTTAGATAAATTCACCCTTATTAAGGACTTGTATCTTTTTTGTAGGAATCTGGTCTTAAAAGTGTTACATCTTAGACCTCAGTTATTGGATAATAACGAAGATTTTGATGCTACGGATAGACAAGTCTTACGTGACTTGTTGGATCTTCTACAAGAAAATCAGGCTACTGGTGGTAAGCATATGTTTCCTTATAGGAATAAATCACATGCGGCTCCTCCGTTCTCTTTGGTTCCAGCTATACGCATATTTTTTGAATTGGTCAAAAAGGACATAATGTCTCTATCTTCTTCCTGTCCTTCTATTAAGAATCTAAATGCTGCTGAAAGAGTGGCGGTCCAAGCCCTTAGATCCAATCCGTCCTTCATTATTAAGGAAGCAGACAAGGGGGGAATGTTGTCCTATGGCCACATGAACTCTACTTAGAGGAAGCACATCGACAGCTCAATAATACTAACTACTATCGCAAATTGCCATCTGATCCTACGGGAGTTTTTGCAGTTAAATTGAGAAGGATATTGGATAGGGCTAAAGAGTTGGGCATCATTAATCATCAGGAACATGTCTTCATGTGGGTAGAGCATCCTGTTACTCCCACATTTTACATGTTACCAAAAGTCCATAAGGACATTTGCAAACCACCAGGACGTCCGATAGTTGCCAGCATTGGTAGCCTTTGCGAAAAGGTCTGCACATATGTCGATTTTTTCTTGCAACCGATTGTCAAAGACTTACCCTCCTTCATACAAGATACATCACATTTTGTTAGGATCTGCCAGGATATACAGGTGTCCACAGGTGATATTCTTGTCACCTGTGATGTAGAATCTTTGTATTCCAATATTGGACATGAAGTGGGTATTTTGGCGGTGATGTACTTTTTTGATCAGTTGTCAAACACGGACAGAATGCACGATTCTCTTATTTTGGATTTACTCAAATTTGTGTTGACACATAACTTTTTTCTATTTGATCGCTCTTTTTATTTACAGACTTCAGGAGTGGCGATGGGGGCACGCTGTGCTCCGGCTTTCGCCAACCTATTTTTGGGTTGGTGGGAAGCAACGGTGGTCTTTCCTTCTGCCCTTTTCAAAAACCATGTCCGACATTGGTCTCGATACCTCGATGACATAATTTTTGTCTGGACAGGATCTATCGAGGAATGTCAGGGTTTTATTTCTGATTTAAATCAAAATGTTTTGAACATTGTCCTTACACATCAATTTTCCACATCGTCCGTTACATTTTTAGATCTGGAGGTTAAAATTGTGAATAACTCCATTAACACGACGCTTTTTCGTAAACCGACAGCTACAAATAGCCTCTTGGATTTTCGGAGCTTTCATCCGCCACACATCAAAAGAGGTGTTCCGGTTGGACAATTCTTAAGAGTTAGGAGGAATTGTTCTTTAGACTCTGATTTTCTGGATGAATCCTCGCATTTGACCAATCGGTTTAAAACTAGGGGTTACCCACGTGGCACCATTTCAGCCGCGTACCAACGAGCCAAGAGTTCTACACAGAATTCTCTCTTAACTCCCAAGGTTCATACTTGTGATAATAAACCTAGATTTATCACTAGATATAATACCCATTGGAATCAGATCAGAAATATTCTGGCCAAACATTGGAGCATATTGTCCATGGATCTACAGACCTCAAGGGTTATTAGTGAACAACCCCTCCTGACTGCTAGACGTGCGCCAAATCTCAAAGATATCCTTACCAAAAGTCACTATGAAAGACAGACGATACGGTTAAATCGGGGAACCATGCTTAAAGGCTCTTTTCCGTGCGGTAATTGCACGATCTGTGCATATATGCAGCCTGTCCGTGACCAGTTTGTGAACCCCCTGGATGGGAACAGATTCAGGTTAAGGAATTATATCAACTGTAAAACCAATTGTGTTGTATATGCTCTTATCTGTCCGTGCTCTCAGGTTTACGTGGGTCAAACATCGCAGGAACTGAGACGCCGTATCCAGAAGCACTTCTCTACGATTAATTTGGCTCACTCGGACCAGACTAAGGGTAAGCCCCTCACATCAGTGGCTTCACACTTCTTGACGAAACATGCAGGCAGGATCAAAGGCACCCGACTGGTTGGTTTAGAGAGGGTGGTAGTTTCGAATCGAGGGGGATGTCCTAAGAAACTACTTTTGCAAATTGAATCCCGTTGGATTTTTAATCTTCGATCCACTACCCCTACAGGTCTGAATGAGGAGCTCCTGTTTTCCGGTTTTCTGGGTTGAAAGTTCATTGTTCATTCTGGACTACCATTCTGGATCATCATGTCTGGTTTTGGACCTCTTTGGCTGGACTTACCGTCATGGAACCCGATGGTGTCAGATAGAAGGAATACTCCGCTGGCCATACAATTATATCGGACTTGGTGCTCTCATGCGTCCTTTTTTGCCATTCTTATGTTATGTTTGTGCCAGGTTGGACACTCAAATAGAGTGCCATTCTGGTTCTTGTTTGGTTAGGGGTATTGGGTTGGCTTTACTCAGGGTATCTACTAGACTTCATCCACATGTATATTTTTGGTCACATGGGATTGTTGATTTTAGGCCTTTTTGTATAGGGGCAGAACTTGCCATATTTTTGAGAGTTTACCTGTATGGATTTAAGCTATCCTTGATAGGGATTATTGTTGGGTCACATATCTCAAGAGTCTAATTTTGTCTCCTTAACTGAGGAGGTTCTTTCTTTCTTTATCCATCCATTGGTATCCACCAACTTTGGACCTCCTTTACTCTTGATCTGGTGGTCTTTTGGCCACTTTATATACATATTTTTCAGTTATTTATTATTAAATTTTTTTTTTTTTTTTTTTCATTTATTTACTATTATTCTTTATTATTTTTTATTAATTTTTTAATTTATTAATTTTTTATTTTTATTTATTATTTTTTATTTTTTGATCTCTTACCATGTTTATTTATTATTGATTGATATTATTTATTTTCCATTATATATATTTTTTCCTGTTAATTGCTTTTTCACTATTTATTATTTATTTATTTTCATATAATATGGTTTATTTTACTTTATGTTTTCATTTACCTTATTTTTCTCAACTAATCATTCCTCTTACTTCCATACAGGCTCACAAGATTCAACATCGTTAGTTAATCTAGATATGTATGCTCTCGGTATGAATGGGGTCTGATTGTCTCCCACTATGGGGCTATTGCTTTATTAGCATTTTTTTTTTTTTTTTATTGCCTTCTGACCCGATGTTGCGCACGCGCAGTTCATCCTCTCTACCTCCACACTTGCGTGTCAGTGGACGCTATTTGCGTTCCACTGCGCGCATGCGTGGTACTTAGATATCTGCAGAGACGTCTGCACTTCCTTTTTTGGCCATTTGACTCACACCCAAATTGCTTCCTGCCAGACTTATCAGGTACAGCGCACAGCTGACTCCCTTGTTTCCATCTTCTTAAGGTATTTAAACCCTGTTGGCGTTTGTCTTCACACTTTCCCTGAGGAAGCCGCACAGGCTGCGGCGTAACGCGTGGGACCTTGGTATCCTCTGGTCCTGACTGCCCGTTTGCTCTCTCATGCCTTTATCATGAGGTTTGTTCTGGTTTATATCATGTGCTAGTGATTTTTTCATGGCTTTTATTTCTCTTCACAATTATTGATTTGGAGCCATCTTTTTAGTTCACAGGTGGGGGACTATTTTACCCCTTATTTGGGCTTGCTTATAATTATTTGATATATTTTTTGTATCATTAATATTTTTTCTGCTATCCATACAGGTTCTCTCATCATAGGTGGACCATTACATATTTCCAAATGTTTATTTTATGATCATATGTTTTTCCAGTTATTTTTCATGTTTTTGTTATTTTTGAGACATTATTCATTATATACCTTGATCATGGTTAGGGGCGGGCGTTTGGGACCAGAGTCACTCTGATTTTACTTGTGTTTTACTTTACTCTTTGTATACCAATAAAATTGACTGTTTTTCTACTTTCCATTATCTGAGTAGTGTGCATTACTGCGGTAGTTCCTTTCTCTCTTACTTAGCTGTTGTTTTTTCTACCGATCTGCACCTCCTTATTTAATTGTGTATAATTGGTGCGCCCTGCATTTCACATTATTATATAGACCTAACCACATGCATACATGACCTCACTGGCGCAGGCACGTAACAGATTTGATACTAGCGCATTGGCGGCCCAGCCATGCCACCCTTTTATAGTAACAGCTACAGGACCTGCCAGAAAAAGGACCAATGAGAAACTGTTCCAAAACACATGTAGTTTCAGGACCTTCCTGGCGGACCAATAGGAGCTGCTGCAGTACCTGAACATGTGACCCCTGATCTCCAATGAGAGATCTTACCCTGGGCATGCTCAGAAGGGGAAATGCAGGACTTCGTCCTTAAGAGGTCTGCTCCAGCACTGGCTATAATAGAAGATCCAGGAGGGGCAGCAGAAAGTCTCTGCACAGTATTGGAATGGGCAAGACGCTGGGACCGACGTCTCTGCTGAGCAGGCTCCACTGCGGCCGGAGACGGATGGGGGACCGCAGCGGGAATGGCTCGAGATTCCCCTTGTGCAGCATTGGGAACTCGAACCCTAACAATACCCCCCCTCCTAGGGACCCCCCTTCTCTGGGCCTCGCTGCGCTCAAAGGCAGCGATGAACTGCGGAGCATGAACATGCTCGGCAGGCTCCCAAGACCTATCCTCAGGCCCATAGCACGTCCAGTCCACCAAATAAAACTTTTTGCCCCGTACCACCTTACACCCTACGATGGCGTTCACCTCATGGTCGTTCGTAGACGAACCCGATGTCCCGGCAGATGACTCGGAAAACCGGGACATGAGCACGGGTTTCAGGAGGAATACGTGAAAGGTGTCGGAAATACCCAGGTGTGGTGGAAGAGCCAAACGGTATACCACAGGGTTAACCTGCTCGAGGACTTTGAAAGGACCCAGGTAGCGGGGTGCCAACTTAGTGGACTCAACTCGCAGCCTAATGTTACGGGCGGAGAGCCACACCAAGTCCCCAGGAGCAAATGTTGGAGCGGGGCGTCGATGTGCGTCGGCGGAGGACCTCATCCTCTCCTCGGACACCTGAATGGCATCCTGGGTACGGTCCCAAATGTCCCGTGCCTCCACAGTCCAGTCTGCCACCCTGGAGTCGGCGGAAGACACAGGCATGGACACCGGAACCCGCGGATGCTGACCGTAGTTTAGGAGGAATGGAGTCTGTCCGGTGGAGTCAGCCACAGCATTGTTTAGTGCAAACTCAGCCCACGGTAGCAAGGATGCCCAGTCATCCTGCCTGGCTGAGACAAAATGTCGTAGATTGGTGACCAAGGTCTGGTTGTCCCTCTCTACCAACCCATTTGTCTCGGGATGATATGCTGAAGAGAGATTTAGCTCAATACTAATTAAACGACAAAACTCTCTCCAGAACCGAGACGCAAACTGGTGACCTCGGTCACTGACAATTTTGTCCGGCATGCCGTGTAGACGGAAGATGTGCCTAACGAACAACTGCTGCCAGAGCCCGTGCAGAAGGTAACCGTAGTAGCGGCACCAGGTGTACCATTTTGGAAAAATGGTCAGTGATTACCCAAATGATGGTGCAACCTCAAGACTTGGGTAAGCCCACCACAAGGTCCATCCCAACCATCTCCCAGGGTCTGTCTGCCACCGGCAAAGGGTAAAGTAACCCAGCTGGCCGTTGTCGGGAAGACTTATTCTTGGCGCAGGAGACACACGCCCGAACATAGTCCCCAACGTCACAGACCATATGCGGCCACCAGTATGTCCTCACCAGCAACTCAGATGTCCTCTTTGCCCCAAAGTGTACACCCACCCTGGACGAATGTGCCCAAGAGAGTACCTCCGGTCGCAAATTGGTAGGCACAAAAGTCTTGCCCGGGGGCACAGACTCTAGCGAAACCGGGGCCACTGTTCTCAGGCTCTCTGTGGGGACAATAAGCCGAGGCTCCTCCTCCTCCTCAGAGGACACCACAGAGCGAGAGAGGGCGTCGGCACGGATGTTCTTCTCTCCCGAGAGAAAATGTAGGGTGAAATGAAACCGGGAGAAGAACAAGGACCATCTGGACTGGCGAGAATTAAGCCGCTGGGCTGTCTGAAGATATACCAAATTCTTGTGGTCGGTGAAGACTTGGAAGGGAAAGCGAGCCCCCTCCAACAGATGTCTCCACTCAGAGAAAGCCAACTTCATTGCTAGCAACTCCCTGTCCCCGATGGAATAATTCCTCTCCGCTGGTGTGAAGGTCTTGGAGAAGAAGAAGCAAGGATGCTTCCGACCTTGAGCATCCTTTTGAAAGAGGACTGCTCCAGCACCAACGGATGAGGCATCCACTTCCAATATAAATGGCTTATCAACATCAGGGCGGTGTAGGATGGGAGCGCTAGCAAAATGAGACTTAATTGAGGTGAAAGCCTTGGAGACTTCTTCGAACCACAATTTGGGATTTGCTCCCTTCTTGGTGAGGGCTACCAAGGGAGCTACCAAAGTTGAGAAATAGGGAATGAACTGGCGATAATTAATGAACCCCATAAAGCGCTGCACCGCTTTAAGTGAATGGGGTTCTTGCCAGTCCATCACAGCCTGTAATTTGGCAGGATCCATAGCCAATCCCTGGGCGGAGATGATATAGCCCAGGAATGGTAAAGACTCCTGCTCAAACACGCATTTCTCCAACTTTGCATAAAGGGAATTTGCCCGCAAGAGGTCAAAGACTCTGCAGACATCTTTCTGGTGGGAGTCAATATCTGGAGAGAAGATGAGAATATCATCCAGATAGACCTCGACCGAGGTGGAAAGCATATCCCGGAAGATGTCATTGACAAAGTCTTGGAAAACGGCTGGGGCATTACAGAGCCCGAAGGGCATCACCAGATATTCATAGTGCCCATCCCTGGTATTAAAAGCCGTCTTCCACTCGTCCCCCTCGCGGATGCGAATCAGGTTGTAAGCACCCCGCAGGTCTAATTTGGTAAATACCCTTGCTCCCCGGAGCCTATCAAAGAGCTCAGAAATTAAAGGCAGGGGGTATTTATTCTTAACGGTAATGGCGTTAAGACCCCTGTAATCTATGCAGGGACGTAATTCTCCGTTCTTCTTTTACACAAAGAAGAACCCTGCCCCAGCAGGTGACACTGACTTCCTAATGAACCCTCTTGCCAGATTTTCCTGAATGTATTGGGACATAGCCTCCGTCTCCGGGAGAGAGAGAGGATAGACCCTTCCCCGGGGAGGTTCTGCTCCAGGCAAGAGGTCAATAGGACAGTCATAGGGGCGGTGAGGTGGAAGCGTCTCCACAACCTTTTTGGAGAACATGTCTACATAGGACCAATAGCACTTGGGCAGGGAAGTGAGATCTGCGGGTATTCCTGTAGTAGCAACCTGAACACACTCCCTCACACATCTACCTCTACAAGACTTACTCCAACCCTGTATCTTCCCAGAGGACCACTCAATATGTGGGGAGTGAAGACGAAGCCAGGGTACTCCCAGCAGAGCCTCATCTATACCCTCAGGAAGGACAAGGAAAGAAATAATCTCCTGATGGGAAGGAGACATAGCTAATGTGAGAGGGATTGTCTGATGTGTGATCTGTGAGGGCAGTATGGAGCCATTCACCACTCGAACAGTCACCGGTTTGGCGAGCATCACCTGAGGTATTGTGTGGCGGAGAGCAAAAGCAGATGACATAAAGTTCCCCTCTGCTCCAGAATCCACACAAAGCTCAACTGTTAGAGTGGATGGACCAAAAGAGATTGTCCCTTTAAAGGACAGCTTGGAGGAGAATGCTGCTGACTCTAGTGAACCTCCTCCCATGGTCACTAGACGCGATCGTGTTCCCGATCGCTGGGGACATCTATTGGCATAATGTCCTAACTGCTGACAATTGTTACAAACCACGGGCCGAGACTTAGGTCCCGTTCGAACAACCTCCATGACCTCCGGGGAGTCGGGCGCCTGAATGGGAGATTCTAGAGGTTTGGCAAAGGTGGGAGCTAGCCGAAACCTCCGTCTACACTGGGCCCGCTCCAACCTCCGCTCGTGAAAGCGAAGGTCGATGCGGGTAGATATGGAGATAAGCTTCTCCAGTGAGGTAAGAATCTCCCTGGTGGCCAAGGCGTTCTTTACATGGTCCGCCAGACCTCTCCAGTATACCGGTAAAAGGACCTTATCTGGCCACTCTAACTCGGAGGTCAGTGTTCGAAATTGGACTGAAAACTGACTGACCAAGCTCGAACCCTGTGACATTGCCAGCAGTTGGAGCGCTGAATCGTGGGTGACCTGAGGGCCTAAAAAGACCTTTTTAAGAGCCTCCAGAAACCGAGGAGCACTCCGCACCACGCGATCGTCACACTCCCACTTGTGACCGCTCTGTGGGAAAACGTGCGGCCAGAAGCTCGAGTTGTATAGAGCACTGACTCACAAATCCCCGACAATGTTTGTCGTCGCCATAAAACTTGTCTGGAAGCGGAAGATGGGACAAGGTCGGAGCAGAGGAGTTGGAGGACAAACTGGCTGCCGCTGTGCTAGCAGCCTGAACAGCGACTGCGGTCACATCCACAGCTGAGGTTGTCGCTCGAGAGCCGCTAACCTACCCTCCAGCTGCTGGATGAACTGCCGTATGCGCTGGTCGTCCGCCATTTTACTAGCCACACCCTGGCGCTAGTATTATGTTAGGGTCTGCGGAACGCACCTAATAGATATTGTAGAGAGGTGCGTTCACAGCCCGGGGTCCACCGTGCAGGCGAAGTCCGCTGCTAGTAAGATGGCGAAAGTAGCGAACTCTGTTATCCCGCAGAGTCGCTAAAATAAACGCCATAGCGCGCTGTGGCAGTTAGTGCGAACTCTGTTAATCCCCAGAGCCGCTAACGGGAATGCCACAGCGCTATATGGCGATAAGTACGAACTCACTTAGCTTCAGTGAGCCGCAAAGTAAAACGCTAGGGCGCTGAACCAGCATTATAAAGCGAACCCTGCTGCGCCACAGAGCCGCTGAGAAAAAGGCTGTGTCCTGTTAGACTCACAGGGAACACAGATGACTGCTAAGCGGGTTGCAGTCTGAGGTCATCCAGTCAGAACACAACCAACAATCTCCTCACCGGAGTAGCCGGTATTCTAATGGCGTTTTCAGCCGAGCCCTGAACACGTGCATACAATCTCCTCACCGGAGGTGCCGGTATTCTAGGGGCTTATTTCAGCCAGACCTAACCACATGCATACATGACCTCACTGGCGCAAGCACGTAACAGATTTGATACTAGCGCATGGCGGCCCAGCCATGCCACCCTTTTATAGTAACAGCTACAGGACCTGCCAGAAAAAGGACCAATGAGAAAACTGTTCCAAAACACATGTAGTTTCAGGACCTTCCTGGCGGACCAATAGGAGCTGCTGCAGTACCTGAACATGTGACTCCTGATCTCCAATGAGAGATCTTACCCTGGGCATTCTCAGAAGGGGAAACGCAGGACTTCGTCCTAAAGACGTCTGCTCCAGCACTGGCTGTAATAGAAGATCCAGGAGGGGCAGCAGCAAGTCTCTGCACAGTATTGGAATAGGCAAGACGCTGGGACCGACGTCTCTGCTGAGCAGGCTCCACTGCGGCCGGAGACGGATGGGGGACCGCAGCGGGAATGGCTCGAGATTCCCCTTGTGCAGCATTGGGAACTCGAACCCTAACAGTTGGGCTAAAGTTTTAGGGGTAGGGTTAGGTCTAAAGTGAGTTGGGCTAATGTTTTAGGGTTATAGTTTGGGTTAGGGTTGGGATTATTTGGGATTAGGGTTAGGGTTGGGATTAGGAGTATATTGGGGTTAGGTTTATGGTTAGGGTTGGGATTAGTGTTAGGGCTGTGATTAGGGTTAGGGGTGTGTTGGGGTTAGGTTTGTGATTAGGGTTATGGTTAGGGATGGAATTAGGGTTATGGGTGTGTTGGGGTTAGGGTTGGAGTTAGAATTAGCGGGTTTCCACTGTTTAGTAACATCAGGAGGTGTTATGTTTTGGTAGCTGAGGAGAGCAGGCAAAAACGGCAATACACCAGAAAGGTTGGAATCTACTGGATTGCAGTACCCTGACTAACCACCACAACTAAAGGCAGCCGTGGAGCGTTCCTACTTTGGTCCTAGACGCCTCGTCACAGCCTGAGAGGTTAACTACACCTAAAGACAGAAAGAGGAAAGCTATCTGCCCCGGAGCAGATCCCCAAAGAACATAGGAAGCCCCCAAACATGTAATGGCGGTTAGACAAGAGGAAATACACACACAGAAAATAGTATGAGCAAACATTGGAGCCCAATCTGCCTAGACAGAAAAGGATTGGAAGGATACTTACTGCAATGCAAAAATAACCCTAAAAAAGCCAACGCTACTAATTGCAAAAACACCTGAGATCACACGACCTCTACCACTTAAATTAGTTCTCTGGTGTAACAAAACTAAGCCGCAGCCACTGAAAAAACTGGAAAAGGCAAATGAACAAATAACAGTGGCTCCAGAGGAACTGAGAGAAGCTCAAGCCCCCCGGGAGGGGAATCTGTCTAACTTCACAGAAATGCAGAGAAATATGCAAATGGTAAGCACAAAAACAAAAAACAGAAAATATCTTATCTGAGAGCAGGAGAAGAGGCAAGATTCAGCAAGCTTCCAAGTGAACCAGGAAACAACATTGAGACAAGAACAATTGATCAACGGCAACCATGATGGGAGGGAACCTCCCTTATATCCAGCCAATCTGTGATTCCTGATTGCCAATCCTCATTGAATGGTTCAGTACTGTTTGTAACCACCAGAGGGAGCTTCTGCTCAGAATTCATTTCTAAAACATTCACAACAAGGAGGTCTCCAAATGCGACATGGTGCCACCATTGATTCCAGACAACTTTGCATTCAAAAAGTTAAATGGTGCTCCCTCCCTTCTGAGCTCTGCCATGCCCCCAAACAGTGTTTTACTCCCACATATCGGCATACTCAGGACAAATTGATCAACAACGTTTGTGGTTCAATTTCTCCTGTTATCCTTGTGAAAGTAAAAATTTGGTGGTGAAAACATCATTTTTGTGAAAAAAAAATGATTTTTTATTTTCACGGCTCTGCGTTAAAAACTTCTGTGAAGAACTTGGGGGTTTAAAGTTCTCACCACACATCCAGATAAGCTCCTTAGGGGGTCTAGTTTCCAAAATGTGGTCACTTGTGGGGGGTTTCTACTGTTTAGACACATCAGCGGCTCTACAAACGTGATATGAATCCCGCAGACAATTCCATCAAAGTCTGCATTCCATAACAGTGCTCCTTCCTTTCCGAGCTCTGCCATGCGCCCAAACAGTGGTTTACCCCCATATATAGGGTATCAGGATACTCAGGATAAATTGGACAACAACTTTTGTGGTCCAATTTCTCATGTTACCCTTGTGAAAGTAAAAATTTTGGGGTAATAACATATCTTTTTGTGGAAAAAAATGATTTTTTATTTTCACAGCTCTACGTTATTATCTTCTGTGAAGAACTTGGGGGTTCAAAGTGCTCACCACACATCTAGATAAGTTCCTTAGTGGGTCTAGTTTCCAAAATGGTGTCACTTGTGGGGGTTTTTCACTGTTTAGGCACATCAGGGGCTCTCCAAAGGCAACATGGTGTCCAATCTCAATTTCAGCCAATTCTGCGTTGAAAACTTCAAATGGCGCTCCTTTCCTTCTGAGCGCTGCTGTGCACCCATAGGTTTACCCTCACATATTGGGTATCAACAAACTCAGGACAAATTGCACAACAACTTTTGGGGTCCAATTCCTCTTGCTACCATTGGTAAAATAAAAAATTGGGGGGTGAAAATATCATTTTTGTGAAAAAAATATGATTTTTATTTTTACGGCTCTACGTTATAAACTTCAGTGAAGCACTTGTGCGTTCAAAGTGCTCACCACACATCTATCTAGTTTCCAAAATGGTGTCACTTGTGGGGGTTTCCACTGTTTAGGCACATCAGGGGCTCTCCAAATGCAACATGGCGTCCGATCTCAATTCCAGACAATTCTGCATGGCAAAAGTCAAACGACGCTCCTTCCTTTCCAAGCTCTGCTGTGCGCCAAAACAGTGGTTTACCCCCACATATGGGGTAATGGCGTATTCAGGAGTAATTGCACAACAAATTTTCCAAAGGTAGCAAGAGGAATTGGACCCAAAAAGTTGTTGTGCAATTTGAAAATACACAAATTTTCTCTTTTAACACTTATGAAAATAAAAAACAAATTGGTTCTGAAGTAAATTTTTGTAAAAGAAAGTTAAATGTTAATTTTTTCCTTTCACATTGCTTCAGTTCCTGTGAAGCATGTAAAGGGTTAATTAACTTCTTGAACGAGGTTTTAAGCACCTTGAGGGTTCCAGTTTTTAGAATGGTGTCACTTTTGGGTATTTTCTGTCATGTACACCCCTCAAAGTGACTTTAAATGTGATGTGGTCCCTAAAAGAATGGTTTTGTAAATTTTGTTGCAAAAATGTGAAATCGCTGGTCAACTTTTAACCCTTATAACTTCCTAAGAAAAAAAAAAAATTTGTTTCCAAAATTGTGCTGATGTAAAGTAGATATGTCGGAAATGTTATTTATTAAGTAATTTGTGTGACATATCTCTCTTATTTAAGGGCATAAAAATGTAAAGTTTGAAAATTGTAAATTTTAAATTTTTTTGACATATTTCCAGTTTTTTCATAAATAAACACAAGTCATATTGAAGAAATTTTACCACTACCATGAAGTACAATTTGTCATGAAAAAAACATTCTCAGAATCAGCGGGATCCGTTAAAGCATTTCAGAGTTATAACCTCATAAAGTGACAGTGGTCAGAATTGTAAAAATTGGCCTGGTCATTAAGCTGCAAAATGGCTCTGTCACTAAGGGGTTAAACAAACTTGTAATTTAGAAAAACTAATTGATTTACAGTGTCAGATTGCTTTTCAGGGCACACAATTCTGAGATCATAACTTTTACCATTGATATAGTTATATGAAGATTTGTAGATTACATTAGCACCATTTTAGGATACACATAATACTGTATGTTCATTTTTTATTAAAAAAATTTTGGAGTTAAAAACATAATTGTTTTTATGTCATTCAGCGTGCCTCGTATTCTGATACCATAACAGAAAATGTCTCAATACATAGATACATTTTAATAGAACCAAGCTCAGCAGCAAGAAGTGCAAAGAGAAGGTATCAAAACAGGAAGAAGCTCAGTATGGAGATGCTCTAAGGCCTGTTTCACACATCAGGTTTTTGCAATCAGGCGAGTTCCGGCATATTTTCTGAAAACCGGATCCGGCAAAATCTAAAACCGGATCCGTTTTTTTTACTATTGACTAACATTAGTTCGTTTTTTGCCCTCAATCCGGCGTCTTCAAAAAACGTCTCATGTAACGTTTCTTGTCTCCGGCGAAAAGTCCGGAAGCGCCGTATCCGGCGCTTACGGATTTTTGTTACAATGAAAGTCTATGAGCGCCGCAATGCGCCGGATCCGGTTTTTGGATCCGTTTTTTTGGTCTGGTTTTGGTTTTGTAGCCCAGCCCACAGCCAATCTATATAAACAATGACAGTGGGACCACCCTCAGCCATAACCATGCAGCCACCGAAGAAAGCAGGAGGACGATATGGAGCCAGCCGCCGAGGAGCCAGCCGCAGGAGAGGACAGGAGACCAGACCACAACCATCAGCACCAGCCGAAGAATTTAGGGCCATGATGCAGCCGGGACCAGATGCAAGACGGTAAATATCACAGACAAGCACTTTCAGCGAGGGCTATGCAATATCAATATATTCATGGCCGTTTTTTTCCTCTTTATTCAACAGCACAAGCCGGTCACCAGGAGCACCTACACCCCCAGGACTCCAACAGATGCGGCTGCTGATGGAGAGCATGGGAGCAGAGGCCAGACGGTAAATATCACACACTACCCTTCCAGTTAGGGCCATGCAATATCAATTGATATTGCATGGCCTTTTTTTCTCCTTATTCCACAGAACAAGCCGACCAACAACGCCGATGCCAGCAGTACCACCACCAGCCCAAGAAGAGCAGGAGAGCACGTCAGCAGACAGCAGACGGTAAATATCACACACTACCCCTTCCAGCCAGGGCCATGCAATATCACTTGATATTGCATGGCCTTTGTTTGTCTTTATTCCACAGCAGAAGATGGCCCTCAACACCAGCACAGGACAGCTCAGGCAGTGAGGTGACCACAGCAGCAGACAGCAGACGGTAAATATCACACACGACCCCTTCCAGCCAGGGCCATGCAATATCACTTGATATTGCATGGCCTTTGTTTGTCTTTATTCCACAGCAGAAGACGGCCCTCAACGCCAGCACAGGACAGTTCAGGCAGTGAGGAGACCATAGCAGCAGACAGCAGATGGTAAATATCACACACTATCACTTCCAGCCAGGGCCATGCAATATCACTTGATATTGCATGGCCTTTGTTTGTCTTTATTCCACAGCAGAAGACGGCCCTCAACGCCAGCACAGGACAGTTCAGGCAGTGAGGAGACCATAGCAGCAGACAGCAGACAGTAAATATCACACACTACCCCTTCCAGCCAGGGCCATGCAATATCACTTGATATTGCATGGCCTTTGTTTGTCTTTATTCCACAGCAGAAGACGGCCCTCAATGCCAGCACAGGACAGTTCAGGCAGTGAGGAGACCATAGCAGCAGACAGCAGACGGTAAATATCACACACTACCCCTTCCAGTCAGGGCCATGCAATATCAATTGATATTGCATGGCCTTTGTTTGTCTTTATTCCACAGCAGAAGACGGCCCTCAACACCAGCACAGGACAGTTCAGGCAGTGAGGAGACCACAGCAGCAGACAGCAGACGGTAAATATCACACACTACCCCCTTCCAGCCAGGGCCATGCAATATCACTTGATATTGCATGGACTTTGTTTGCCTTTATTCCACAGCAGAAGACGGCCGTCAACGCCACCAGCACAGGACACGTCTTCTTTTGGGAGCCCTCTGACGCATCGTCAGCTTTTAGAGGTTTTTGTTGTGTTTTTTTTTGCACAATCGCATCACTGTTATTTATATAATGGCATTACTTTATATTTATAATAGGAAATGGAACCTGATGAGGAGCTCCCAGGAGAAGAACGAAGGGGTGGAGAGATACCCGGAGTGGGCTCGCAATTCGTAAGTTTCCTGCATGCATCGCTCAAACACAACATCACAGTACACACAACACATAGAAAACAATTTAGTACAGACATCACACTGCACCCAAACACATATGCCTACATCCAAGCACATAATTTTTTTTTTTATAGTGTTCCGGAAATGGTGCTCGGCAAAGAGGTCCTCGCAGTGCCTCCCAGGGTCGTCGGCTTGAGCAATGCGGCGGTCACCATCATGTAAGTTTTTTTTTTTAAATTTTTTGGTAAACTTTTTTGTTTTACTTTTTTATTTAAATGTTTTTTTTTTCCTTGGTAGTTTGGAGACTAATGTATAATTTTTCTCTTTTTCTTTAACAGGCTTCACAGCGTGCTCCCACGTCTGATGGTGAGGAGGGGTTCTCAACGTGGACCTCCTCATTGATCTGATCCGAGAAAGGGAGCCACTGAGGAACATGGGGGACCGCCGCCATGCTGATGTCATAGTGATCCGGCGGCTCTGGGAAGAGATCTTTTCACAACTTGTGGACCGCTGGGAGGACCTCGACACTCGGGCCAAGATTGAACACCGTAAGTATATACAGTTCAGGTTGCTGGACTCAAAGCAGTATTTCCCAAACTCCAGTCCTCGTGGCCCCCACGGGTCATGTTTTCATAATTTCCTTTTGTGCAACACTGGAAATCCTGAGAACAAACGGTGTGGTCTGTGAGGACTAGAGTTTGGGAAACACTGATGTTGTATATTAACCAATGTTTGCTATCTCGTTTCAGGGGACAGAATTGTGAAGCAATGGCGGTCTGTGAGGAATCGCTTCAAGAAGGAGTTCAACAAAGAGATGAGGGCCCCGAGTGAATCTGGAGGACGCAGGAGCAAATACAAGTACGCTGAAGCCCTGTCGTTCCTCCGGGTAACAATGGTCACCAGAAGGTAAATATTGCCCACCCCAAGTTTTAAAAAATGCTAACATGTCTAACAATTTTTTTTTCAGCCAGAGCCATTAAATAACAGTATATTAATTGTATTTTTTCTCTTTATTCCACAGAACGGTGACCAGCACTCGGGCGCCCGCAGAGTTGGACCCTTCTGGGGCGATCCCTCAGGAGAACGGCACCGAGGGACCCTTTGACAGCCCCGGCCGATCCGTACCTTCCCAGACACGTGAGCCCTCTGTTCCCTCCACCAGCGCTGCAGCATCGTGGCCGAGTGCATTGCATGAGGCTGCTGGTCAGGAGATAGATTTCCCTTTACCCCACCCTTCTGCCGCTGCCACCTCTAGTACACCTGTGGCTACTGGGCGGCTGCGGCAGAGGGGTCAGGAAAAGAACTATGCGCCTGAATTTTTGCATCTTAATGCATCATTTCAGAACTGTCTTAAAGTCTTGTCAGAGCAAATGGCTGCAGGCTTTAATCAGCTCAGCTCCGGCATTCTGGAGGTTAAGACACTTCTGCAAACGATGCATTCAGAAGCAAGAAGTTCGCCAAACCACAGTTTTTTCCGGTCTGTAGCCGAGCGCATGGATACGCTATCTCCCAGCCAGCAGATGCATGTAATGCATACATGCCACGGTGCTCTAGCGCAGGTTACCTCCCAACCTACACCCACCCCAGTCGTTCCTCCCACACCTGCCCCCCCTCCAGCCACCATCCCTCTTCCCCCTCCCATTCAATACCAACAACCTCCCCAATACCAACAACCTCCCCAGTACCAACAACCTTCCCACTTCCAACAACCTGCCCATACCAACAACCTGCCCTATAACAGTTCCCAACCACATCTGCTCCTGTACTACCTGCCCAATCTTCCTCTCCACCACCTACCTGTTCTGCCTCCCACCTCTCCACCCATTCCATTTCTTTTTCAACCCCTTCACCTCTTTTACCTGATCCTTCCCCAACACCATCCCAGTCCGCTCTCCACACTCCCACTGTCGAAGGGTCCCACAGCCCCTCCAGTAGTATCTCCACCCCACAGTACACAAACCTGTGATACAACTTTGGACAAAAGGTGTTATGTTTCGGTAACTGAGGAGTGCAGGTAAAAAAGGCAATACACCAGAGCAGTTGGAATCTATGAGATTGCAGTACCCTGACTAACCACCACAACTAGAGGCAGCCGTGGAGCGTTCCTACGTTAGTCCTAGACGCCTCGTCACAGCCTGAGAAACTAACTACACCTAAAGATAGAAATAGGAAAGCTATCTGCCCCGGAGCAGATCCCCAAAGAACATAGAAAGCCCCCAAACATGTAATGGCTGTTAGACAAGAAGAAATACTGACACAGACAGAAAATAGTATGAGCAAACGTTGGGGCCCAAACTAACTAAATAGAAAAGGATAGGAAGGGTACTTACTGCAATCCCAAAAAACCCTGCAAAGCACCAACTCTACTAATTTCAAAAACACCTGAGATCACACGACCTCTACCACCTAAATTAGTTCTCTGGTGTAACAAAATCAAAACAGCAGCCACTGAAGAAACTGGAAAAAGCAAAAGTACAAACATCAGTGGCTGAACTAAACTGAGAGGGCAAAAGCCCCCGGAGGGGACCCTGAAGGCCCCCACAGAAGTGCAGGACAAAATGCAAAAATAAAGCACAAAAACAAAAAGAAGAAAATGTCTTATCTGTTAGCAGGAGATGCAGACACGACACAGCAGGCTACAAGGGAAACAGGAATCATGGAGTGAGACCAGAACAATTGATCACCGGCAACCCTGATGGGAAGGCAACTCCCTTATATAATACCAGTCAGTAACACCTGATTCCCACTCCTCAGAATCTTCACTGGACAGTCCAGTACCGCTTGTAACCACCAGAGGGAGCCTCTGCTCAGAACTCATTTCAAGTCTATTCACAACAGTACCCCCCCTTGAGGAGGGGTCACCGAACCCTCACTTGAGCAACCAGGTCGGTCAGGATGAGTTCTATGATACGCACGGATGAGTCTCCTAGCATGGATGTCCGAAGCAAACACCCAAGAATTGTCTTCCTGACCATAACCTCTCCAATTAACCAAATACTGGAGTTTCCGTCTAGAAAAACGAGAATTCAATATTTTCTCAACCACATACTCCAGATTGCCCTCAACCAAAACAGGGTCAGGAGGCACAGTAGTAGTAACCACTGGCTCAACAAACCTCTTCAACAAGGACTTGTGGAACACGTTATGGATCTTAAATGTCCCTGGAAGAAGCAAACGAAAAGAAACAGGATTAAGAATCTCCATGATCTTATAAGGTCCAATGAACCTAGGCTTAAATTTAGGAGATGCCACTCTCATAGGAATATTTTTTGAGGACAACCAGACCAAGTCCCCCACTTTAAACCGAGGACCATCAGTCCTATGCCGGTTAGCAAACCGCTGGGCCCTCTCCTGAGAGAGGGACAACCTCTCCACTACCTGGTCCCAAATCTGTTGCATACGCTCCACAACAGAGTCAACACCTGGACAGACAGAAGCCTCCGTCTGTCCTGAAGAAAATCGAGGGTGAAACCCAGAATTACAGAAAAATGGAGACATCAAAGTGGCAGAGCTAGCCCTATTATTAAGAGCAAACTCAGCCAAAGGCAAAAAAGAGACCCAGTCATCCTGATCAGCAGACACAAAGCATCTTAGATAAGTCTCCAATGTCTGGTTTGTTCTCTCAGTTTGACCATTGGTCTGAGGATGAAACGCCGAGGAGAAAGACAATTGAACACCAAGTTTAGAACAAAAGGTCCTCCAAAATCTTGAAACAAACTGGACTCCTCTGTCAGACACAATGTTCTCAGGAATGCCGTGTAAACGAACCATGTGCTGAAGGAACAAAGGCACCAATTCAGAGGAGGAAGGCAACTTAGGTAATGGCACAAGATGTATCATCTTGGAAAACCTATCACAAATCACCCAGATGACGGTCATTCTCTGAGAAACAGGGAGGTCGGAAATGAAATCCATAGAGATATGGGTCCATGGTCTCTTGGGCACAGGCAATGGCATCAACAAACCACTAGAGCGAGAGCAAGGCTTGGAGCGAGAGCAAGTCCTGCAGGACTGCACAAATTCCCTGACATCACGAGACAAGGTAGGCCACCAAAAGGACCGACTAACCAAGTCTCTGGTACTAAAAATTCCGGGATTACCGGCCAGCGCGGAAAACTGAATCTCAGACATCACACTCTTTTTCCACTGGTCCGGGACAAACAATTTCCCAACAGGGCAGCGCTCGGGCTTATCCTCCTGACAGCCCTACAGAGCCAGTCTCAAATTGGGCGAGATGGCGGAAAGAACTATACCCTCTTTCAAAATAACAGAAGGATCAGATAACTCAGGAGAGTCCGCCAGGAAACTCCTCGAGAGGGCATCCGCCTTAACATTCTTAATGCCAGGAAGAAATGAAACCACAAAATTAAAACGTGTGAAAAACAAGGCCCACCTGGCCTGTCTAGGATTAAGTCGCTTGGCAGATTCCAGATAAACCAGATTCTTATGGTCCGTAAGGACCACCACCTGATGTTTGGCTCCCTCCAGCCAATGTCTCCACTCTTCAAAAGCCCACTTCATGGCCAATAACTCCCGATTACCCACGTCATAATTACGTTCAGTAGGAGAAAATTTTCGAGAGAAAAAGGCACAAGGGTTACTTTTAGAGGTCTCTGGATCTCTTTGGGACAAAACGGCACCTGCCCCAATTTCAGAGGCATCAACCTCCACCTGAAATGGTAGAGAAACATCAGGCTGCCGTAGAACAGGAGCAGAAGTGAATCTCTGCTTAAGTTCCTGAAATGCAGAGACTGCCTCAGGAGGCCAATTCACCACATCAGAACCCTTTTTGGTCAAATCAGTTAAAGGTTTAACAATAACCGAGAAATTACCAATAAATTTACGATAAAAATTGGCAAAACCCAAAAATCTTTGAAGAGCCTTTAATGAAGTAGGTTGGACCCAATCACAGATGGCCTGAACCTTGACCGGGTCCATTTCAATAACAGATGGGGACAAAATGAATCCCAAAAATGAGATCCTCTGTACGCCAAAAAGACACTTTGATCCCTTCACATACAGAGCATTCTCTCTCAAAATCTGGAATACAGTTCGAACATGTTTCACATGAGAGCCCCAGTCATTGGAAAAAATCAAGATATCATCCAAATAAACAATCAGAAATTTATCCACAAAACCCCTGAAAATGTCATTCATGAAGGACTGGAAGACAGAAGGAGCATTAGTGAGCCCAAAGGGCATCACAAGGTACTCAAAATGCCCGTCAGGGTATTAAATGCCGTCTTCCATTCATCCCCGTGCTTAATGCGAATAAGGTTATATGCCCCCCTGAGGTCAAGCTTGGTAAACCAAGTAGCGTTTTTCACCCTGGAAAACAGGTCAGAAATCAAGGGTAACGGGTATTGATATTTCACAGTAATATTGTTCAAAAGACGATAATCAATACACGGCCTTAATGAACCATCCTTTTTGGCCACAAAGAAAAAACCGGCACCTAAGGGTGAAGAGGATGGTCTGATATGACCCTTCTCCAATGACTCCTTGATATAAGACCGCATAGCGTCATGTTCAGGTACAGACAAGTTAAAAAGGCGACCTTTAGGGAATTTACTACCAGGCACTAATTCAATAGCGCAGTCATAGCTCCTATGGGGAGGCAAGGATGCAGATTTACTTTCGCTAAACACATCAGAAAAATCAATCAAAAAGTCAGGAACATCCTGAGCCTGGGGGGAGGCAGAAAAAACAGGAGTGTTGGTATTAACACATTGGCAGCCCCAACTGGTTACAGACACAGTTTTCCAATCCAAAACAGGATTATGAGACTGCAACCAAGGGAAACCCAGTACGATAATATCATGCAGATTATACAGAACCAAAAATTTGCAGCACTCCTGATGATCAGGTTCAACCCTCATTATCACCTGAGTAGAGAACTGAGGTTTATTCTCAGCCAAAGGGGTAGAATCGATCCCCAGTAGGGGAATAGACTTCTGTAGGGGTATCAAGGGAAACCCACAACGTTTAGCAAAATCATAATCCATCAGGTTAATAGCTGCTCCAGAATCAACGAAAGCCTGAGCAGAAAATGAGGACAGAGAGCATATCAGAGTGACAGTTAATAAAAACTTAGTCTGAACATTACCCAAGACAACTGAGCGTGCAAAACGTCTTCCCCGCTTAGGGCAGACTGAAATAGCATGAGAGGCATTACCACAGTAGAAACATAACCCATTGCGCTTTCGAAACTCATGACGCTGTGCCCCAGACACCACTCTATCACACTGCATGGATTCAGAAGCAGGTTCACAAGGCAACACTATTCCACGCATACTTCTCCGCTCACTCAAACGTCTCTCAATTTGAATCGCTAATGACATAGAATCATTGAGACCAGAGGGGACAGGGAATCCCACCATAACATCCTTTACATTATCTGACAGACCCTTCCGAAAAAGGGCCGCCAAAGCGTCGTCATTCCACTTGGTCAGGACTGCCCACCTACGGAATCTCTGACAGTATAACTCAGCGTCATCAAGCCCCTGATTTAATGCCAACAAGGCTTTTTCAGCTTGATCAGTGACATTAGGCTCATCGTACAATAACCCCAAAGCCTGAAAAAATGCATCAACATCACTCAAAACAGGATCCCCAGGTGTCAGGGAAAAAGCCCAATCCTGAGATCGCCGCGCAGGAGAGAGATGACAATTTGAACCTGCTGCGCTGCGTTCCCTGAGGACTTAAATTTTAAGGCAAAAAACAATTTACCATTATTTTTGAAATTCTGAAACTTAGCTCGATCCCCCAAAAACAAATCTGGCATGGGAATCCTAGGTTCCACAACAGGCAACCTAGCAAGATATGCAGCAATACTCTGAACCTCAGTGGCAAGCTGATCCACACGGCCAGACAACTGTGCAAACTCCATTGAGAGAAAAAATCCTCCCCAGCACCCAGAGATACAGAGGGAAAAAAAAAAAAAATGCAACAAACAGAAAAATATCTCTGACAACTCTGACAACCGTTTTTTCTTTCACAATATTTTTCCCTTCTGTGAGTACAATACAACTTTAAATTTTAGGCCGGTGATACTGTTATGTTTCGGTAACTGAGGAGTGCAGGTAAAAAAGGCAATACACCAGAGCAGTTGGAATCTATGAGATTGCAGTACCCTGACTAACCACAACAACTAGAGGCAGCCGTGGAGCGTTCCTACGTTGGTCCTAGACGCCTCGTCACAGCCTGAGAAACTAACTACACCTAAAGATAGAAATAGGAAAGCTATCTGCCCCGGAGCAGATCCCCAAAGAACATAGAAAGCCCCCAAACATGTAATGGCGGTTAGACAAGAAGAAATACTGACACAGACAGAAAATAGTATGAGCAAACGTTGGGGCCCAAACTAACTAAATAGAAAAGGATAGGAAGGGTACTTACTGCAATCCCAAAAAACCCTGCAAAGCACCAACTCTACTAATTTCAAAAACACCTGAGATCACACGACCTCTACCACCTAAATTAGTTCTCTGGTGTAACAAAATCAAAACAGCAGCCACTGAAGAAACTGGAAAAAGCAAAAGTACAAACATCAGTGGCTGAACTAAACTGAGAGGGCAAAAGCCCCGGAGGGGACCCTGAAGGCCCCTACAGAAGTGCAGGACAAAATGCAAAAATCAAGCACAAAAACAAAAAGAAGAAAATGTCTTATCTGTTAGCAGGAGATGCAGACACGACACAGCAGGCTACAAGGGAAACAGGAATCATGGAGTGAGACCAGAACAATTGATCACCGGCAACCCTGATGGGAAGGCGACTCCCTTATATAAGACCAGTCAGTAACACCTGATTCCCACTCCTCAGAATCTTCACTGGACAGTCCAGTACCGCTTGTAACCACCAGAGGGAGCCTCTGCTCAGAACTCATTTCAAGTCTATTCACAACAAAAAGGTAACATACTGTACATAATACACTACAAGGTAGACAACTTTGGTTGTCAAAGGTAAAATAAAGGTAAAATTTATTGGTTATACAAAAGCAGGCACATAACTTTGGACAAAAGGTAAAATATTTTACCTTTTTCCAAAGTTGTGTCCCTGGTTGTGTAAGTATTTCACCTTTCAAACAGAGTTCTGTACCTTGTTGGGGATTACCTAACAATGTACAGAACTCTGTTTAAAAGGTGAAATACTTTGCTAATACACAACTAGGGACACAACTTTGGACAAAAGGTAACATACTGTACATAATACACTACAAGGTAGACAACTTTGGTTGTCAAAGGTAAAATAAAGGTAAAATTTGTTGGTTATACAAAAGCAGGCACATAACTTTGGGTAAAAGGTAAAATATTTTTACCTTTTGTCCAAAGTTGTGTCCCTGGTTGTGTAAAGTATTTCACCTTTTAACCAAAGTTCTGTACCTTGTTGGGGATTACCTAACAATGTACAGAACTCTGTTTAAAAGGTGAAATAGTTTGCTAATACACAACCAGCGACATAACTTTGGACAAAATGTAACATATTGTACATAATACACGACAAGGTAGACAACTTTGGTTGTCAAAGGTAAAATGTGGGTACAGAAGTTACAAAGGTCACAGAGCAGTTTATTAAACTCTGTCATCCTGCCAGTCTACTCTTCCTTCAGGGGACATAAAGTATTGGGCAAATTTGTCCCTCTTTCGGGAAACAGTCACAGAAGTTCTATTGGTAACGTTATGGTAATCATGCAAGGTGGTTTCTTCACAGTGTTCCTCAATGGAAATCTGTTCCTTGCTGATGACAAAATTGTGTAGAACAACACAAGCTTTGATTACCTCATCCACAGTTTCAGTTTTTAGGTTGATAGCGGTCAACAGAACACGCCATTTTGCTGTCAGAATCCCAAAAGCGCACTCCACTATTCTTCTGGCTCTTGTGAGGCGGTAATTAAAAATTCTTTTGGTGTATGTCAATCCTCTGCTGGAGTACGGTTTTAGCAGGTGTTCTGACAGCTGGAAGGCTTCATCCCCTACATAAAGAAAAGGCATTGGTGGGCCAGAAGTTTGAGGCAGCAGTCTAGGGGCTGGGAACTGGAAGGTGTTTCCATACAGCTGACGGCCCATTGCTGACAGTTTGAAAACTTGAGATTCATTGGAGCGGCCATAGGCACCAATATCTATGGCAATAAATTTGTATTCTGCGTCAGCGATGGCCATGAGGACAATGGAGAAATATTTCTTGTAATTAAAATATTCGGATCCAGATCCTGCTGGCTTGACAATCCTGATATGTTACCCGTCCACAGCGCCCAGGTATTAAGAAAAAAGAAATAAAGTACAGACCAAAAGTTTGGACACACCTTCTCATTCAATGATTTTTCTGTATTTTTATGACTGTGAAAATTGTAGAATCACACTGAAGGCATCAAAACTATGAAGTAACACATGTGGAATTATACATTACACTTTACAAAAAAGTGTGAAACAACTGAAAATATGTCTTATATTCTAGGTTCTTCAAAGTAGCCACCTTTTGCTTTGATTACTGCTTTGCACGCAGAAATGGTGAACGGATGGACTCTACATGCCTGGTTCCCACCGTGAAGCATGGAGGAGGTGGTGTGATGATGTGAGGGTGCTTTGCTGGTGACACTGTTGGGGATTTATTCAAAATTGAAGGCATACTGAACCAGCATGGCTACCACAGCATCTTGCAGCAGCATGCTATTCCATTCGGTTTGCGTTTAGTTGGACCATAATTTATTTTTCAACAGGGCAATGACCCCAAACACACCTCCAGGCTGTGTAAGGGCTATTTGGCCAAGAAGGAGAGTGTTGGGGTGCTATGCCAGATGACCTGGCCTCCTGTTGTGAGTGGGCTTTGGATGAGTTCTGAGCAGAGGCTCCCTCTGGTGGTTACAAGTGGTGCTGGTCTGTCCAGTGAAGATTGTGAAGATTGTGAGGATTGGGAATCAGGTGTTACTGACTGGTCTTATATAAGGGAGTCACCTTCCCATCAGGGTTGCCGGTGATCAATTGTTCTGGTCTGAATCCTTGATTCCTGTTTCCTTTGTAGCCTGCTGTGTCGTGTCTGCATCTCCTGCTAACAGGTAAGACATTTTCTTCTTTTTGTTTTTGTGCTTGATTTTTGCATTTTGTCCTGCACTTCTGTGGGGGCCTTCAGGGTCCCCTCCGGGGGCTTTTGCCCTCTCAGTTTAGTTCAGCCACTGATGTTTGTACCTTTGCTTTTTCCAGTTTTTTCAGTGGCTGCTGTTTTGATTTTGTTACACCAGAGAACTAATTTAGGTGGTAGAGGTCGTGTGATCTCAGGTGTTTTTGAAATTAGTAGAGTTGGTGCTTTTCAGGGTTTTCTGGGATTGCAGTAAGTACCCTTCCTATCCTTTTCTATTTAGTTAGTTTGGGCCCCAACGTTTGCTCATACTATTTTCTGTCTGTGTCTGTATTTCTTCTTGTCTAACTGCCATTACATGTTTGGGGCTTTCTATTATCTTTGGGGTTCTGCTCCGGGGCAGATAGCTTTCCTATTTCTATCTTTAGGTGTAGTTAGTTTCTCAGGCTGTGACGAGGCGTCTAGGACCAACGTAGGAACGCTCCACGGCTGCCTCTAGTTGTTGTGGTTAGTCAGGGTACTGCAATCTCATAGATTCCAACTGCTCTGGTGTATTGCCTTTTTTTACCTGCACTCCTCAGCTACCGAAACATAACAGTATCACCGGCCTAAAATTTAAAATTGTATGGTACTCACAGAAGGGAAAAAATTTGTGAAAGAAAAAACGGTTGTCAGAGATATTTTTCTGTTTGTTGCATTTTTTTTTTTTTTCCCTCTGTATCTCTGGGTGCTGGGGAGGATTTTTTCTCTCAATGGAGTTTGCACAGTTGTCTGGCCGTGTGGATCAGCTTGCCACTGAGGTTCAGAGTATTGCTGCATATCTTGCTAGGTTGCCTGTTGTGGAACCTAGGATTCCCATGCCAGATTTGTTTTTAGGGGATCGAGCTAACTTTCAGAATTTCAAAAATAATTGTAAATTGTTTTTTGCCTTAAAATCTAAGTCCTCAGGGAACGCAGCGCAGCAGGTTCAAATTGTCATCTCTCTCCTGCGCGGCGATCCTCAGGATTGGGCTTTTTCCCTGACACCTGGGGATCCTGTTTTGAGTGATGTTGATGCATTTTTTCAGGCTTTGGGGTTATTGTACGATGAGCCTAATGTCACTGATCAAGCTGAAAAAGCCTTGTTGGCATTAAATCAGGGGCTTGATGACGCTGAGTTATACTGTCAGAGATTCCGTAGGTGGGCAGTCCTGACCAAGTGGAATGACGACGCTTTGGCGGCCCTTTTTCGGAAGGGTCTGTCAGATAATGTAAAGGATGTTATGGTGGGATTCCCTGTCCCCTCTGGTCTCAATGATTCTATGTCATTAGCGATTCAAATTGACAGGCGTTTGCGTGAGCGGAGAAGTATGCGTGGAATAGTGTTGCCTTGTGAACCTGCTTCTGAATCCATGCAGTGTGATAGAGTGGTGTCTGGGGCACAGCGTCATGAGTTTCGAAAGCGCAATTGGTTATGTTTCTACTGTGGTGATGCCTCTCATGCTATTTCAGTCTGCCCTAAGCGGGGAAGACGTTTTGCACGCTCAGTTGTCTTGGGTAGTGTTCAGACTAAGTTTTTATTAACTGTCACTCTGATATGCTCTCTGTCCTCATTTTCTGCTCAGGCTTTCGTTGATTCTGGAGCAGCTATTAACCTGATGGATTATGATTTTGCTAAACGTTGTGGGTTTCCCTTGATACCCCTACAGAAGTCTATTCCCCTACTGGGGATCGATTCTACCCCTTTGGCTGAGAATAAACCTCAGTTCTCTACTCAGGTGATAATGAGGGTTGAACCTGATCATCAAGAGTGCTGCAAATTTTTGGTTCTGTATAATCTGCATGATATTATCGTACTGGGTTTCCTTGGTTACAGTCTCATAATCCTGTTTTGGATTGGAAATCTGTGTCTGTAACCAGTTGGGGCTGCCAATGTGTTAATACCAACACTCCTGTTTTTTCTGCCTCCCCCCAGGCTCAGGATGTTCCTGACTTTTTGATTGATTTTTCTGATGTATTTAGCGAAAGTAAATCTGCATCCTTGCCTCCCCATAGGAGCTATGACTGCGCTATTGAATTAGTGCCTGGTAGTAAATTCCCTAAAGGTCGCCTTTTTAACTTGTCTGTACCTGAACATGACGCTATGCGGTCTTATATCAAGGAGTCATTGGAGAAGGGTCATATCAGACCATCCTCTTCACCCTTCGGTGCCGGTTATTTCTTTGTGGCCAAAAAGGATGGTTCATTAAGGCCGTGTATTGATTATCGTCTTTTGAACAATATTACTGTGAAATATCAATACCCGTTACCCTTGATTTCTGACCTGTTTTCCAGGGTGAAAAACGCTACTTGGTTTACCAAGCTTGACCTCAGGGGGGCATATAACCTTATTCGCATTAAGCACGGGGATGAATGGAAGACGGCATTCAATACCCCGGAGGCGCATTTTGAGTACCTTGTGATGCCTTTTGGGCTCACTAATGCTCCTTCTGTCTTCCAGTCCTTCATGAATGACATTTTCAGGGATTTTGTGGATAAATTTCTGATTGTTTATTTGGATGATATCTTGATTTTTTCTAATGACTGGGACTCTCATGTGAAACATGTTCGAACTGTATTCCAGATTTTGAGAGAGAATGCTCTGTATGTGAAGGGATCAAAGTGTCTTTTTGGCGTACAGAGGATCTCATTTCTGGGATTCATTTTGTCCCCATCTGTTATTGAAATGGACCCGGTCAAGGTTCAGGCCATCTGTGATTGGGTCCAACCTACTTCATTAAAGGCTCTTCAAAGATTTTTGGGTTTTGCCAATTTTTATCGTAAATTTATTGGTAATTTCTCGGTTATTGTTAAACCATTAACTGATTTGACCAAAAAGGGTTCTGATGTGGTGAATTGGCCTCCTGAGGCAGTCTCTGCATTTCAGGAACTTAAGCAGAGATTCACTTCTGCTCCTGTTCTACGGCAGCCTGATGTTTCTCTGCCATTTCAGGTGGAGGTTGATGCCTCTGAAATTGGGGCAGGTGCCGTTTTGTCCCAAAAAGAACCAGAGACCTCTAAAAGTAACCCTTGTGCTTTTTTCTCTCGAAAATTTTCTCCTACTGAACGTAATTATGACGTGGGTAATCGGGAGTTATTGGCCATGAAGTGGGCTTTTGAAGAGTGGAGACATTGGCTGGAGGGAGCCAAACATCAGGTGGTGGTCCTTACTGACCATAAGAATCTGGTTTATCTGGAATCTGCCAAGCGACTCAATCCTAGACAGGCCAGGTGGGCCTTGTTTTTCACACGTTTTAATTTTGTGGTTTCCTTTCTTCCTGGCACTAAGAATGTTAAGGCGGATGCCCTCTCGAGGAGCTTCCTTGCGGACTCTCCTGAGTTATCTGATCCTTCTGTTATTCTGAAAGAGGGTGTAGTTCTTTCCGCCATCTCACCTAATTTGAGACTTGCTCTGGAGGGGTGTCAGGAGGATAGGCCCGAGCGCTGCCCTGTTGGAAAATTGTTTGTCCCGGACCAGTGGAAAAAGAGTGTGATGTCTGAGATTCATTGTTCCGCGTTGGCTGGGCATCCCGGAATTTTTGGTACCAGAGACTTGGTTAGTTGGTCCTTTTGGTGGCCTACCTTGTCTCGTGATGTCAGGGAATTTGTGCAGTCCTGCAGGACTTGCTCTCGCTCCAAGCCTTGCTCTCGCTCTAGTGGTTTGTTGATGCCATTGCCTGTGCCCAAGAGACCATGGACCCATATCTCTATGTATTTCATTTCCGACCTTCCTGTTTCTCAGAGAATGACCGCCATCTGGTTGATTTGTGATAGGTTTTCTAAGATGATACATCTTGTGCCATTACCTAAGTTGCCTTCCTCCTCTGAATTGGTGCCGTTGTTCCTTCAGCACGTGGTTCGTTTACACGGCATTCCTGAGAACATAGTGTCTGACAGAGGAGTCCAGTTTGTTTCCAGATTTTGGAGGACTTTTTGTTCTAAACTGGGTGTTCAATTGTCTATCTCCTCGGCATTTCATCCTCAGACCAATGGTCAAACTGAGAGAACAAATCAGACATTGGAGACTTATCTAAGATGCTTTGTGTCTGCTGATCAGGATGACTGGGTCTCTTTTTTGCCTTTGGCTGAGTTTGCTCTTAATAATAGGGCTAGCTCTGCCACTTTGATGTCTCCGTTTTTCTGTAATTCTGGGTTTCACCCTCGATTTTCTTCAGGACAGACGGAGGCTTCTGTCTGTCCAGGTGTTGACTCTGTTGTGGAGCGTATGCAACAGATTTGGGACCAGGTAGTGGAGAGGTTGTCCCTCTCTCAGGAGAGGGCCCAGCGGTTTGCTAACCGGCATAGGACTGATGGTCCTCGGTTTAAAGTGGGTGACTTGGTCTGGTTGTCCTCAAAAAATATTCCTATGAGAGTAGCATCTCCTAAATTTAAGCCTAGGTTCATTGGACCTTATAAGATCATAGAGATTCTTAATCCTGTTTCTTTTCGTTTGCTTCTTCCAGGGACATTTAAGATCCATAACGTGTTCCACAAGTCCTTGTTGAAGAGGTTTGTTGAGCCAGTGGTTCCTGCTGCTGTGCCTTCTGACCCTGTTTTGGTTGAGGGCAATCTGGAGTATGTGGTTGAGAAAATATTAGATTCTCGTTTTTCTAGACGGAAACTCCAGTATTTGGTTAAGTGGAGAGGTTATGGTCAGGAAGACAATTCTTGGGTGTTTGCTTCGGACATCCATGCTAGGAGACTCATCCGTGCGTACCATAGAACTCATCCTGAGCGACCTGGTTGCTCAAATGAGGGTTCGGTGACCCCTCCTCAAGGGGGGGGTACTGTTGTGAGTGGGCTTGGGATGAGTTCTGAGCAGAGGCTCCCTCTGGTGGTTACAAGCGGTGCTGGTCTGTCCAGTGAAGATTGTGAAGATTGTGAGGATTGGGAATCAGGTGTTACTGACTGGTCTTATATAAGGGAGTCACCTTCCCATCAGGGTTGCCGGTGATCAATTGTTCTGGTCTGAATCCTTGATTCCTGTTTCCTTTGTAGCCTGCTGTGTCGTGTCTGCATCTCCTGCTAACAGATAAGACATTTTCTTCTTTTTGTTTTCGTGCTTGATTTTTGCATTTTGTCCTGCACTTCTGTGGGGGCCTTCAGGGTCCCCTCCGGGGGCTTTTGCCCTCTCAGTTTAGTTCAGCCACTGATGTTTGTACCTTTGCTTTTTCCAGTTTTTTCAGTGGCTGCTGTTTTGATTTTGTTACACCAGAGAACTAATTTAGGTGGTAGAGGTCGTGTGATCTCAGGTGTTTTTGAAATTAGTAGAGTTGGTGCTTTTCAGGGTTTTCTGGGATTGCAGTAAGTACCCTTCCTATCCTTTTCTATTTAGTTAGTTTGGGCCCCAACGTTTGCTCATACTATTTTCTGTCTGTGTCTGTATTTCTTCTTGTCTAACTGCCATTACATGTTTGGGGGCTTTCTATTATCTTTGGGGTTCTGCTCCGGGGCAGATAGCTTTCCTATTTCTATCTTTAGGTGTAGTTAGTTTCTCAGGCTGTGACGAGGCGTCTAGGACCAACGTAGGAACGCTCCACGGCTGCCTCTAGTTGTTGTGGTTAGTCAGGGTACTGCAATCTCATAGATTCCAACTGCTCTGGTGTATTGCCTTTTTTTGCCTGCACTCCTCAGCTACCGAAACATAACAGCCTCCACAGTCACCAGACCTGAACCCAATCGAGATGGTTTGGGGTGAGCTGGACTGCTCACTGCTTCAATTTTGAATAATCCCCAACAGTGTCACCAGCAAAGCACCCCCACACCATCACACCACCTCACCATGCTTCACGGTGGGAACTAGGCATGTATAGTCCATCCGTTTGTTAAGGGTCTGCGGAACGCACCAAATATATAAAGTAGAGAGGTGCGTTCGCAGCCCGGGGTCCACCGTGCAAGCGGAGCCTGCTGCTAGTAGAAATGGCGCGAGAAGCAAACTCTGTTATCCCGCAGAGTCGCCAACATAAACGCCGTAATGCGCTGTGGCAATAAGTGCGAACTCTGTTACTCCACAGAGCCGCTAGAAGGAGAGCCGCAGCGCTATATGGCGATGTGTGCGCACTCACTAGACACAACTGAGTGGCAAAGAAAACACGCTAGGGCGCTGTCTAGCGTTGAAAGCGAACCCTGTTACGTCACAGGGCCACTGAGCAAAAGTACTGTGTCCTGTCAGGCTCTCAGGTACACAGTTAAGTGCTACGCATTCATAAAGCGTGATTATGTGCTAATGTCCTCGCGGGAGTCACCCGCAATCTATGGCGTCTGAACGCCAGACCCTGAATACGGCAATCAAAACTCCTCACCGGTTATGCCGGTAATCTAGGGCATCTAGGATACCGACCCTGACCAGCTACCATACCAAACTCCTCACCGATTAAGTCCGTATTCTAGTGGCTTATTTCAGCCGGGTCCCTATCCACACATACACATGACCACACTGGCGCATAGCATACAATGATTGATATTAGCGCATGGCGGCCCAGCCATGCTACCCTTTTATAGCAACAGCTACAGGACCTTCCAGGAACAAGGACCAATGAGAAGCTGTTACAAACAAACGTAGCTACATGACCTTCCTGGCGGACCAATAGGAGCCGCTGCAGCACCTGAACATGTGACCCCTGATCTCCAATGAGATATCTCACTCTGGGCATGCTCAGATGGGAAAACGCAGGACTTTGTCTCAAAGACGAGTGCTCCAGCACTGACTATAATAGCAGATCCAGGAAAGGCAGCAGCAAGTCACTGCACAGTAGAGGAGTGGGCAAGACGCCTGGACCGACGTCTCCGTTGAGCAGGCTCCACTGCGGCCGGAGATGAATGGGAGACCGCAGAGGGACGGTTCAAGACTCCCCTTGTGCAGCAGCGGGAAATCGAACCCTAACATTACCCCCCCTCCTAGGGCCCCCTCTTCTTTGGGCCTCGCTGCGCTCAAAGACAGCGATGAGCTGCGGAGCGTGAATATGCTTGGCAGACTCCCAAGACCTATCCTCAGGCCCATAGCCCCTCCAGTCCACCAAATAAAACTTTTTGCCCCGTACCACCTTACACCCTACGATGGCGTTCACCTCATGGTCATCCGTAGATGAACCCGATGTCCCGGCAGATGACTCAGAAAACCGGGACATGAGCACGGGTTTCAGGAGGGATACATGAAAGGTGTCGGAGATACCCAGGCGTGGTGGAAGAGCCAAACGGTATACCACAGGGTTAACCTGCTCGAGGTCCTTGAAAGGACCCAGGTAGCGGGGTGCCAACTTAGTGGACTCAACTCGCAGCCTGATGTTACGGGCGGAGAGCCACACCAAGTCCCCAGGAGCAAATGTTGGAGCGGGGCGCCGATGTGCGTCGGCAGAGGACCTCATCCTCTCCTTGGACGCCTGAATGGCATCCTGGGTACGGTCCCAAATGTCCCGTGCCTCCACAGCCCAGTCTGCCACCCTGGAGTCGGCGGAAGACACGGGCATGGGCACCGGAACCCGCGGATGCTGACCGTAGTCCAGAAGGAAAGGAGTCTGTCCGGTGGAGTCAGCCACAGCATTGTTTAATGCAAACTCAGCCCATGGTAGCAAGTATGCCCAGTCATCCTGCCTGGCAGAGACAAAATGTCGTAGATAGGTGACCAAGGTCTGGTTGGCCCTCTCTACCAACCCATTCGTCTCAGGATGATACGCTGAAGAGAGATTTAACTCAATACTGAGTAGACGACAAAGCTCTCTCCAGAACCGAGACGCAAACTGGGGACCTCGGTCACTGACAATTTTGTCCGGCATGCCGTGTAGACGGAAGATGTGCCTAACGAACAACGCTGCCAGAGCCCGTGCAGAAGGTAAACGTGGTAGTGGCACCAGATGCACCATTTTAGAGAAATGGTCGGTGATTACCCAAATGATGGTGCAACCCCGAGACTTGGGCAAGCCCACCACAAAGTCCATCCCAACCATCTCCCAGGGCCTGTCTGCCACCGGCAAAGGATAAAGTAAACCAGCTGGCCGTTGTCGTGGAGACTTATTTTTGGCGCAGGAGACACACGCCCGAACATAGTCCCCAACATCACGGACCATATGCGGCCACCAATATGTCCTCGCCAGCAATTCAGATGTCCTCTTTGCTCCAAAATGTCCACCAACCCTGGACGAATGTGCCCAAGAGAGTACCTCTGGTCGCAAATTGGTAGGCACAAAAGTTTTGCCCGGGGGCACAGACTCTAGTGAAACCGGAGCCACTGTTCTCAGGCTCTCTGTGGGAACAATAAGCCGAGGCTCCTCTACCTCCTCTTCAGAGGACACCACAGAACGAGAGAGAGCGTCGGCACGAATGTTCTTCTCTCCAGAGAGGAAATGGAGTGTGAAATTAAACCGAGAGAAGAACAAGGACCATCTGGCCTGGCAAGAGTTAAGCCGCTGAGCTGTCTGCAGATACACCAAATTTTTGTGGTAGGTGAAGACTTGGAAGGGAAAACGGGCCCCCTCCAACAGATGTCTCCACTCAGAGAAGGCCAACTTCATGGCTAGAAACTCCCTATCCCCGATGGAATAATTCCTCTCCGCTGAAGTGAAGGTCTTAGAGAAGAAGAAGCAAGGATGCTTCCGACCTTGAGCATCCTTTTGGAAGAGGACTGCTCCAGCACCAACGGATGAGGCATCCACCTCCAATAAAAATGGCTTATCAACATCGGGGCGATGTAGGATGGGAGCGCTAGCAAAATGAGACTTAATAGAAGTGAAAGCCTTGGAGACCTCCTCTGACCACAATTTGGGATTTGCTCCCTTCTTGGTGAGGGCTACCAAGGGAGCTACCAAGGTAGAGAAATGCGGAATGAACTGGCGATAGTAATTAATGAACCCCATAAAGCGCTGCACCGCTATTAGAGAGTGAGGTTCCTGCCAGTCCATCACAGCCTGTAGTTTGGCCGGATCCATAGCCAATCCCTGGGTTGAGATGATATAACCAAGGAAAGGTAAAGACTCCAGCTCAAACATACATTTCTCTAACTTAGCAGAGAGGGAATTAGCCCGTAAGAGGTCCAAGACTCTGCAGACATCTCTCCGGTGGGAGTCAATATCTGGAGAGAAGATGAGTATATCATCCAGATAGAATACGACCGAGGTGGAGAGCATATCCCGGAAGATGTCATTGACAAAGTCTTGGAAAACGGCTGGAGCATTACAGAGCCCAAAGGGCATCACAAGATATTCGTAATGCCCATCCCTGGTATTAAAAGCCGTCTTCCATTCGTCCCCCTCACGAATGCGAATCAGGTTATAAGCACCGCGCAGATCTAGTTTAGTGAATACTCTTGCTCCCCGAAGCCTATCAAAAAGCTCAGAAATCAGGGGCAACGGGTACTTGTTTTTAACGATGATGGTGTTAAGACCCCTGTAATCAATACACGGACGCAATTCTCCGTTTTTCTTCTGCACGAAGAAAAATCCTGCCCCTGCCGGTGACACCGACTTCCTAATAAACCCTCTTGCCAGGTTCTCCTGAATATATTGCGACATGGCCTCTGTCTCAGGAAGAGAGAGGGGATAGACCCTTCCCCGAGGAGGTTCTGCGCCAGGCAAAAGGTCGATAGGACAGTCATAGGGGCGATGAGGCGGAAGAGTGTCCGCAGCCTTCTTGGAGAACACGTCTGCATATGACCAGTAGTGCTTGGGAAGTGGAGTAAGATCTGCGGGTAACTCCGTAGTGGTAACCTGAACGCAACTCCTGACACATCTGCCTCTACATGCATCACTCCAACCCAGTATCCTACCCGAAGTCCACTCTATATGTGGGGAGTGGAAACGGAGCCAAGGTATACCTAGTAGGATCTCGTCTATTCCCTCGGGAAGGACGAGTAGGGAAATAAGTTCCTGATGGGAAGGAGATACAGACAATGCAAGTGGAACAGTCTGGTGTGTAATTTGTGAGGGCAATGTCGACCCATTCACTACCCGGACAGACACTGATTTGTCAAGCGCCACCAGAGGTATTGCATGACGGCGAGCAAAGCTAGAGGACATGAAATTCCCCTCTGCTCCTGAGTCCACGCAAAGGTCGGCGGTGAGAATGGAAGTACCAACAGTGATTGTCCCTTTAAGTGTCATCTTGGAGGAAAATGCCGCTGTCTCTAGTGAACCTCCTCCCAGGGCCACTAGACGCGATCGCTTCCCCGATCGCTGTGGACATTTGTTGGCATAGTGTCCTGTCTGCTGACAACGGTTACAGACCACGGATACTCGGACGGACCGAGACTTAGGTCCTGCTTGAGGAACTTCTGTGGCCTTTTGGGGTTCGGACGCCAGATCGGGAAATTCGAGAGGTTTGGCAAAGGTGGGAGCCAACCGAAACCTCTGCCTACACTGGGCCCGCTCCAACCTCCGCTCGTGAAAACGGAGGTCAATGCGGGTAGATATGGAGATAAGCTTCTCCAGTGTGGCGGGAATCTCCCTGGTAGCCAAAGCGTCTTTAACATGGTCAGCCAGTCCTCGCCAGTAGATTGGAATAAGAACTTTATCAGACCAATCTAGCTCAGAAGCTAGAGTCCGAAACTGGACGGAAAACAGACTGACCAAAGACGAACCCTGTGCCAATGCCAGCAGTTGTAGCGCCGTATCGTGGGTGACCTGAGGTCCTAAAAAGACCTTTTTAAGAGCCTCCAAGAAACGAGAAGCACTCCGCACCACACGATCGTCGCGCTCCCACAGCGGCGTTGCCCACTCTAACGCTCTGCCCGAGAGTAGAGAAAGTACAAAACCCACTTGTGCCCGATCCATGGGAAAACGTGCAGCCAGAAGCTCGAGCTGTATAGAGCACTGACTCACGAATCCCCGACATTGCTTGCTATCACCGGCAAACTTGTCAGGAAGCGGGAGGTAGGATAATGTAGGGGCAGAGGTGGCAGAAGACAAACTGGCTGCAGCCACGCTAGCAGCCTGAACAGCGACTGCGGTAACATCCACAGCTGAGGTTGTGCGCTCAAGAGCCGCCAACCTACCCTCCAGCTGCTGGATGTACTGCGATAGACGCTGTTCATCCGCCATTTTACTAGCCAGACCCTGGCGCTAATATTATGTTAAGGGTCTGCGGAACGCACCAAATATATAAAGTAGAGAGGTGCGTTCGCAGCCCGGGTCCACCGTGCAAGCGGAGCCTGCTGCTAGTAGAAATGGCGCGAGAAGCAAACTCTGTTATCCCGCAGAGTCGCCAACATAAACGCCGTAATGCGCTGTGGCAATAAGTGCGAACTCTGTTACTCCACAGAGCCGCTAGAAGGAGAGCCGCAGCGCTATATGGCGATGTGTGCGCACTCACTAGACACAACTGAGTGGCAAAGAAAACACGCTAGGGCGCTGTCTAGCGTTGAAAGCGAACCCTGTTACGTCACAGGGCCGCTGAGAAAAAGTACTGTGTCCTGTCAGACTCTCAGGTACACAGTTAAGTGCTACGCGTTCATAAAGCGTGATCATGTGCTAATGTCCTCGCGGGAGTCACCCGCAATCTATGGCGTCTGAACGCCAGACCCTGAATATGGCAATCAAAACTCCTCACCGGTTATGCCGGTAATCTAGGGCATCTAGGACACCGACCCTGACCAGCTACCATACCAAACTCCTCACCGATTAAGTCGGTATTCTAATGGCTTATTTCAGCCGGGTCCCTATCCACATATACACATGACCACACTGGCGCATAGCATACAATGATTGATATTAGCGCATGGCGGCCCAGCCATGCTACCCTTTTATAGCAACAGCTACAGGACCTTCCAGGAACAAGGACCAATGAGAAGCTGTTACAAACAAACGTAGCTACATGACCTTCCTGGCGGACCAATAGGAGCCGCTGCAGCACCTGAACATGTGACCCCTGATCTCCAATGAGATATCTCACTCTGGGCATGCTCAGATGGGAAAACGCAGGACTTTGTCTCAAAGACGACTGCTCCAGCACTGGCTATAATAGCAGATCCAGGAAAGGCAGCAGCAAGTCACTGCACAGTAGAGGAGTGGGTAAGACGCCTGGACCGACGTCTCCGCTGAGCAGGCTCCACTGCGGCCGGAGATGAATGGGAGACTGCAGCGGGACGGGTTTGAGACTCCCCTTGTGCAGCAGCGGGAAATCGAACCCTAACACCGTTCACCTTTTCTGCATGCAAAGCTACTTTGAAGAACCTAGAATATAAGACATATTTTCAGTTGTTTCACACTTTTTTGTAAAGTGTAATGTATAATTCCACATGTGTTAATTCATAGTTTTGATGCCTTCAGTGTGATTCTACAATTTTCATAGTCATGAAAATACAGAAGAATCTTTGAATAAGAAGGTGTGTCCAAACTTTTGGTCAGTACTGTATTTGAAGAAACTTTTCTGCAATTGCAATCCAACTGTCTGTTGTGGGCTCTGGTAGAAATTCCGCAACTAGAGAGTCCCACAAAGCACGGCATGTGTGCTTCACAATTCCAGAGAAGGTGGAAATCCCAAGTCTGTATTGAAAATGCAGTGAGGAAAGAGATTCTCCAGTTGCCAGGAATCTGTGTATAAACAAAAAAAAAAAGAGTTTAAAATCACAGCATTACATACCACACATCAGCTATAACAATTGGAGATACTATAAAAATCAATTTATTTTATAGTATCTCCAATTGTTAAAGCTGAGTCAGATGGCCGTATACAAACTTCCAGTAGCAACATTCCAGGACAAGTGTGCTCTGAAGCAAGCAGATGCAATAAATATGGCTTACCGAAGAGTCACGATCAGACGCTTCGCCGGTGAAATGGAGAAGCGGCAATAGGTGTCCGATCTTCTTATGAGGTCTCCAACCCGCTCCACCAACAAATCAAAGTTCTCCATTTTCATGCAAAGATACGCAAAAAATTTCTGAGGGTTTCCTCGTAGCTCTATGTAGAGTGTAGAAAACACCCCACGCGTCATTCTCTGGGCTGTGATGGGGTGGATCCAGAAACGGCGTCTTTGTCGTTGTTGCTGTAGTCTCTTTCTCTCCTTCTACAGAACAATCGCTTTCAGACGATTCGCCTCCACCGTGAAATCCACCAAATTCTTCAGAATGTTTCCTATCACAACGTCCATCTTCAGCAGCCACTTGCTCTTCTCTCCAACCGGCACTTGCTCCTATACAACAAGATGGGCTGTAGGAACAGTGTATATATAGGTTTTCAGTAGCCAATCATGTTTTGAACCCCAAAAAGGGCATTTTTAAATACTGGATCCGGCGTAATCCGTCAAAAAACAGATAAAAAACCGGATACACCGGATGAGACGGATCAGGTTTTCCGCCGGATCCGTTCAAATAATCCGGCCGAAAACCGGATCCGTTGTATCCGGTTTTACATTTCAAAAACCGGATCCGGCGATCAGGTGAGACGCTGCATCGCGCCTGACGCCAAAAGCCTCATGTGTGAAAGAGGCCTAACAGAACCAAGCTCAGTACTAAGATAGGCTTATAGAACCAAGCTTATTACCAAGATGCTCAAACAGGACCAAGCTCAGTACTAAGATGGGCTTAAAGAATCAAGCTTAGTACTAAGATGCTCAAACAGAACTAAGCTCAGTAAAAAGAAAATCTTATAGAACCAAGCTCAGTACCAAGATACTCGAACAGAACTAAGCTCAGTACTAAGATAGGCTTATAGAACCAAGCTTAGTGCTAAGATGCTCAAACAGGACCAAACTCAGTACTAAGATAGGCTTACAGAACCAAGCTAAGTGCCAAGATGCACGGACAAAACCTGACAAGCCGGACGATAATTGAATCAAAAAATGTGGTCAATTCTGTACTTAATATCCCTTATCCTAGTATATATGGTCCCCTCATCCCCATCCTGATACACATGGCCCCCTCATCCCTATCCTGGTATGCATGATCCCCTCATCCCTATCCTAGTATGCATGGTCCCCTTATCACTATCCCGGTATGCATAGCTCGCTCATCCCTATCTTGGTATGAATGGCTCCCTCAACACTATCCTGGTGTGCATGGCTCCCTCATCTCTATCCTGGCTGGAATGATCGCCCTCATCCCTATCCTGTTTAGCAGAGCCCCCATCTCATCCTAGTATGCATGTCTTCATCCCTATCCTGGTATATAGGGCCCCATCCTTATCCTGATATGATTGGCCCCCATCCAGGTCCTGGTATGCATGGCCCCATCCTGGCATGCATGGCCCCATCTTTCTCCTGGTATGATTGGCCCCCACTCCCATCCTGGTATGCATAGCCCCATCAGAAAACATAAAAAAAAAAAAACATTACACTTACTTTCCCGGCGCTCCCACGCAGCATCTTGTTCCGATGACACGCATACTAGGACCGGGATGGGGGCCAATCATACCAGGATGCTATTAAAGAGAAATGAATATTCATTGCCCATTGGCATGGATTGCAGTGAATATTCATTTCTCTTTAGTAGCAGGCACGGGAATTAGCTGCAGCCGGCTCCTCCCTCTGCTACCCGCTGCTGCGCCGCTGCCACTCACCCGCCTCCCCACCACAGCCAAACCCAGTACATCTGGACTATAAGACGAACCCCCCCAACCATTTTTGGCAGAAAAAAAGTGCGTCTTATAGTCCAAAAAATTCGGTATTCTAAATTGCCATCAATAATAATCGGTGGCGGTAGTAAAGATGACGGTTGCACAGGAGCAACAAATTTTTTGAGCAAAGACCTGTGGAAAACATTATGGATCTTGAGAGTTGGAGGAAGCTTGAGATAAAAAAAACTACAGGGCAGATTACAGCGCCCACCTTACAAGGACCAATAAACCCAGGACCTAATTTCCAAGAAGGAACTTTCAGTATAATATTTTAGGTGGACAGCCATACTATATCATTCACCCCCAGGTCCAGAGCTGACAATCATTTCTTATCAGCTATATGTTTGTATTTGTCCCTCATGATCTTTAAATTATTTTGAACCCCTTCCCACACAGATGAGAGTGAAGAAAATTGTTTCTCCATAAGAACCCCTGAATACTCATCTTCCCAGAATTGCACCAATAAATGGCTACTTACCAGTGGACTTGCTATGATGATTGTTTAAAGCAAACTCAGCAAGTGGTAATAAAGAAGACCAATCCTCTTTGTCTGAAAAAAACATTTGAGGTATGTCTCTAAACTTTGTGTAATGCCTGCTGCAGTGCAGTAGCACACAACCTCCACCAGGGGGTGCTGGTGAAGGAAAAAATATACACTCACAGTGAAACCACAGTGCATCAGGCAGGTGCCACAAGGTGTCGGAAGTGTAGTCAGACAAGCCAGGTCAGCAACGGAGAGGGAACGAAGTAATAGAGGTCACAGCAATACACGTGGTCAGAAACAAGCCAGAGAAGTCAGAGCGGGTCGAGAGCAGGAAAGCCAGAGATGGAAGACAGTCAAACAGGTCAGAGGACAAGCCGGGTCAAATACCAAGGGGTCACAACAGAGAGAGCATGTACTAAGACGAGCGAAGTCACAGAGGAGCGCAGTAACGGGACCTAGGTAAATGGGCAGAGGACAAATCAGGGTATAACGGGGTCAGACGCTCAAGCCATAGGCAGAAACTATAACTGATGCTGCTTGCAGTTAACAGTGGACTGAAATAGCCAAACAACTCCCAAAACGAGGCAGGGAAGGTTAACCACCGCATGAACAGCCCGGGGAGAGGATAATCAGAAACAAACCCGAACTGGATCATGACAGTAACTCCCTCTCAATGGGGGGCCACCGGACCCCCAGGATAATGATCATGAAAGGCCCGGACCAACCAATCAGCATGGACCAGCATGGACCAAGTCTGTACCCAAGACAGGTCCTCCGGACCGTAACCCTTCCAGTGGACCAAATACTGAAGTGAACGGCGGAGCATACGAGAATCCACAACCCGTTCTACCTCATCAGTGACTGCAATGTCCTCTCAAGGCCTCAATATGCCTCCGTGCGCATCCTGGGGGGAACATACAGCAACCCCTACATGTAGCACCAGTCACTGCCTCACAACATCCAGTCTGACCAATAGTTTAAGTATGGAATGCCGAGGAAAAGGATAGCTGCATCCCTAAAACGGGAACAAATTGCCCTCCAACATTCAGATAAAAATTGGGTCCCCTGATCTGACACAACATCGGAGGGAACCCTGTGAAGCTTCACGATCTCAGTGTCAAGCACCTGACCCAGTGTCTTGGCATTAGGAAGAGCAGGTAAAGCAATAAAGTGTGCCATTTTACTAAACCTATCCACCACTACTAAGATAACCGTTTTACCAGAGGGTTAAAAAACATCTGTAATTGAATCCATGGATGAATGAATCCATAAACAGTCTGGAATGGTTAATGGTAAAAGAGCCCCAGACAGACGATTATGCGGGATCTTGTAAGGTACACAGAAACTACATGAACACACAAAGTCAATTACATCCTTATGTATCCTTGGCCACCAAAAATGACAGGAAAGTAGGTCCAAGGTTGCTTTACTACTAGTGTTGAGCGATACTGCTCGATATCTAAAAATATCGGATTGGAATGGTATCGCCGATATCACTAAATATCGTCGATATCAGATTCCGATACCGGAAGTCCCATGTAAGTCTATGGGAACCAAATATCGACATTAAAAAAAAACATTCTTGCCTTGTTGGTTAATTGTACATGAAGGAAAACAACAAAGACTAATGTAGAATGTATTGGGGGAGGTTGAGGAGACAATAAAGGCATACATGTTTAACCCAATGCATTGGAATAGCATTAATATATATTTTTTTGGAAATACGTTTGGATTGACTAACAAATTGACAATGTTGTTAACCTTTTTTCTATTTTGGCAAATATGTATGTTTCACAACTTCCATGCTCTTCACCTTTTTAACTTTTGCCAGTGCCACACTTTCTCCTTCATAATCTCCAGCAGCATCATCTTTCTCATCAAATTATTCTTCATCTTCACCTTCTTAATCTTCTTCTTAAACTTCTTGCTATTCATGTTTTTGTTTACATTACTCATATTGTTATTATTAAACTAATTAATCTTCTTCATATTCAAATTCTTCATCTTCTTCCTCTTCATCTTCTTCATCATATTCTTATTTGTGACAGAGATTCCTGTACTTGTAATCTGTAAAAGTATGAATTGTTCATCCTTCCGTTCTTGCTGTCACAAAAGATTTAAATTACAACAGTATTTGTCCGTGTTCAGTTTAGCCTGCAGCAGCAGGCATTTTCCAGGGGCACCACGAGGAGGAACGGACTCACCCCCATACACTGCTTAGTCTTCTTCTGCTTAGAATTTAGAGCATATATTTTGCTCTTCATTTTGGTCTTATACTTCATGTTATTCTGCTTTTTGATCTTCTGCTTATTGTTCTTCTGTCTCTTGTTCTGTATCTTGTAGTTTGTCTTAACCTTCTTTGTCCTGTTGGTGATCTTCTTCTGGGTAATCTTTTATATTTTCTTTGTGATGGTGTTCAGGCTGGTTGGCTTCATGCTCGTCGTCCTTGTTGTCGTCATCTTCTTCTGGGTGGTCTTTAAGGTCGTCTAATTTCCGAGAACCAGCTGACGTTACTGGAACCCTGACGGGTATCAGATGGAGCAAGAGACAATGGAAGTAACGAGGACCAGCTGACTGTGCTGGAACCCGGAGGGGCAGCAGAAGGAAAAGAGGCAATGTCACAACCGAGTACCAGCTGACGTTACTGTGACACGGTTACTAAGCAGGAGGTACCTGTGCTCCAAAGCACTACCAAGGACCAGCAGACGTTGGTGGAACTCGGATACGGAGATGAAGGCACCTAGGCCAAAGGCACTGGGGAGAACCACTTGACGGTACTGGACCCGGACGGGTAGCAGAACGCACCCATGAAAATGTAAGTTGACAGGACGCAAGCCGTCCGCAGTTACCGAATCACACAGTCCTACAGTGGGTGCTTGTCCTATTGTCACAATGGAAACAGCCTTTATTTACATATCCCACAGCACACATAGGAATCACCTAAACTGCAGGCACCATAGAGTCGGCTAACCCGAATGCAACACGACAGCACAACTTATTGGAGGATAATTGACGTTCACACTGCCAGGAAACAGCTGTCGTGCTGTAACCAGGCTGGCCAGGAGTCAGTACCCCTGCCAATTACTTACGAGCAACAAATGGCGGTGTTGTAGCCCAGGGAGTAGAGTTCAGGTGGTAGAAAGATGAACATAACAGGAGACATGGAAAACGTTGCCAAACAGTTATTTAATCTGAAAACGGACAGGCAAATTCAGGTGAGATCCATGCCTTGTTCATTTTCAGAAAAGTAAGCCGGTCTACATTCTCTGAGGATAGTCGCATGCGACGGTCTGTTACTACACCACCTGCAGCACTAAAGACGCGCTCAGATAATACACTGGCAGCAGGGCAAGCCAGCACCTCCAATGCATACTGGCTAAGCTCTGGCCATGTATCCAACTTAGAGACCCAAAATTTGAAAGGGGAAGAGGCATCTGGGAGTACACTTAGAGAGAAAGCCAAGTAGTCTGTCACCATCTTACGGAAACGTTTCTTCCTGGTGACTGGAGCCGTCTCGGATGGTGTAGACCTTGCTGGCGCTGTCACAAAACTTCGCCACATTTGTAACATACAGCTCTTGCCCTGTGCAGAGGCGCTGCTTGTGCTCCCTCTTGTTGTAGAGGTGTCTACACTGCCTCGACGCACAGAGCTGCTTTGTAAAGCAGTAGCAGCAGCAGCAGCTCTCTCGGCTGGAATGTACAACAGTATGGATTGCACCAGTGTGTCTTGGTACTCCTGCATTTTACGGTCCCGGTTCACCGGTGTGATGAGGGTTTGTAAGTTGTCCCGGTAGCGAGGGTCTAGGAGGGTGTACACCCAATAATCTGACGTGGTGAGAATGTGGGCGATGCGGCGGTCGTTTCTCAGGCACTGAAGCATGAAATCAACCATGTGCTGCAGACTCCCAACTGGCCAACAAAGGCTGTCCTCTGGAAGAGGCGTCATCTCTGCCTCCTCTGCATCACCCCACCCTCGCTCTACATACTGACTAGAGCGTTGTTTACCTCCCTCTGTAGGGATTTCTTCCTCCTCCATTGACTCCTCCTCCTCCTCCTCATCCTCCTCACAAAGTGAGCCCTGCCCAGCCCTTTGTGAGGAACCACGTTGGGATGACTGTCCTGAAGGTAATTGAATTTGTGACTCCTCATCCTCCACCTCTTCCAAAACCTCTTCCTTTAGTGCTTTCAGTGATTTCTGAAGCAGGCAGATAAGGGGGACAGTCATGCTGACTAGTGCATCATCTGCACTCGCCATCCGCGTTGAGACATCAAACGCACGCAAAACGTCGCAGATGTCCTTCATAGAGGCCCACTCAGTAGTGGTGAAGTGTGAATGGCGCAAATTGCGAGTTGATTGCGCCTGTTGCAGCTGATACTCCATTACTGCTGGCTGCTGCTCACACAACCGCTCCAACATATGTAACGTGGAATTCCACCTGGTGGGTACGTCACATATGATGCGATGTTCAGGAAGGCGAAATCTGACTTGCAGAGCTGCAATGCGCGATCTGGCCATGCTGGAACGTCGCAAGTGAGCGCACTCTAGGCGAACCTTGTGCAGCAGTGCATCAAGATCCGGATAGTCCCTCAAAAAACTCTGCACGACCAAGTTGAGCACATGTGCCAGACATGGTATGTGAGTGAGGTTGCCAAGGCCCAGAGCTGCCACCAGATTTCGGCCATTGTCACACACTACCAAGCCTGGCTGGAGATTAGCTGACAAAAACCACACGTCGCTCTCCTGCTTGATGGCATCCCAGAGCTCCTGCGCTGTGTGGCTTCGATTCCCCATGGAAATTAATTTCAGGACGGCCTGTTGACGTTTGGCCATGGCTGTGCTCATATCGGTCGCAACAGGTAAGCGTTCAAGGGTCCATGTGGAGGTATACCGTGACGGCTCGTGCAGCGATGATTCTGAGGAACTGGAGTAGGAGGAGGAATCAATGTGTACAGACTGGATTCCTGCACTCCTTGGAGTTGGCAGAACACGTACAACACCACTGGCAAGATCTGTACCCGGCTCCACAACATTGACCCAATGGGCAGTGAGGGAAAGGTATCGTCCCTGGCCATGGGTACTGGTCCACGCATCGGTGGTCAGGTGGACCCTGCTACTGACGGCGTTTAGTAGCGCATGTTTAATGTTTCCCTCAACATGTTTTTGCAGAGCAGGGACGGCTTGCCTGCTGAAATAAAATCGGCTTGGCACATTATATTGTGGGACTGCCAATGCCATAAAGTTCCTGAAACTGTCAGTCTCCACCAGCCTGAATGACAGCATTTCAAGGGACAGGAGTTTTGCAATGCCAGCATTCAGAGCCTGTGCTCGTGGGTGGTTTGCCGAGTATGGCCGTCTTTTATCCCATGCCTGTGGTACCGATGGCTGTTTTGTGGTCTGGGAGTGTGACGATGACTGTGAACTTGCTGCTGTGGGTGGAATAACAGTTTGTCTATGGACAACAGTGACCGAGGTTCTTCCATGGAGATCCTGTGAGGAAGCCGAACCAGGTGTGTGTGAGCTGGAGGTAGAGGCTCCAACACGACCTGAAGATGTAGGTGCTGCTGTAGGTTGGCCTACATCTCCAGTGTGTCTTTGTAACTCAGCTACGTGCTTTGTCCGTACATGTTTCCACATATTTGTGGTATTCAGGTTACTGATATTTTTACCTCTTTTAACTTTTTGCTTACACAGCTTGCATTGAACATAGCAAATATCATCTACAAGTCTGTCAAAAAAGGACCACGCAGTGCAAGTCATGGGAGCGCCAATTTTGACATTTCTAAGAAAACTGCTCCCAACAGGTGCCAAACTGGAGGCTACAGGCAAGCGAGTCTGCAGCCTACCTCTCCCTCCTCTTTGTACCGTTGGGACAATCTCTTCCTCAGAGCTGCTCCCACCACCTTCCTGATGCTCACGCCATGTTGGGTCTCGGACTTCATCATCTCCACTACCCTCTTCCAACACCTGCTGCTGTTGGATGGTCTGGGCAGCACCATGCTCCACAAAACCTGGCACCTGAGTCTCATCATCATCATAAGATGCGTTCTGCGGTGTGCTGTCCATCGGCACTGGCTCACCCGCCTCTTCAGATTGAGAGAGACACAGCTGTTGCGCATCACTGCATACTCCCTATTCTTCAAATTGCATAATGCTGCTTGCCTGTGCCCGTGTTTGCGAGCCAACAGATTCTGAGAACAGAAGCAGAGACTCAGCTGGCTCCTGTACAGAACTCTCTGACTGCCTGGGCAATTTGACAGGCGGTGAACAGACAGATGGTTGCTCAACAGTGTTGTGTTCCTGAGAGGAGGTGGAAGGAATTGAAGTCGATGCATTGGCTGCCATCCAACCAACAACGGCTTCAATTTGTTCTTCCCGCAACAGGGGGGCACGCCGAGCTCCTACCAAACTGCGCATAAAGGAACGCTCATGGGTAAAACTGGTGGATGCTGTGTCACTGAGGGCTGCAGCAGCCACAGAATCCCCACGTCCTCTCCCTGCTGAAACTCCACGGCCACGACCACGTGCCTTACTCCCTGCCTTCTTCATCTTGGTAGATTGATAAAGAAAGTCAGAAAAGTTATAAGGCCTAAGTGTGGTTATTATGCAGAGACTGAAGTGAACACTGAAACACAACTGTTCACAATCTGTGAAAGGCTACTCCTTTGTCTACTTCTATAGTGTTTGCAACCAATGTATTGGATACGGATGGAAGCGCGTCACACTAATAGATTATATTTATTTTAAATGGAATGGAGCAGAACCAATTGGAGAGAAATGAAAAGGATGAGGCACTGAGACACGCTCAGCAGAGTACAAGCAGCAGTGCTTGAACAAGTAACTCGAGCGTGATGTGCACTCAAAAAATAAAAAACACAGACTGAAGTGAACACTGAAACACAACTGTTCACAATCTGTGAAAGGCTACTCCTTTGTCTACTTCTATAGTGTTTGCAACCAATGTATTGGATACGGATGGAAGCGCGTCACACTAATAATTAAATTGCATGGAGCAGCAAGAATTACACTGAAGAAAAAAAAAAAAAAGAGTCTGTGAGTGACACGTGCAGATGCCTACAGACAGCGTTGCATGCAGAGCAAACTGCAGCGTCACCTGCACTCACACACACCTTGCAGAGCTGTTAAAACAACACTGCAGGCAAAAGGAAGCTTTACACAGCGGTTGGTGCTAGCCTGCCTACAGCACAGTACACTAAATCGCAATCTCTAACTGTCCCTCAGAGTCAGCACAGCAGCGTTCTGTCCCTTACTGAATTCACAGCACAGTGACGCTAAAATGGCGGCGATGCCTTTTATAGTGCATTCTGACATCATTTCAGCATCCAATCACAGCCATGCCATTAGTTAACATGACCGCAGCAGTACAGGATGTGCCCACACTTCTTAGGATTCCTCATTGGCTGACTAAAATCACATTGCCTCTCAAAGAATTATGGGAACTTCCGATTCCGGTATACGATATATGGAAAATATCGGAACTAAGTATCGAAAGGCCGAAACAGCTATATCGGCCGATACCCGATACTTGCGGTATCGTATCGCTCAACACTATTTACTACCTGAGTGACCAGTCAGAGCCGAGTTATCATGTGCTTCCAAAATCTTAAAACACAGATGCATAGGTACCAACAATTTCCCTGAAGAACTAGCAGCGGTGTCAACCTGAGCCTTCAGTACCTCACCGTCAAGTTCAGAATACACTGCAGAGACGACCACCCCTTCTTGTAAAATACGGACAGCATCATCAGTACTCCCACCACTAGGGAAACTCGGAGGAAAAACATACAAACACTTACCAAAGGCAGAGAGTAGAGTTGCGCGAAACAGGTCGGTCAGATTCAAAAGTCGCTGACTTTAGCCAAAGTCGAGTTTTGGCAACTGAAAGCCGACCATAGCGTGAGGTCGACCATGCGGTCATCGAAACGAGCGCCAAAGTCGTATTTCCTAGAATGCTTGCTGGTACCTTTTTTCAGCCAATAATAATCTAATAATAATAATCTTTATTTATAGCGCCATCACATTCCACAGCGCTTTACAGTTTAACAGTTTTAAAACACAAGTCATAAGTAACAACATTAACAATACAATAATTAAAGCAAAATAAGACGACCCTGCTCGTGAGAGCTTACAATCTACAATGAGGTGGGGGAATACAAAGTACAGGTGTGTATATACAATGGTGCATTTACAATGATGGTCTAGCCATCTTGGGGGAGTGAGGGATGGATGGAGATAGTGAATGGGCTACACACACACACACACACTTTTTTACACATAGAATGACTTTGATTAGTGAATGTGATAGGCCGCTCTGAACAGATGTGTTTTGAGGAGCGCCTGAAACCATGCAAATTGTGGATAGTCCTAATTTCCTGGGGTAGTGCATTCTAGAGGATTGGCGCAGTGCGGGAGAAGTCTTGGAGTCGGGAGTGGGAGGTACGGTATATTTGCTGGTATTACGGTCAAATCCATACTGAGTGAGCGTCTGTGTCTGACTCCGGAAATATATATACGAAGATTTCAATTTTCCCCTACACTATATACACCTGGTATCTTCTGATACAGTATCTTTTTTCTGCCTTTTGTATTACGGTCAAATCCATACTGAGTGAGTGTCTGTGTGTGACTCCGGAAATATATACGGAGATTTAAATTTTTCCCTACACCGTATACAGCTGTACGCTCCTCATACAGCACCATATATCTGCTGATATTTTTGGTACATTTTCCCAAACATGAGGAAGTATGGTGGAAGAGGCCACGGACGTGGGCGGGGGGGCCAGCTGGTACTGATGGTGGTGGTGGTGCATCTGCTGGTAGTGGCAAAAGCACAATAGCACCTAAGGCAGGAGGCTCCAGAAGGCCTGGAAGTCTCCCTTTTCTGGGATTAGGTAAACCGCTTTTAAAGCCGGAGCATCAGGAACAGGTTTTGGCTTACATTGCCGAAATAGCCACCAGCTCTATCGCCTCCTCTTTCAAAAACTGCAAGCACTGAGTCATCAATGCAGGCTCCTGGTCAGGAACAACACCTTTCCTTGTGTCCTTCACCCCCACCAAAAGTGAAGGATGTGGCAGGCCACACTTCAGGTTACTCCCTGAAGCTCTTTTCACATACTATGCCTAATTTATCAAGTCAAATCCTGAATTCCCCAGTCCAAGATGAATGTTACATGGAGTGCACTGATGCACAGCCACTGCTATATGATTCTGATGGTACATTCACCCAGAGCACTGCATTGCCCTCGCAGTCTACTGAGCCAGAATCTGAACCTGATGAAACTCAGGTGCCCCTTCCCGCATACTCTACCACCTTACACGGTGACACAGAGGAAGGTGCAGATGAAATTGAAGAGGAGGTGATGGATGACCCAGTTGTTGAGCCGGATTGGCATCCATCGGGGAAGAGGGTGCCGCTGGCAATATCCCAGAAGAGGAGGAAGATCCGCAGCAGGCATCGACATCGCAGCTGCGGTTATCTGGCAGGCCCATAGCAGTCCAAAAATGTGTTAAAAAAAACAAAAAGAGTTGCAGGACAGCTTGGCCAGACGGTCAAATTAGCACAGCGTGCAAGCCCTGAAAAGTTTTCCCATAGTAGGAAGAGTGCAGTGTGGCACTTTTTTGACCAAAATCCTATTGATGAGGCAAAGGTTATCTGTAAGAAGTGCGGAAGGACCTTTAGCCAAGGGAAAAATCTCAGACATTTGAATACCAGTTGCATGCTTAGATATGTAAACACCATGCACTTGCAAGCGTGGAAGGACTACAAAACCTCACTGGCTTTGAACGCCTACATTGCCAAACTGATCTCATTAGAGATGATGCCCTTTCGTTTGGTTGAAAGCGCAGCGTTCCGAGAGCTCATGGCCTACGCTGTCACATGCTATGACCTACCCAGTCGGCACTTCTTTCCTAGAAAAGCTATCCCTGCCCTCCACCTGCATGTGAAAGACCGCATGCACTCAAACAATCAGTGAGTGGAAAGGTGCAACTCACAACAGATGCATGGGCCAGTAGGCATGGCAAGGGCCGTTACGTGTCCATCACTGCGCACTGGGTGAATGTGGTGGATGCAGGGTCCATGGGACCGCGGCGGTGGGACAGTGCTGCCTAGCTCACGGTATAGGCAACAGTTGGCTGTAGGCGTAAGACCCTCCTCCTCCTCCAGAAGCTAAAGCTCGTCGACAGAGCACAGTCACACGAGTACTCCATCCACAGCTGCCAGTGTTGCACACGAGGTGTCCCACTATCGAACAGCTAGTCATGGCTGGGCAGTCTACATCTTGAGCCAGGCAAGGTAGACAGTGATAACGGCTTAATTTTGTGGCGGCCATAGCCCTGGCAAAACTCAGACACATACCTTGCCTGGCTCACACCTTGAACCTGGTGGTGCAGTGCTTCATAAATAATTATCCGGAGTTACCAGCCCTGCTCCATAAGGTGCGAAGACTGTGCTCGCACATACGTCGCTTGCCCGTAGACTCCAGTCATATGCTGAGGCTGCAGCGATCGCTCCACCTCCCCAAGCACCGCCTAATCATAGACATTGCAACAAGGTGGAACTCCACCATGCACATGGTTGAGAGGCTGTGCAAACAGAGGCAGGCTGTAATGCATTTGTGGAAGGATACACGGGCAGGCAGTTTGAGGGCAGACATCGAGTTGTCGTGTGTGCAGTGGTCAAAGCTGAAAGACCTCTGTAAAGTCCTTCAGTGTTTTGAGGAATGCACACGGCTGGTAAGCGCAGACGACGCCATCATAAGCATGAGCATCCCACTTATGCGTCTGCTCATGCAAACTTTGATGCACATTAAGGGTCAGGCGTCTGCAGCAGGGGAGGAGGAGGAGGAGGGAGGCCTTGATGACAGTCAGGCATTGTCTGGTCAGGGAACTGTCCTGGACAAGGTGGAGGAAGAAGAGGAGGAGGAGGATAAGGGGGATGATTATTTTGGGGAGGAGGATGCTTCTCAGGGGGTAAGAGAAGAGAAAATGTTGGCTTGATAAGGTCAGGTACAGGGTTTGTGCGTGACTGAAGGGATGTGGATTTGGCAGAAAGTGCTCCTCCACCCACCACTGGCAGTGCATCATTGACACCTGGAACATTGGCCCACATGTGTGATTATGTCTTGCGAATCCTAAAAAGGGACCCCCGCATTGCCAAAATTATGAAGGATGACGACTACTGGTTGGCCAGCATCCTCGATCCACACTATAAAGGCAAATCACAGAACATCATGCCACAGGAGAACCTAGAGCTAATATTGGTGAACAAACAAGCAACTCTGGTAAACCGTTTGTTAGAGGCATTCCCAGCACACAGCAGTGGTGCAGGTTCTACCACGAGCCGTACTGGGCAACATGGAAGAGGTGTTCGTGGTGCACACAGCCGAAGTGGCATTGGAGACGGGTTTGATGACCATGTTGTGGACTGATTTCTCGAGTACCACTCAGACGCCTGGTTATACTGAATTTATTGCAACAGACAGGAGACAGCAGTTGTCAACTATGGTTCAAAATTACCTCTCCTCCATTATCCATGTTCTCCCTCACAGTTCATTCCCCTTTGACTACTGGGCCTGTAAACCGGACACCTGGCCTGAATTGGCATAATATGCCTTACAGAAGCTCGCTTGCAATGCTGGTAGTGTGCTATCAGAAAGAGTCTTCAGTGCTGCTGGATCAATCCTGACAGAAAGAAGGACCCGGCTGTCAATCTAAAACGTTGGTGATCTCACCTTCATTAAAATGAACCATGCCTGGGTTTCAAAGGATTTTGTACCACCTTCCCCTGATGACACATAGGTTGCCAGCAAAATGTCTCGCTTTGTCCTCTTCTTCCTCCATTTGCCCATTTGCAGCTGCTGAACGTCCAGCCTACACCTCAACATATGCCAGTTTTTCTACCTCCCTAACTGGGCTGTACCCCCCCAGGGCCGGCTTCAGCACCTGGTGCACCCGGGCATGTGCCGGGGCCCTAGGCAGGTGGGGGACCCACTCGCCGTCAGAGACACCGGCGTACTATGAGGGGCCCTGTGCCAGTGTCGGTGCCCACAAGTGGCCCCCCGTGCTTGCTCAGGGCCCCAGCACTTGCAATACTTACCTCTCCCTGCTCCACCGCTGTGACGTCTTCCTCGTTTCCTGACAGTGACATTCAGGTCAGAGAGTCCGATGACGTCACGTCTGTGCGCCCTCTGCCTGAACAGTCACAGTGCAGAGAGCTGGAAGATGCCGATGCTGAGGAGTCCAGAGTAGAGCAGTGCCCAGCGAGGAGAGGTATTTCATTTTTTTTATGTTTGGAGCAATATATGGGGGCATTATACACTGGAGAATTATTTATGGGGCCCATCATTTTTTTGAGCATCATAGATAGGGCCCATTATACACTGGAGCATTATATATGGGGCCCATCATACACTGGAGCATCATATACGGGGCCCATTATACACTGGAGCTGTAATGTATGTGGTACAGTTCATATAGCGTCTTGTGCTTGGGTGCGATGAAAATACATGAGACACAGGTTTGATATAGAAGGTCTTGTATTACTTCATACAAGTGGCAAAAATAGTCACACAGTTTGCAGACACAGAAGCAGGAGACACAGCAGGCCAGAGTAATCTAAGCTCAGCAATCACTCTCCACAACAGGTTCAGGATCTTCTTCTCTGTTACCGTAAGTCCATGCAAACGTGGGTCTTTCAAAGAGCAGGGTTCAGAGTCCACAAGTGCTTCAGAGTTCCTCAGTAGGAATAGCTGGAGTACAAGGTCCAAGGCTTTAGGAGTCAGGTCACAGGTTCACTGCAGGCTAGATTCTGAAGCACTGATTGCTTAGCTGTGGCTGCTTAAGAAGCAAAAGGAGAGAATCAGGGCGGGAACATGCAAGCTGGAAACTCCATTTTGACTGAGGGCAAGATAGCTGCAGCAAGACAGAAAGTAAAATGGCTGACGAACAAACTGAGTTTCAGGAACATGTACACAGAACCTTACATTACTCCCCCCTTAGGGACAACCTCCGGATGACCTCAGGCCAGGCTTGTGTGGGTACCTCTGATGAAACTGACGGAGCAAGCGAGGAGCATTAACGTTATTGACTGGTTCCCATGAGTTGTCCTCCACTGGGTAGCCCTGCCATTTAATCAGATATTGTAACTGATTTCTATACAACCTGGAATCTAAAATCCTTTCCACCACAAATTCTTCCTGACCATCGACTAGCACTGGGTCAGGGCAAGGAGAAGAACGTCCAGGAAACGTATTGGGTGTCGCAGCCTTTAGTAGGGATACATGAAAGACAGGGTGAATTCTCATAGTTCTGGGCAGTTGAAGACGACAAGCAACGGCACTTATAATTTTACTGATTTTATAGGGTCCAATGTACTTATGTCCCAACTTAGACGATGGAATCCTTAACTTAAGATTTCTGGTTGACAGCCAGACCAAGTCTCCTACCTTGAAAGCTGGTGTAGGTTTACAAAATTTATCTGCTGCTTTCTTGTACCTTTCCTGAGCCGATTCCAGATTCTCCTTTAGAAGATCCATATTCTTCTGTAAAGACGTGATTCTTTCAGCCACTGCTGGTAAAGGCGTTTCTATGGGAAATCGTGGTAGAATGTTAGGATGATAACCTAGATTAGAGTAAAAAGGAGACTGCTTAGTGGAGGCACTCTGAGAGTTGTTATACGAGAACTCAGCTAATGGAAGTAGATCCACCCAATCATCCTGTAGGTGGCAGATAAAGCAGCGGAGATACTGCTCCAGGGTTTGATTGGTTCGTTCGGTCTGTCCATTAGTCTGAGGATGAAAAGCAGAAGAAAGGTTTACTTTAATGTCCAATGCTGCACAGAAATTTTGCCAAAACCTAGAAGTGAATTGCACCCCTCGATCCGAAATAACCTCATCCGGTACTCCATGTAAGCGAAACACATCTTTAATCATCAAATCTGATGTCTGTTTTGCAGTGGGTAAGCCGACACAAGGGATAAAATGAGCTGCCTTTGTTAGACGGTCAATCACCACTAGAATGGTGTTCTTCCCTTGTGAGGTTGGTAACTCCACAATGAAGTCCATAGAAATGGATCCCCACGGGCGGGACGGGGTGGGAAGAGGCTGTAACAGACCAGTTGGTGAGGAGCGAGGTGTTTTGCATCTTGCACAGACTTCACATGAAGTGACATAGTTTAAAACATCCTTCCTGCAAGTGGGCCACCAAAAGAAACGAGAGAGAAATTACTGTGTCTTTAGAATTCCTCTATGCCCAGCTATCTTGGAATCGTGAATGAGTTGCAATACTCTCAATCTGACTGTTTCAGGAATATACAGGCGTTGTCCCTGAATCCACACACCATTCTTAAAGACAAGACTTACGTCCCTTGGGGGTTGTGCCAAAAAGGAATCCGCATGGTATGCTTCCTTGATGTCCTTAAGTAGGTCTTGATTATGAATTACTCCTAGGAATCTAGAGTCAGGAAGAATAGTCTTAGGAGGAGTAATTGGACGTGTCTCTGCTGAGTAAATCCTAGAGAGTGCATCAGCCTTTCCATTGCGCGATCCTGGTCTATAAGAGATGATAAAATTAAATTGGTTTAAGAAAAGATTCCAGCGAGCCTGGCGAGGAGTCAGGCACTTAGCCGACCTGATAAACTCAAGGTTACGATGGTCTGTCAGGACGACTATTTGCTGTGCAGCTCCCTGAAGAAGGTGTCTCCATTCTTTGAAGGCGGCAATAATGGCCAACAACTCTCTATTGCCCACATCGTAGTTCCTCTCAGCCGAAGACAACTGCTGGGAAAAGAAGGCACAGGGATGCAAGACATTCTTCTCACCTGTTCTCTGAGAGAGTATAGCTCCAACGGCACAGTCTGAAGCATCCACCTCTATTATGAAGGCAAGCTCGGGGTTGGGATGTACTAGGATAGGTGCAGTGGTAAATTTATCTTTTAGACGGGAAAATGCTTCCTGGGCTTGGGGAGTCCAGGAGAACCTAGACTCTTTCCGGGTAAGTTGGGTGATAGGTGATACTACCTCAGAGAAATTTCTAATGAAACGTCTATAGAAGTTGGCAAACCCGATGAAGCGCTGTACCTCCTTCACATTTCTAGGACTTGGCCAATCCTTGATGGCTTGGGTTTTGCTTCCATCCATACTAATTCCTTGTGTAGACAGTACATACCCCAGAAATTGAATTTCGGTCCTATGGAATTCACACTTTTCAAGTTTGATGTAAAGATGATTTTGTCTTAGACGTTCCAAGACCATTCTCACATGTCCATGATGTTCCTCTGTGGAGTTAGAAAAAATTAGAATATCATCCAAATAAATTACCACGAATGTATCTAGGAGATCCCTGAAGATGTCATTCACCAAGTGTTGGAAAGTGGCTGGGGCGGTACTCAGACCAAAAGGCATAACTAGATATTCAAAGTGTCCATAGCGTGACCTGAATGCAGTCTTCCATTCATCCCCAGGTCTAATACGGACTAAGTTATAGGCCCCACGAAGATCTAGTTTAGAGAAAATTTTGGCATGTCGCACTCTCTCCAATAACTCAGGGATTAAAGGCAGTGGATAACGGTTTCTAATAGTAACCTTATTGAGTTCCCTATAGTCTACACATGGTCTCAGAGATCCATCTTTCTTCTTTACAAAGAAGATGGGTGCACCTGCAGGAGATGAAGAGGGGCGTATGAAGCCCTTGGCTAGATTTTCGTCTATGTAATCCTTTAAAGCCTTTAGCTCGGGCCCCGCCAGGGGGTAGATCTTACCAAAAGGTATCTCCGCTCCAGGCAATAATTCAATTGGACAATCATATGGACGGTGAGGAGGAAGCTGGTCAGCGTTCTTCTTGTCACATAAATCCACATAGTCCTGGTATACAGCTGGTAGTTCAGGGACTGACATGGTTCCTTTAGGAACAGAGCAAGCTGAAACTTTTGGACTCATCTGTTTCTCTGGAAAGTGTAATTCCTTGGTCTCCCAGTTAATGGTAGGATTCTGAGCCTGCAGCCATGGTAGCCCTAGAATAATGGGAAAGTGGGGAGAAGAGATAAGCATAAAGGACAGTTTCTCTTGATGATCTTTACCCATAAGAACCCTCAAAGGCTCTGTTTCCTGATCCACTGGTCCAGAGGTCAGCAGGGAGCCATCCACAGTTTCCATCTGTACTGGAGTAGCCTTCTTCACTGAACGTATCCCCTGTTTCAGAGCAAAGGAGACATCCATAAAATTTCCACTTGCCCCTGAGTCGATCATAGCAGAGCTAGACACCCAAGCTGAGTCAACCCAGAGTTTGATGGAAAGAAAGCAATGAGAATTGTTTTTCTTACAACTCAGCTGGGACACCGCTGAGGAAACTTGAAAAATGGCAGCGTTTACACAGTCAACGTCCTCAGAGGTAACGGAGTTTAAGTCCGAGAAATCAAGATCTGTTGCTGCAGATCTCTCTGGAGCCTGAGGCTCGGACCTGACAGATCCCCTCTCGCAACACTCACAATGAATGAGTGCTGCAGTAGTCTTACGAGAACGGCTGGGGCAGTTTATAATGAAGTGCCCTGACTTACCACAATAGAAACATAGATTCTCCTTAAAATGATGTTCCTTGCGTGCATCACTAACCCGTCGTTGTAAAGAGTCTACCTGCATGGGTTCAGGTTCAGGTTCCCGTGTAATCCTACTCAAAGGTTCCTTAGCTGGAGAGGAAGGTAGGAAAAGGTTAGTGCGATTGCTTTCGAACCATCTCTCTTGCCTGCGTTCAGTCAGACGAGTATCAATACGGATGCAGTAGTTAATAAAGTCACCTAACGCAGTGGGAGGGTCGGCACGAGCAAGTTCATCCTTAATCAGTGGAGATAACCCCTTTCGAAAAATAGATTTTTTGGCGGAACTGTCCCAGGTGGTATCAAGGGCCCATCTCCTGAACTCCAAGGCATATTCAGCTACCGAGTGCTTACCTTGGCGCAAAGCTAACATGGCTGCTTCAGCTGTTGCACCTCGATTGGGGTCATCAAACACCTGCCCCATGGCTGAAATAAAAGCATCAAGGTGATTCAAACAATCATCCTCAGTCTCAATCAGAGGGTTTGCCCACATCAAAGCCTTGTTGGTAAGCAACATAATTATAGTAAGCACCTTAGATCGTTCAGTGGGAAATTGTGAAGCATGTGCAGAAAAAAAAAAAGATTGCATTGATTAATAAATCCCCTGAATTTCTCACGTTCACCGCCAAAACGAAAAGGGGGCAACTTGGGAATCCCAGAACTCTGGGCTATGGCAGGAGCCTGGACTCGCTCTTCTAGAACCTCAATCCTGGCTCGCAAATCCTGGGCAGTCTGTCCAAACACTTGCAAATTGTGATTAGTGAGGTCCTGTAGGCTTGAAAAACGGGTCTTTATATTCTGCAAATCTGCAAGGATATTATCAGTCACTCCGCAAAGTTCCTTTATGCTGGCCTCCATTTTCCAGATCTTTTAAGACAGGAGTACTGGAAGAAGAGGAGAGGAGAAAAAAAAACAATAGTGTTTACCTGTGGTAACACTGCAGAGAGAAAAAAAAATTAAGGGAACTGCTCACCTGGAATGGTTGTGAGAAGTCACAACCACTATCATCACAGAAAGTTCACCCGGACATCTGATATCCACAGTTACAGCAGACAAAAAAGAGAAAAGAAAAAAAAACAAAAAACAATAGTGTTTACCTGTGGTAACACTGCAGAAAAAAAAACACTTAAGGGAATTGCTCACCTGGAATGGTTGTGAGAAGTCACAACCACTGTCATCACAGAAAGTACAACCGGACATCCGATATCCACAGTTACAGCAGACACAGCCTTTCCAGACCCAGCAGACACTAACGTTTTGGCTTCAGAATCTTGTAATGTATGTGGTACAGTTCATATAGCGTCTTGTGCTTGGGTGCGATGAAAATACATGAGACACAGGTTTGATATAGAAGGTCTTGTATTACTTCATACAAGTGGCAAAAATAGTCACACAGTTTGCAGACACAGAAGCAGGAGACACAGCAGGCCAGAGTAGTCTAAGCTCAGCAATCACTCTCCACAACAGGTTCAGGATCTTCTTCTCTGTTACCGTAAGTCCATGCAAACGTGGGTCTTTCAAAGAGCAGGGTTCAGAGTCCACAAGTGCTTCAGAGTTCCTCAGTAGGAATAGCTGGAGTACAAGGTCCAAGGCTTTAGGAGTCAGGTCACAGGTTCACTGCAGGCTAGATTCTGAAGCACTGATTGCTCAGCTGTGGCTGCTTAAGAAGCAAAAGGAGAGAATCAGGGCGGGAACATGCAAGCTGGAAACTCCATTTTGACTGAGGGCAAGATAGCTGCAGCAAGACAGAAAGTAAAATGGCTGACGAACAAACTGAGTTTCAGGAACATGTACACAGAACCTTACAGGAGCATCATATGGGGCCCATTATATATGAAGCATTATATAGGCCCATCATACACTGGAGCATCATCCATGGGGCACATCATATACTGGAGCATCATATGGGCCCATTATATATGGCGCATCATATGGGGCACTGTTATGATTTGGTAACTGAGGAGGACAGGAGCAAAACAGCAAGGCAACCGAACACCTGAGAGGCTGGAAACTAATGGGTTGCAGATCCCTAAACTAACCGCACAACTAGAAGCAGCTGTGGAGCGTACCTACGGTGGTCCTAGACGCTTCGGCACAGCCGGAGAGCTAGCTACACCTAAAGATAGAAACAGGAAAGCTAACTGCCCCGGAGTAGAGCCCCAAAGAAATAGGCAGCCCTCAAACATATAATGGCGGTTAGACAAGACGAAACACAAACGAATGCAGAAAATAGAGTGAGCAAACGCAGGGGCCAAACACTGACTAACTAGGACAGGAAAGAACAGAATACTATCTGCAACCCAGCATAACCCTAGCAAAACTTCCAACACTTCTGATTACAAAAATGCTGAGATCACACGATCTCGCCACCTACTAAATCAGAACTCAGAGTGAACAAGGCGAACCCGCAGCCAGTGGCGTACCGTCAATAGGAGCGAACCACGCAGCTGCTATGGGGCAGGTGAGGGGGCCCGCGACGGCCGCTGTGGTTTGGCAGCTATGCTGTGCTGACACGCCCCTGGCAGCACCCCAGGAGCTGACACTCCGGCAGCAGATCAGTGTATATGAGATCTATGTGCGATGTACAGAGGGCGGGATGTGCCATCTACATCTGGAGCGAGAGCCCTCCCCGCCGCCTCCAGATCCTTCATCACCCCCAGCCCCTCATTATCCCGACCCGCCCTCAGCATGAGCACTACCCCCACCGGGTGGCGGCACACCCACTCTCCTCCCCCGTGGGTGGACCTGCAGCCGGGTATATGGACTAACAGCCCACCCGGCCGTGGGTGAGACTGACACAGTACAGGGCACTTCACTGCACTCTCCAGGTAAAGCGTTATACCGGGGAAAGCGTGAGGGGCAGATCTGTGTGCTGGTACACTGGGGGGGGCAGATCTCTGTGCTGGTACACTGGGGGCAGATCTGTGTGCTGGTACACTGGGGGGGCAGATCTCTGTGCTGGTACACTGGTGGAGGCAGATCTGTGCTGGTACACTGGGAGGGGCAGATCTCTGTGCTGGTACACTGGTGGAGGCAGATCTGTGTGTTGGTACACTGGGGGGCAGATCTCTGTGCTGGTACACTGGTGGAGGCAGATCTGTGTGCTGGTACACTAGGGGCAGATCTGTGTGCTGGTACACTGGGGGGCAGATCCGTGTGCTGGTACACTAGGGAGGCAGATCCGTGTGCTGGTACACTAGGGGGGCAGATCTGTGTGCTGGTACACTGGGGGGGGCAGATCTGTGTGCTGGTACACTGGGGGGCAGATCTGTGTGCTGGTACACTAGGGAGGCAGATCTGTGTGCTGGTACACTGGGGGACAGATCTGTGTGCTGGTACACTGGGGGGGCAGATCTGTGTGCTGGTACACTGGGGGGCAGAATCTGTGTGCTGGTACACTGGGGGGGCAGATCTGTGTGCTGGTACACTGGGGGGGCAGATCTGTGTGCTGGTACATTGGAGAGGCAGATCTGTGTGCTGGTACACTGGTGGAGACAGATCTGTGTGCTGGTACACTGGGGGGGCAGATCTGTGTGCTGGTACACTGGAGGCAGATCTGTGTGCTGGTACACTGGGGGGGCAGATCTGTGTGCTGGTACACTGGGGGGCAGATCTGTGTGCTGGTACACTGGGGGGCAGATTTGGTGCTGGTACACTGGGGGAGGCAGATCTGTGTGCTGGTGCACTGGGGAGGCAGATCTGTGTGCTGGTAGTGGATGCCTGTGACCTGAAGACCGCCCGCCTATGGAGGGACGCGGCACTGCACTCCAGGAAGCTGCAGAGAAGCCTGCGCCAGCTCACCCTCAGCTGAGGCGAGCACAGCAAGCTCGTCCTGCCCGAGGACCTGGGCGACGTGGAGGTGCTGAACCTGGGCAACAACTCCCTGGAGGACGTGCCCGAGGGCCTGCGGAGCCTGTCTGCGGGCAAGCTGCATGTGCTGATACTGTGCAGGAACAAGCTGCTGAGCATGCCCTCTGCCGTGTACCAGCTGGGCAGGCTCACCGAACTGGACCTGAGCCACAACCGGCTGGCCTGCCTGACCGAGGCCGTGGGGCTGCTGAGCCAGCTGAAGAAGCTGTGCCTGAGCCACAACCAGCTGCACACTCTGCCCTGGCAGATTGGCTCCCTGGGGCTCCTGGAGGAGTTGGACGTCAGCTTCAACCGTGTGAGCCACCTGCCTGACAGCATGCCAGGGCTGGCCCGGCTGCGACCCCTGGACCTGGACCACAACAAGCTGGGTAGCTTCCCCCAGCAGATCCTGCAGCTGCCTGCCCTGGAGGAGCTGGACTTCTCTGGGAACAAGATGCTCTGCAGCAGCTGCGCCGGCTCCCTTCCTGAGGGCATACAGGCCATGAAGCCTCTGAAGATCCTGTGGCTGAGCAGCATCGGACTCTTCACTTTACCGGACTCCTTCTGTGAGCTGAGGCATCTGGAGAGCCTGATGCTGGACAGCAACCACCTCTCCTCCTTACCTGATGGCTTTGGCTCCCTGCACAGACTGAGGATGATCAACCTGTCCTCCAACAGCTTCCAGGACTTCCCCAGGATCCTGCTAGTGCTCCAGGACCTGGAGGAGGTCTACCTGAGCCCGGAATAAGCTGACCGTGCTGCCAGAGGGCATCTCCAGTTTGTTCAGGCTGGTCACCTTGTGGCTGGATAATAACAGGGTTAGGTACTTGCCAGACACTATTGTGGAGCTGGGCTTTCTGGAGGAGCTGGTACTGCAAGGTAACCAAATAGCAATTCTCCCAGACAACTTTGGGAGGCTGTCCAAATTCAACATCTGGAAGATCAAAGACAACCCTTTAATTCAGCCTCCTTATGAGGTGTGTATGAAGGGGATCCCTTACATTGCTGCTTATCAGAAAGAACTTGCCCATTCACAACCTGCCGTGAAGCCAAGGTTAAAATTAGTCCTCATTGGCCTAAAGGATGACAGCAAAACGGTGCTGAGACATTGCCTGATGGATGGCCAGCAGGCCAGCTGCATACTGGGCAAAATGGGGATTGAGGTCACTAACTGGACAGCTGATGCCGAGCGAGGCCTGACTTTCATCATGTATGACTTGGCAGGGGACCAGAGCTATGACATCATTAACCCTTTCTTCCTTTCCCCCAGTGCCTTATATATCCTAGCCGTTAACCTGAAGTCCTATGTTTCTAAGCGGTGTTATATGTCTGTAGGCTATTTTCTACATTTTGTCAGTGCCAAGGTCCCATATGCAGTTGTATGCATAGTAGGGACTCACGCAGATTTATGTGAGGAGACGGACATCGAGGAGAAATGCCTGGATATCCACCACCAGATAGCTCTGCAGGAGAAGAAGGATTCGGAGACCTTACAAAACCTGGCACAGACTGTTGATGAAGCGCTTAGCCAAGACTATGACATGCGTGCCTCCAACCCTCATGCAGCTTTTTATGGTGTCAGCGATAAAAATCTGAGGAGAAAGAAAGCCCAGTTCAAATACTTAATGAATAACCGTCTTCAGATCCTCTCCCCCGTCCTCTGCGTCAGCTGCCACAATCATTCCAACATTAGGCGATTGAGGGAAAAGCTTCTTTCCGTAGCAAAACACCGGGAGATTTTCTCAAATTTGCATCAAGTTCTTCCGAAATCTTGGCAAATGCTGGAAGAATTGCACTTTAAACCTCAGGAGCTGTGGTTGACCTGGTGGGATTCGGCACGCCTTGGCCTACAGGCCGGCCTAACCGAGGACAGGCTGCAGAGCGCCCAGTTCTATCTACACGAGAGTGACAAGCTGCTCTACTTTGAAGACAATGGCACTCTTAAAGAGTATGTTTTTCATAATCTGACAAAGCTGATTGACATCTTGAATGTCTTTTTCCAGAGGGATGCCTCTGTCTTATTGCAGAAACTTTTTTTTTTTTGGGGGGCCCATTCAGACTTTTGCTATGGGGCCCCATGATTTCTATGTACGCCCCTGCCCGCATCCACTCAAAAAGCAGGGAAAGAGCAATTGAACAAATAACAGTGGCTACAGAAAACAGAGAGAAGCACAGGCCCCAGGAGGGGACCCGGCTAACCTCCACAAAGGTGCAGACAAAAATGGAAATAGCAAACACAATAGAAATAAGCAGAAAATATCTTATCTGAAAGTAACAGACACAGGCAAGACACCAGCAGACTTCCAAATGAACCATGAAACAACAATTGATCACCGGCGAGGATCATGGGAAGGCAGCTCCCTTATATCAGTCCAGTCAGTGACTACTGATTGCCAGGTATCGCTGCCAGCTGAGGAGGCCCAGTCATTCGATACAGCTTCAGTACCGACAGGAACCACCAGAGGGAGCCTCCGCTCAGAAATTGTCTCCAATACGTTCACAACAGTACCCCCCACTTGAGGAGGGGTCACCGAACCCTCACCTGCGCCACCAGGCCGATCAGGATGAGCTCGGTGATAGGCACGAACCAGTCTCTCCACATGAATGTCAGAAGCAAACACCCAAGAATTGCCCGACTGACCATAACCTTTCCACTTAACCAAGTACTGGAGTCTCCGTATAGCGAAACAAGAATCCAATATCTTCTCCACTTCATACTCCAGATTGCCCTCAACCAGAACAGGCTCAGGAGGCGCAGCCATTGGAACCACTGGCTCGACAAACCTTTTCAATAAAGATTTGTGGAAGACCTTATGAATCTTAAATGTCCCTGGAAGAGCCAAGCGAAAAGAAACTGGATTAAGGACTTTCAAGATCCTATAAGGTCCAATAAACCTTGACTTAAACTTTGGAGACGCAACCTTCATAGGGATATTCTTGAAGACAACCAAACCAAGTCACCCACTTTAAACCGAGGACCATCAGTTCTGTGCCGGTTGGCAAACCGTTGGGCCTTCTCCTGAGAGAGAGACAACTTATCCACTACTTGATCCCAAATCTGCTGCATTCTCTCTACCACAGAGTTAACACCCGGACAGACAGAAGCTTCCATCTGCCCCGAAGAAAATCGAGGATGAAACCCGGAATTGCAGAAGAAAGGTGACATCAAAGTGGCAGAAATGGCCCTATTATTAAGAGCGAATTCAGCCAGGGGCAAAAAAGAGACCCTGCCATCCTGATCCGTAGACATAAAACATCTCAAATGAGTCTCCAAGGTCTGGTTTGTTCTCTCAGTCTGCCCATTGGTCTGAGGACGAAACGCAGAGGAGAAAGACAGCTGAACTCCCAGTTTAGAACAACATGTCCTCCAAAATCTGGAAACAAACTGGATTCCCCTGTCAGACACAATGTTCTCCGGAATGCCGTGCAAACGAACCACATGCTGAAAAAACAAGGGTACCAACTCAGAAGAGGATGGCAACTTAGGCAGTGGCACAAGATGGATCATCTTGGAGAATCTATCACAGATCACCCAAATGACAGTCATTCCGAGAGACCGGGAAGTCGGAGATAAAATCCATAGAGATATGGGTCCATGGCCTCCTGGGCACCGGCAGTGGCACTAACAATTCACTAGAGCGAGAACAGGGTTTGGAACGAGAGCAAGTCCCGTAGGACTGAACAAAATTCCTGACATCGCGAGATAAAGTGGGCCACCAAAAGGACCGACTCACCAAATCTCTAGTACAAAAATACCAGGATGACCAGCCAACGCAGGGCAATGAACTTCAGACATAACTTTTTCTCTCCATTGGTCTGGGACATACAATTTCCCCGCAGGGCATCGCTCAGATTTATCACCCTGAAATTGCTCCAGGGCCAGTCTCAAATTGGGTGAGACAGCGGAAAGAACGACACACTCCCTCAGAATGGCAGTAGGCTCAGCCACATCAATAGAATCCACAAGGAAACTCCTAGAGAGGGCATTCGCCTTAACATTCTTAGTACCCAGGAGGAAGGACACCACAAAGTTAAAACGTGTGAAAAACAAGGCTCACCTGGCCTGTCTGGGATTCAATCATTTGACTGAGTCTAGATAGATCAAGTTTTTGTGGTCAGTGAAGACCACATCTTGATAATCCCTCCAACCAATGTCTCCACTCTTCGAACACCCACTTCATAGCCAATAATTCCCGATTCCCCACATCATAATTACGCTCAGCTGGGGAAAATTTTCGAGAGAAGAAGGCACAAAGGTTACTCTTAGAGGTTTCCGGATCCCTTTGGGACAAAACGGCTCCCACACCAATCTCAGAAACATCTATCTCCACCTGAAATGGTAGAGAAACATCAGGTTGCCATAGAACAGGAGCAGAAACGCAGAAACTGCCTCAGGAGACCAATTTACAACATCAGAACCCTTTTTGGTTAAATCAGTCAGTGGTTTCACAATACCAGAGAAATTACTTATAAATTTACGGTAGAAATTAGTAAAACTCAAAAATCTCTGAAGAGCCTTCAATGAAGTGGGCTGAACCCAATCACAAATGGCCTGAACCTTGACTGGGTCCATTTCAATAGCAGACGGGGACAAAATGAATCCCAAAAACGAAACCTTCTGTACTCCAAAGAGACATTTCGATCCCTTAACATACAAATCATTCTCTCTCAAAATCCGGAATACGCTCCGAACATGTTCCACATGAGAATTCCAGTCATTGGAAAACATCAAGATATCGTCCAAATAAACGATCAGAAACTTATCCACCAAGTCCCGGAAAATATCATTCATGAACGACTGGAAGACGGAAGGGGCATTAGTGAGCCAAAAAAGGCATCACTAGGTACTCAAAATGCCCCTCAGGGGTATTAAGCACCATCTTCCATTAATCTCTGTGCTTGATGCGAATAAGATTATACGCCCCCCTAAGGTCAAGCTTGGTAAACCAACTGGCACCTTTCACTCTGGAAAACAAATCAAGGGTAACGGATATTGATATTTAACCGTGATCTTATTAAGGAGACGATAGTCAATACATGGCCTCAATGAACCATCCTTCTTGGCCACAAAGAAAAAGCCGGCACCCAAGGGTGAAGAGGATGGTCTGATATGACTCTTTTCCAAAGCCTCTTTGATATACGATCGCATAGCATCATGCTCGGGTACAGATAAATTGAAGAGCCGACCCTTGGGAAATATACAACCGGGTACCAACTCAATCGCACAATCATAACTCCTATGCGGAGGCAAGGACGCAGATTTACTCTCACTAAATACATCAGAAAAATCAGCCAAATAGTGGGGGACATCTTCCGACTGGGGAGAGGTAGGAAAAACAGGAGTGTCACTACGAACACATTGACAACCCCAACTGACCACAGACACAGACTTCCAATCCAAAACAGGATTATGAGTCTGTAACCAAGGAAAACCCAGTACAATAATGTCATGTAAATTATGTAACACCAAAAATTTACAATTCTCTTGGTGGTCCGGGTCAACCCGCATTATCACCTGGGTCGAAAACTGGGGTTTATTCTCCGCCAAAGGGGTAGAATCAATACCCAGCAAAGGAATAGACTTCTGCAGGGGTATCATGGGAAAACCACAACGTTTGGCAAAATCAAAATCCATGAGGTTTAGAGCTGCTCCTGAATCAACAAAAGCCTGAGCTGAAAATGTGGACACGGAGCAAATCAAGGTAACAGTCAAAAGAAACCTAGTCTGAACACCACCCAAAACAACTGAGAGTGCAAAATATCTTCCCTGCTTGGGGTAGATGGAAATCGCATGAGAAGCGTCTCCATAGTAGAAGCACAACTTATTACGCTTACGAAACTCCTGACGCTGAGCCCCAGAAGCCACTCCATCACACTGCATGGGCTCAGGGGCTGGCTCGCAAGGCGTCACCACCTCTTGCATATTTCTACGCTCACGCAGAAGTCTGTCAATTTGAATAGCCAATGCCATAGAGTCATTGAGCCCAGAGGGGACAGGAAATCCCACGATAACATCCTTTACAGTCTCTGCTAGACCCTTCCGAAAAAGAGCTGCCAGGGCATCGTCATTCCATTTAGTAAGGACTGCCCACTTTCGTAATTTCTGACAGTATAGCTCTGCAGCTTCCTGACCCTGTTTTAATGCCAACAAAGTTCTCTCAGCTTGATCAGTAACATTGGGTTCATCATACAACAACCACAGAGCCTGAAAAAACACATCAACATCAGTCAAGACAGGATCACCAGGTGTCAGGGAAAAGGCCCAATCCTGAGGGTCGCCGCGCAACAGGGAGATGACAATTTGAACCTGCTGTGCAGCGTTCCCCAAGGACTTAGTCCTCAAGGCAAAAAACAACTTACAGTTATTTTTAAAATTCAAAAATTTAGAGCGATCCCAAAAAACAACTCTGGAGTAGGAATCCTAGGTTCTACAGCAGGCATCTGAGTGAGATAGATTGCCATACTCCGAACTTCAGCAGCAAGCTGCTCCACACGCTCGGACAATTGCTTGATTTCCATTGAAGAAAAAATTCCTCCTCAGCCCCCAGAGAAAAAGAGGGAAAAATGTATATATATATATATAAAAAAAAAAATTCTGACAACTCTTTTTTTTCTGACAACTGACAACTTTTTTTTTTAAATATTTTTCAGTAAGGCCGGTGATTCTGTTATGATTTCGTAACTGAGGAGGACAGGAGCAAAACAGCAAGGCAGCCGAACACCTGAGAGGTTGGAAACTAATGGGTTGCAGATCCCTAAACTAAACGCACAACTAGAAGCAGCCGTGGAACGTACTTACGGTGGTCCTAGACACCTCGGCACAGCCGGAGAGCTAGCTACACCTAAAGATAGAAACAGGAAAGCTAACTGCCCCGGAGTAGAGCCCCAAAGAAATAGGCAGCCTCCAAACATATAATGGCGGTTAGACAAAATGAAACGCAAGCGCAGGCAGTAAATAGAGTGAGCAAACGCAGGGGCCAAAGACTGACTAAATAGGACAGGAAAGAACAGAATACTATCTGCAACCCAGCAAGACCCTAGCAAAAGTTCCAACACTTCTGATTACAAAAATGCTGAGATCACACGATCTCGCCACCCACTAAATCAGATCTCAGAGTGATCACGGCAAACCCGCATCCACTCAAAAAGCAGGCAAAGAGCAATTGAACAAATAACAGTGGCTCCTTCTCTCCCATAATCCCCCTCTCAGCGTCTGACAGAGGGCACGATGATGTCACTGCCCGGCGCCCGCTGTCAGGAGATGAGAGGGAGCAGTGAGCAGAGCAGGAGCTGGGAGCAAGAGAGGTGAGTACTGGATTTATTATTTTTGTAAAGGGGGTGCATTATACTACAGAGGCTCCATATGGTGAGTGCATTATACTACAGAGGCTCCATATGGGGGTGCATTATAAGTAAGGCTGCCTATGGGGGGTGCATTATAAGTAAGGTTGCCTATGGGGGTGCATTATAAATAAGTTATGCCTATGGGGGTGCATTAAAATAAGGCTGCCTATGGGAGGTGCATTATAAATAAGGCTGCCTATGGGGGTGCATTATAAATAAGGCTGCCTATGGCGGTGCATTATAAATAAGGCTGCCTATGGTGGTGCATTATAAATAAGGCTGCCTATGGGGGTGCATTATAAATAAGGCTGCCTATGGGGGTGCATTATAAATAAGGCTGCTATGGGGGTGCTTATAAGTAGGCTGCCTATGGGGGTGCATTATAAGTAAGGCTGCCTATGGGGGTGCATTATAAATAAGACTGCATATGGGGGTACATTATAAATAAGACTGCCTATGGGGGTGCATTATAAATAAGGCTGCCTATGGGGGTGCATTATAAGTAAGGCTGCCTATGGGGGTGCATTATAAATAAGGCTGCCTATGGGGTGCATTATAAATAAGGCTGCCTATGGGGGTGAATTATAAATAAGGCTGCCTATGGGGGTGCATTATAAATAAGGCTGCCTATGGGGGTGCATTATAAGTAAGGCTGCCTATGGGGGTGCATTATAAATAAGACTGCCTATGGGGGTACATTATAAATAAGACTGCCTATGGGGGTGCATTATAAATAAGGCTGCCTATGGGGGTGCATTATAAGTAAGGCTGCCTATGGGGGTGCATTATAAATAAGGCTGCCTATGGGGGTGCATTATAAATAAGGCTGCCTATAGGGTGCATTATAATTAAGACTGCCTATGGGGGTGCATTATAAATAAGACTGCCTATGGGGGTACATTATAAATAAGACTGCCTATGGGGGTGCATTATAAATAAGGCTGCCTATGGGGGTGCATTATAAGTAAGGCTGCCTATGGGGGTGCATTATAAATAAGGCTGCCTATGGGGGTGCATTATAAATAAGGCTGCCTATGGGGGTGCATTATAAGTAAGGCTGCCTATGGGGTGCATTATAAATAAGGCTGCCTATGGGGGTGCATTATAATTAAGGCTGCCTATAGGGTGCATTATAATTAAGACTGCCTAAGGGGGTGCTTTATAAATAAGACTGCCTATGGGGTTCATTATAAATAAGGCGGCCTATGGGGGTGCATTATATATAAGGCTGCCTATGGGAGGTGCATTATAAATAAGACTGCCTATGGGAGGTGCATTATAAATAAGGCTGCCTATGGGGGGTGCATTATAAATAAGGCTGCCTATGGGAGGTGCATTATAAATAAGGCTGCCTATGGGGGGGTGCATTATAAATAAGGCTGCCTATGGGAGGTGCATTATAAATAAGGCTGCCTATGGGGGGGTGCATTATAAATAAGGCTGCCTATGGGAGGTGCATTATAAATAAGGCTGCCTATGGGGGGGTGCATTATAAATAAGGCTGCCTATGGGGGTACATTATAAATAAGGCTGCCTATGGGGGGTGCATTATAAATAAGACTGCCTATGGGGTGCATTATAAATAAGGCTGCCTATGGGGGTGCATTATATATAAGGCTGCCTATGGGGGTGCATTATAAATAAGACTGCCTATGGGGGGTGCATTATAACTAAGGCTGCCTATGGGGGTGCATTATAAATAAGGCTGCCTATGGGGGTGCATTATAAATAAGGCTGCCTATGGGGGTGGATTATAAGTAAGGCTGCCTATGGGGGTGCATTATAAGTAAGGTTGTCTATGGGGGTGCATTATAAATAAGACTGCCTATGGGGGTGAATTATAAATAAGGCTGCCTATGGGGGTGAATTATAAATAAGGCTGCCTATGGGGGTGCATTATAAATAAGGCTGCCTATGGGGGTGCATTATAAATAAGTCTGCCTATGGGGGGTGCATTATAAATAAGGCTGCCTATGGGGGTGCATTACAATACAGAGGCTGTCTATGAGGGTACATTATAATACAGAGGCTACCTATGGGGGTGCATTATACTATATTGAGGACTATCTGGTGTATTATGCTATGTGGAGGCTATCTAGGGGGCCATTATACAGTGTGGGGATTATAGTGGAGGGGCCATCATACAGTGTTGGAGCCATTAAATAGTTTGTGGGATATTAAGGGGTCAGTATATATCCAGTGAGGGGGCATTATACTGTGTATAGGGGAGCTGTACAGAGGGGAGACTCGGGACATTCTTAAATGTAAAGTGGACACTTATTGTTATAGGGGAACTCTGGTTACTGTGACTGTCAAAGGGGCACACAGTGCAATATTACATTCTAGGGGGCACAATGTGGGCACCTTTTTCTAGGGCCCATCATGCACTTGGCATTACTATATTCTAGAGTGTTGCTTTAGAATTTAGAGGTCACATAGAACCACACAATAGGTGCAGTAATAGGGACACACAAGGCAGCAGCAGCTCAGTATTGGGGTATAGGGCAGTAATAGGGACACATACGGCAGCAGCGGCTCAGCATTGGGGTATCAGGAGTAATAAGGACACATATGGCAGCAGCGGCTCAGTATTGGGGTATCAGGTGCAGTAATAGGGGCACATACGGCAGCAGCGGCTCAGTATTGGGGTATCGGGCAGTAATAGGGACACATACAGCAGCAGTGGCTCAGCATTGGGGTATCAGGAGCAGTAATAGGGACACATATGGCAGCAGCGGCTCAGTATTGGGGTATCAGGTGCAGTAATAGGGGCACATACGGCAGCAGTGGCTCAGCATTGGGGTATCAGGAGCAGTAATAGGGACACATATGGCAGCAGCGGCTCAGCATTGGGGTATCAGGAGTAATAAGGACACATATGGCAGCAGCGGCTCAGTATTGGGGTATCAGGTGCAGTAATAGGGGCACATACGGCAGCAGCGGCTCAGTATTGGGGTATCGGGCAGTAATAGGGACACATACAGCAGCAGTGGCTCAGCATTGGGGTATCAGGAGCAGTAATAGGGACACATATGGCAGCAGCGGCTCAGTATTGGGGTATCAGGTGCAGTAATAGGGGCACATACGGCAGCAGCGGCTCAGTATTGGGGTATGAGGTGCAGTCATAGGGACACATACGGCAACAGCGGCTCAGTATTGAGGTATCAGGTGCAGTAATAGGGGCACATACGGCAGCAGCGGCTCAGTATTGGGGTATCAGGTGCAGTAATAGGGACACATACGGCAGCAGCAGCTCAGTATTGGGGTATCAGGTGCAGTAATAGGGGCACATATGGCAGCAGCGGCTCAGTATTGGGGTATGAGGTGCAGTAATAGGGACACATACGGCAGCAGCGGCTCAGTATTGGGGTATTAGGTGCAGTAATAGGGACACATACGGCAGCAGCGGCTCAGTATTGGGGTATGAGGTGCAGTAATAGGGACACATACGGCAGCAGCGGCTCAATATTGGGGTATCAGGTGCAGTAAAAGGGACACATACGGCAGCAGCGGCTCAGTATTGGGGTATTAGGTGCAGTAATAGGGACACATACGGCAGCAGCGGCTCAGCATTTAGGTATGAGATGCAGTAATAGGGACATTTACGGCAGCAGCAGCTCAATATTGGAGTATGAGGTGCAGTAATAGGGGCAAATACGGTAGCAGCGGCTCAGTATTAGGATATCAGGTGCAGTAATAGGGACACATATGGCAGCAGCGGCTCAGTATTGGGGTATGAGGTGCAGTAATAGGGACACATACGGCAGCAGCGGCTCAGTTTGGGGTATCAGCAGGATGAGGAGTTTGCACAGGTTGAGAATAGTCCAATAGGTGACCGTGACACTGCTGAAAATATGAGAAGTGAAACGTGTCTTTGTTGTATTCTCTGTAGCCGAGTCCTGGCTGGAGGAGTCGTCATGTCGGTCTGGGCCAGATGGAAAAGACATGAAAAGTGAACAATTCCATCAGAAAGAACGTCAGCAGTAAGTCATTATCTGTAACTCTGCTGTAATCTATTATATGTTCTGTAGGACTGGTATTATTTACCAATGACCATATGGCGGTGATATCAATATTGGTCTTTTTATATATAGATTATTTTTGGCAACAGCGCGGTTATTTGCTGAGGTTCTCTGGTTAGAGGCCCACTCAGATGTTTTGCCCCCCCCCTAAACCGAAACCCTAGCTACGCCTCTGATTACTATTACTATAAAGTAAATTAAGGTTGACAAGCTTAAGTAATAAGAATTGATGTCGTTGGCATTGAAATGGGCACTGTAGGTGTGTTTACTGTCCTCCACTCACTGCCGACTTTTATTCCCCATTGACTTGCATTGGGGTCGGGTCTCCGACTGTTGACAAAACCTGGCCAATAGTCGGCCGACTTCGTTCGACTCGACTTTTGGAAAAGTCGAGCCGACCGAAACCCGACTCTACCCTCCCGGAGGCAAAGTCGCTCATCTCTAGCAGAGAGGTAAATAGGCATGGATAGGAATGTACTAATAAAATGGGAATAAGACAATGACCTGCTCATGACAGGAAGTTCCCCACTGTCTTCCCACATAGCTCTCCCATTCTGGGCTAGTCCCAAACATTAACGATAACTGTAACTATAGTCAAACTACACAAGTTATTAACACACTACACAATTCCCAATACACATCACAGTTCACATTACATATCATTAACACTTATCACATCACACACACTTCAACAAGAAAACTTGTTCCTTCAAGGTAGAAACGTGGGCAGCATTTTCATACCCTTACACGAACAACCAAAATGCCTTATCCAGTTTGCCCCAAAAGAGCAAGTTTTCCTCTCCTGATCCTAATTGTCAATCCACAAGATTAAACATTCAAAAAATAATTTTACATATTGTATGTGCATAATTATTTATATTCTTTTCTTTTGAAAACCATCAAAGCAATTTTTATGGAGATTTAACTTCCTTCTCTAGGTTGGAGAAGTGCCCCCTAGTCTTTTGTCCATATTTTTTTGCACGGGCCATTTATGAACTTGCCAATCATCTTCGGGGTTAATTGAATATTTGAGTCTATTGCTTTATATGTTGACAAATGCTTACAAAAAATGTTTTAAAAAATTCCCTAACAGCCTTCGTGATACAGCAGACTTACTTACAAGAATTGAGTAGATAGATGTTAGTCATGTCATCAGTGCCGCCATCAGGGCATTACTGCCCTTACTAGCGTATGGGGCCCGGTGAACAGATGCAGAGAGGGGGGCCTGGACATTCTGGCAGCCCAGGCCTGGGACCCCCTGTTTGCTTATGCTCACCAGGTCCCAGGGGCAACAGTAATCAATGTAGCCGTGGCGCCACACGGCAGGAGCTTTAAAACAGTGCACAGATAAATCACCTATGGTGATTTACAGATACAGCTACAGTGTTGTTAATGCGCCCAGCAGCCAGAATTGGGCACTATAAATTTAAGCAGCAGCCTGGTGCATTATGGTGCTGATGTAGCAGCTCCCATTTTGACTCAGAGTAGCTTGTCGCATGCGAAGTGTGGGAGACAGGCGCCATTGAAGGCTGCAGCGGACAGTGTGAGGAAGAGACGGGTGGACAGTGTGAGGAAGTGGCAGGTGGACAGTGTCAGGAAGCAGCTGGTGGGAAGAGGCAGGTGGACAGTGTGAGAAAGAGGTGTGTGGACAGTGTGAGGAAACAGCGGGTGGTCAGTGTGAGGAAGCGGCAGATGGGATACCACACATATATTTGTCTGATGTTACTGTGGTTAACTTCATCCCTGCTGGAACATAACGGAATGCATATACTTCTCTGTTATTGTGATTAATTGCATCCCTGCTGGAAGACATAAGATTCCTACACATCTAATGTTCCCGTGTATATCCTCATACATGTCATGATTCATTTGGTGCTTCCTGGTCTGCTTGTATTTCTGCTGTCCAACATTTCCCGCTGTCCTGGCCCTACTTGATCCAAGTGTCATCCAGCAAGACCTACTCTGCTGTTCCATTACTTAAATTCTCTGCTGCTAAGCCTGCCTTTTGAGTTAGAGAATCCACCTCGCAAGGTGATCCCACAACAAAGTGGAGCTGGCCGTGCTTTCTAGAGGACTCTCATTTTGTCCTACTAAGGCCCTAGATAAAACTGAACTCTGCAGTGATATGGAACATTTTTTCAGGAGACTGCGCCTGAGGGAATACTTCAATGATACAGAAGATTCAGAAAACACTCGGACTGAAGTAAAAGGGATCCCAACAACCAAGAAGAGGTCAGACTGGACACCTCCACCTGGAGGCAACCCTCATTTGGATAAATATATAGACTCATTCCGACATTTGATAAAATCCACCATCATAGACACCAACAGGAGACAAGCATCCAACATCAGTGCCCAGGAGAGAAAGGCCATACGGTCTCTGAAAACCAACAAAGAAATCATCATTAAACCTGCTGACAAGGGAGGTGCAATAGTCATGATGAAGACATCAGACTATATGAAGGAAGCAAACAGACAACTGATGGACACATGCTACTACAGAAAATTGGAGTGGGATCCTACACAGGACTATTACAAGGAACTAAGCAAGTTGGTATCTTGTCTGTCTGACAAATCCATAAGAGCTGATGACCTGATACCAGAAAGTCCAAGAATAGGGACATTCTACATGCTTCCCAAAATCCACAAAGCTGGAAATCCTGGGAGGCCGATTATTTCATGTGTGGACACCCTTACTGAGCAGGTATCTGGATGGGTAGAGGGTGTTCTTAAACCCCTGGTAAAGGATACACCCAGCTACATTCAGGACACAACTGACCTACTGAATAAACTATCAGCAATAGGTCCTCTACCAGAAGGAACTATCCTGGCCACAATGGATGTGGAATCTTTGTACTCTAATATCCCACACCAGGATGGAATAAATGCCTGCAGTCTTCATGGAAAACACCGGGAATGATGCTGATTCTGTGGTAATACTCACAAAATTCATCCTCACCCACAATTACTTTGAATTTGACGACAAGATCTATCTTCAGGAGACTGGCACAGCTATGGGAACTAAAATGGCTCCACAGTATGCAAATCTTTTCATGGCCAAGCTTGAAAGCGACTTTTTGTCCTCATGTCCCATCAGGCCTCGGGCCTACTACCGCTACATTGATGATATCTTAATCATCTGGACGGAGTCTGAGCAACAGCTAAAGACGTTCCACAAACAGTTTAATCAATTTCATCCCACCATCAACTTAACACTCAACTTCTCCAGCACTGAAATTAACTTTTAAGACACCACCATTAAGCTAAAGAACAATGAAATAGAGACATCCCTGTATCAGAAGCCAATCGACCGTCCAACATACCTAAAATGGGACAGTTTCCATCCAAAACACATAAAAAACTCTATTGTCTACAGCCAAGCCATCAAATACAATCGTATATGTTCCAACCCCATGGACAGAGATGAACACCTTGGTCACCTCAGAAAGACCTTTTTGAATCAGGGCTACCATCCAAGAACAATTGAAAACCAAATTACAAGAGCCACCAGAATATCAAAAAATCACCTGCTACATTACAAAACTAAAGATGAAAATAACCGGGTGCCTCTAGTGGTCACCTACAATCCAAATCTGGAGGTGCTAAGAGGAGCTGCACAGAAATTACAACCTTTGCTACAAAAAGATGCCCGATTACAATCCATATTTCTAGACCCCCCACTACTGTGTTTTAGGCAGCCCCCAAATCTAAGAAGCATCATTGTCAGAAGCTCCCTGTCCTCCCCAACAGCTGCAGGAACCTTTCCTTGCAACCAGAAAGAATGTAAAACCGGAAAACCTGTCCATCTATAATGACCACGGACAAGATAAAGATCCCCAACTCCCATCAGGACTACAAGATCCCAGGTACTTTCAGCTGCATCACATCTAATGTGGTGTACCTAATTATTTGTACGAAATGTCCAACTGGGGGTCTTTATGTGGGGGAGACAGGGCAAAAACTGAGAACAAGGATAAATTCCCATCGCCACACAATAAGAGAAAAAAGAATGGATCTACCTGTGGCAAAACACTCTTGCTTTAAATCTGAGAGAGATAGAAAAGTTTGGGAATATAAACTCATGACGACCTTTGACATTTTCAGTGCTGGAATGAATGTATCGCATGGATTTATGTCTATTTACATCAATTAAGGAATTTTCTTCTCAGACCTTCTGGGGGCATCAAAACACAATACGAGACCCCAATCAGAGGGCAATAAAACTTTCACACTCCTTATCTATGAACTGTTCCAATATTTATGTTCATCTCTATCTCCCATAATGACAGTTCTGCTTCACATCACTTGTCTTACCTATTGCATTATTTCTGTGCTGTGTTGTGTATAAATATGTGATTCTTCAGTTTTTGTTTTAGTCTTTGCCTGATGAAGAGACCTGAGTAGTCTCGAAAGCTTGCAATTTGTTCTCATCTTTTCAGTTAGCCATTAAAAGGTATCAACCACTGAGGACTCTCAAGTCTAAATATTTTTCTATCTACTGGCTAACATGGTACGAAGATACAAATCTTTCCTATAGAAAATAGCCTTTAGTTATTAGGTCAGAGCTCATACCTATTGTCTCCACCTACAGCCCATTCAATTCTGGGAAGAAATATATTTTTGCAGAAATTATACAGAAGGGAGGAACTATACAAAATATCTATGTTAGCCCCCAAAATATGTAACAATAGGAATAAAAATAGAAATTTAATTTAAGAATACTCTTTCAAATGTTGCCTCATTCTCTATCAATATCAAGAGGCCGAATGAAAATAGAGTTTCAAATGTGAATCCTACTTTCTAGTTTTCAAGTATGTTTTCTAGCCTAGGTTAATAGATTTTGAGAAAAGCAAAACTAGAGTGCAAAATACATCCATTAGGATCGTGTAAAAATATTTAAACCAAAATTTGAATTATTCATATTTAACTAAATTCTTCCCCAAAATATCTACATATAGTGATGACTGTTTTACTTCTTAAAATGAGTTGTACACTTCAAAAATAGTTTTTAAAAGTCAGAATTGCTTTAAAAAAATCTCCAAACCCCATTGCCCCTGTTCCAACATTTAACTGGTTCCTTGCTGATCCCTCCTCAAGTCCAGGAAATTACTGCTCTGCAATCACAATGATTATCTTCAGCGGTCACATGCCCATATCAGAATATTACTTTGCAGCAGGAAGTAAAGACGAGCAGGGAATAAGATATCACAGAAATGGAAGCAATGAAGGATAAGCTGAGTAAGAATTGCTTCTTTTACTTTTTTAACTTAAAAAATTAGTGGACAACCTCTTTAAATTCGCAATTCTAAGATATAAACGTAAGCTGTCATGCTTTAAAAGTTGTGCAGTTGAATACTCAAAACTGTAGGTGTTTTCATCCTAACAAAAAGGTATCCTAAAGGCAAATGTAACTGTATTCTGCATCAACAGTTCTGACAGCTAGGTAACGCAGTGATCCAAAAGATAAAATGCTTTAAAGGCCTTTTACACCAGAAATAATTTCATAATGCAAAAACAATAAAATCATCTTCTTTCCTATCAGGGATCTCTGATATTATTAATATTCTCATTCTTGCTGTCATTTTACAGAAATGCATGTTAAACGTCAAAGAAAGAATTTCACTATACCTATTTTCTTATAAGAATATCACAATTCCAATGAAACCCAAGGTCAATACCTTAAGAATATAGATGAGCAAGTATATATGAATGGAATTGAATTTTACAAAAATCGACAAAATGCAGATTTTTTGTTATTCCTTTCTGGGCAGATTTAGCAAAATGGTGGCCATAGACCACCATTTTTCTGAACCGTAAAAGGGCCATCAAAACTTAAAAAAAATACTTAAACTCACTTTATCACTCACCTCACTGACCCCTCCACTCCTAACCTTCACAGGTCTTGTCCTCATTGCATCTTTGGATCACTGCCGTGAGCTTTGAAAATCCTGGGCCACTGGAACTTCCGGTTCAGATGAGACTTCCAGCTCTGATGAAGCTGTGGTGATTCAGCGCAAGCATGCGAAAGGTCACAACATATGCCACGACATTACGCCCGCATGCGCAGAACCATCATGGACCTCATCAGAGCCGGAGGTCTCATCTACTATGAGAGGCCTAGTGTTGACAGCGGAGTAATCTCTGTACTGCGTAGCTGTTCAACAGTGAACATGTATTTATTCAGGAACAAAGATAACACAGTTTACAACTGGTATTTCTTAGAATGTAGGATCTTAACATCTTGTCTGTGAGCTTGCAAAGTGAAAGTAAAATGTGCTCCAGCTACACACACAGTGAACCGGTATTCCTGTTTTTTATTTTATTTTTTTAACAATGTGTTATTGGCAATATAATACTATTGCTGGAGACAGAAACTCATGAACTATTAAACAGTAGTAAGTAGTTGATGCAATATATACAATAATAAGCATTATTCCAACAAACCCACTCAACAACTACTTATCCTTTTAGTTCCATAGTGTTTTCTGAATTCTTTTCTGGACAGAAAAATGACTTCAATCCCTTAAATTAGTCAGTTTACATTGAGTTAAGTAGTGTACCCAACAGGCTGGATAGAATTATTAGAATGGTGTGAGGCTAAACAACACACAGTCCAAAATCAATGTAAGTCAATGTAGACTATTCTTTTTAATGTCATGTGTAACTATCCATTTATTAAAACCCACCCAGAGTTAAATCACGTTAATAATAAAAGCAGACACCTGTGAGCTGGTGTTATTGTTCTGGAATGGGGCGAATATCCATAAATGTTCCCAGCCTATTAATATCGGCTCACAGCTGTCTGTTTAGCCTTTCTGGTTATTGAAAAGGGGGACACCAATAAAGTTGTGGGTCCCCCCTATTTTTAAAAACCAACAAAGGCTAAACAGACATTACGGGCTGATCTTAATAGGCTGAGAAGGGACCATGGATATTGACCCAGTCCCACACTAAGAACAACAGTCCTCAACTGCCCAAGAAATAACACATCCATTATAGCCCCATTTCTGGCGCTTAGCTTTGGCTCTTCCCACTTGCCCTGGTGTGTTGTCAAGCAGGGTAATAGTTTATGAAATTGATGTCAGCTGTGTAATGTCTGCTGACATCAAGCCCAGAGGTTAGTAACGGAGAGGAGTCATTCAGACACCCCAATTACTAACTCCATAGTCAAAAGTAATAATGTCACGGGGCAGTTGTAGAAATGCAGGGGAAAAGGAACCCGGGCCCCTGAACTGCCACCAAAAACTAAGGGAGGACCTGTCTTTCCTTAACTTGGAGGTATGCTTAATGGTAGCGAGGTCCAAGTCCCCGACCTGTCCCTGTCTCCTGTTTAGCCCTGAGCTAAACCCACCAACCCCCTCCCCCGGAGGTGAGACAGGGAATAAAGTGAATTACACCAAACACAACAAAAGAAAAGACAGACACTTAAGAGTTAATCAACTAAACAATAAACACTTAGCTTTCTCTGCTGTTAAGATCCACACAGCAGAGATAGATCCCAAATGAGGGAAGCAGCTGAAGTACCACTGCTCTCAGCAGCTCCTGTGTTGTGAATGTGCTAAAAATTGTTTCTGAGCAGAGGCTCCCTCTGGTGGTTACTTACAGTACTGAACCTTTCAGCGAGGAATGGCAATCTGGGATCACGGACTGGTCTGATATAAGGGAGGTTCCCTCCCATGATGGTAGCCGGTGATCAATTGCTCTTGTCTCAATTGTGGTTGCTGGTTCATTTGGAAGCTTGCTGAGTCTTGTCTGCATCTTCTGCTATCAGATAAGATATCTTCTGCTTTTATTTTTGTGCTTGCTTTTTGCATTGTTCCCTGTTATGTTTCGGTAGCTGAGGAGTGCAGGTAAAAAAGGCAATACACCAGAGCAGTTGGAATCTATGAGATTGCAGTACCCTGACTAACCACCACAACTAGAGGCAGCCGTGGAGCGTTCCTACGTTGGTCCTAGACGCCTCGTCACAGCCTGAGAAACTAACTACACCTAAAGATAGAAATAGGAAAGCTATCTGCCCCGGAGCAGAACCCCAAAGAACATAGAAAGCCCCCAAACATGTAATGGCGGTTAGACAAGAGGAAATACTGACACAGAAAGAAAATAGTATGAGCAAACGCTGGGGCCCAAACTATCTAAATAGAAAAGGACAGGAAGGGTACTTACTGCAATCTCAGAAAACCCTGAAAAACACCAACTCTACTAATTTCAAAATCACCTGAGATCACACGACCTCTACCACCTAAATTAGTTCTCTGGTGTAACAAAATCAACACAGCAGCCACTGAAAAAAAAAACTGGAAAAAGCAAAAGTACAAAACACAGTGGCTGGACTAAACTGAGAGGGCAAAAGCCCCCGGAGGGGACCCTGAAGGCCCCCACAGAAGTGCAGGACAAAATGCAAAAATATAGCAAAAACAGAAAAGAAGAAATTGTCTTATCTGATAGCAGGAGATGCAGAAACGACACAGCAGGCTACAAGGGAAACTGGAAAGAAGGATTCAGACCAGAACAATTGATCACCGGCAACCCTGATGGAGAAAATGACCCCTTATATAAGACCAGTCAGTAACACCTGATTCCCAGTCCTCACAATCCTCACTAGTACCGCTTGTAACCACCAGAGGGAGCCTCTGCTCAGAACTCATCTCAAACCCATTCACAACAGTTCCCTGCACTTCTGTGGAGGTCAACCAGGTCCCCTCCAGGGGGCTTGTGCTCCTCTTAGTTTATTTGGAGCCACTGTTGTTTGTTCATTTGCTTTTTCCTGTTTTTTCAGTGGCTGCGGCTTAGTTTTGTTACACCAGAGAACTGATTTAGGTGGTAGAGGTCGTGTGATCTCAGGTGTTTTTGCAATCAGTAGAGTTGGTATTTTTTAGGGTTTTTTTGGATTGCAGTGAGTATCCTTTCCTGTACTTTTCTGTCTAGACAGATTGGGCCCCAGCGTTTGCTCATTCTATTTTCTGTCTGTGTCCGTGCTTCTTCTTGTCTAACCGCCATTACATGTTTGGGGGCTTCCTATTTTCTTTGGGGATCTGCTCCGGGGCAGATAGCTTTCATTTTTCTGCCTTTAGGTGTAGTTATCTCTCAGGCTGTGTCGAGGCGTCTAGGATCAACGTAGGAACGCTCCACGGCTATCTCTAGTTGTGTGGTTAGTTCAGGTTACTGCAATCCAATAGGTTCCAGCCTCTCTGGTGTATTGCCGTTTTTGCTTACTCTCCTCAGCTACCAAAACATAACAGTATCACCGGCCAAAACTGAAAATTATATGGTACTCACAAAAGGGAAAAATAGTGTGGGAAAAAAAAATTGTCAGAGTTGTCAGAGATTTTTTTTTTTTCAATGTTTGTTGCATTTTTTTTCCCTCTTTTTCTCTGGGTGCTGAGGAGGATTTTTTTTTCTCTCAATGGAGCTTGCACAGTTGTCTGGCCGTGTGGATCAGCTTGCCACTGAGGTTCGGAGTATTGCTACCTATCTTGCTGGGTTGCCGGTTGTGGAACCTAGGATTCCCATGCCAGATTTGTTTTTGGGGGATCGGGCTAAATTTCTGAATTTCAAAAATAACTGTAAGTTGTTTTTGCCTTAAAGCCTAAGTCCTCAGGGAACGCAGCACAGCAGGTTCAAATTGTCATCTCTCTCCTGCGCGGCGATCCTCAGGATTGGGCTTTTTCCCTGACACCTGGGGATCCTGTTTTGAATGATATTGATGCATTTTTTCTGGCTCTGGGGTTATTGTACGATGAACCTAATGTCACTGATCAAGCTGAAAAAAACTTGTTGGCATTAAATCAGGGTCTTGAAGACGCTGAGTTGTACTGTCAGAAATTCCGAAAGTGGGCAGTCCTGACCAAATGGAATGATGATGCTTTGGCAGCCCTTTTTCAGAAGGGGCTGTCAGAGAATGTAAAGGATGTTATGGTGGGATTCCCTGCTCCCTCTGGTCTCAATTATTCTATGTCATTGGCTATTCAAATTGACAGACGTTTGCGAGAGCGCAGAGGTATGCGTGAGATAGTGTTGCCTTGTGAGCCAGCTTCTGGGCCCATGCAGTGTGATAGAGTGACTTCTGGGGCACAGCGTCATGAGTTTCAAAAGCGCAATGGGTTATGTTTCTACTGTGGTGACGCCTCTCATGCTATTTCAGTCTGCCCTAAACGGGGAAGACGTTTTGCACGCTCAGTTGTCTTGGGTAGTGTTCAGATTAAATTTCTGTTGACTGTTACCCTGATTTGCTCCCTGTCCACATTTTCTGCTCAGGTTTTTGTTGATTCAGGAGAAGCTATTAACCTGACTGATTTTGACTTTGCTGTTATGATTTGGTAGCTGAGGAGTGCAGGTAAAAAAGGCAATACACCAGAGCAGTTGGAATCTATGAGATTGCAGTACCCTGACTAACCACCACAACTAGAGGCAGCCGTGGAGCGTTCCTACGTTGGTCCTAGACGCCTCGTCACAGCCTGAGAGACTAACTATACCTAAAGATAGAAAGAGGAAAGCTATCTGCCCCAGGGCAGATCCCCAAAGAAAAAAGAAAGCCCCCAAACATGTAATGGCGGTTAGACAAGAAGAAATACTGACACAGACAGAAAATAGTATGAGCAAACGTTGGGGCCCAAACTATCTAAATAGAAAAGGATAGGAAGGGCACTTACTGCAATCCCAAAAAACCCTGAAAAGCACCAACTCTACTAATTTCAAAAACACCTGAGATCACACGACCTCTACCACCTAAATTAGTTCTCTGGTGTAACAAAATCAAAACAGCAGCCACTGAAAAAACTGGAAAAAGCAAATGTACAAATATCAGTGGCTGAACAAAACTGAGAGGGCAAAAGCCCCCGGAGGGGACCCTGAAGGCCCCCACAGAAGTGAAGGACAAAATGCAAAAATCAAGCACAAAAGCAAAAAGAAGAAAATGTCTTATCTGTAAGCAGGAGATGCAGACACGACACAGCAGGCTACAAAGGAAACAGGAATCAAGGATTGAGACCAGAACAATTGATCACCGGCAACCCTGATGGGAAAGTGACTCCCTTATATAAGACCAGTCAGTAACACCTGATTCCCAATCCTCACAATCTTCACTGGACAGTCCAGTACCGCTTGTAACCACCAGAGGGAGCCTCTGCTCAGAACTCATCTCAAGTCCATTCACAACACTTTGCCAAACGTTGTGGGTTTCCCATGATACCCCTGCGGGAGTCTATTCCCCTACTGGGCATTGATTCTACCCCTTTGGCGGAGAATAAACCCAGTTTTCTACTCAGGTGATAATGAGGGTTGAACCAGATCATCAGGAGAGTTGCAAATTTCTGGTGCTGTATAATCTGCATGACATTATTGTACTAGGTTTCCCTTGGTTACAGTCTCATAATCCTGTTTTGGATTGGAAATCTGTGTCTGTGACCAGTTGGGGCTGCCAATGTGTTAATGCCGACACTCCTGTTTTTTCTCCCTCTCCCCAGTCTCAGGATGTTCCTGACTTTTTGACTGATTTTTCGGATGTATTTAGTGAAAGTAAATCTGCATCCTTGCCCCCTCACAGGAGCTATGATTGCGCTATTAAATTAGTGCCTGGTGGTAAATTTCCTAAAGGTCGCCTTTTTAACTTGTCTGTACCTGAACACGATACTATGCGATCTTATATCAAGGAGTCATTGGAGAAGGGTCATATCAGACCATCCTCTTCACCCTTGGGTGCCGGTTTTTTCTTTGTGGCCAAAAAGGATGGTTCATTGAGGCCGTATATTGATTATCGTCTATTAAATAGGATCACTGTGAAGTATCAATATCCGTTACCCTTGATTTATGACCTGTTTTCCAGGGTGAAAAGTGCTAGTTGGTTTACCAAGCTTGACCTCAGGGGGGCGTATAACCTTATTCGCATTAAGCACGGGGATGAATGGAAGACAGCGTTTAAAACCCAAGAGGGGCATTTTGAGTACCTAGTGATGCCCTTTGGGCTCACTAATGCTCCTTCCGTCTTCCAATCCTTCATGAATGATATTTTCAGGGATTTTGTGGATAAATTTCTGATTGTTTATTTGGATGATATCTTGATTTTTTCCAATGACTGGGACTCTCATGTGAAACATGTTCGGACTGTGTTCCAGATTTTGAGAGAGAATGCACTGTATGTGAAGGGATCAAAGTGTCTTTTTGGCGTACAGAAGGTCTCATTTCTGGGATTCATTTTGTCTCCGTCTGTTATTGAAATGGACCCGGTCAAGGTTCAGGCCATCTGTGATTGGGTCGAACCTACTTCATTAAAGGCTCTTCAGAGATTTTTGGGTTTTGCCAATTTTTATCGTAAATTTATTGGTAATTTCTCCGGTATTGTTAAACCATTGACTGATTTGACCAAAACGGGTTCTGATGTGGTGAATTGGCCTCCTGAGGCAGTCTCTGCGTTTCAGGAACTTAAGCAGAGATTCACTTCTGCTCCTGTTCTACGGCAGCCTGATGTTTCTCTACCGTTTCAGGTGGAGGTTGATGCCTCTGAAATTGGGGCAGGTGCCGTTTTGTCCCAAAGAGATCCAGAGACCTCTAAGAGTAACCCTTGTGCCTTTTTCTCTCGAAAATTTTCTCCAACTGAACGTAATTATGACGTGGGTAATCGGGAGTTATTGGCCATGAAGTGGGCCTTTGAAGAGTGGAGACATTGGCTGGAAGGAGCCAAACATCAGGTGGTGGTCCTCACGGACCATAAGAATCTGGTTTATCTCGAATCAGCCAAGCGACTTAATCCTAGACAGGCCAGGTGGGCCTTGTTATTCACAAGTTTTAATTTTGTGGTTTCTTTTCTTCCTGGCACTAAGAATGTTAAGGTGGATGCCCTCTAGAGGAGTTTCTTTGCGGACTCTCCTGAGTTATCTGATCCTACTGTTATTTTGAACGAGGGTGTAGTTCTTTCCGCCATCTCGCCCAATGAGACTGGCTCTGGAAGGGTGTCAGGAGGATAAACCTGAGCGCTGCCCTATTGGGAAATTGTTTGTCCCAGACCAGTGGAAGAAGAGTGTGATGTCTGAGAATCATTGTTCCGCGTTGGCTGGTCATCCCAGGATTTTTGGTACCAGAGACTTGGTGAGTCGGTCCGTTTGATGGCCTACTTTGTCTTGTGACGTCAGGGAATTTGTGCAGTCCTGTGGGACTTGCTCTCGCTCCAAGCCTTGCTCTCGCTCTAGTGGTTTGTTAATGCCATTACCTGTGCCCAAGAGGCCATGGACCCATATCTCTATGGATTTTATTTCCGACCTCCCTGTTTCTCAGAGAATGACCGTTATCTGGGTAATCTGTGATAGGTTTTCCAAGATGATACATCTTGTGCCATTATCTAAGTTACCTTCCTCCTCCGAATTGGTGCCTTTGTTCCTTCAGCACGTGGTTCGCATTCCGGAGAACATTGTGTCTGACAGAGGAGTCCAGTTTGTTTCCAGATTTTGGAGGACATTTTGTTCTAAACTTGGTGTTCAATTATCTTTCTTCTCTGCTTTTCATCCTCAGACCAATGGACAAACCGAGAGAACAAACCAGACCTTGGAGACTTATTTGAGATGTTTTGTGTCTGCTGATCAAGATGACTGGGTCTCTTTTTTGCCTTTGGCTGAGTTTGCTCTTAATAATAGGGCTAGCTCTGCCACCTTGATGTCTCCATTTTTCTGCAATTTTGGGTTTCACCCTTGATTTTCTTCGGGTCAGGCGGAGGCTTCTGTCTGTCCGGGTGTTGACTCTGTTATGGAGCGAATGCAGCATATTTGGGACCAGGTAGTGTAGAGGTTGTCTCTCTCTCAGGAGAAGGCCCAACGGTTTGCCAATCGGCATAGGACTGATGGTCCTCGGTTTAAAGTGGGGGACTTGGTTTGGTTGTCCTCAAGAAATATCTCTATGAGGGTTGCATCTCCAAAGTTTAAGTCTAGGGTCATTGGACCTTATAAGATCATGGAGATTCTTAATCCTGTTTCCTTCCATTTGCTTCTTCCAGGGACATTTAAGATCCATAACGTGTTCCACAAGTCCTTATTGAAGAGGTTTGTCGAGCCAGTGGTTCCTGTGGCTGCGCCTCCTGACCCTGTTTTGGTTGAGGGCAATCTGGAGTATGTGGTTGAGAAAATATTGGATTCTCGTTTTTCTAGACGGAAAATCCAGTATTTGATTAAGTGGAGAGGTTATGGTCAGGAGGACAATTCTTGGATGTTTGCTTCGGACATCCATGCTAGGAGACTGATCCGTGCCTATCACCGAGCTCATCCTGATCGACCTGGTTGCACAAGTGAGGGTTCAGTGACCCCTCCTCAAGGGGGGGTTCTGTTGTGAATGTGCTAAAAATGGTTTCTGAGCAGAGGCTCCCTCTGGTGGTTACTGAAAGTACTGAATCTTTCAGCGAGGAATGGCAATCTGGGATCACCGACTGGTCTGATATAAGGGAGGTTCCCTCCCATGATGGTTGCCGGTGATCAATTGTTCTTGTCTCAATTGTGGTTCCTGGTTCATTTGGAAGCTTACAGAGTCGTGCCTGCATCTTCTGCTATCAGATAAGATATTTTCTGCTTTTACTTTGTGCTTGCTTGTTGCATTGTTCCCTGCACTACTGTGGAGGTCAGTCAGGTCCCCTCCGGGGGGCTTGTGCTCCTCTCAGTTTATCTGGAGCCACTGTTGTTTGTTCATTTGCTTTTTCCTGTTTTTTCAGTGGCTGCGGCTTAGTTTTGTTACACCAGAGAACTGATTTAGGTGGTAGAGGTCGTGTGATCTCAGATGTTTTTGCAATCAGTAGAGTTGGTATTTTTTAGGGTTTTATTTTGGATTTCAGTGAGTATCCTTTCCTGTACTTTTCTGTCTAGACAGATTGGGCCCCAGCGTTTGCTCATTCTATTTTCTGTCTGTGTCCGTGCTTCTTCTTGTCTAACCGCCATTATATGTTTGGGGGCTTCCTATTTTCTTTGGGGATCTGCTCAGGGGCAGATAGCTTTAATTTTTCTGCCTTTAGGTGTAGTTATCTCTCAGGCTGTGACGAGGCATCTAGGATCAACGTAGGAATGCTCCACGGCTACCTCTAGTTGTGTGGTTAGTTCAGGTTACTGCAATCCAATAGGTTCCAGCCTCTCTGATGTATTGCCGTTTTTGCTTACTCTCCTCAGCTACCAAAACATAACACTCCTGACTCCCACTAGGTTGGTTTCAAGAAAAGCAATAATACCAACTCCAGCTGACAACTCAGGTGACCTTATAAACGAAGAGGGAGTGGTCCCACCTACTCCTGACAAGTAAACAGACATGCAATTCCACCAGCGGCCACCGGGGCAAAGACAGGGATTAACTCCCGCTGGCCAGACAGAAACATGGTTTCAACATGCAGAGAGAGCTATGCCACAGATCCAAATGTGGATCGTGACAGTACCCCCCCTTTAATGAGGGGCCTCTGGACCCTCAACACCGCACCTCATATACCACTTATGGTGAGGATGCCTTGATCCACCAAGGTTCACCACAGCAGTCACCTGACTCTCAGGTCTACGGCAAACGCGGACAGATGGAAGTGGTCATAATGTATGCTCCGGAGGTACCCCAAATCTCCAGAGCACCGACCTGGGGAATGAGTTATGTACGGGCATAACTGGGGTAACTCCAGCTGGTAGGTCCCTTGTTGTGAATGGACTTGAAATGAGTTCTGAGCAGAGGCTCCCTCTGGTGGTTACAAGCGGTACTGGACTGTCCAGTGAAGATTGTGAGGATTGGGAATCAGGTGTTACTGACTGGTCTTATATAAGGGACTCGCCTTCCCATCAGGGTTGCCGGTGATCAATTGTTCTGGTCTCAATCCTTGATTCCTGATTCCTTTGTAGCCTGCTGTGTCGTGTCTGCATCTCCTGCTAACAGATAAGACATTTTCTTCTTTTGTTTTTCTGCTTGATTTTTGCATTTTGTCCTGCACTTCTGTGGGGGCCTTCAGGGTCCCCTCCGGGGGCTTTTGCCCTCTCAGTTTAGTTCAGCCACTGATGTTTGTACATTTGCTTTTTCCAGTTTTTTCAGTGGCTGCTGTTTTGATTTTGTTACATCAGAGAACTAATTTAGGTGGTAGAGGTCGTGTGATCTCAGGTGTTTTTGAAATTAGTAGAGTTGGTGCTTTTCAGGGTTTTTTGGGATTGCAGTAAGTGCCCTTCCTATCCTTTTCTATTTAGATAGTTTGGGCCCCAACGTTTGCTCATACTATTTTCTGTCTGTGTCAGTATTTCCTCTTGTCTAACCGCCATTACATGTTTGGGGGCTTTCTATGTTCTTTGGGGATCTGCTCCGGGGCAGATAGCTTTCCTCTTTCTATCTTTAGGTATAGTTAGTTTCTAAGGCTGTGACGAGGCGTCTAGGACCAACGTAGGAACGCTCCACGGCTGCCTCTAGTTGTGGTGGTTAGTCAGGGTACTGCAATCTCATAGATTCCAACTGCTCTGGTGTATTTCCTTTTTTACCTGCACTCCTCAGCTACCGTAACATAACAGTATCACCGGCCATAAAAAAATTTAATGGTACTCACAGAAGGGAAAAATATTGTGAAAGAAAAAAGGTTGTCAGAGTTGTCAGAGATATTTTTCTGTTTGTTGCATTTTTTTTTTTTTCCCTCTATCTCTGGGTGCTGGGAGGATTTTTTCTCTCAATGGAGTTTGCACAGTTGTCTGGCCGTGTGGATCAGCTTGCCACTGAAGTTCAGAGTATTGCTGCCTATCTTGCTGGGTTGCCTGTTGTGGAACCTAGGATTCCCATGCCAGATTTGTTTTTGGGGATCGAGCCAAGTTTCTGAATTTTAAAAATAATTGTAAATTGTTTTTTGCCTTAAAATCTAAGTCCTCAGGGAACGCAGCGCAGCAGGTTCAAATTGTCATCTCCCTCCTGCGCGGCGATCCTCAGGATTGGGCTTTTTCCCTGACACCTGGGGATCCTGTTTTGAGTGATGTTGATGCATTTTTTTCAGGCCTTGGGGTTATTGTACGATGAGCCTAATGTCACTGATCAAGCTGAAAAAGCCTTGTTGGCATTAAATCAGGGGCTTGATGACGCTGAGTTATACTGTCAGAGATTCCGTAGGTGGGCAGTCCTGACCAAATGGAATGACGACGCTTTGGCAGCCCTTTTTCGGAAGGGTCTGTCAGATAATGTAAAGGATGTTATGGTGGGATTCCCTGTCCCCTCTGGTCTCAATGATTCTATGTCATTAGCGATTCAAATTGACAGACGTTTGCGTGAGCGGAGAAGTATGCGTGGAATAGTGTTGCCTTGTGAACCTGCTTCTGAATCCATGCAGTGTGATAGAGTGGTTTCTGGGACACAGCGTCATGAGTTTCTAAAGCGCAATGGGTTATGTTTCTACTGTGGTGACGCCTCTCATGCTATTTCAGTCTGCCCTAAGCGGGGAAGACGTTTTGCATGCTCAGTTGTCTTGGGTAGTGTTCAGACTAAGTTTTTATTAACTGTTACTCTGATATGCTCTCTGTCCTCATTTTCTGCTCAGGCTTTCGTTGATTCGGGAGCAGCTATTAACCTGATGGATTTTGATTTTGCTAAACGTTGTGGGTTTCCCTTGATACCCCTACAGAAGTCTATTCCCCTACTGGGAATCGATTCTACCCCTTTGGCTGAGAATAAACCTCAGTTCTCTACTCAGGTGATAATGAGGGTTGAACCTGATCATCAGGAGAGCTGCAAATTTTTGGTTCTGTATAATCTGCATGACATTATCGTGCTGGGTTTCCCTCGGTTACAGTCTCATAATCCTGTTTTGGATTGGAAATCTGTGTCTGTAACCAGTTGGGGCTGCCAATGTGTTAATACCAACACTCCTGTTTTTTCTGCCTCCCCCCAGGCTCAGGATGTTCCTGACTTTTTGATTGATTTTTCTGATGTGTTAGCGAAAGTAAATCTGCATCCTTGCCTCCCCATAGGAGCTATGATTGCGCTATTGAATTAGTGCCTGGTAGTAAATTCCCTAAAGGTCGCCTTTTTAACTTGTCTGTACCTGAACATGACGCTATGCGGTCTTATATCAAGGAGTCATTGGAGAAGGGTCATATCAGACCATCCTCTTCACCCTTAGGTGCCGGTTTTTTCTTTGTGGCCAAAAAGGATGGTTCATTAAGGCCGTGTATTGATTATCGTCTTTTGAACAATATTACTGTGAAATATCAATACCCGTTACCCTTGATTTCTGACCTGTTTTCAGGGTGAAAAGTGCTACTTGGTTTACCAAGCTTGACCTCAGGGGGGCATATAACCTTATTCGCATTAAGCACGGGGATGAATGGAAGACGGCATTTAACACCCCTGAAGGGCATTTTGAGTACCTTGTGATGCCCTTTGGGCTCACTAATGCTCCTTCTGTCTTCCAGTCCTTCATGAATGACATTTTCAGGGATTTTGTGGATAAATTTCTGATTGTTTATTTGGATGATATCTTGATTTTTTCCAATGACTGGGACTCTCATGTGAAACATGTTCGAACTGTATTCCAGATTTTGAGAGAGAATGCTCTGTATGTGAAGGGATCAAAGTGTCTTTTTGGCGTACAGAGGATCTCATTTTTGGGATTCATTTTGTCCCCATCTGTTATTGAAATGGACCCGGTCAAGGTTCAGGCCATCTGTGATTGGGTCCAACCTACTTCATTAAAGGCTCTTCAAAGATTTTTGGGTTTTGCCAATTTTTATCGTAAATTTATTGGTAATTTCTCGGTTATTGTTAAACCATTAACTGATTTGACCAAAAAGGGTTCTGATGTGGTGAATTGGCCTCCTGAGGCAGTCTCTGCATTTCAGGAACTTAAGCAGAGATTCACTTCTGCTCCTGTTCTACGGCAGCCTGATGTTTCTCTGCCATTTCAGGTGGAGGTTGATGCCTCTGAAATTGGGGCAGGTGCCGTTTTGTCCCAAAGAGATCCAGAGACCTCTAAAAGTAACCCTTGTGCCTTTTTCTCTCGAAAATTTTCTCCTACTGAACGTAATTATGACGTGGGTAATCGGGAGTTATTGGCCATGAAGTGGGCTTTTGAAGAGTGGAGACATTGGCTGGAGGGAGCCAAACATCAGGTGGTGGTCCTTACTGACCATAAGAATCTGGTTTATCTGGAATCTGCCAAGCGACTTAGAATCATAGAATGGTAGAGTTGGAAGGGACCTCCTGGGTCATCTGGTCCAACCCCCTGCTCAAAGCAGGATTCTCTAAATCATCTCAGACAGATGTCTATCCAGCCTCTGTTTGAAGACTTCCATTGAAGGAGAACTCACCACCTCTTGTGGCAGCCTGTTCCACTCATTGATCACCCTAACTGTCAAAAAGTTTTTTCTAATATCTAATCTGTGTCTCCTCCCATTCAGTTTCATCCCATTGCTTCTAGTCTTTCCTTGCGCAAATGAGAATAAAGATGATCCTTCTACAATGTGACAGCCCTTGAGATATTTGTAGACAGCTATTAAGTCTCCTCTCAGTCTTCTTTTTTGCAAGCTAAACATTCCCAAATCCTGCAACCGTTCCTCATAGGACATGGTTTGCAGACCGGTCACCATTCTGGTGGCTCTTCTCTGAACTTGCTCCAGTTTGTTGATGTCTTTTTTAAAATGTGGTGCCCAAAACTGGACACAGTATTCCAGATGAGGTCTGACCAAAGAGGAGTAGAGGGCAATAATGACCTCACGTGATCTAGACTGTATGCTTCTGTTGATACATCCTAGAATTGCATTTGCCTTTTTTGCTGCTGCATCACACTGTTGACTCATGTTAAGTCTGTGATCAATTAGTATACCCAAGTCTTTTTCACATGTGCTGTTACTTAGCCCTATTCCTCCCATTTTGTATATGCTTTTTTCATTTTTATTGCCCAGATGTAGTACTTTGCATTTTTCCCTGTTAAAATCCATTCTGTTAGTTGCTGCCCATTGCTCCAGTTGATGTATATCTTTTTGAATCCTCTCTCTCTCTTCTCTAGTATTAGCTACCCCTCCTAGCTTTGTGTCATCAGCAAATTTGATCAGTTTACCCTCAATTCCTTCATCTAAATCATTGATAAAGATGTTGAACAATACAGGGCCCAAAACAGAGCCTTGTGGTACCCCACTTGAGACATTCTTCCAACTGGATGTGCAGCCATTTACAACCACTCTTTGGGTCCGATCACTAAGCCAGTTATGAATCCACCTAACAGTTGCCTTGTCCATTCCATACTTAGTCATTTTTTTCAATAAGGATTGTGTGAGATACTTTGTCAAATGCTTTGCTGAAGTCAAGATATACTATATCTACAGCATATCCTACTTAATCCTACTTAATCCTAGACAGGCCAGGTGGGCCTTGTTTTTCACACGTTTTAATTTTGTGGTTTCCTTTCTTCCTGGCACTAAGAATGTTAAGGCGGTTGCCCTTTCAAGGAGTTTCCTTGCGGACTCTCCTGAGTTATCTGATCCTTCTGTTATTTTGAAAGAAGGTGTAGTTCTTTCTCCCATCTCGCCCAATTTGAGACTGGCTCTGGAGGGGTGTCAGGAGGATAGGCCCGAGCGCTGCCCTGTTGGAAAATTGTTTGTCCCTGACCACTGGAAAAAGAGTGTGATGTCTGAGATTCATTGTTCCGCGTTGGCCGGTCATCCCGGAATTTTTGGTACCAGAGACTTGGTTAGTCGGTCCTTTTGGTGGCCTACCTTGTCTCGTGATGTCAGGGAATTTGTGCAGTCCTGCGGGACTTGCTCTCGCTCCAAGCCTTGCTCCCGCTCTAGTGGTTTGTTGATGCCATTGCCTGTGCCCAAGAGACCATGGACCCATATCTCTATGGATTTCATTTCCGACCTCCCTGTTTCTCAGAGAATGACCGTCATCTGGGTGATTTGTGATAGGTTTTCCAAGATGATACATCTTGTGCCATTACCTAAGTTGCCTTCCTCCTCTGAATTGGTACCTTTGTTCCTTCAGCACATGGTTCGTTTACACGGCATTCCTGAGAACATTGTGTCTGACAGAGGAGTCCAGTTTGTTTCCAGATTTTGGAGGACCTTTTGTTCTAAACTTGGTGTTCAATTGTCTTTCTCCTTGGCGTTTCATCCTCAGACCAATGGTCAAACTGAGAGAACAAATCAGACATTGGAGACTTATCTAAGATGCTTTGTGTCTGCTGATCAGGATGACTGGGTCTCTTTTTTGCCTTTGGCTGAGTTTGCTCTTAATAATAGGGCTAGCTCTGCCACTTTGATGTCTCCATTTTTCTGTAATTCTGGGTTTCACCCTCGATTTTCTTCAGGACAGACGGAGGCTTCTGTCTGTCCAGGTGTTGACTCTGTTGTGGAGCGTATGCAACAGATTTGGGACCAGGTAGTGTAGAGGTTGTCCCTCTCTCAGAGAGGGCCCAGCGGTTTGCTAACCGGCATAGGACTGATGGTCCTCGGTTTAAAGTGGGGGACTGTGGTCTGGTTGTCCTCAAAAAATATTCCTATGAGAGTGGCATCTCCTAAATTTAAGCCTAGGTTCATTGGACCTTATAAGATCATGGAGATTTTTAAATCCTGTTTCTTTTCGTTTGCTTCTTCCAGGGACATTTAAGATCCATAATGTGTTCCACAAGTCCTTGTTGAAGAGGTTTGTTGAGGCAGTGGTTCCTACTGCTTTGCCTCCTGACCCTGTTCTGGTTGAGGGCAATATGGAGTTTGAGGTTGAGAAAATTTTGAATTCTCGTTTTTCTAGACGGAAACTCCAGTATTTGGTTAAGTGGAGAGGTTATGGTCAGGAGGACAATTCTTGGTGTTTGCTTCGGACATCCATGCTAGGAGAGTCATCCGTGCGTATCATAGAACTCATCCTGACCGACCTGGTTGCTCAAGTGAGGGTTCTGTGACCCCTCCTCAAGGGGGGGGTACTGTGTGAATGGACTTGAAATGAGTTCTGAGCAGAGGCTCCCTCTGGTGGTTACAAGCGGTACTGGACTGTCCAGTGAAGATTGTGAATCAGGTGTTACTGACTGGTCTTATATAAGGGACTCGCATTCCCATCAGGGTTGCCGGTGATCAATTGTTCTGGTCTCAATCCTTGATTCCTGATTCCTTTGTAGCCTGCTGTGTCGTGTCTGCATCTCCTGCTAACAGATAAGACATTTTCTTCTTTTTGTTTTTCTGCTTGATTTTTGCATTTTGTCCTGCACTTCTGTGGGGCCTTCAGGGTCCCCTCCGGGGGCTTTTGCCCTCTCAGTTTAGTTCAGCCACTGATGTTTGTACATTTGCTTTTTCCAGTTTTTTCAGTGGCTGCTGTTTTGATTTTGTTTACACCAGAGAACTAATTTAGGTGGTAGAGGTCGTGTGATCTCAGGTGTTTTTGAAATTAAGTAGAGTTGGTGCTTTTCAGGGTTTTTTGGGATGCAGTAAGTGCCCTTCCTATTGCTCCGACTAAGGGTTGGCTAGTGGTTGAGGTTGGACTTGCCCCTTATCCTTGGCATCACCCTGCTCCCCCCCACGGAGAAGAAGGGGAAGGTTTCAAAAGAGGCGAGACGTAGCCCCCAGGCAGCACCCCCCACACGACTGACCCCACTGCTCCCTTTTCCCGAACGCCAATCTAGCCCCGGGTTGTGTTTTTGTTATCAAGGGAGGCCTAAAAACAAAAAGGCTATTGGCATACCCTCAAGATGTAGCATGCAGGGACCCTCATACGAGTCCCTATATGCAGACGTATATCATGCACGACCTGGGTCATACTCCCCTGGATGATGGGGACAGAGTCAATGGTCTGGACGCCTATGGTTTTGCTAGCATCTTACCATCGGCTATTGGTTCGGACAAAGTGAGCATCCACCAAATGACTCCTGCTCCACTGCCACAAGCACCGGTTATACCCTTAGATACCCCGCCAATCATCTCTCGCAGTCAGGGTACACTGAGGGGAAGAAGTGGAGAAATATACACTCCCTGTCGCCTCCCTGCACACGACCAGGGGGATGCGGCTACTTAGAGGGCACAGGTATTTTGGCATGAGCTGGGCAGACCCCAATGAAATGACCAGACTGCCTACAAAAAAAACATGCCCCCACACCTGTCGAACTGCAGGCACCCCATTTTGGAACCAACTGCTCCCACCTGCATAGATTTGTCCGGCTGCTCAAATGTGTCCTCCTCCCTAGTAAGGAGAACAGGGGCAGTTTTGGTGTATGCCTCTCCCTGAGGTGTCTATCCACCCGGATGGCAAGGGACATGGCGGCCTCCAATGCCCTGGGGCGGCGTACTGCACCATAGTATCCTGCAACCATGGGGACGATTCTGCACAAAATGACTCCTAAGGGCAGGATCAATTCCTCTGTGTGTCAGTGGCCCATCTCCTGAACTCCGAGCAGTACTCTTCAACCGGCCGGTCCCCTGCTTGATTTTACGGAATCGGGATTCCGCCAGGGAGACACCATCAGGATCTCAATACACCAGCGCCGAGCTGCAAAAAAACCCATCCACCGACCGTAAAGATGGTGACTCGGCCGGCAGGAAGAAGGCCCAGGATTGGGGATCACCCCTAAGAAGGGAGACAATAATCCCAACACGCTGTTCCTCACTCCCTGATGAACTGGGGCAGAGAGCCTGAAATACAATTTACAGGCCTGAAAAACCAGAAATTTATCTCTCCCTCCAGAAAACCTGTCAGGGAGAGCTATCTTAGGTTCTGGCTGAACCTGCATCTGAGCCGAGGCCCAGATCCCCACCACCTCACCCCGCAGCAACTTAAGCTCATCTATGAAGGTCTGAAGCAGCTGAGCAAAGGCCTGCATTTGGGCCATGGCTCACAGGAAAGGGAAAGAAGAGAAAAAAAAAACCTGTATTTGGTTGGTAATAATGTCACGGGGCATTTGTAGAAATGCAGGGGACAAGGTTACCTGGGCCCCTGAATTGCCCCTAAAGCTAAGGAAGGACCTGTCTATCCTTAACTTGGAGGTACGCTTAATGGTAGCGAGGTCCAAGTCCCTGACCTGTCCCTGTCTCCTGTTTAGCCCTGAGCTAAACCCACCAACCCCCTCCCCCGGAGGTGAGACAGGGAATAAAGTGAATTACACCAAACACAACAAAAGGAAAGACAGACACTTAAGGGTTAATCAACTAAACAATAAACACTTAGCTTTCTCTGCTGTTAAGCTCTGCACAGCATAGTAAGATCCAGATGAGGGAAGCAACTGAATTACCACTGCTCTCAGCAGCTCCTGGCTCCCACTAGGTTGGTTTCAAGAGAAGCAATATTACCAACACCAGCTGACAACTCAGGTGACCTTATAAAGGAAGAGAGAGTGGTCCCACCTACTCCTGACAAGTAATCAGACATGCAATTCCACCAGCGGCCACCGGGGGCAAAGATAGGGATCAACACCCGCTGGTCAGACAGAAACACGGTTTCAACATGCAGAGAGAGCTATGTCACAGATCCAAATGTGGATCATGACAAATAAACACACATACAGAGAAAAGTCCTTTAAATTTACAGATCACTACCTGACAATTACCCTCTTTTATTCATTTTTTAACATAAAATTAAAAAATCAAAGTAGTCCTCACCTGTCCTCTGTTAATCTATACTGATGAGGTCTCACGATGAGCCCAACTCTGCTACATCTAGATGGTGTGGTGAGCGGTGACATCAGTAATGTGACCACACACCACACAGTCGGAACACACTGAGCTTAGCGTGAGAATGCGGCTACAGTTATAAGCGTAAATTAAGGTTCCCAAGGTCACAGGCAAAGGGTTCTCACAGTAAGCTCTGTGTGAGCAGGCCTGTGAACTGCGATAATCTTATTGTAAAGTCACCTGAGTTCATAGCAGCTAGTTCTCACGCTGCACAATGCCAGACTGATGAATAAGCTAGAGTCCAACACTCAACAGTCTGACATTCGTAGCTGTGAACTCTGGTAACCTGAGTTCACAGCAACTGATTTTCACACTGTGCAGCGCCAGTGCCGAACTGATGAATAACCTCGAGTCCAGCACTCAGCAGTCTGGCACTCGAGCTAACCGTGAAACCCAGTGGTTGTGAAGTCTGGTAACCTTTAGTTAGTTTCTAAGTTTGAAGTTGATGAAGGACTTAATTTCCTCATTAGCTGCACTATTCCACTTCAGTCTTTCATGGACAGATTGTTGTTGCATCTCATTCCATGACTGCGGCTCTGAATTAGGTAGTGTTTTGATAAAGTAAGATAGATGCTTAACTGGTATACCCTTGTTTTGTTCTCAATGATCTCTTGACTCAGGTTCACCTGAGTTTTCTGTTGCTTCTGCAATGTTTGAAGAGCCTTACCAAACTTCTACATCCAAACTTGACCTGTGGTTAAAATTTTTACTGCTGGCTCACACACTGTCACCTGTATGACAGCATGGGAACCGCAGAGCTCTGACTGGTGGTAACGAACTTCCGCCAATCAGAGCTGATGTATCTCGCGCTGTCACAACGGACGTGGAAACACCAGATGTTCGGGCACCCCATTCACTTGACAGAATTCGAGTTTTGGCACCCAAACCAATCTTTTTTTAAATGGTTGACCGGACCTAAACATCCACAGTTCACCTATTACTAGCTATGACATGATGAAAACTTTATCACCACTATCATTTTATCATCAAAAGTGGATCACTAGATCAAAATAATAATAGTAATACTAATAATAACAATGTTTATACATTTTATTATAAGAGTATATCAACATCCGTCTCATCTGTATTGAAAAAAAGGTATGGTTCAGCTCCTCTTTTATGGTACACTGAAAAAACCATAACAGACTTTTTCTTTGTTGCGCTTTATAGCTTAGTAATTACTGCAGAAGTGTGCAGTGTTTAAAAGTCCATTACAACTAAGCTAAGTAAATGTTTTCTAATTGCGCTACTCAAATCCTACCTTGACACTGCTTCACATGAGTTTTCATGCAGCTGCTCATCACTAAAGTGTCCCTGGAAATTACTTTAAAATGGATTTACAGTTGCCTGAGAATGTTAATATTCTATTTAGCCTGAAGACTTTAATCTACAGTTCCATCAAGTAATAATTCTTTTGGGATATACTGGTAAAAAGTGAATACAGTGAACATGCAAATTATAAATCAGAGGGAAGTAAGTAGTTGTAAGACAATTGTTTTTCATTATATCAGTGATGTGCAATTAGAATATTATTCATAGTGTAAAAAAATGTAGATGTAGACTTGATCAGACCTGCTTCACATTCATGTCAAAGAAATCAGAGTATACCCTAGTAGAAATATATCGAATTTATTCATGTCCCCATGAACAGACTTTAATTTTTTTTACCACTTTTCAAAGGGTCTTACAAGCATTAAGCTAACTCACAGCTTCTAAGAAGTAATCCCACAAACAACATTTAAGTTTATGATCCATTGAGCCATATATTACCCATGTACAGTATTACTTAACCCCCTGTATGCAGGCAGCCTATTCCCTCTTTACTTGCCCTCTGTTTTCTCCTGAGATCACCTATCGTATTTCTAACCTCTATATATGTTTTGTTATTATGTCTTTTAAAATTGAATATAGGGAATATAAACCCTACATTGTGGCAAATATGCAATCATAGAAGATATCTGGAATTGGGACCACTGCATTTCCATTTACAATGTAGAGGTTACTGAAGTTTAATCTGTACTTTATATACTACCTTTGAAAACTTCACGTTTGTTGTAAAACCCTTTTAAAAATATTAGAAAAACTGAAAATGTTAATTTCTATATAAAAACAGCAAGATGAAGAAGAAAGAATGATATGATATTATACACAAGTACTGAGGGTGAGGCTTCCGGAAAGATGTTTTTCAAATTGGCTTTAAAGTTTCCTCTTCATGCTCCACTAATCCAGCCAACTTAAAAAAAACAAGCCTCTAGGGATCCAGACAACTTTTGACTATCTTCACTTTTTTTCAATCGGTAATGCTAATAGAATCATCTAGCGCCATGATACTATGATACCTAGATACCATGCTTTAGGGCTCAATCAGACGAGCGTATTATATGGACTTCGGCTGTTCGAGTAAATATCAAATGGTACACTGACCAATGTAATACAATGAGGCTGATCATAGGACAGTTTTTTCACAATGACCAAGTGTCTGTGTGAAAAAAATCTCAACATGCATTATTCTCTTCTGTATATCGGAGTAAACTCATCTACACAAGTCTAAGGCTGCAGACGAAAAAAAAAAAAATTGGATCCCATATCAAACAGTTTTTACAGATACATTGCAAAAATTAACATAGGGAACTGTATTTGTCAAAGGCTTGAGAAAGGACCATGTACTGTAGGTCTGAAACATGTTGCCTGGGAGCGCAGTGGATATTTCTTATCTGCCTTTTTTAATTTTTGTGCTGTTGTGTTCAACCAATTTTTATGCCATTTATACTACTGGATAAGTAAAGCAATTCTTTTAAGAAGATGTTAGTGCTGGCTATCATTTGGACTTTGTCCCCCACATGCAGGTGGCGCACATGGTTCATGTCCCACTGTGCCACGGGGACGGGCTTACCTAGCTGGGGCAAAGCTAAGCAGCTACCTGCTCTGCAGGGCAGTGAAGCTGCTGAGACGCGCTGCAGACACTGGAGCAGCGGGGAAACGGGGAAGGGCAGGTATATATATATATATATATATATATATATATATATATATATATATATATATATATATATATATACATATATATACACACACACGATACAGACCAAAAGTTTGGACACACCTTCTCATTCAAAGATTTTGTCAAAACTATGAATTAACACATGTGGAATTATATACTTAACAAAAAAGTGTGAAACAACTGAAAATGTCTTATATTCTAGGTTCTTCAAAGTAGCCACCTTTTGCTTTGATTACTGCTTTGCACACCTTGGCATTCTCTTGATGAGCTTCAATAATTAGTCACTGGAAATGGTCTTCCAACAGTCTTGAAGGAGTTCCAAGAGATGCTTAGCACTTGGTGGCCCTTTTCCCTTCATTCTGCAGTCCAGCTCACCCCAAACCATCTCGATTGGGTTCAGGTCTGGTGACTGTGGAGGCCAGGTCATCTGGCGTAGCACCCCATCACTCTCCTTCTTGGTCAAATAGCCCTAACACAGCCTGGAGGTGTGTTTTGGGTCATTATCCTGTTGAAAAATAAATGATGGTCCAACTAAACGCAAACCGGATGGAATAGCATGCCGCTGCAAGATGCTGTGGTAGCCATGCTGGTTCAGTATGCCATCAATTTTGAATAAATCCCCAACAGTGTTACCAGCAAAGCACCCCCACACCATCACACCTCTTCCTCCATGCTTCACGGTGGGAACCAGGCAAGTAGAGTCCATCCGTTCACCTTTTCTGCGTCGCACAAAGACACGGTGGTTGGAACCAAAGATCTCAAATTTGGACTCATCAGACCAAAGCACAGATTTCCACTGGTCTAATGTCCATTCCTTGTGTTCTTTAGCCCAAACAAGTCTCTTCTGCTTGTTGCCTGTCCTTAGCAGTGGTTTCCTAGCAGCTATTTACCATGAAGGCCTGCTGCACAAAGTCTCCTCTTAACAGAGATGTGTCTGCTGCTAGAACTCTGTGTGGCATTGACCTGGTCTCTAATCTGAGCTGCTGTTAACCTGCGATTTCTGAGGCTGGTGACTCGGATAAACTTATCCTCAGAAGCAGAGGTGACTTTTGGTCTTCCTTTCCTTGGGGTGGTCCTCATGTGAGCCAGTTTCTTTGTAGCGCTTGATGGTTTTTGCAACTGCACTTGGGGACACTTTCAAAGTTTTCCCAATTTTTCGGACTGACTGACCTTCATTTCTTAAAGTAATGATGGCCACTCGTTTTTCTTAGCTGCTTTTTTCTTGCCATAATACACATTCTAACAGTATATTCAGTAGGACTATCAGCTGTGTATCCACCAGACTTCTGCACAACACAACTGATGGTCCCAACCCCATTTATAAGGCAAGAAATCACACTTATTAAACTTGACAGGACACATGTGTGAAGTGAAAACCATTACCGGTGACTACCTCTTGAAGCTCATCAAGAGAATGCCAGGAGTGTGCAAAGCAGTCATCAAAGCAAAAGGTGGCTACTTTGAAGAACCTAGAATATAAGACATATTTTCAGTTGTTTCACACTTTTTTGTTAAGTATATAATTCCACATGTGTTAATTCATAGTTTTGATGCCTTCAGTGTGAATGTACAATTTTCATAGTCATAAAAATACAGAAAAATCTTTGAATGAGAAGGTTTCTCCAAACTTTTGGTCTGTACTGTATATATATTGTAAGCTTTTCAGGGGATATAGCTCTGGGATCGCCGTCTTGGGGAGACGGAGTGGCATAAAGAGTCCATTCACAGACAGCAGTTCTGGTAAAAACTGGCCGCAACCAGTTTTATTAAAGTCCACAGCAAACAGAACATAATCAAAACCAAATCATAAACATAAATCCTGGGCTTCTCCAGCCACTCACTACACATAGATATATTTCCCTCACTATCAGGGACCAGACTCTAACAGCCTGGGCCAAAACAACACATTATATTCAGCATTTACCAGCATGGAGTTACACAGAGACTCCTCTTTGTGTCTGAAGGCACATCCCACGTCCAGACTTGAGAGAGCTCCCCTCCTATTCAGCAGCTACCAGCATGGATTTTCACAGAGACTACTCCTGTGTCCGGGGTACATCGAGCACCCAGACTGAGACAGCTCCACTCCTGGAGACTCCTTCTGTGCCTGGACTCCTTGTCCAGACTAAGCGAGCTCTCTGTCTGTATTCCCAGACACCTACTTCTGGCTTCCTAATTATCACCTGAGTGGCCACAGGTTTGAGCTGCAAGCGTGTACTGAATGGAAGGTGTAGTGACCTTTCTCTACCACTAGTTTTACAAAGCCACACATTTCCCTTATACCAGTTAGCAAAGTATCTAGGTGAAATGTACACCCCATTCAATACATATGCTTTCACTGTCTCACATATCCCCCCCCTCTTCTCCAGACCGGAGGGCTGGTCATCCAGACCGGAGGGCTGGTCAACAATCCAAAAGAGACAGTGAACTCCGGACCAGTCATGGCCAGCATCAACTTCATCTTCACTACCGTCCATTTACCTTCCAAGGCCACTAGCATCCACACAGGATCCAGTCTCTGACCTTTCAGGCAGTCCGGCTTCACTCGGCCTCACATAAACGGTGTCCCCCACACCAGGGGAACAGGAAACAGGCCTGACGCCTATCACTGACACACCTGTCTCCAATTAAGCAGGGTTTATATACCCTTACACACACCCACCACGGGACCTGAGCTGATGTCATAGTCATGTGTTCAGACTTGTGTGTGTGTAAAAGGACCTGTGTGATGTCACAGTCATGTGACTAGTCAGCTGGGGGAAGGAACATGGACAGTCAAAACACACACACTGAGCCATTACAGGAACGCCAGCCAAGGGCTGCATTACCTATTCCCCCCCTTCCAAACTTGTAGGTTTGAACACAAAAATACATCCAATCACCTCAACCCACAGTTCACACAGAGACCATGTACTTGTCCATTGCTCTGTTCCGCCCCCCGGAATATTAGTCAATGACATTCGTTCCTTCCTTAGGGACCTACTGTCTGTCATTGTCACAGACTTCGTCCAGTCACATTTCCGGGTCGTAACCTTGTCAGGTCTCCCCTCCGTTCCCAGCGGTCAATCGTAACCTTGTCAGGTCTTGCCTGGGTATCTAGGGTCCGGTTAGACTTCGTACTGTCCCGTACTCTATCGGGTCGTCTGTATGGGCCTCTCAAACCTGAGTTACTGGAGGTCTTCACTACCTCTAAACCCACGCCCACTACCCTCAGTAGACGGCTGCCATCTTCTGCTGCTCAGATGATGCTGTCTATCTACTCGCTGTCTAGCGAGATTCAATTGTTCTAACTCTCGCAGGTAGGTCACACGGTACGCCACCAGCATGCGCACATATTCCAGACTTTCTTCCGTTCCTATAGCGTAGAATGACACCATGCCGTCTTCATCTGGTATCCAGTCCCGACGATCACGTGGACTGCTTACTTTCACCACACCAGACCTCTTCACCATCATCTGCATGGCTCGGCCATTTCTCCCAATCAGCTTTCTCACCAGAACATGAGGCACCCAGATGACCTTTTCCCGCAGACTGTAAGCATTTCTCATAAGCTTCAGTTGTCTAACGGCTTGTTCTGTCTTCAACCGGAGAAACCGCTTTGTGCGAATACATCGCCAGTGCATGTCACTTAGGATTGCCACCCTCTTCACTGTAACTTCGGTCGTGGACAAGACCACCAGCTGTTTAGCTCCTGAGGTCGAGTACACCTTACAGGCTCCCACGGCCTTCCTAAACGCTTCATGCACAGACTCACGGGTGCATTCTTCTCTCAAGTCCTCGGGTACATCTACGAGGCTCTTGTACCGACACGCTTCGGTCTCACCAGTGGTTTCCAGACGATCAACCAGCTCAGGGTTCAGGGACAACTGACTTTCAGCTTCTTCCCCCTTTACGCTTCTTCTGAGCTGACTCACAGCTACAAATTCGTGAATTTCCGTCCTGACCACTTCCATTTCACATTTATCTTCCGTTACCACACTCTTAGCTCTCCTCAGGTCTATCTTTTCCTGGCAAAAGGGAGCGAGTGCAATATGCTTGCCCTTTTCTTTCTCCAAGGAGGCCTTGTTCACCGAGTGACACTTTATCAGGCGACTTTTAAGCCCGAGAACTTCTTCCTCTAGTTCCGCCATTCGCCTCTCAGCTGCCCGTCTCTGAAGCTTCTCTTGCGTCCACTGGGCTTGTAACCACTCCTTGAGCTCCTTGATCTCGGCTCCAACATCCACCGAATCATCCGAACTCACATCACTCGAGGAAGTATCTGCTTTACACCTCTCATCTCCAGTGGCTAACTCCTGGCCCTGGTCTGTAGCTTCTCTGATGGACTCCTCCATCTTTTCCCGCTCAGCTTCCATTTGGCTGAGCTTTTCCTTAAGGCGCATCTCCGCCTTCTGGAGAGTATCACAGGACATCTGTAGCTCCTTCACCTGAGCTTCCAGACCTAGGGTCTTTCTGCGCAGATCACCATTTTCATCACGGGTGTCCTGCAGAGTGGTCTCAACCACCTGGCGCATTTGCTCTGCATCCATCTTATCCTCTTCTAGTTTTTCTTTGACCCTGAGGAGATCCACATAATCTCTCTTAATCTGTTGCAGTTCCCTACTGCGTTCAGCACACTCCTTCTTGGAGTCACACAGCTCCTGGTTGAGCTGTTCGCGCAGTCGTTCTAGGATTTGTTCACTTCCAGAAACTCCATCCTGCAGCGCCTCCTTCTCACGCTTCAACTGCAAAACCTCTTCCTTGATTTTGCGGCGGTCCTCTTTAATGGCGTGGAACATCTCTTTCCACAGGATAACTTCCTCGTTGCTTCCTTCTAGATCTCGCTGGTCTGAGGACACGTCCTCCAGGTTTTCACATAATTGCAGCATGTCACTCTGATACTGCAGCCGAATAGGTTCCAGCTCTTGGCCATGACTGGCCCCCTCCTCTTCTACCTCTAAAGGAGAATCCACACTTGAAGCATAGGCAGACAGTACTACATTCTCTTCATTTTCATTTTCAGCGAGTACTACCGGAACAACCTTTTTGTGGCCCTTGCGCCGTCGACGACGAGAGGGGGACTCTCTTCCCTCGTCTAGCCTCTCCTGACTGACCTCACTTTTTACTTTCATAGTGTCCCAGTCAGCTACGGGGTCTGTGTCACTCCCCATGGTGTTGTGGACTAACAGGTCACCTCCCACTTTGACGTCACCCCCTTCTACTGGAGCTACCCGTTATCAACGGTCACATTGTCATTTTTAGGAGGTACCAACCCATCACCAGTAACAATTTTCAGTTTTCCACACTCTACACTCTTGTGAAAATCCGCCCCTTTTTTAGACTCCGCCCCTTTTTAACAACCACACCGGCAGGGTAATTTTTACACAAAAAATCAGCAGTAGTCTTAGGACTCAGTTCACAACATCTCTTACCACCTCCCCGGGCACTCTGTGACAACACTGGCACCCCCGGAGAGTCCATAGAATGGTCCACTGCCGCCATTCTATACGGTGCCCACAGCTCCCGCACCATGTCCAGTTGCATGTCCAGTAGACATTTCTCAAATATGCGGTCCGACTCGTCAGACCCATTCGTTGCTCCATTCACAGCCATCGCGGTGCACTGTTCACACCAGAACTTCACCGCTTTCCCTTGAAAAAATCTTCGTGGCCCCGCCGAGCCACAGCAAAACTGGATTTGAGTGCGACGACAATCTTCGCAACCCCGCCGAGTTGCAGCCAAAAACCGGATTTGAGTGCGACGACAATCTTCGTAACCCCCACCGAGTCACAGCAAGATGCCTTCGTGACCCCACTGAGTCACAGCAAGATGCTTGTATCCACACTCGTCGTCCATGCTGTCAGACTTCTCTGTCTCAACAACGGCAGTCTTCACTCAAGACATACACACTCCACAGTCTTTTCCACAGAAAATTCAGCTTTGCTGTGCAGACACTTTTTTTTTTGCAAAGTCTATTAGGGCTACTGTCTCTTTAAGACTGCTCCAACAGACATTTCTCCTTTATTGCTGTCTCTAGCCACTGTGCTGCCTCAGCATTCTAGCACCAATTGTAAGCTTTTCAGGGGATATAGCTCTGGGATCGCCGTCTTGGGGAGACGGAGTGGCATAAAGAGTCCATTCACAGACAGCAGTTCTGGTAAAAACTGGCCGCAACCAGTTTTATTAAAGTCCACAGCAAACAGAACATAATCAAAACCAAATCATAAACATAAATCCTGGGCTTCTCCAGCCACTCACTACACATAGATAGATTTCCCTCACTATCAGGGACCAGACTCTAACAGCCTGGGCCAAAACAACAAAAATGTCCAGGAAGGATGGAAAATCTTGAAAAATGAGATTCTCAAAGCACAATCGTTAACAATTCCGAAAAGAGGGAAGAATGGGAAGCATTTAAGGAAACCAGGATGGATGAACATAGAACTTAGACACATGCTAAAAAGGAAGAAAGAAATGTTTATCAAATGGAAAGAGGGAGGCATATCTAAAGAAGAATATAATGCCGTCTGCAGAACCTGCAGGGCACAAATCAGATTATCTAAAGCTGACAATGAATTAAGGCTTGCAAGTGACGTCAAAAGCAACAAAAAAGGATTTTGGGGATACGTCAAAAGTAAAAGAAAAGTCAAAGATGCTATAGGATTTTTACAGGATGAAAATGATGAAATGGTAAGTCAGGATGTTGAGAAGGCTGAACTTTTAAATTCCTATTTTGCATCTGTTTTCTCTCAGAAAGGAAATGTAACATCAACTGATCTTCACTGTCCTATTAAAGGAATAGAAGAATCCAGGATATCTATAAACAGAAAGACAGTGAGGAAACATTTAGCTAACCTAAATGAATTCAAGTCTCCAGGTCCAGATGAATTACACCCCAGGGTACTGAAGGAGATAGCAGAAGAAATTCTTGAACCACTGTCCATAATCTTTGAAAATTCTTGGAGAACAGGAGAAGTCCCAGAAGACTGGAGAAGAGCAAATGTTGTTCCTATCTTCAAAAAGGGGAAGAAGGTGGACCCAGGGAACTACAGGCCGGTGAGTCTGACTTCTATACCAGGAAAGATCTTTGAACAAATTATTAAAGAACATGTATGCAAGTACCTGGATAAGAATGAAGTGATTAAACAGAGTCAGCATGGGTTTGTAACTAATAAGTCATGTCAGACTAACTTAATTTCCTTCTATGACAGAATCACTGACTGGGTGGATCAGGGAAATGCTGTAGATATAGTATATCTTGACTTCAGCAAAGCATTTGACAAAGTATCTCACACAATCCTTATTGAAAAAATGACTAAGTATGGAATGGACAAGGCAACTGTTAGGTGGATTCATAACTGGCTTAGTGATCGGACCCAAAGAGTGGTTGTAAATGGCTGCACATCCAGTTGGAAGAATGTCTCAAGTGGGGTACCACAAGGCTCTGTTTTGGGCCCTGTATTGTTCAACATCTTTATCAATGATTTAGATGAAGGAATTGAGGGTAAACTGATCAAATTTGCTGATGACACAAAGCTAGGAGGGGTAGCTAATACTAGAGAAGAGAGAGAGAGGATTCAAAAAGATATACATAAACTGGAGCAGTGGGCAGCAACTAACAGAATGGATTTTAACAGGGAAAAATGCAAAGTACTACATCTGGGCAATAAAAATGAAAAAAGCATATAAAAAATGAGAAGAATAGGGCTAAGTAACAGCACATGTGAAAAAGACTTGGGTATACTAATTGATCACAGACTTAACATGAGTCAAGAGTGTGATGCAGCAGCAAAAAAGGCAAATGCAATTCTAGGATGTATCAACAGAAGCATACAGTCTAGATCACGTGAGGTCATTATTGCCCTCTACTCCTCTTTGGTCAGACCTCATCTGGAATACTGTGTCCAGTTTTGGGCACCACATTTTAAAAAAGACATCAACAAACTGGAGCAAGTTCAGAGAAGAGCCACCAGAATGGTGACCGGTCTGCAAACCATGTCCTATGAGGAACGGTTGCAGGATTTGGGAATGTTTAGCTTGCAAAAAAGAAGACTGAGAGGAGACTTAATAGCTGTCTACAAATATCTCAAGGGCTGTCACATTGTAGAAGGATCATCTTTATTCTCATTTGCGCAAGGAAAGACTAGAAGCAATGGGATGAAACTGAATGGGAGGAGACACAGATTAGATATTAACTTTTTGACAGTTAGGGTGATCAATGAGTGGAACAGGCTGCCACAAGAGGTGGTGAGTTCTCCTTCAATGGAAGTCTTCAAACAGAGGTTGGATAGACATCTGTCTGGGATGATTTAGAGAATCCTGCTTTGAGCAGGGGGTTGGACCAGATGACCCAGGAGGTCCCTTCCAACTCTACCATTCTATGATTCTATGATTCTATGAACACATTATATTCAGCATTTACCAGCATGGAGTTACACAGAGACTCCTCTTTGTGTCTGAAGGCATATCCCACGTCCAGACTTGAGAGAGCTCCCCTCCTATTCAGCAGCTACCAGCATGGATTTTCACAGAGACTACTCCTGTGTCCGGGGTTCATCGAGCACCCAGACTGAGACAGCTCCACTCCTGGAGACTCCTTCTGTGTCTGGACTCCTTGTCCAGACTAAGCGAGCTCTCTGTCTGTATTCCCAGACACCTACTTCTGGCTTCCTAATTATCACCTGAGTGGCCACAGGTTTGAGCTGCAAGCGTGTACTGAATGGAAGGTGTAGTGACCTTTCTCTACCACTAGTTTTACAAAGCCACACATTTCCCTTATACCAGTTAGCAAAGTATCTAGGTGAAATGTACACCCCATTCAATACATATGCTTTCACTGTCTCACAATATAAATATGTATATATAAATATATATATGTATATATAGTACGTGGTGGCCATAATACTGCAGGACTGTGGGACTGCATTATATTCTATGGGGGGCTGCATTATACTCTTCTGGGGTGACTGCATTATACTCTATGGGGGACTGCATTATACTTTATGAGGGGGTTGCATTATACTATATGGGGGGCTGCATTATATTCTGAGGGGGCTGCATTATATTATTTGGGACTTCATCATACTCTATGAGGGGGCTACATTATACTCTATGGGGGCTGCATTATACTTTATTGGAGGGCTGCATTTTGCTCTATGTGGTGGCTGCATTATTCTCTTTGAGGGGGCTATATTATACCCTATGAGGGGGCTGCAGTATACTCTATGGAGTGGCTGTATTAGTCTTTATGGCATGGCTGCATTATACTATTCTGGGGTGGCTGCATTATACTCTTCTGGGATGGTTGCATTATATTCTATTAGGTTGCTGCATTATACCATTATATTCTGAGGGGACTGCTATATACCCTGTGAGGGGGGCTGCATTATACTCTGTGAGGGGGCTGCATTATACTCTGTGAGGGGGGCTACATTATATTCTATGGGAGGCTGCATTTTACTCTATGGGAGGCTGCATTATACTCTATAGAGGACTATTGGATGCATTATACTATATGGAACCTGCATTATGCTATATGTGGGCTGCATTATACTGTATCAAGGATTATGGTGAATGCATTATACTATATGAAGGACTATGGGATGCATTATACTATGATGAGTGCATTGTACTATATGGAGGACTATGGGGGTGCATTATACAATATGGAGGTCTATGGGATACAATATACTATATTGAGGACTATGGGAAGTACATTATACTATAGGGGGTATATGGGCTGTGTACTATACTGTATGTAGTACTATGTGGTGTGCATTATACTATATGGAGGACTATGGGGATTGTATTATACTATATGGAGGACTATGGGGAGTGTATTATACTATATTGAGGACTATGGGGAGTGTGTTATGCTATTTGACGGACTATGGAAAGTGTATTATACTATATGGAGAGCTATGGGAAGTGTATTATACTATTAGGAGAGCTATGTGGAGTGTATTATACTATATGGAGGGCTATGGGGAGTGTATTATAATATATGGAGGGCTATGGGGTGTGTATTATACTATTTAGAGGACTATGGGGCACATTGCACTATATGGAGGACTATTGGATGTGCATTATACTATGTGGCTGTTTTGTAATAAACAAGCAAAATGCTGCCTATTCATTGGATTGGATTGTTTATACCGGAACAAAAATCATTGTTCTCAGCAGCACATCGCCCGGTGAAAACTGACGATATGCTGCTGATAACATGATACTGTATGTGGACAGAATGATCTATTAGTGATTGTTCTGTCCCCATCATTGTTCCTCAGCTGGCATAAAGAGGCCCAGAAACAAGCGTCGAACGACATTAATATTGTCGATCATGCTTGTTTAGCGACCTGAACTCATCCCGCACATCCAAGCTCTTTCTACCTCCTGTCGCCTTCAGCTCAAAAATATTTCAAGAATCCGTCCTTTCCTCAACCCTCAATCTACTAAAATGATTGTGCACGCCCTCATCATCTCCCGCCTCGACTACTGCAACACCCTTTTCTCTGGCCTCCCTGCTAACACCCTCGCACCTCTCCAGTCCATCCTTAACTCTGCTGCACGACTAATTCACCTCTCTCCTCGCTACTCCTCCGCTTCTCCCCTCTGCAAATCTCTTCACTGGCTCCCATTCCCTCAGCGTATCCAGTTCAAATTACTAATACTGACCTACAAGGCCATCTATAATCTGTCTCCTCCATATATCTCTGAACTAATCTCCCGATATCTTCCCTCACGTAATCTCCGATCCTCCCAAGACATCCTTCTCTCCTCCACACTTATTCGCTCCTCACCCAACCGCCTCCAAGACTTCTCCCGAATATCCCCCATCCTCTGGAATTCTTTGCCCCAACACATCCGACTATCAAACTCATTCAGATCCTTCAGACGGAACCTGAAAACCCATCTCTTCAGGAAAGCCTACAGCCTGCAATGACCCTGCTGCCTCCTCACCACTACCGGAGTTATTGCCTCAACCAACACCGGAACTGCTGCAACCCCCGACCTACTGTCTCCTGCCTCACAATCCTGTAGAATGTAAGCCCGAAAGGGCAGGGTCCTCTCCCCTCTGTATCAGTCTGTCATTGTTAGTTTGTTTACTGTAAGTGATACCTGTAATTTGTATGTAACCCCTTCTCATGTACAGCACCATGGAATCAATGGTGCTATAGAAATAAATATTAATAATAATAATAATAATAACTCAGCGCATGTAAATACAACCAAAATGTTTCTGTATGATGGTGCAATATATTGATATTTGTGGCCCCACTTTGAACGTTTGCCCAGGGCCCCACTTTGTTTAAAACCAGCCATGCCAGTACTGCAGCTGATAATCCCAGGATTGGTCAGGATTGCAGACACAGACTGGCAGGACAGGATTCATACTCTGTTCAGACTACACAGGTTAAGGAACCTCAGGCAGAATGGATACTGACACAAAGTCACAGACAGGGCTGAATCCGGATACTGGGACAGAGTCTGACAGTGTGGACTCTGAAACCCAAACTAGGACAGTCACTGCTGCTAGTTCAAGTACCACTGGAATGGTTTGAGGTTAAAATACCACTGGTGCGGTTTCGGGGTCCAGAGACCACCGTTGCGACTTTAATGTTCAGATATTGCCAGTGCTGCTTCAGAGTTCAGGTACTGCTGGTGCAGTTTTGGGGTTCAGATACCACTGGTGTGGCTTGAGGCTCAAGTAGCGCCAGGAACAGTGTCATGTTCACGTGCCACTGATGCGGCTTGAGGCTCAGGTACCGCAAAGAGCCTGTGTCAGAGTTCAGATTTTGGCCACACAAGTGTTAAGGGCCTGCGGAACGCACCTAATAGATAGATACTAAGGAGAGGTGCGTTCGCAGCCCGGGGTCCACTGTGCAGGCAGAGCCTGCTGCTAGTAAGATGGCGCAAATAGGCAGTATGGGCAAATTCTGTTATTCCAGAGTCGCTAACTAAAATGCTGTAGCGCTATATGGCGATATAAGCGGACTCTATTAATTCACAAAGCCGCTGTGACAAAGACTGTGTCCTGTTAGACTCACAGGGGACACATATGACTGCTAAGCGGATTGCAGTCTGTGGTCATACAATCAGAAAACAAGCAATAATCTCCTCACCGGAGAAGCCGGTATTCTAATGGCGTTTTCAGCCGAGCCCTGAACACGTGCATACAAAACTCCTCACCGGAGGTGCCGGTATTCTAGGGGCTTATTTCAGCCAGACCTAACCACATGCATACATGACCACACTGGCGCAAGCACATAACAGATTTGATACTAGCGCGCGGCCATGCGGTTATGCCACCATTTTATAGTAGCAGCTACAGGACCTTCCAGAAAAGGACCAATGAGAAACTGCTCCAGAACACAAGCACTTTCAGGACCTTCCTGGCAGACCAATGGGAGTCGCTGCTGTAACCGAGCATGTGACCCCTGATCTCCAATGGGAGATCTTGCCCTGGGCATGCTCAGATGGAGAAAGCGAGGACTTTGTCCCAGGACTGCCTGCTCCAGCACTGGTTATAATAGAGGAATCAGGAGAGGCAGCAACAAGCCTCTGCACAGCATTAGACCGAGCGAGATGCTGGGACCTACGTCTCTGCTGAGCAGGCTCCACTGCAGCCGGAGATGGATGGGGGACCGCAGCGGGACTGGTTCGAGATTCCCCTTGTGCAGCAGCGGGAACTCAATCGCTAACAACAAGGACCAGAAATTCTGGTTCAGGACCTGGCCACACTAGGAAAGGAGGATCAGGTACTGGCCCTGGCCACACAGGCCCAGGGGTTCAGGTTCAGGCCCTGGCCACACAAGCACAGGTATTTGGGATCAGGCTACAAGGGAACAAGCTCAGGAAACAGGACAGTAACATGGTAACTCACTAGTTGAACACAAACTAACAAGGGAGAAAGTTGCTCAGGCACCTCACTACTGGGAAGGATGCCTTTTATACAAGATACCTCCCAACTATTGGCTGGTGGAGCATTTTAAAATTGCATGCTGCCCCTTTAAGAACAGAGGCGCATGCTCGCACTAGTTGTGCTTCCGGGAAGCCTGGCTGCATGCACAGACCAGGAAACAGGAGATAGGGATGCCCTTTCATGCAGTGAGCATGTTGGCATCCCTGCATGAAAGGGGAAAAGAGATCATGTAGGAGCGCCAGCAACAGTGTTACAGACTGTTGCTTACTGGAGTACTTTTCCGTCCACCTGGACAGGTGAGTCGATTGCTCCTTTTTCACATTTGTATTTGATCATGCAGATTTTAAAATTTTAATATATAAAAGCAAATGTAACATAGATGGCACACGGATGTAAAAACAGACACATAGATGGCACACAGATAACAATATGGATGCAATTTTTCATAGTAGAAATGGTGAAGAGACTCCATCAACGAGGTCCTTAAAAATCCATCTTTATTGAATTAAATCCAAATATTAGAAACCGCAGAAAGGTTTCTGACAAATGCCCTTACTCACTGCATGAAATGAGTAAAGCAATATGTGAAAAACGAGTCTGCGGTTTCTAATATTTGGATTTTAATGGACATTCAATAAAGATGAATTTTTAAGGAACCCTTTGGTGAATTTTCTTCACTCTTTCTACACTTAATACTTGTTGTGCTGCAAGACTTTATGCGTTCATCTGGGATCCTTTATTCCGTGAGTGAGATGATTATCCTTTTTGGTATGAAATTTTTCCTACTCTCATTTAACCCCGGCCAAAATCCATCTTTCAAAACAGGATTGAAAACAGAAATAACATCAAATACATCTGTCATACAACCTTGTATGATTGTGTTACCACACACAATACATTCATGTCTTTGCAAATATACAAGTGTCCAAGTCTCTATTGTTACAGAACATGTGAGAAATGTCTTTCTTCATCCAAATAGCTCTTTGATGATATCACACTGCGTATTCATATTTGTTAATAAAAACCTGCACTTATCCAGCACCTATCTCATATAAAAATGTCTGAATTGAGTTCCACTCACAGCAGGGTAATCCAAAATGATTCATGTTAATTTACCTCCCAGCTTGGTGCCAGTGTATGATGTATTGCGGTGCTTATTTTCAAATAAAATTTGTAATGTCTTATCGAAAATAATTCCAAGTGGTTAATATTTTGCATGTACTTGTGATGTGATACCAGTAAACATGGTGACTTTTGGAATTCTTATCAATTCTTTTTATTAGATTCATTTTTTTTTTAAATGTGAGTTCTTAGATTATTACAATTAAATATGTTTAAACACAAATAAGAAAATTAAAGGTTTTTTTCAGAGGTTAACTTTCAAGACAGGATCTTCACATCGGCCAGCAAAGAGTTATTAATGGATACCTACCAGTGATTCTCACTAAATTAGAATATCATCAAAAAGTTCATTTATTTCAGTTCTTCAATACAAAAAGTGAAACTCATCTATTATATAGAGTCATTGCAAACAGAATGATCTATTTCAAGTATTTATTTCTGTTTATGATGATGATTATGGCTTACAGCCAATGAAAACCTAAAAGTCATTATCTCAGTAAATTAGAATACTTTATAAAACCAGCTTGAAAAATGATTTTAAAATCTGAAATGTTGGCCTACTGAAATGTACGTTCAGTAAATGCACTTAATACTTGGTCTGGGCTCCTTTTGCATCAAGTAGTTTATCAATGCTGCATGGCATGATGGCGATCAGCCTGTGGCACTGCTGAGGTGTTATGAAAGCTCAGGTTGCTTTGATAGGAGCCTTCAGCTCACCTGCATTGTTGGTGTCTCTCATCTTCCTCTTGACAATACCCTGTTATGTTTCAGTAGCTGAGGAGGAGAGGAGCAAAAAACCGCCAAAGCAGCAAGACACCAGAGAGGCTGGAACCTAATGGGTTGCAGATCCCTAAACTAACCGCTCAACTAGAAGTAGCCGTGGAGCGTACCTATTTTGATCCTAGACGCCTCGGCACAGCCGGGGAGTTAGTTACACCTGAAGATAGAAAGAGGAAAGCTAACTGCCCCGGAGTAAAGCCCCCAAAGAAATAGGAAGCCCCCAAACCTGTAATGGCGGTTAGACAAGAGGAAAACACGAACACAGACAGAAAATAAAATGAGCAAATGCTGGGGCCCAAATCTGTCTAGAAAGTAAAGTACAGGAGAGAAATTCTGTCTGCAACCCAGAAAAACCCTAATAAAAATACCAGAACTTCTGATTGCAAAAAACCTGAGACCACACGATCTCGACCACCTATATGAGATCTCTGGTGTGACACACAGCCACCCAGCAAATAAAAATATCAATGGAACAGAGAACAAGTGCAAATACAAAATGAGAACAGAGGGCAGCACAAGCCCCCAAAGGGGACTCGGCTGAAGTCCAAGGCAAGACTGCAAGAAGCAAGGTAAATCCAGAAAAAAAAACAGAAAGTCACTTATCTGAATGATAGCAGGAAAGCAAGCTGAAATTCCAACAAAGATCTGGAAGCAACAATTGATTACCGGCGAGGATCATGGGAGTTCAGCTCACTTATATCAAGCCAGTCATCTCCACCTGACACCTTGTAATGTATGTAGTACAGTTCATATAGCGTCTTGTGCTTGGGTGCGATGAACATACATGAGACACAGGTTTGATATAGAAAAGTCCTGTATTACTTCATACAAGTTGGCAGAAATAGTCACACAGTTTGCAGACACAGAAACAGGAGACACAGCAGGCCAGAGTAATCCAAGCTCAGCAATCACTCTCCAATACAGATTCAGGATCTTCTTCTCTGTTACCGTAAGTCCATGCAAACGTGGGTCTTTCAAAGAGCAGGGTTCAGAGTCCACAAGTGCTTCAGAGTTCCTCAGTAGGAATAGCTGGAGTACAAGGTCCAAGGCTTACAGGAGTCAAGTCACAGGTTCACTGCAGGCTAGATTCTGAAGCACTGATTGCTCAGCTGTGGCTGCTTAAGAAGCAAAGGAGAGAATCAGGGCGGGAACATGCAAGCTGGAAACTCCATTTTGACTGAGGGCAAGATAGCTGCAGCAAGACAGAAAGTAAAATGGCTGACGAACAAACTGAGTTTCAGGAATATATACATAGAACCTTACATTACTCCCCCCTTAAGGACAACCTCCGGATGACCTCAGACCAGGCTTGTGTGGGTACCTCTGATGAAACTGACGGAGCAAGCGAGGAGCATTAACGTTATTGACCGGTTCCCATGAGTTGTCCTCCACTGGGTAGCCCTGCCATTTAATCAGATATTGTAACTGATTTCTATACAACCTGGAATCTAAAATCCTTTCCACCACAAATTCTTCCTGACCATCGACTAGCACTGGGTCAGGGCAAGGAGAAGAACGTCCAGGAAACGTATTGGGTGTCGCAGCCTTTAGTAGGGATACATGAAAGACAGGGTGGATTCTCATAGTTCTGGGCAGTTGGAGACGACAAGCAACGGCACTTATAATTTTACTGATTTTATAGGGTCCAATGTACTTATGTCCCAACTTAGACGATGGAATCCTTAACTTAAGATTTCTGGTTGACAGCCAGACCAGGTCTCCTACCTTGAAAGCTGGTGCAGGTTTACGAAATTTATCTGCTGCTTTCTTGTACCTTTCCTGAGCCGATTCCAGATTCTCCTTTAGAAGATCCATATTCTTCTGTAAAGACGTGATTCTTTCAGCCACTGCTGGTAAAGGCGTTTCTATGGGAAATCGTGGTAGAATGCTAGGATGATAACCTAGATTAGAGTAAAAAGGAGACTGTTTAGTGGAGGCACTCTGAGAGTTGTTATAAGAGAACTCAGCTAATGAAAGTAGATCCACCCAATCATCCTGTAGGTGGCAGATAAAGCAGCGGAGATACTGCTCCAGGGTTTGATTGGTTCGTTCGGTCTGTCCATTAGTCTGGGGATGAAAAGCAGAAGAAAGGTTTACTTTAATGTCCAATGCTGCACAGAAATTTTGCCAAAACCTAGAAGTGAATTGCACCCCTCGATCCGAAATAACCTCATCCGGTACTCCATGTAAGCGAAACACATCTTTAATCATCAAATCTGATGTCTGTTTTGCAGTGGGTAAGCCGACACAAGGGATAAAATGAGCTGCCTTTGTTAGACGGTCAACCACCACTAGAATGGTGTTCTTCCCCTGAGAGGTTGGTAACTCCACAATGAAGTCCATAGAAATGGATCCCCACGGGCGGGACGGGGTGGGAAGAGGCTGTAACAGACCAGTTGGTGAGGAGCGAGGTGTCTTGCATCTTGCACAGACCTCACATGAAGTGACATAATACAAAACATCCTTCCTGCAAGTGGGCCACCAAAAGAAACGAGAAAGAAATTCCTGTGTCTTTAGAATTCCTCTATGCCCAGCTATCTTGGAATCGTGAATGAGTTGCAATACTCTCAATCTGACTGTTTCAGGAATATACAGGCGTTGTCCCTGAATACACACACCATTCTTAAAGACAAGACTTACGTCCCTTGGGGGTTGTGCCAAAAAGGAATCCGCATGGTATGCTTCCTTGATGTCCTTAAGTAGGTCTTGATTATGAATTACTCCTAGGAATCTAGAGTCAGGAAGAATAGTCTTAGGAGTAGTAATTGGACGTGTCTCTGCTGAGTAAATCCTAGAGAGTGCATCAGCCTTTCCATTGCGCGATCCTGGTCTATAAGAGATGATAAAATTAAATTGGTTTAAGAAAAGATTCCAGCGAGCCTGGCGAGGAGTCAGGCACTTAGCCGACCTGATAAACTCAAGGTTACGATGGTCTGTCAGGACGACTATTTGCTGTGCAGCTCCCTGAAGAAGGTGTCTCCATTCTTTGAAGGCGGCAATAATGGCCAACAACTCTCTATTGCCCACATCGTAGTTCCTCTCAGCCGAAGACAACTGCTGGGAAAAGAAGGCACAGGGATGCAAGACATTCTTCTCACCTGTTCTCTGAGAGAGTATAGCTCCAGCGGCACAGTCTGAAGCATCCACCTCTATTATGAAGGCAAGCTCGGGGTTGGGATGTACTAGGATAGGTGCAGTGGTAAATTTATCTTTTAGACGGGAAAATGCTTCCTGGGCTTGGGGAGTCCAGGAAAACCTAGACTCTTTCCGGGTAAGTTGAGTGATAGGTGACACTACCTCAGAGAAATTTCTAATGAAACGTCTATAGAAGTTGGCAAACCCGATGAAGCGCTGTACCTCCTTCACATTTCTAGGACTTGGCCAATCCTTGATGGCTTGGGTTTTGCTTCCATCCATACTAATTCCTTGTGTAGACAGTACATACCCCAGAAATTGAATTTCGGTCCTATGGAATTCACACTTTTCAAGTTTGATGTAAAGATGATTTTGTCTTAGACGTTCCAAGACCATTCTCACATGTCCATGATGTTCCTCTGTGGAGTTAGAAAAAATTAGAATATCATCCAAATAAATTACCACAAATGTATCTAGGAGATCCCTGAAGATGTCATTCACCAAGTGTTGGAAAGTGGCTGGGGCGGTACTCAGACCAAAAGGCATAACTAGATATTCAAAGTGTCCATAGCGTGACCTGAATGCAGTCTTCCATTCATCCCCAGGTCTAATACGGACTAAGTTATAGGCCCCACGAAGATCTAGTTTAGAAAAAATTTTGGCATGTCGCACTCTCTCCAATAACTCAGGGATTAAAGGCAATGGATAACGGTTTCTAATAGTAACCTTATTGAGTTCCCTATAGTCTACGCATGGTCTCAGAGATCCATCTTTCTTCTTTACAAAGAAGATGGGTGCACCTGCAGGAGATGAAGAGGGGCGTATGAAGCCCTTGGCTAGATTTTCATCTATGTAATCCTTTAAAGCCTTTAGCTCGGGCCCCGCCAGGGGGTAGATCTTACCAAAAGGTATCTCTGCTCCAGGCAATAATTCAATTGGACAATCATATGGACGGTGAGGAGGAAGCTGGTCAGCGTTCTTCTTGTCACATAAATCCACATAGTCCTGGTATACAGCTGGTAGTTCAGGGACTGACATGATTCCTTTAGGAACAGAGCAAGCTGAAACTTTTGGACTCATCTGTTTCTCTGGAAAGTGTAATTCCTTGGTCTCCCAGTTAATGGTAGGATTCTGAGCCTGCAGCCATGGTAGCCCTAGAATAATGGGAAAGTGGGGAGAAGAGATAAGCATAAAGGACAGTTTCTCTTGATGATCTTTACCCATAAGAACCCTCAAAGGCTCTGTTTCCTGATCCACTGGTCCAGAGGTCAGCAGGGAGCCATCCACAGTTTCCATCTGTACTGGAGTAGCCTTCTTCACTGAACGTATTCCCTGTTTCAGAGCAAAGGAGACATCCATAAAATTTCCACTTGCCCCTGAGTCGATCATAGCAGAGCTAGACACCCAAGCTGAGTCAACCCAGAGTTTGATGGAAAGAAAGCAATGAGAATTGTTTTTCTTACAACTCAGCTGGGACACCGCTGAGGAAACTTGAAAAATGGCAGCGTTTACACAGTCAACATCCTCAGAGGTAACGGAGTTTAAGTCCGAGAAATCAAGATCTGTTGCTGCAGATCTCTCTGGAGCCTGAGGCTCGGACCTGACAGATCCCCTCTCGCAACACTCACAATGAATGAGTGCTGCAGTAGTCTTACGAGAACGGCTGGGGCAGTTTATAATGAAGTGCCCTGACTTACCACAATAGAAACATAGATTCTCCTTAAAACGATGTTCCTTGCGTGCATCACTAACCCGTCGTTGTAAAGAGTCTACCTGCATGGGTTCAGGTTCAGGTTCCCGTGTAATCCTACTCAAAGGTTCCTTAGCTGGAGAGGAAGGTAGGAAAAGGTTAGTACGATTGCTTTCGAACCATCTCTCTTGCCTGCGTTCAGTCAGACGAGTATCAATACGGATGCAGTAGTTAATAAAGTCACCTAACGCAGTGGGAGGGTCGGCACGAGCAAGTTCATCCTTAATCAGTGGAGATAACCCCTTTCGAAAAATAGATTTTTGGCGGAACTGCCCCAGGTGGTATCAAGGGCCCATCTCCTGAAATCCAAGGCATATTCAGCTACCGAGTGCTTACCTTGGCGCAAAGCTAACATGGCTGCTTCAGCTGTTGCACCTCGATTGGGGTCATCAAACACCTGTCCCATGGCTGAAATAAAATCATCAAGGTGATTCAAACAATCATCCTCAGTCTCAATCAGAGGGTTTGCCCACATTAAAGCCTTGTTGGTAAGCAACATAATTATAGTAAGCACCTTAGATCGTTCAGTGGGAAATTGTGAAGCATGTGCAGAAAAAAAAAGATTGCATTGATTAATAAATCCCCTGAATTTCTCACGTTCACCGCCAAAACGAAAAGGGGGCAACTTGGGAATCCCAGCACTCGGGGCTACGGCAGGAGCCTGGACTCACCCCTCAGAACCTCAATCCTGGCTCGCAAATCCTGGGTAGTCTGTCCAACCACTTGCAAATTGTGATTATTGAGGTCCTGTAGATTTGTAAAACGGGTCTTTATATTCTGCAAATCTGCAAGGATATTATCAGTCACTCCGCAAAGTTCCTTTATGCGGGCCTCCATTTTCCAGATCTTTTAAGACAGGATTACTGGAAGAAGAGGAGAGAAAAAAAAACAATAGTGTTCACCTGTGGCAACACTGCAGAGAGGAAAAAAAAATTAAGGGAACTGCTCACCTGGAATGGTTGTGAGAAGTCACAACCACTATCATCACAGAAAGTTTCAACCAGACATCTGATATCCAGAGTTACAGCAGACAAAAAAGAGAAAAGAAAGGAGAGAAAAAAAAAACCAATAGTGTTTACCTGTGGTAACACTGCAAAAAAGAAAAAACTTAAGGGAATTGCTCACCTGGAATGGTTGTGAGAAGTCACAACCACTGTCATCACAGAAAGTACAACCGGACGTCTGATATCCACAGTACAGCAGACACAGCCTTCCAGACCCAGCAGACACTAACGTTTTGGCTTCAGAATCTTGTAATGTATGTAGTACAGTTCATATAGCGTCTTGTGCTTGGGTGCGATGAACATACATGAGACACAGGTTTGATATAGAAAAGTCCTGTATTACTTCATACAAGTTGGCAGAAATAGTCACACAGTTTGCAGACACAGAAACAGGAGACACAGCAGGCCAGAGTAATCCAAGCTCAGCAATCACTCTCCAATACAGATTCAGGATCTTCTTCTCTGTTACCGTAAGTCCATGCAAACGTGGGTCTTTTAAAGAGCAGGGTTCAGAGTCCACAAGTGCTTCAGAGTTCCTCAGTAGGAATAGCTGGAGTACAAGGTCCAAGGCTTACAGGAGTCAAGTCACAGGTTCACTGCAGGCTAGATTCTGAAGCACTGATTGCTCAGCTGTGGCTGCTTAAGAAGCAAAGGAGAGAATCAGGGCGGGAACATGCAAGCTGGAAACTCCATTTTGACTGAGGGCAAGATAGCTGCAGCAAGACAGAAAGTAAAATGGCTGACGAACAAACTGAGTTTCAGGAATATATATATAGAACCTTACACACCCATTCCTTAATTGGTTCAATACCCTCAGCAACCACCGGAGGGAGCCTCAGCTCCAAAGTCGTCTCCAAGACAATCACAACAACCCGATAAATTCCCTATGGGGTTAATGTCAGGCGAGTTTTGGCAGTGTGGACAGGTGCCAAGTCCTGTTGAATTTCCATCTCCAAAAAGCTTGTCAGTAGAGAGAAGCATGAAGTGCTCTAAAATTTCCTGGTAGACGGCTGCGCTGGCTTTGGTCTTGATAAAACACAGTGGACCTACACTAGCAGATGACATGGCTCCCCAAAGCATCACTGGTTGTGGAAATGTAAGGGAGAGGCAGGTACGCAGAGTGCAGTGACACGCAGGAGGCAGATCAAAAGTTAACAGGGGGGGTTCATTATAGGGATACTCCACGCAGGGAGGTAGTAACTAGGGAACGGTTGGCAAAGTTTAAACAGAAAACAAGAGTTCAATAAACAATAGCATTTATCAGTCAGTTGCTCTCAGGGGATGAAGGCGAGCAGGATCCGCGATGACATTGTAAGCAAATTGTGAAGACTCTGGCCTGGTTCCGGGGGAACGTGAGACACTGGCTCCGGACAGTCGTGACGTATCCTGGCGCTCCTGGAGGTTATCAGAAGGTTACGGTGTGAAGTCTCAGCAGAGGATAAGCGGAAGGCTCCGGAATGAAATGGCCACGAGGCACGGGAGAACCCGGGAGGGAGTCAACCGACTCTCAGTCCGTTCCAGATCCGGTCCACAATAAGCACTGATAGCAGTCAGCGGTACGGTATGGAAGGTCTCTGCAGTGTTGGGGGTTGACGCTGTAACGGTCACACGCTGGAAACAGTCTGACTGCTTGTGCATGGAGATTCGGCTGTCCGGTCTGGCTTTCAGGAGCTGAGGTGAGGAGAGCGAATTAAGTTTCTCCCCTGCGCTCCGCACCATTTATATCCGACCCCTATAGTCAAGTGCAAAGGTCGGTCCAGGTTAGAATGTCTTACCCCCCTGCAACAATGGGGTCAGTCTCAACAGTTCCGGCCCAGATATGAGAGGAGTGCCATGGGCCCAGTCCATCTCCCTACAGAAACTTCACACTAGACCTCAAGCAGCTTGGATTGTGGGCCTCTCCACTCCTCCTCCAGACTCTGGGACCTTGATTTCCAAATAAAATGCAAAATTTGCTTTCATCTGAAAACATCACCTTGGACCACTGAGCAACAGTCCAGTTCTTTTTCTCCTTGGCCCAGGTAAGATGCTTCTAGCATTGTCTATTGGTCATGAGTGGCTTGACACAAGGAATGAGACACTTGTAGCTCATGTCCTGGATACATCTGTGTGTGGTGGCTCTTGAAGCAATGTCTACAGCAGCAGTCCACTCCTTATGAATTTCCTCAAAATTTTTGAATGGCCTTTCTTAACAATCCTTTCAAGGCTGCGGTTATCCCGGTTGCTTGTGCAACTTTTTCTACGACACTTTTTCCTTCCACTCAACTTTCCATTAATATGCTTGGATACAGCAGTCTGTGAACAGCCAGCTTCCTTAGCAACGACCTTTTGTGGCTTACCCTCCTTGTGGAGTGCGTCAATGACTCCCTCCTGGACATCTGTCAAGTCAGCAGTCTTACCTATGATTGTGGAGCCTACTGAAACAGAATAAGGGACCTTTTTAAACACTCAGGAAGCCTTTGAAGGTGTTTTTTGTTAATTATTCTAATTTACTTAGATAATGACTTTTGGGGTTTCATTGGCTGTAAGCCATAATCATCAACATTAACAGAAATAAATACTTGAAATAGATCACTCTGTTTGTAATTACTCTATAAAATATATGAGTTTCACTTTTTGTATTGAAAAACTGAAATAAATTAACTTTTTGATTATATTCTAATTTAGTGAGAATCACTTGTGTGTGTGTATATATATATATATATATATATATATATATATATATATATATATATACACACACATTGCTCGAAAAATAAAGGGAACACTTAAACAGAATATAACTCCAAGTAAATCAAACTTCTGTGAAATCAAACTGTCCACTTAGGAAGCAACACTGATTGACAATCAATTTCACATGCTATTGTGCAAATGGAATAGACAACAGATGGAAATTATTAGCAATTATCAAGACACATTCAATAAAAGAGTGGTTCTGCAGGTGGGGACCACAGACCACATCTCAGTACCAATGCTTTCTGGCTGATGTTTTGGTCACTTTTGAATGTTGGTTGTGCTTTCACACTCGTGGTAGCATGAGACGGACTCTACAACCCACACAAGTGGCTCAGGTAGTTCAGCTCATCCAGGTTGGCACATCAATGCGAGCTGTGGCAAGAAGGTTTGCTGTGTCTGTCAGCGTAGTGTACAGAGGCTGGAGTTGCTACCAGGAGACAGGCCAGTACACCAGGAGACGTGGAGGGGGCCGTAGTAGGGCAACAACCCAGCAGCAGGACAGCTACCTCCGACTTTGTGCAAGGAGGAACAGCAGAAGCACTGCCAGAGCCCTGCAAAATGACCTCCAGCAGACCACAAATGTGCATGTGTCTGCACAAACGGTTAGAAACCGACTCCATGAGGATGGTCTGGCGCCCTGTGCTCTTCACAGATGAAAGCAGGTTCACACTGAGCACATGTGACAGACGTGAAAGAGTCTGGAGATGCCGTGGAGAGCGATCTGCTGCCTGCAACATCCTTCAGCATGACCGGTTTGGCAGTGGGTCAGTAATGGTGTGGGGTGGCATTTCTTTGGAGGGCCGCACAGCCCTCCATGTGCTCGCCAGAGGTAGCCTTACTGCTATTAGGTACCGAGATGAGATCCTCAGACCCCTTGTGAGACCATATGCACACTACTGAGCATCATTTTGACTTGTTTTAAGGACATTACATTCCACTTTAATTTTGTGTGTGACTCCAAATCCAGGCCTCCATTGGTTAGTAAATTTGATCTCCATTGATGATTTTTGTGTGATTTTGTTGTCAGCACATTCAACCTTGTACAGAACAAAGTATTCAATGAGAATATTTCATTCATTCAGATCTAGGATGTGTTATTTGAGTGTTCCCTTTATTTTTTCGAGCAGCGTGTATATATATATATATATATATATATATATATATATATATTATATATATATATATATATATATATATATATATTTTTTTTTTCATTTTTCATAAAATACAATTGAAATGTGTCATCTTTAACTTTAGGCCTTATTTCCTGCGCTCCTAGGACCGTTATAATTTTTTTTTGCTGCATTTTATATCCTCTTAGAAGGTTGACGGCTGGAGATGCGGTGGACTTCATTTTTTTTTTGTTTCTATTTGCGTCCCTCACAGCACTCCCTAGTGACTGCTTTCTTTTTCCCTTGATTTAGGCCTTGTAGAGATCATTTCATCTTCAACTTGCTTAACTGTTCACAATAACAGTAATTTTGATCAGGGGTGTCCAAACTTTTAACGCCACTGTATATATATGTTCATTTTAGTGAACTGATGAAGTTCTGATTGTTGGACGGAAACGTCTTTCTCACTCTCGATTGCATTCATAAAATAAAACATCCCTTTTTTCATCCATATTTGAATTGCAAGTTTCACATCCACTAAACTACTGGACAGGGTACTACTTGTGCACCTATCAACCAGAAGTGTAAAAAATGGACAGTATATGGGTAGCATTTAAGTGCTGCCTGATTTTTTTCACGGACCCATAGACTTGCATTGGCGAGTTTATTCCGGGACTCGTATTAAAGTTGAACATGTCTCCATGAGTTTATGTAGACCATTGGTCCGTAAAAATACATGGGCACGTGAACAGCTCAATAGACTTTAATATGTACAAGTTCTGTCTGTGAAAAACATGGATAGAACTTGTATGAGAAAAAACAACGTCTGAATGAGCCATGACATACATTTTCACCCTAGAGCAAACCCCTAAATAAATGTAGACATCAGACCCCATACCAGATCCCTAAAATCAAACTCTAGACCATACTCCCACCAAAAAATCATCCTGCATGCACTTTTGGCTGATTAACTCCCATAAAACATTTTTAACTAAAACTACAGAGCAGAATAATTTGTTTGATTCTCCTTCGAAAGTTTGAATATTAAAAGCAAAACATAAATCAGCTCCCTACAACTTTAAGAAAAACGAGTTATATTATACTCACCCAGGGGCGGTCCGGTGTCCGGTCCGGTCCGATGGGCGTCGCGGTCCGGTCCGGCGCCTCCCATCTTGCAGCGATGACGTCCTTTTCTTTGCTTCTCGTCAACCTATTGAGGTCAGAGCAGAGTACTGCAGGGCGCAGGCGCCGGGAAAGGTCAGCGAGATCCGGCACCTGCACACTGCAGTAGTTTACTCTGCCCTCAACAGGGCAGAGCAGTGCACCTACGCAGGGGCCACGACGGGAAGCAAAGAAGAGGACGTCTTCGCTACAAGATGGGAGGCGCCAGACCGGACCGCGACGCCCGTCGGACCCGACCGGACGCCGGACCGCCCCTGAGTGAGTATAATATAACTCGTTTTTCTTCTCTTTCAGGTGACACCGGGGGCTTATCGACAGCATTACAGAATGCTGTAGATAAGCCCCTGATGGCGGTGGCTACAGCTGATGGTCGAAAAATGGGGTGACAGACTCCCTTTAAAGAATGTATTGTATAGTTATTGTTATTAAATACGTTTATAGTTCTTCATTTCCATCATTCAGTTGCCAGATTACAGTTTTTCATTTCCATCATCCAGTTGCCGGATTATACTACATATATAGAAACTCACATCTAAATGTCATGGTACAAATGGCTCTTTAACCCCTTAGTGACAGAGCCATTTTGCAGCTTAATGACCGGGCCAATTTTTACAATTCTGACCACTGTCACTTTATGAGGTTATAACTCTGGAACGCTTTAACGAATCCTGCTGATTCTGAGATTGTTTTTTCATGACATATTGTACTTCA
>JARQOD010000001.1:95017484-95138924 GCA_033576555.1 Oophaga sylvatica
CCCGCACAAAAATTCACACATATAGGAAGTAATACGTTTTACGTCTAATGAAAGGTAGGGTAATTTGTGCCGGGATGAGAGCCCCGCTAACAAATTGACAGGCTATGTCTGGAAAAATGCGCCCGCATGTCCATCTCTGGGGTGAACGGGATGGGGCCCGTTGTGGGCATGGGATTTCTTGAAATCCATTCCACTAGCTGTAACATTTGGGGCGCTGCGGATGTACACGCTCCACCGCAATTTTAATGACCATGTGCCATCCCCCAAAATTTTTCTGAAACGGGAAATATTTTTTCCTTCCAAAAGCCAACTTTCAATTAGTTTTTTCAAGTGACAAAAAACGCTGAATGAAAAAGCATCAAAAACACATGTAAAAATGCATAAAAAAAACGAGGTGACCTGCAGTGACTCGAGCAATTTCACCTGCGTCAAATTGAGTACTGAGCCTTTCGTCATGTGCCATCCCTCACTGTAACCTCCCCTACATTTTTTGACCTGCAAATTTGGCAGGCTCAAGGATGTCGTTTACTTTTCTAACTTCAAAAATTTTCCCCAAAACCCTCAAGTCACCCTCAATTCTAAAATTAATTTTTTGACCGACATAAAAAAATTTGAAATGAGTAGTACATTTTAATAGGTCTTGTGTTTGGGGTGCGATGAAAAACACGGGTCACGGTTTGATTAGAAAAGTCCTGTATTTTTTCATACAATTTGGGCAAAATGTCAACAGTTTTCAGACACAGAAAAAAAGGGAACGAGGAGAGTAATCCAAGCTGCTCATCTCCATACAGATTCAGGATCTTTTTCTTGTTAGTAAGTCCATGCAAAGTGGGTTTTCAAGGCAGGGGTTCAGGCCACAGTGTTCAGGTCCTCGTAGGAATAGTGGAGTTCAAGGTCCAAGGCCTACAGGGTCAAGTACAGGGGTTTCCTGCAGGCTGATTTGAAGCATGATTGTCAGCTGTGGTGCTTAAGAAGCAAAGGAGGAATCAGGGCGGGAACATGCAAGCGGAACTCCATTTTGATGAGGGCAAGTAGCTGCAGCAAGACAGAAAGTAAAATGGTGCGAACAAACTGGTTTCAGGTATTATAATGAACCTTAATTACTCCCCCTTAAGGACAACCTCCGGATGACCTAGACCAGGCTTGTGTGGGTCCTCTGATGAAATACGGGCAGGAGGGATTACTTATTGACCGGTCCATGAGTTGCCTCCACTGGGTACCCTGCCATTTTAATCAGATATTGTAATGATTCTATACAACCTGGAATCTAAACCTTTCCACCACAAATTCTTTTGACCATGCTAGCCTGGGTCAGGGCAAGGGAGGAGTCCAGGAAAACGTATTGGGGTCGCGCCTTTAGTAGGGATCATGAAAGGGGTGGTTCCATGTTCTGGGCAGTTGAAGCGAAGCAAGCACTTATAATTTTATGTTTTATGGGTCCAATGTACTTATGTCCCAACTTGACGAGGAATCCAAATAGATTTCTGGTTGACGCCAGACCAAGTCTCCACCTTGAAGTGGTGCAGGTTACGAAATTTATTGCTCTTTCTTGTACCTTTCTTGAGCCGTTTCCCGTTTTCCTTTAGAAGATCCTATTTTCGTTAAGACGTGATTCTTTCAGCCAGCTGGTTAAGGCGTTTTATGGGAAATGTGTAGAAGTTAGGATGATAACCTAGTTGAGTAAAAGGAGACTGTTTAGTGGGGCACTCTGAGATTTTGTTATACGAGAAACTCAGCTAATGGAAGTGATCCACCCATCATCGTAGGTGGGAGATAAAGCAGCGGAGATACGCTCCGGGTTTGTTTGGTTCGTTCGGGCTGTCCATTAGTTGGGGATGAAAAGAGAAGAAAGGTTTCTTTTATGTCCATGCTGCACAGAAATTTTGCAAAACCTGAGTTGAATTGCACCCCTCGATCCGAAAAACCCTTCCGGTACCCATGTAAGGAAACCATCTTTATTCATCAAATTGATGTCTGTTTTGCGTGGGTAAGCGGACAAAGGGTAAAAGAGCTGCTTTGTTAGACGGTCAACCCCAAGAATGGGTTCTCCCCTGGAGGTTGGTACTCCAAATGAAGTCCATAGAAATGGTCCCACGGGCGGGACGGGGTGGGAAAGAGGCTGAAAAAAGAACAGTTGGTGAGGGGGGAGGTGTTTTGCATCTTGCACAGCCTCAATGAAGTGAATAATTCAAAATCCTTCCTGCGGGGGCCCCAAAGAAACGAGAAAAAAAATTCCGTTCTTTAGATTCCTTTTGCCCAGCATTTGGAATCGTGAATGAGTTGCAATACTTTAATTGACTGTTTCAGGAATATACGACGTTTCCTGGAATCCAAACCTTCTTAAAGACAAGACTTAGTCCTTGGGGGTTGTGCCAAAAAGGGAATCCGCAGGTAGCTTTTGTGTCCCCTTTAAAAGGTCTTGATTATGAATTACTCCTAGGAATCTAGAGTAGGAAGAAAGTCTTAGGAGGGTATTGGACGTGCTTGCGAGAAAAATTTTGAGGGTCAGCCTTTCCATTGCGCGATCCTGGTCTTAAGAGATGATAAAAATAATTGGTTTAAGAAAAGATTTCCAGCGGCCTGGCAGGGTGGCACTTGCCGACCTGTAAACTCAAGGTTCGTGGTTGTAGGCGCTATTTGTGTGCAGCTCCCGAAAAGGGTTTTCCCCCTTCTTTGAAGGCGGCAATAATGGCCAACAATCTCTATTGCCACATCGTAGTTCCTCTCAGCCGAAGACAACTGTGGGAAAGAGGCACAGGGTGCAAAAATTCTTTCACTGTTCTCTGAGAGAGTATAGCCCAACGGACAGTCTGAAGCATCCACCCCTTTTATGAAGGCAAAACTCGGGTTGGGATGTCTGGATAGGTGCAGTGGTAAATTTTCTTTTGCGGAAAATGCTCTGGGCTTGGGGAGTCCGGAAAACTAGCTCTTTCCGGGTAAGTGAGGTAGGTGACATCTAGAGAAATTTCTAATGAAACGCTTAGAAGTTGGCAAACCCGAGAAGCGTGTACCTCTTCATTTTGGACTTGGCCAATCCTTGATGGCTTGGGTTTTTTCTTCCATCCTTTTAATTCCTTGGTAGACAGTAATACCCAGAATTGAATTTCGGTTTATGGAATTCACACTTTTCAAAGTTTGATGTAAAGATGATTTTGTCTTAGACGTTCCAAGCCATTCTCCTGTCCTGTTGTTCCTTGTGGAGTTGAAAAAAATTAGAAATATCCAAATAAATTACCACGAATGTATCTGGGATCCCTGAGATGTCATTCCCAAGTGTTGGAAGTGGTGGGGCGGTATCGCCAAAAGGCATAATAGATATTCAAAGGTCCATGGTGACCTGAATGAAGTCTTCATTCATCCCCAGGGGCTAATACGGATAATTATAGGCCCACGAAGATCTAGTTTAGAAAAAATTTTGGCATGTCGCACTTCTCCAAATAATCGGGATTAAAGGCAAGGATAAGGTTTCTAATAGTAACCTTATTGAGTTCCCTTTAGTTAGAATGGTCTCGAGATCCTCTTTCTTCTTTAAAAGAAGATGGGTGCACCTGAGGGATGAAGAGGGGCGTTAAAGCCCTTGGTAGATTTTCATCTATGTATCTTTTTAAAGCCTTTGCTGGGCCCGCAGGGGGTAGATTTACCAAAGGTTCTCTGCTCCAGGGCAATAATTAAAATTGGAAATAATTTGGGACGGTGGGAGGAAGTGGTAGCGTTCTTCTTTGTCAAAAACCTAGTTCCTGTATACAGTGGTGTTAGGGATGACATGATTCCTTTAGGAAACAGAGCAAGCTGAAACTTTTGGACTCATCTTTTTTCTCTGGAAGTGTAATTCCTTGGTCTCCCAGTTAATGGTAGGATTTGAGCCTGCAGCCATGGTACCCTAGAATAAGGGAAAGTGGGGAAGAGAAAGATAAAGGCGTTTTCTTGATGACTTACCCATAAAACCCCCAAAAGGTTGTTTCTGATCCACTGGTCCGGGTAGCGGGAGCCTCCACATTTCCATCTGTACTGGAGGCCTTTTCACTGAAGTATTCCTGTTTCAGGCAAAGGGAACCATAAAATTTCACTGCCCCGGTCGCATAGCAGAGCTGACACCCAAGCTGAGTAACCAGAGTTTGTGGAAAGAAAGCAATGGAATTGTTTTTCTTACAACTCGTGGGACCGCTGGGAAACTTGAAAAAGGCAGGTTTCACGTCAAGTCCCAGAGGTAACGGAGTTTTAGTCGGAATCAAGACTGTGCTGCAGTCTCTTGGGCCTGAGGCCGGCCTGCGATCCCCTCCGCAACAATCACAATGAATGAGTGCTGCAGTAGTTTCGAGAACGGCTGGGGCAGTTTATAATGAAGTGCCCTGACTTACCACAATAGAACATAGTTCTCCTTAAACGATGTTCCTTGCGTGATCACTAACCCATCGTTGTAAAGAGTCTACCTGGGGTTCGGTTCAGGTTCCCGTGTAATCCTACTCAAAGGTTCCTTGTGGAGGGAAGGTGGGGAAAAAGGTTGTACGATTGTTTCGAACCATTTCTTTGCCTGCGTTCGTCGAGAGTTCAATCGGATGCAGAGTTAATAAAGTCACCTAACGCAGTGGGGGGTCGGCCGAGCAGTTCATCCTTAATCAGTGGAGATAACCCTTTCGAAAAATAGATTTTTTGGCGGGAACTGTCCCAGGTGGTATCAAGGGCCCATCTCCTGAAATCCAAGGCATATTCAGCTACCGAGTGCTTACCTTGGCGCAAAGCTAACATGCTGCTTCAGCTGTTGCACCTCGTTTGGGTCATCAAACACCTGCCCATGGCTGAAATAAAATCATCAAGGTGATTCAAACAAATCATCCTCAGTCTCAATCAGAGGGTTTGCCCACATTAAAAGCCTGTTGGTAAGCAACATAATTATAGTAAGCACCTTAGATCGTTCAGTGGGAAATTGTGAGCATGTGCAGAAAAAAAAAAGATTGCATTGATTAATAAATCCCCTGAATTTCACGTTCACCGCCAAAACGAAAAGGGGCAACTTGGGAAATCCAGCACCGGGGCTACGGAGGAGCCTGGACTCGCCCTCTAGAAACCTCAATACTGGCTCGCAAATTGGGTAGTCTGTCCAACCACTTGCAAATTGTGATTATTGAGGTCCTGTAGATTTGTAAAACGGGTCTTTATATTCTGCAAATCTGCAAGGTATTATCAGTACTCCGCAAAGTTCTCTATGCGGGCCTCCATTTTCCAGATCTTTTAGACAGGATTACTGGAAGAAGAGGAGAGAAAAAAAAAACAATAGTGTTCACCTGTGGCAAACAGCAGAGAGAAAAAAAATTAGGGAATGCTCACCTGGAATGGTTGTGAGAAGTCACAAACCACTATCATCACAGAAAGTTTCAACCAGACATCTGATATCCAGAGTTACAGCAGACAAAAAAGAGAAAAGAAAGAAAAAAAAAAAAAACAATAGTGTTTACTGTGGTAACACTGCAAAAGAAAAAACTTAAGGAATTGCTCACTGGAAGGTTGTGAGAAGTCACAACCACTGTCTCACAGAAAGTACAACCGGAGTCTGATATCCACAGTACAGCAGACAACAGCCTTCCGACCCAGCAGACACTACGTTTTGGCTTCGAATTTGTAAGTATGTAGTACAGTTCATATAGCGTCTTGTGTTGGGTTGCGATGAAAACACCGGAGTCACAGGTTTGATATAGAAAAGTCCTGTATTACTTCATACAAGTTGGCAGAAATAGTCACACGTTTGCAGACACAGAAACAGGAGACACAGCAGGCCAGAGTAATCCAGCTCAGCAATCACTCTCAATACAGATTCGGATCTTCTTCTTGTTACCGTAAGTCCATGCAAAACGTGGGTCTTTCAAAGAGCAGGGTTCAGAGTTCCCAGTGCTTCAGAGTTCCTCAGTAGGAATAGCTGGAGTACAAGGTCCAGGCTTACAGGAGTCAAGTCACAGGTTCACTGCAGGCTAGATTCTGAAGCATGATTGCTCAGCTGTGGCTGCTTAAGAAGCAAAGGAGAGAATCAGGGCGGGAACATGCAAGCTGGAAACTCCATTTTGACTGAGGGCAAGATAAGCTGCAGCAAGACAGAAAGGTAAAATGGCTGACGAACAACTGGAGTTTCAGGAATATATACATAGAACCTTTCAACAATATTATACAAACATCAATTTACCTAAACCCAGGACGTCGGCATACCTTTAGATGGGAACAGCCTTCATTCGAGACAACACAAAAAATCCATCATCTATATTCAAGCTCTGAGGTACAATTGATGTGTTCAGAAAGTGAAGATAGAAAACTCATCTGCTGGTCACTGAGGAATACTGTACATTTCTACAACAAGGATACCATTCATGGTAATAAAAGTAAACTCACTAAATTAAAATATCATCAAAAGGTAATTTATTTCAGTTCTTCAATACAAAAAGTGAAACTCATCTATTATTTGAAAACCCAAAAGTCATTATCTCAGTAAATTAGAATACTTTATAACACCAGCTTGAAAAGTGATTTTAAAATCCGAATGTTGGCTACTAAATGTATGTGCAGTAAATTCACTCAATACTTGGTCGGGGCACCCTTTGCATCAATTACTGCATCATGTGGCATGGCATGGAGGCGATCAGCTGTGGCACTGCTGATGTGTTATGGAAGCCCAGGTTGCTTTGATAGCAGCCTTCAGCTGTCTGCATTGTTGGGTTGGTGTCTCTAATCTTCCTCTTGAAAATAACCCATAGATTCACTATGGGGTTAAGATCAGGGTTTTTGCTGGCCAAGCAAGTACAGTGATACTGTTGTTTTTAAAACCAGATATTGATTGGTACTTTTGGCGTGTGGACAGGTGCCAAGTCCTGCTGAAGAATGAAATTTCATCTCCAAAAGTTTGTCGGCAGAGGGAATAAAATTCCTGATAGACGGCTGATATGACGTTGATCTTGATAAAACACAGTGGACTTACACCAGCAGATGACATGGCTCCTCAAACCGTCACTGATTGTGGAAACTTCATACTAGACCTCAAGCAGCTTGAATTGTGTGTCTCTCCACTCTTCCTCCATACTCTGGGACCTTGATTTCCAAACGAAATGCAAAATTTACTTTCATCTGAAAACAACACCTTGGACCACTGAGCAATAGTCGAGTTCTTTTTCTCCTTGGCCCAGGTAAGACGCTTCTGGCATTTTCTATTGGTCATGAGTGGCTTGACACAATGAATGCGAGCCTTGTAGCCCATGTCCTGGATACGTCTGTGTGTGGTGGCTCTGGAAGCAATGACTCCAGCAGCAGTCAACTCATTGTGAATATCCCCCAATTTTTTGAATGGCCTTATCTTAACAGAGTAGTATTTCAATATTTGCAGATGACACTAAACTCTGTAGGGTAATAAATACAGAGGAGGACAATTTTATATTACAGGAGGATTTATGTAAACTAGAAGCTTGGGCTGATAAATGGCAAATGAGCTTTAATGGGGATAAATGTAAGGTCATGCACTTGGGTAGAACAAACAAGATGTATAATTATGTGCTTAATTGTAAAACACTGGGCAAAACTGTCACTGAAAAAGATCTGTGTGTATGGGTGGATGACAAACTCACATTTAGTGGCCAATGTCAGGCAGCTGCTGCCAAGGCAAATAAAATAATGGGATGCATTAAAAGAGGCATAGATGCTCATGAGGAGAACATAATTTTACCTCTATACAAGTCACTGGTGCGACCACACTTAGAATACTGTGTACAGTTCTGGTCTCCAATGTATAAGAAAGACATAGCTGAACTGGAGCGGGTGCAGAGAAGAGCGACCAAGGTTATTAGAGAACTGGGGGGTCTGCAATACCAAGACAGGTTATTACACTTGGGGTTATTTAGTTTGGAAAAACGAAGGCTTAGGGGTGATCTTATTACAATGTATAAATATATGAGGGGACAGTACAAAGACCTTTCTAATGATCTTTTTACTCTTAGACCTGTGACAGGGATAAGGGGGCATCCTCTACGTCTGGAGGAAAGAAGGTTTAGCCATAATCACAGACGCAGATTCTTTACTGTAAGAGCAGTGAGACTATGGAACTCTCTGCCGTATAACATGGGCGTACCCAGGATCAAAACTAGGGGGGGTCAAGCCATGGTCGTTCAGGTTGTAAAATATAAGAACAAAAAATGTACCTTATAGATGACGTCGTCTCTGGAGTTGTTCTCCTTTTCTTCATCTTGTCCAGACCCTATGATGAGTTTTCTCATCCACAGTCGTCTCTGCAGACCTCCATCTTCTCCGCTCTTCTGCACCAACTCTCCACACGATGCCCTTAAAGACAGAAGAGTCATTATAATGCCCCTAAATAAAAATATCTGCAATATACTGTCGCCTCACACTATTCCCCTCCCTCCTCACGCTGTCTCCTCATATATTTACCCCCTCACTCTATTCTGCCTGCTCACCATACCCCTGACTCCCATACTGTGTCTGCACACATCCCATCACCCTCACTCCCCATACTGTGTCCACACACATTCACCCGTTCACTCCCCATACTGTCTGCAACCATCCCCCATACTGTTTCCTCATACATACATGCTCTTCAGTACCCTCAAATCCCCCCACACATTAAATCTCCCATCTCCACTTCAAATCCCCCCACACACATTAAGTACCCCCATCTACACTCCAAATCCCCCCACATACATTAAGTACCCCCCATCCACACTCCAAATCCCCCCACATACATTAAGTACCCCCCATCCACACTCCAAATCCCCACACTTAAAATAACCCCCCATCCCCACTCCAAATCCCCCCACACATTAAATCCCCCATCCCCACTTCAAATCCCCCCACACACATTAAGTACCCCCATCTACACTCCAAATCCCCCCACATACATTAAGTACCCCCCATCCACACTCCAAATCCCCCACACATAAAATAACCCCTATCCCCACTCCAAATCCCCCACTCATAAAGTAACCCCCCATCCCCACTCTAAAATCCCCCACTCATAAAGTAACCCCCCATCCCCACTCTAAAATCCCCCCACTCATAAAGTAACCCCCCATCCCCACTCTAAAATCCCACCCCATACACTCACACATGTCCCCCGTTAATCTTCGGTGGTTCTTCAGCTCCATTACACGTCTGGAGCACTTACCACCAACCGCTGCCTCACTGCCTGTGTCTTCGCCTCTGAAGAGCCAGCGTGTGACGTCAGCAGCGTGATCATGTGACCTAATCACGCTGCTGGCGCTTCATGGATGCGGAAGTGCCTGCGGCGGCGGTCAGGGCACAGAGCACTGCAGAGGAGCAAGATGTGAGTGAGTGTGTGTAGCTCAGCTGTATGCTAGCGTCTCTGACACCTGGCTGGAGCCTGGAGTGAGTCAGATGCTAGCACACTGTGACTGCACAGCGATGTGCAGCAGCAGCACTTTCTCTGAGCCGGCTGTCAGTTTGACAGCCGGCGCTCAGAGAACGGGAGAGGGGGCGGCAGAATGCAGCTACAGGCCTCATCTTGGCACGGCACGCCCCTGCTCCTAGGGGGGGGCAACGGCCCCCCCCTGCCCCACGGTGGGTACGCCCATGCCGTATAATGTTGTAATGAGTGACTCCCTACTAAAATTTAAGAAGGGACTGGATGCCTTTCTTGAAAAGTATAATATTACAGGCTATATTCACTAGTTTGCTAGATATTGCGTTGATCCAGGGAGCTAGTCTGATTGCCGTATGTGGAGTCGGGAAGGAATTTTTTTCCCCAATGTGAAGCTTACTGTTTGCCACTTGGGATTTTTTTTGCCTTCCTCTGGATCAACATGTTAGGGCAGGTTAGAATAGGATATGGGTTGAACTAGATGGACTTAAAGTCTTCCTTCAACCTTAATAACTATGATACTATGTAACAATCCTTTAAAGGCTGCGTGTTGTGAACATGTTGGAGACGACTTCGGAGCTGAAGCTCCCTCTGGTAGTTGCTGAGGGTACTGAACCTATGTTGAACAGCAAAAATCCACCACCTGTAACTGACGATTGGTTATCAGGTGGGACGGACTGGCCTGATATAAGTGGGCTGACCTCCCATGGTCCTTGCCGGTGATCAATTCATAGAATGGTAGAGTTGGAAGGGACCTCCTGGGCCTTCTGGTCCAACCCCTGCTCAAAGCAGGATTCTCTAAATCATCCCAGACAGATGTCTATCCAGCCTCTGTTTGAAGACTTCCATTGAAGGAGAACTCACCACCTCTTGTGGCAGCCTGTTCCACTCATTGATCACCCTAACTGTCAAAAAGTTTTTTCTAATATCTAATCTGTGTCTCCTCCCATTCAGTTTCATCCCATTGCTTCTAGTCTTTCCTTGTGCAAATGAGAATAAAGATGACCCTTCTACAATGTGACAGCCCTTGAGATATTTGTAGACAGCTATTAAGTCTCCTCTCAGTCTTCTTTTTTGCAAGCTAAACATTCCCAAATCCTGCAACCGTTCCTCATAGGACATGGTTTGCAGACCGGTCACCATTCTGGTGGCTCTTCTCTGAACTTGCTCCAGTTTGTTGATGTCTTTTTTAAAATGTGGTGCCCAAAACTGGACACAGTATTCCAGATGAGGTCTGACCAAAGAGGAGTAGAGGGCAATAATGACCTCACGTGATCTAGACTGTATGCTTCTGTTGATACATCCTAGAATTGCATTTGCCTTTTTTGCTGCTGCATCACACTGTTGACTCATGTTAAGGCTGTGATCAATTAGTATACCCAAGTCTTTTTCACATGTGCTGTTACTTAACCCTATTCCTCCCATTTTGTATATGCTTTTTTCATTTTTATTGCCCAGATGTAGTACTTTGCATTTTTCCCTGTTAAAATCCATTCTGTTAGTTGCTGCCCACTGCTCCAGTTTATGTATATCTTTTTGAATCCTCTCTCTCTCTTCTCTAGTATTAGCTACCCCTCCTAGCTTTGTGTCATCAGCAAATTTGATCAGTTTACCCTCAATTCCTTCATCTAAATCATTGATAAAGATGTTGAACAATACAGGGCCCAAAACAGAGCCTTGTGGTACCCCACTTGAGACATTCTTCCAACTGGATGTGCAGCCATTTACAACCACTCTTTGGGTCCGATCACTAAGCCAGTTATGAATCCACCTAACAGTTGCCTTGTCCATTCCATACTTAGTCATTTTTTCAATAAGGATTGTGTGAGATACTTTGTCAAATGCTTTGCTGAAGTCAAGATATACTATATCTACAGCATTTCCCTGATCCACCCAGTCAGTGATTCTGTCATAGAAGGAAATTAAGTTAGTCTGACATGACTTATTAGTTACAAACCCATGCTGACTCTGTTTAATCACTTCATTCTTATCCAGGTACTTGCATACATGTTCTTTAATAATTTGTTCAAAGATCTTTCCTGGTATAGAAGTCAGACTCACCGGCCTGTAGTTCCCTGGGTCCACCTTCTTCCCCTTTTTGAAGATAGGAACAACATTTGCTCTTCTCCAGTCTTCTGGGACTTCTCCTGTTCTCCAAGAATTTTCAAAGATTATGGACAGTGGTTCAAGAATTTCTTCTGCTATCTCCTTCAGTACCCTGGGGTGTAATTCATCTGGACCTGGAGACTTGAATTCATTTATGTTAGCTAAGTGTTTCCTCACTGTCTTTCGTTTATAGATATCCTGGATTCTTCCTGGTCTATGTTGGAATTCAGCTTGCTTTTCTGCTGTCTCCTGCTTGCATTCAGATAAGTCACTTTCAGTTTTTTTTACTGTGGTTTGATTTTCTTTGCTTTTTGCTGCATTATTTTTTGTGTTTGGCCGGGTCCCCTTTGGGGGGCTTAGGCTGGTCTCCGTTCTCTTTTTGTATTTGTTCATTTGCTCAGTTCTTGTGATATTTTACTGCTGGGTGGCTACGTGTCCACACCAGAGATCTCATATAGGTAGTCAAGACCGTGTGATCTCAGTATTTTTGGATTCAGAAGTGTTGAAGTTTTTCCTATGGTTCTTCTTGGTTGCAGACAGTATTCTCTCCTGTGCTGTCCTATCTAGACAGTTTTGGGCCCCAGCATTTGCTCAATCTATTTTCTGTCTGTGTTCGTGTTTTCATCTTGTCTAACCGCCATTATATGTTTGGGGGCTTCCTATTCTTTGGGGTCTACTCCAGGGCAGTTAGCTTTCCTCTTTCCATCATCAGGGATAGCTATCTCTCCGGCTGTGACGAGGCGTCTAGGGCACTGTAGGAACGTCCCACGACTGCTTCTAGTTGTGCGGTTAGTTTAGGGGTCTGCAACCTATTAGTTTCCAACCTCTCTGGTGTTAGGATGCCTATGCGTTTTTTTGCTCCTGCCTCCTCAGCTACCAAAACATAACAGAATCACCGGCCATACTGAAATACTATGGTACTCAACAGAAGAGAAAAAATAGTAAAAAAAAAGTTGTCAGAGTTGTCAGAAATTTTTTTTTTTTTTTTTTTTTTCCCTCTTTTATCTCTGGGTGCTGAGGAGGAATTTTTTCCCCAATTGAGGTCAAGCATTTGTCCGATCGTGTGGAGCAACTTGCTGTTGAAGTTCGGAGTATTGCTATCTATCTTGCTGGGTTGCCTGCTGTGGAACCTAGGATCCCTCTGCCGGATTTATTTTTGGGGGATCGGTCTAAATTTTTGAATTTTAAAAATAACTGTAAGTTGTTTTTTGCTTTGAAACCTAAGTCCTCAGGGAACGCAGCGCAGCAGGTTCAAATTGTCATCTCCCTGTTGCACGGTGACCCTCAGGATTGGGCCTTTTCTCTGACACCTGGGGATCCTGTTTTGAATGATGTTGATGTGCTTTTTTAGGCTCTGGGGTTATTGTACGATCAACCTAATGTTACTGATCAAGCTGAAAAAACCTTGTTGGCATTGAATCACGGTCATGAAGCCGCTGAGCTGTACTGTCAGAAATTCCGAAAGTGGGCAGTCCTTACTAAATGGAATGATGATGCTCTGGCAGCTCTTTTTCGGATGGGTCTGGCAGAGACTATAAAAGACGTTATGGTGGGATTTCCTGTTCCCTCTGGTCTCAATGACTCTATGTCATTAGCTATTCAAATTGACAGACGTTTGCGTGAGCATAAAAATATGCGTGAGATTGTGATGCCTTGCGGGCCAGCCCCTGGGCCCATGCAGTGTGATGGAGTGACTTCTGGGGCACAGCAGTAATAAGAACAGCATCCAATCCGGGTGAAATAACAAGACAATCCTTTATTCTGCCATATAGATACAACGTTTCGGCCCACTTGTGGCCTTTGTCAATAAGTGTTCTTATTACTGATGTGGACTTTTCTGTTCAATTGGATCCTTGAACTCTGAACGTGCATCCCACACACTCCTGTGTGCTGTCAGCCGCTGCTTTATTCTGGGGCACAGCGTCATGAGTTTCGAAAGCGTAATAGGTTGGGTTCTACTGTGGTGACGCTTCTCATACTATTTCCATCTGCCCCAAGCGGGGAAGACGTTTTACGCGCTCAGTTGTCTTGGGTAGTGTTCAGACTAAATTTCTGTTGACTGTTACCTTGATTTGCTCCATGTCCACATTTTCAGCTCAGGCTTTTGTTGATTCAGGAGCAGCTATAAACCTGATAAATTTTGATTTTGCCAAACGTGGTTTTCCTATGATACCCCTGCGGAAGTCTATTCCTTTGCTGGGCATTGATTCTACCCCTTTGGTGGAGAATAAACCCCAGTTTTCTACCCAGGTGATAATGCGGGTTGACCCGGACCACCAAGAGAATTGCAAATTTTTGGTGTTACATAATTTACATGACATTATTGTACTGGGTTTTCCTTGGCTACAGACTCAAAATCCTGTTTTGGATTGGAAGTCTGTGTCTGTGGTCAGTTGGGGTTGTCAATGTGTTCATAATGACACTCCTTGGCTACAGACTCAAAATCCTGTTTTGGATTGGAAGTCTGTGTCTGTGGTCAGTTGGGGTTGTCAATGTGTTCATAATGACACTCCTGTTTTTTATGCCTCTCCCCAGTCTCAAGATGTCCCTGACTATTTGACTGATTTTTCTGATGTGTTTACTGAGAGTAAGTCTGCATCCTTACCTCCTCATAGGAGTTATGATTGCGCTATTGACTTAGTACCTAGTTGTAAATTTCCCAAGGGTCGGCTCTTTAATTTATCTGTACCTGAGCATGATGCTATGCGATCTTATGTCAAAGAGTCTTTAGAGAAGGGTCATATCAGACCATCCTCTTCACCCTTGGGCGCCGGCTTTTTCTTTGTGGCCAAGAAGGATGGTTCATTGAGGCCATGTACACTGTGTTCCAAATTATTATGCAAATAATATTTTCTCAGATTTTCACAAATTACCTATATGAATTTCAGTCATTGTACTTTTCCAGTCAAATAACTATTAGAGTACAATTGAAAGGTTTTTGTACAAACTGCTTATGATTACAGTATATTTTTTTAAAAATAAAACACTCAAACTGCACTCAAAATGCATGTTCCAAATTATTATGCACAGCAGAGTTTTCAACCTTTTCATTTTAATAAAGAACAAAAAAATGGTCATTTTTGAAATTATAAGCATAAGCAGGTTATTACAAACTGAAATCAAACAGTTTTCAACTCAAAACTTTATTCTAGGTGATGTTACATTTGCACATAGGACCCCTTGTTCGAAAGGAGCTTCTGAACTCTCTCGTCCATTGAATTTGTCAGGTTTTGGATGGTTTCTGCTTCAATTGTTTTGCATGAGGACAGAATACCCTCCCAGAGCTGTTGCTTAGATGCAAACTGCCTCCCGCCATCATAGACACTCCTATTGATGATGCTCCAGAGATTCTCAATGGGGTTGAGGTCAGGAGAGCATGGGGACCACACCATAAGTTTGTCCCCTTTTATGCCCATAGCAGCCAGAGATACAGATGTGTTATGTGCAGAATGAGACGGTGCATTATCATGCATGAAAATGATCTTGCTGCGGAATGCACGGTTCTTCTTCTTGAACCATGGCAGGAAGTGCTGTTTGAGAAACTCAACATACACTATGGAGTTCATCTTTACCCCTTCAGGGATCCTAAAGAGGCCGACAATCTCTCACCCCTTGATTCCAGCCCAAAACTTTACTCCACCTCCTCCTTGTTGGCGCCGTAGCCGTGTTTGCATGGGGTATCCATCAACCAGCCATTCTCCACTCCATCCATCTGGACCATCGAGCGTTGCACGGCACTCATCGGTGAACAAAACAGTTTTGAAGTCAGTCTTCATGTATTGTTTGGCCCACTGGAGCCATTTCTGCTTGTGTGCAGTGGATAGAGGAGGTCGACAGGATGGCTTACGCACAGCTGCAAACCTCTGAAGGACCCTGCATCTTGTTGTTCGAGGGACTTTGGAGGCACCAGCAGCTTCAAAAACTTGTCTGCTGCTATGACAGGGCTTTTTTTCCGCTGCTCTTTTAACCTGACGTAATTGCCTGTAGGAAAGAGTCCTCAATTTTCCCTTATCAGCACGCACACGTGTGTGCTGTGAATCAGCTACATACTTCTTGATTGTGCGATGATCATAATGAAGTGTCTTGGCAATGTTGATTGTAGTCATGCCTTGACCTAAACACTCCACAATTTGTTGCTTCTCAGCAGCCGACACATCCTTTTTCTTTCCCATTTTGGCAGAAAATGTAGGCTGCTTAATAATGTGGGACAGCCTTCTTAAGTAGTCTTGCCTTTCATTGGACACACCTGCCAAACTAATTAGCACAGGTGTCTGCAATTGCTTACAGTGATATAAAGAGCCCTGACACACATTACCATCAATGAGTTTAACTGACAAACAAAAAAATTCTTACCTTATCACTCCTAAACAATTTTTGCATAATAATTTGGAACACAGTGTATTGACTATCGTCTCCTGAATAAGATCACTATTAAATATCAATATCCATTACCCTTGATTTCTGACCTATTTTCCAGAGTGAAAGGTGCTAGTTGGTTTACCAAGCTTTGACCTCAGGGGGCGTATAATTTTATTCGCATCAAGCACGGTGATGAATGGAAGACGGCGTTTAATACCTCAGAGAGGCATTTTGAGTACCTAGTGATGATGCCTTTTGGGCTCACTAATGCTCCTTCCGTCTTCCAATCCTTTATGAACGATATTTTCCGGGATTTCGTGGATAAATTTCTGATTGTTTATTTGGACGATATCTTGATTTTTTCCAATGACTGGGATTCTCATGTGGAACATGTTCGGACTGTATTCCGGATTTTGAGAGAAAATGCATTGTATGTGAAGGGATCAAAATGTCTTTTTGGCATACAGAAGGTTTCTTTTCTGGGATTCATTTTGTCTCCGTCTGGTATTGAAATGGACCCGGTCAAAGTTCAGGGTATTTGTGATTGGGTTCAGCCCACTACATTGAAGGCTCTTCAGAGATTTTTGGGTTTTGCTAATTTTTATTGTAAATTTATAGCTAACTTCTCTACTATTGTGAAACCACTTACTGATTTGACCAAAAAAGGTTCTGATGCAGTGAATTGGTCTCCTGAGGCAGTTTCTGCGTTTCAGGAGCTTAAGCGGAGATTCACTTCTGCTCCTGTTCTACAGCAACCTGATGTTTCTCTACCATTTCAGGTGGAGGTTGATGCTTCTGAGATTTGTGCAGGAGCCGTTTTGTCCCAAAGGGATCCGGAGACTTCTAAGAGTAACCCTTGCACCTTTTTCTCTCGAAAATTTTCCCCAGCGGAACGTAATTATGATGTGGGAAATCAGGAGTCATTGGCTATGAAGTGGGCTTTTGAAGAGTGGAGTGGAGACATTGGCTGGAAGGAGCCAAACATCAGGTGGTGGTCCTCACGGATCACAAGTACCTGGTTTATCTTGAATTGGCCAAGCGACTTAATCCTAGACAGGCCAGGTGGGCCTTGTTTTTCACACGTTTTAATTTTGTGGTCTCTTTTCACTAAGAATGTTAAGGCGGATGCCCTATCGAGGAGTTTCTTTGCAGATTCTCCTTTGGTAACTGAGCCTGCTGTTATTCTGAAGGAGGGTGTGGTTCTTTACGCTATCTCGTCCGATTTGAAACTGGCCCTGGAGCAATTTCAGGAGGATAAACCTGAACGCTGCCCTGTTGGGAAATTGTTTGTCCCAGATCAGTGGATGAAGAATGTGATGTCTGAGATTCATTGCTCCACGTTGGCTGGCCATCCTGGTATTTTTGGTACCAGAGATTTTGTGAGTGGGTCCTTTTGGTGGCCCACTTTGTCTCATGACGTCAGGGACTTTATGCAGTCCTGTGGAACTTGTTCTCAGTCCAAACCTTGCTCTCGCTCTAGTGGTTTGTTAATGCCATTGCCTGTGCCCAAGAGGCCATGGACCCATATCTCTATGGATTTTATTTTTCGACCTCCCTGTCTCTCAGAGAATGACCGTTATTTGAGTAATCTGTGATAGGTTTTCCAAGATGATACATCTTGTGCCACTACTTAAGTTGCCATCCTCCTCCGAGCTGGTGCCCTTATTTTTTCAACAGGTGGTTCGGTTGCACGGCATTCCAGAGAAATTGTGTCTGACAGAGGAGTCCAGTTTGTTTCCAGATTTTGGAGGACATTTTGTTCCAAACTGGGAGTTCAGCTGTCTTTTTCCTCTGCGTTCCACCTTCAGACCAATGGACAAACTGAGAGAACAAACCAGACCTTGGAGACTTATTTGAGATGTTTTGTGTCTGCTGATCAAGATGACTGGGTCTCTTTTTTGCCTTCGGCTGAGTTTGCTTTGAATAATAGGGCTAGTTCTGCCACCTTAATGTCTCCATATTTCTGCTATTTTGGGTTTCATCATCGATTTTCTTCAGGGCAGGTGGAGGCTTCTGTCTGTCCTGGTGTTGACTCTATTGTGGAGAGAATGCAGCAGATTTGGGATCAAGTAGTGGATAAGCTGTCTCTCACTCAGGAGAAGGCCCAGCGGTTTGCCAACCGACATAGGACTGATGGTCCTCGATTTAAAGTTGGTGACTTGGTTTGGTTGTCCTCAAAAAATATCCCTATGAGGGTCGCTTCTCCAAAATTTAAGCCAAGGTTCATTGGACCTTATAAGATCGTGGAAATTCTTAATCCCGTTTCCTTCCGTTTGCTTCTTCCAGGAACATTCAAGATTCACAACGTATTCCACAAATCTTTATTGAAGAGGTTTGTAGAGCCAGTGGTTCCTAAGGCTGCGCATCCTAATCCTGTTTTGGTGGAGGGCAATTTGGAGTATGTGGTTGAGAAGATATTGGATTCTCGTTTGGCTAGGTGGAGACTCCAGTACCTGGTGAAGTGGAAAGGCTATGATCAGGAGGACAATTCTTGGGTGTTTGCTTCTGACTTTCATGGTAAGAGACTGGTCAGTGCCTATCACCGAGCTCATCCTGATCGGCCTGGTGGCACACGTGAGGGTTCGGAGACCCCTCCTCAAGGGGGGGTACTGTTGTGAACATGTTGGAAAAGACTTCGGAGCTGAAGCTCCCTCTGGTGGTTGCTGAGGGTATTGAACTTATGTTGAACAGCAAAAATCCACCACCTGTAACTGACGATTGGTTATCAGGTGGGACGGACTGGCCTGATATAAGTGAGCTGACCTCCCATGGTCCTTGCCGGTGATCAATTGTTTTTCTGGTCTAGGTTGGAATTCAGCTTGCTTTCTGCTGTCTCCTGCTTGCATTCAGATAAGTCACTTTCAGTTTTTTTTACTGTGGTTTGATTTTCCTTGCTTTTTGCTGCATTGTTTTTTGTGTTCAGCCGGGTCCCCTTTGCGGGGCTTGGGCTGGTCTCCGTTCTCTTTTTGTATTTGTTCATTTGCTCAGTTCTTGTGATATTTTACTGCTGGGTGGCTACGTGTCCACACCAGAGATCTCATATAGGTGGTCGAGACCGTGTGGTCTCAGTATTTTTGGATTCAGAAGTGTTGGAGTTTTTCCTAGGGTTTTTCTGGGTTGCAGACAGTATTCTCTCCTGTGCTGTCCTATCTAGACAGTTTTGGGCCCCAGCGTTTGCTCAATCTATTTTCTGTCTGTGTTTGTGTTTTCATCTTGTCTATCCGCCATTATATGTTTGGGGGCTTCCTATTCTTTTGGGGTATACTCCGGGGCAGTTAGCTTTCCTCTTTCCATCTTCAGGGATATCTATCTCTCCAGCTGTGACGAGGCGTCTAGGGCACCGTAGGAACGTCCCACGGCTGCTTCTAGTTGTGCGGTTAGTTTAGGGATCTGCAACCTATTAGTTTTCAACCTCTCTGGTGTTAGGCTGCCTATGCGGTTTTTTGCTCCTGCCTCCTCAGCTACCAAAACATAACAGCTGCGGTTATTTCGGTTGCTTGAGCACCTTTTTCTACGACACCTTTTCCTTCCACTCAACTTTCCATTAATCTGCTTGGATGCAACACTCTGTGAACAGCCAGCTTCTTTAGCAATGACCTTTTGTGGCTTACCCTTCTTGTGGAGTGTGTCAATGACTGCCTTCTGGACATCTGTAAAGTTAGCAGTCTTCCCCCTGATTGTGGAGCCTACTGAAACATAATAAGGGACCTTTTTAAATGCTTAGGAAGCCTTTCCTGATGTTTTTTGTTAATTATTTTAATTTACTGAGATAATGACTTTTGGGTTTTCATTGGCTATAAGCCAAAATCATTAACAGAAATAAACACTTGAAATAAATCACTCTGTTTGTAATGACTCTATATAATATGAGTTTCTCTTTTTGCATTGAAGAACTGAAATAAATTAATTTTTTGATGATATTTTAATTTAGTGAGAAGTAGTGAGAAGCACTTGTATTACCAGTGGATGGTATCCTTGCTGTAGGAAATGTATTCCTCAGTGATAACAGGTGTAGTTTTCTATCTTCACTTTCTGAGCAGATCTAATTGTACCTCAGAGCTTGATTATAGATGATGGTTTTTTGTGTGTGTCTCAAATGAAAGCTGTTCCATCTAAGATATGCCGGACGTCCTGTGGGTTTGTGGTAAATTGATGTTTGTGTAATATTGTCTTTGATGTATATGGTCGTGTTCAGAAAATAAATTTAAGACTTTTAGAAGTTGAGGGTGAGCTTGACGGTTGGGTGTTTATTGTTAATAATTCTAATTTACTGAGATAATAACTTTTGGGTTCTCATTGGCTGTAAGCCATAATTATCAACATTAAAAGAAATAAACATATGAGATTAACTTTTTGTATTGAAGAACTGATATAAATTAACTTTTTGATGAGATTCTAATTTAGCGAGAAGCACTTGTAGATTAAGAGATCCACAGAGCTACAAGGATCCCAAGAAGCAGCCTCATGGATTACAAACAGAGGGAGGAGAACAACAGGGTGCCTCTTGTGGTCACTTACCACCCCCATATGAACATCCTAAGGCTACTTTCACACATCCATTTTTTACAATCAGGCACAATCCGTCATAGTTGGAAAAAGAAGGATCGAGCGTAGATTGTAAAAAACTGATGCGACGGATCAGACATTAAGACAGATCCGTCCTGAACTTTTGACCCGGGAACTGCAGTGTCTGGAACGGAGGAGAGAGAGAGAGATCTGGGTATAAACGGAATGCAGTGGCCGGATCAGGCAAAAGACTGATCCGGTAGCCGGATTCGCCCATAGACTTGCATTGTACCCATGAGCCGGTAGCGCCGCATCCGATGCTGTCCGTTTTTTTCACCGGACACAAAAAATGTTCATAGACGCTGCTGGAATCGAAATTTTTGGACGGATCCGGAAAAAAATGGACGCAACGGAAGCACATGCGGCGCGATCCGGCGCTAATGAAAGTCAATGAGAAAAAAACGGATCCAGGCGGAAACAAAAAACGGATCCGTTTTTTTCAAAAAAAGCAGGATCACGCCTGACGGCAAAAACCAATGTGTGAAAGTAGCATAAGGAAGACTGGTGGTGATTTTCAACCCATATTCCATAGAGACCACAGACTGAAAGGAAAATTCCTGGAACTACCACTTCTTTCCCACAAACACCCCCTAACCTAAGGAATCTCCTTGCCAGAAGAGTCCTCTCATCACCATCAGAAATGGGCACATTTCGCTATAACAGTATGAAATGCAGGACTTGTATCCTCATATTATCAACAAACAAAGGCCGCATACCTAACACAAGACAGGACTATAAGTCTTGTATCTCTTGTTATGTGTGAGAACATTTTTCTGGACCTGGTTAAGGACCACAGAGAGAAAAATCTGGGAATTCAAGTTAATAAGGATGTTTATGTCTTTGACAAGGGACTCAATCTAACACATGGATTTATGACTCACTACACAGACACAGTTCACACCTCCACCAAACTGACTCCAGATCTTAGCCATTACTCCCACCGCCATTCCATTTGTAACAAAAATCTTAATTTTATAACCTTGGCTTATCTTTAGGAGGCATCACCCCCACCTTTCCCATGCACAAATGACCTGTTGTAACATCTCTTAAATGTTGTGCTCTTGTTTCAGTAATTAATTTGTAAATCCGCCTGATGAAGGAGCCACTGTGCTCTGAAAGCTAGAAAATATGAAAATATGACTTTTCTGGTTAGCCAATAAAGGTATCATAGCTAGAATATTTGTGTCTTTTTTTTTAATAAAAGTGTTTACATAGATTTTTCTGGCCAACAAGTTACAACAATATATCTTTTTTATTGTACATCATTTTAGTCTACAAATCATGGTTTCCACTTGTACTTGTTGATGTTACAATCATTCTATATAATGATAACAAGCTACTTTCTTTAGTTACTAAAAGTATACATGCATGTGTCCTATATACAGTATTTAGGCCAGTTCTTCACAATTTGTGTGGGACTCAGGAGACTTTACATGTGGGGAAACCTCCATAGTTGGTTTTGTGGAGCTGTTACCTCCGAACTATTACACCGATTGACTAGCAGTACAATACGACCTGCGATCAGTAAACATCAAATTGGCAGCTGTTTACACAGGCAGACCAAAGTAAGTTGTGCTCAAAAGTTTACATACCCAGGCAGAATTTTTGCTTTCTTGTCCTTTTTACAGAGAATATGAATGATAACACCAAAACTTTTTCTCCAATCATGGTTAGTGGTTGGGTGAAGCCATTTATTGTCAAACTACTGTGTTTTCTCTTTTAACCCCTTAGTGACAGAGCCAATTTTACTTAATGACCAAGCCAATTTTTACAATTCTGACCATTGTCACTTTATGAGGTTATAGCTCTAGAACGCTTCAACGTATCGCACTAATTTTGAGAGAGCTTTTTCGTGACATATTGTACTTCATGTTAGTAGTAAAAATTTATTCAATATAACTTGCGATTATTTATGAAAAAAAAAGGAAATTTGGCAAAAATTTTGAAAGTTTTGCAATTTTCAAACTTTTAATTTTTGTACCCTTAAATCAGAGACTGGTGTCACACAAAATAGTTAACAAATAACATTTCCCACATGTCAAATTTACATCAGCACAATTTTGGAAACATAATTTTTTTTGTTAGGACGATATAAGGGTTAAAATTTGACCAGCGATTTCTCATTTTTCCAACAAAATTTACAAAACCATTTTTTTAGGGACCACCTCACATTTGAAGTGAGTTTGGGGGTCAATATAACAGAAAAAAAACAAAAGTGATACCATTCTGAAAACTGTGCCCCTCAAGGTGCGCAAAACCATATTCAAGAAGTTTATTAACCCTTCAGGTGTTTCACGAGAACTAAAGCAATGTGGAAGCAAAAAATGAACATTTTACTTTTTCCACAAAAAATTACTTTGCAACCATTATTTTTTATTTTCACAAGGGTATCAGGAGAAAATGGACCATAAAATTTCTTGTGCAATTTCTCATGAGTACGCCAATACCCCATATGTGGGAGAAAGCCACTATTTGGGCACATGGCAGTGCTCAGATGGGAGGGAGCACTGTTTTATTTTTTGAACGCAAAATTGGCTGGAATCATTGGCGGCACCATGTCGTGTTTGGAGACCCCTTGATATACCTAAACAGTGGAACTCCCCAATTCTAACTCCAACCTTTACCCCAACACATCCCTAACCCTAGTCCCAACTGTTGTGAATGTTTTAGAAATGAATTCTGAGCAGAAGCTCCCTCTGGTGGTTACAAACAGTACTGAACCATTCAATGAGGATTGGCAATCAGGAATCCCTCCCATCATGGTTGCCGGTGATCAATTGTTCTTGTCTCAACGTTGTTTCCTGGTTCACTTGGAAGCTTGCTGAGTCTTGCCTCTTCTCCTGCTCTCAGATAAGATATTTTCTGTTTTTTGTTTTTGTGCTTACCATTTGCATATTTCTCTGCATTTCTGTGAAGTTAGCCAGGTACCCTTCCCCGAGGGGCTTGGGCTCCTCTCAGTTCCTCTGGAGCCACTGTTATTTGTTCATTTGCCTTTTCCAGTTTTTTCAGTGGCTGCGGCTTAGTTTTGTTACACCAGAGAACTAATTTAGGTGGTAGAGGTCGTGTGATCTCAGGTGTTTTTGCAATTAGTAGCGTTGGCTTTTTTTAGGGTTTTTTTTTGGATTGCAGTAAGTATCCTTCCTATCCTTTTTCTGTCTAGGCAGATTGGGCCCCAACGTTTGCTCATACTATTTTCTGTCTGTGTCTGTATTTCCTCTTGTCTAACTGCCATTACATGTTTGGGGGCTTCCTATGTTCTTTGGGGATCTGCTCCGGGGCAGATAGCTTTCCTCTTTCTATCTTTAGGTGTAGTTAACCTCTCAGGCTGTGACGAGGCATCTAGGACCAACGTAGGAACGCTCCATGGCTGCCTTTAGTTGTGGTGGTTAGTCAGGGTACTGCAATCCAGTAGATTCCAACCTCTCTGGTGTATTGCCGTTTTTGCCTGCTCTCCTCAGCTGCCAAAACATAACAGTATCACCGGCCCAACTGAAAATTATATGGTACTCACAGAAGGGAAAAATAGTCTGGAAAGAAAAAAGGTTGTCAGAGTTGTTAGAGATTTTTTTTTTTCTGTTTGTTGCATTTTTTCCCTTTTTTTCTCTGGGTGCTGAGGAGGATTTTTTTTTCTCTCTCAATGGAGTTTGCACGGTTGTCTGGCCGTGTGGATCAGCTTGCCACTGAGGTCCGGAGTATTGCTACCTATCTTGCTAGGTTGCCAGTTGTGGAACCCAGGATCCCCATGCCAGAATTGTTTTTGGGGGATCGAGCTAAATTTCTGAATTTCAAAAATAACTGTAAGTTGTTTTTTGCCTTAAAACCTAAGTCCTCAGGGAACGCAGCACAGCAGGTTCAAATTGTCATCTCTCTCCTGCACGGCGATCCTCAGGATTGGGCTTTTTCCCTGACACCTGGGGACCCTGTTTTGAGTAATGTTGATGCATTTTTTCAGGCTCTGGGGTTATTGTACGATGAACCTAATGTCACTGATCAAGCTGAAAAAACCTTGTTGGCATTAAATCAGGGGCTTGAGGACGCTGAGTTGTACTGTCAGAAATTCCGAAAGTGGGCAGTCCTGACCAAATGGAATGATGATGCTTTGACAGCCCTTTTTTGGAAGGGTCTGTCAGAGAATGTAAAAGATGTTATGGTGCGATTCCCTGCTCCCTCTGGTCTCAATGATTCTATGTCATTAGCGATTCAAATTGACAGACGTTTGCGTGAGCGTAGAAGTATGCGTGGAATAGTGTTGCCTTGTGAACCAGCTTCTGAACCCATGCAGTGTGATAGAGTGGCTTCTGGGGCACAGCGTCATGAGTTTCGAAAACGCAATGGATTATGTTGTGAATGGACTTGAGATGAGTTCTGAGCAGAGGCTCCCTCTGGTGGTTACAAGCGGTACTGGACTGTCCAGTGAAGATTGTGAGGATTGGGAATCAGGTGTTACTGACTGGTCTTATATAAGGGAGTCACCTTCCCATCAGGGTTGCCGGTGATCAATTGTTCTGGTCTCAATCCTTGATTCCTGTTTCCTTTGTAGCCTGCTGTTTCGTGTCTGCATCTCCTGCTAACAGATAAGACATTTTCTTCTTTTTGCTTTTGTGCTTGATTTTTGCATTTTGTCCTGCACTTCTGTGGGGGCCTTCAGGGTCCCCTCGGGGGCTTTTGCCCTCTCAGTTTTGTTCAGCCACTGATGTTTGTACATTTGCTTTTTCCAGTTTTTCAGTGGCTGCTGTTTTGATTTTGTTACACCAGAGAACTAATTTAGGTGGTAGAGGTCGTGTGATCTCAGGTGTTTTTGAAATTAGTAAAGTTGGTGCTTTTCAGGGTTTTTTGGGATTGCAGTAAGTGCCCTTCCTATCCTTTTCTATTTAGATAGTTTGGGCCCCAACGTTTGCTCATACTATTTTCTGTCTGTGTCAGTATTTCTTCTTGTCTAACCGCCATTACATGTTTGGGGGCTTTCTATGTTCTTTGGGGATCTGCTCCGGGGCAGATAGCTTTCATCTTTCTATCTTTAGGTATAGTTAGTTTCTCAGGCTGTGACGAGGCGTCTAGGACCAACGTAGGAACGCTCCACGGCTGCCTCTAGTTGTGGTGGTTAGTCAGGGTACTGCAATCTCATAGATTCCAACTGCTCTGGTGTATTGCCTTTTTTACCTTCACTCCTCAGCTACCAAATCATAACAGTATCACCGGCCTAAACTGAAATTTATATGGTACTCACAGAAGGGAAAAAATATTTTGAAAGAAAAAAAAAAAAGGTTGTCAGAGTTGTCAGAGATATTTTTCTGTTTGTTGCATTTTTTTTTTCCCTCTGTATCTCTGGGTGCTGGGGAGGATTTTTTTTTTCTCTCAATGGAGTTTGCACAGTTGTCTGGCCATGTGGATCAGCTTGCCACTGAGGTTCAGAGTATTGCTACCTATCTTGCTAGGTTGCCTGTTGTGGAACCTAGGATTCCCATGCCAGATTTGTTTTGGGGGGATCGATCCAAGTTTCTGAATTTCAAAAATAATTGTAAATTGTTTTTTGCCTTAAAATCTAAGTCCTCAGTGAAAGCAGCGCAGCAGGTTCAAATTGTCATCTCTCTCCTGCGCGGCGATCCTCAGGATTGGGCTTTTTCCCTGACACCTGGGGATCCTGTTTTGAGTGATGTTGATACATTTTTTCAGGCCTTGGGGTTATTGTACGATGAGCCTAATGTCACTGATCAAGCTGAAAAAGCCTTGTTGGCATTAAATCAGGGGCTTGATGACGCTGAGTTATACTGTCAGAGATTCCGTAGGTGGGCAGTCCTGACCAAATGGAATGACGACGCTTTGGCAGCCCTTTTTCGGAAGGGTCTGTCAGATAATGTAAAGGATGTTATGGTGGGATTCCCTGTCCCCTCTGGTCTCAATGATTCTATGTCATTAGCGATTCAAATTGACAGACGTTTGCGTGAGCGGAGAAGTATGCGTGGAATAGTGTTGCCTTGTGAACCTGCTTCTGAACCCATGCAGTGTGATAGAGTGGTTTCTGGGGCACAGCGTCATAAGTTTCGAAAGTGCAATGGGTTATGTTTCTACTGTGGTGATGCTTCTCATGCTATCTCAGTCTGCCCTAAGCGGGGAAAACGTTTTGCACGCTCAGTTGTCTTGGGTAGTGTTCAGACTAAGTTTTTATTAACTGTTACTCTGATATGCTCTCTGTCCTCATTTTCTGCTCAGGCTTTCGTTGATTCGGGAGCAGCTATTAACCTGATGGATTTTGATTTCGCTAAACGTTGTGGGTTTCCCTTGATACCCCTACAGAAGTCTATTCCCCTACTGGGGATCGATTCTACCCCTTTGGCTGAGAATAAACCTCAGTTCTCTACTCAGGTGATAATGAGGGTTGAACCTGATCATCAGGAGAGCTGCAAATTTTTGGTTCTGTATAATCTGCATGACATTATCGTGCTGGGTTTCCCTTGGTTACAGTCTCATAATCCTGTTTTGGATTGGAAATCTGTGTCTGTAACCAGTTGGGGCTGCCAATGTGTTAATACCAACACTCCTGTTTTTTCTGCCTCCCCCAGGCTCAGGATGTTCCTGACTTTTTGATTGATTTTTCTGATGTGTTTAGCGAAAGTAAATCTGCATCCTTGCCTCCCCATAGGAGCTATGACTGCGCTATTGAATTAGTGCCTGGTAGTAAATTCCCTAAAGGTCGCCTTTTTAACTTGTCTGTACCTGAACATGACGCTATGCGGTCTTATATCAAGGAGTCTTTGGAGAAAGGTCATATCAGATCATCCTCTTCACCCTTAGGTGCCGGTTTTTTCTTTGTGGCCAAAAAGGATGGTTCATTAAGGCCGTGTATTGATTATCGTCTTTTGAACAATATTACTGTGAAATATCAATACCCGTTACCCTTGATTTCTGACCTGTTTTCCAGGGTGAAAACCGCTACTTGGTTTACCAAGCTTGACCTCAGGGGGGCATATAACCTTATTCGCATTAAGCACGGGGATGAATGGAAGACAGCATTTAACACCCCTGAGGGGCATTTTGAGTACCTTGTGATGCCCTTTGGGCTCACTAATGCTCCTTCTGTCTTCCAGTCCTTCATGAATGACATTTTCAGGGATTTTGTGGATAAATTTCTGATTGTTTATTTGGATGATATCTTGATTTTTTCCAATGACTGGGACTCTCATGTGAAACATGTTCAAACTGTATTCCAGATTTTGAGAGAGAATGCTCTGTATGTGAAGGGATCAAAGTGTCTTTTTGGCATACAGAAGATCTCATTTTTGGGATTTATTTTGTCCCCATCTGTTATTGAAATGGACCCGGTCAAGGTTCAGGCCATCTGTGATTGGGTCCAACCTACTTCATTAAAGGCTCTTCAAAGATTTTTGGGTTTTGCCAATTTTTATCGTAAATTTATTGGTAATTTCTCGGTTATTGTTAAACCATTAACTGATTTGACCAAAAAGGGTTCTGATGTGGTGAATTGGCCTCCTGAGGCAGTCTCTGCATTTCAGGAACTTAAGCAGAGATTCACTTCTGCTCCTGTTCTACGGCAGCCTGATGTTTCTCTGCCATTTCAGGTGGAAGCTGATGCCTCTGAAATTGGGGCAGGTGCCGTTTTGTCCCAAAGAGATCCAGAGACCTCTAAAAGTAACCCTTGTGCCTTTTTCTCTAGAAAATTTTCTCCTACTGAACGTAATTATGACGTGGGTAATCGGGAGTTATTGGCCATGAAGTGGGCTTTTGAAGAGTGGAGACATTGGCTGGAGGGAGCCAAACATCAGGTGGTGGTCCTTACTGACCATAAGAATCTGGTTTATCTGGAATCTGCCAAGCGACTTAATCCTAGACAGGCCAGGTGGGCCTTGTTTTTCACACGTTTTAATTTTGTGGTTTCCTTTCTTCCTGGCACTAAGAATTTTAAGGCGGATGCCCTCTCGAGGAGTTTCCTTGCGGACTCTCCTGAGGTATCTGATCCTTCTGTTATTTTGAAAGAAGGTGTAGTTCTTTCCGCCATCTCACCCAATTTGAGACTGGCTCTGGAGGGTGTGTCAGGAGGATAGGCCCGAGCGCTGCCCTGTTGGGAAATTGTTTGTCCCGGACCAGTGGAAAAAGAGTGTGATGTCTGAGATTCATTGTTCCGCGTTGGCCGGTCATCCTGGAATTTTTGGTACCAGAGACTTGGTTAGTCGGTCCTTTTGGTGGCCTAACTTGTCTCGTGATGTCAGGGAATTTGTGCAGTCCTGCGGGACTTGCTCTCGCTCCAAGCCTTGCTCTCGCTCTAGTGGTTTGTTGATGCCATTGCCTGTGCCCAAGAGACCATGGACCCATATCTCTATGGATTTCATTTCCGACCTCCCTGTTTCTCAGAGAATGACCGTCATCTGGGTGATTTGTGATAGGTTTTCCAAGATGATACATCTTGTGCCATTACCTAAGTTGCCTTCCTCCTCTGAATTAGTACCTTTGTTCCTTCAGCACGTGGTTAGTTTACACGGCATTCCTGAGAACATTGTGTCTGACAGAGGAGTCCAGTTTGTTTCCAGATTTTGGAGGACCTTTTGTTCCAAACTTGGTGTTCAATTGTCTTTCTCCTCGGCGTTTCATCCTCAGACCAATGGTCAAACTGAGAGAACAAATCAGACGTTGGAGACTTATCTAAGATGTTTTGTGTCTGCTGATCAGGATGACTGGGTCTCTTTTTTGCCTTTGGCTGAGTTTGCTCTTAATAATAGGGCTAGCTCTGCCACTTTGATGTCTCCATTTTTCTGTAATTCTGGGTTTCACCCTCGATTTTCTTCAGGACAGACGGAGGCTTCTGTCTGTCCAGGAGTTGACTCTGTTGTGGAGCGTATGCAACAGATTTGGGACCAGGTTAGTGCAGAGGTTGTCCCTCTCTCAAGAGAGGGCCCAGCGGTTTGCTAACCGGCAATAGGACTGATGGTCCTCGGTTTAAAGTGGGGGACTTGGTCTGGTTGTCCTCAAAAAATATTCCTATGAGAGTGGCATCTCCTAAATTTAAGCTAGGTTCATTGGACCTTATAAGATCATGGAGATTCTTAATCCTGTTTCTTTTCGTTTGCTTCTTCAGGGACATTTAAGATCCATAATGTGTTCCACAAGTCCTTGTTGAAGAGGTTTGTTGAGCCAGTGGTTCCTACTGCTTTGCCTCCTGACCCTGTTCTTGGTTGAGGGCAATATGGAGTTTGAGGTTGAGAAAATTTTGAATTCTCGTTTTTCTAGACGAAAAACTCCAGTATTTGGTTAAGTGGAGAGGTTATGGTCAGGAAGACAATTCTTGGGTGTTTGCTTCGGACATCCATGCTAGGAGACTCATCCGTGCGTATCATAGAACTCATCCTGACCGACCTGGTTGCTCAAGTGAGGGTTCGGTGACCCTCCTCAAGGGGGGGGTACTGTTGTGAATGGACTTGAGATGAGTTCTGAGCAGAGGCTCCCTCTGGTGGTTACAAGCGGTACTGGACTGTCCAGTGAAGATTGTGAGGATTGGGAATCAGGTGTTACTGACTGGTCTTATATAAGGGAGTCACCTTCCCATCAGGGTTGCTGGTGATCAATTGTTCTGGTCTCAATCCTTGATTCTGTTTCCTTTGTAGCCTGCTGTTTCGTGTCTGCATCTCCTGCTAACAGATAAGACATTTTCTTCTTTTTGCTTTTGTGCTTGATTTTTGCATTTTGTCCTGCACTTCTGTGGGGGCCTTCAGGGTCCCCTCGGGGGCTTTTGCCCTCTCAGTTTTGTTCAGCCACTGATGTTTGTACATTTGCTTTTTCACGTTTTTTCAGTGGCTGCTGTTTTGATTTTGTTACACCAGAGAACTAATTTAGGTGGTAGAGGTCGTGTGATCTCAGGTGTTTTTGAAATTAGTAAAGTTGGTGCTTTTCAGGGTTTTTTGGGATTGCAGTAAGTGCCCTTCCTATCCTTTTCTATTTAGATAGTTTGGGCCCCAACGTTTGCTCATACTATTTTCTGTCTGTGTCAGTATTTTTTTCTTGTCTAACCGCCATTACATGTTTGGGGGCTTTCTATGTTCTTTGGGGATCTGTCCGGGGCAGATAGCTTTCATCTTTCTATCTTTAGGTATAGTTAGTTTCTCAGGCTGTGACGAGGCGTCTAGGACCAACGTTACTGTAGGAACGCTCCACGGCTGCCTCTAGTTGTGGTGGTTAGTCAGGGTACTGCAATCTCATAGATTCCAATGCTCTGGTGTATTACCTTTTTTACCTGCACTCCTCAGCTACCAAATCATAACAGGGTTATGTCTCTACTGTGGTGATGCCTCTCATGCTATTTCAGTCTGCCCTAAGCGGTTGAAGACGTTTTGCACGCTCAGTTGTCTTGGGTAGTGTTCAGACTAAATTTCTGTTGACTGTTACCTGATTTGCTCCCTGTCCACATTTTCTGCTCAGGCTTTTGTTGATTCGGGAGCAGCTATTAACCTGATGGATTTTGATTTTGCTAAACGTTGTGGGTTTCCCTTGATACCCCTACGGAAGTCTATTCCCCTACTGGGGATTGATTTCTACCCTTTGGCTGAGAATAAACCCCAGTTCTCTACTCAGGTGATAATGAGGGTTGAACCTGATCATCAGGAGAGTTGCAAATTTTGGTGCTGTATAATCTGCATGACATTATTGTACTCGGTTTCCCTTGGTTACAGTCTCATAATCCTGTTTTGGATTGGAAATCTGTGTCTGTAACCAGTTGGGGCTGCCAATGTGTTAATGCCAACACTCCTGTTTTTTCTGCCTCTCCCCAGGCTCAGGATGTTCCTGACTTTTTGACTGATTTTTCAGATGTGTTTAGCGAAAGTAAATCTGCATCCTTGCCCCCCCATAGGAGCTATGACTGCGCTATTGAATTAGTGCCTGGTAGTAAATTCCCTAAAGGTCGCCTTTTTAACTTGTCTGTTCCTGAAAAATGACGCTATGCGGTCTTATATCAAGGAGTCATTGGAGAAGGGTCATATCAGACCATCCTTTTCACCCTTGGGTGCCGGTTTTTTCTTTGTGGCCAAAAAGTATGGTTCATTAAGGCCGTGTATTGATTATCGTCTCTTGAACAATATCACTGTGAAATATCAATATCCGTTACCCTTGATTTCTGACCTGTTTTCCAGGGTGAAAAGTGCTACTTGGTTTACCAAGCTTGACCTCAGGGGGGCGTATAACCTTATTCGCATTAAGCACGGGGATGAATGGAAGATGGCGTTTAATACCCCAGAGGGGCATTTTGAGTACCTAGTGATGCCCTTTGGGCTCACTAATGCTCCTTCCGTCTTCCAGCCCTTCATGAATGACATTTTCAGGGATTTTGTGGATAAATTTCTGATTGTTTATTTGGATGATATCTTGATTTTTTCCAATGACTGGGACTCTAATGTGAAACATGTTCGGACTGTGTTCCAGATTTTGAGAGAGAATGCTCTGTATGTGAAGGGATCAAAGTGTCTTTTTGGCGTACAGAGGATCTCATTTCTGGGATTCATTTTGTCTCCATCTGTTATTGAAATGGACGTGGTCAAGGTTCAGGCCATCTGTGATTGGGTCCAACCTACTTCATTAAAGGCTCTTCAGAGATTCTTGGGTTTTGCCAATTTTTATCGTAAATTTATTGGTAATTTCTCTGTTATTGTTAAACCATTGACTGATTTGACCAAAAAGGGTTCTGATGTGGTGAATTGGCCTCCTGAGGCAGTCTCTGCGTTTCAGGAACTTAAGCAGAGATTCACTTCTGCTCCTGTTCTACGGCAGCCTGATGTTTCTCTGCCATTTCAGGTGGAGGTTGATGCCTCTGAAATTGGGGCAGGTGCCGTTTTGTCCCAAAGAGATCCTGAGACCTCTAAAAGTAACCTTTGTGCTTTTTTCTCTCGAAAATTACTCCAACTGAACGTAATTATGACGTGGGTAATCGGGAGTTATTGGCCATGAAGTGGGCTTTTGAAGAGTGGAGACATTGGCTGGAGGGAGCCAAACATCAGGTGGTGGTCCTCACGGACCATAAGAATCTGGTTTATCTGGAATCAGCCAAGCGACTTAATCCTAGACAGGCCAGGTGGCCCTTGTTTTTCACACGTTTTAATTTTGTGGTTTCCTTACTTCCTGGCACTAAGAATGTTAAGGCGGATGCCCTCTCGAGGAGTTTCCTGGCGGACTCTCCTGAGTTATCTGATCCTGCTGATATTTTGAAAGAGGGTGTAGTACTTCCCACCATCTCGCCCAATTTGAGACTGGCTTTGGAGGGGAGTCAGGAGGATAAACCTGAGCGCTGCCCTATTGGGAAATTGTTTGTCCCAGACCAGTGGAAGAACAGTGTGATGTCTGAGATTCATTGTTCCGCGTTGGCTGGTCATCCCGGGATTTTTGGTACCAGAGACTTGGTGAGTCGGTCCTTTTGGTGGCTTACTTTGTCTCGTGACGTCAGGGACCTTGTGCAGTCCTGTGGGACTTGCTCTCGCTCCAAGCCTTGCTCTCGCTCTAGTGGTTTGTTGATGCCATTGCCTGTTCCCAAGAGACCATGGACCCATATCTCTATGGATTTTATTTCCGACCTCCCTGTTTCTCAGAGAATGACCGTTATCTGGGTGATTTGTGATAGGTTTTCCAAGATGATACATCTTGTGCCATTACCTAAGTTGCCTTCCTCCTCTGAATTGGTGCCTTTGTTCCTTCAGCACGTGGTTCGGTTACACGGCATTCCTGAGAACATTGTGTCTGACAGATGAGTCCAGTTTGTTTCCAGATTTTGGAGGACTTTTTGTTCTAAACTTGGTGTTCAATTGTCTTTCTCCTCTGCTTTTCATCCTCAGACCAATGGACAAACTGAGAGAACAAACCAGACATTGGAGACTTATCTGAGATGCTTTGTGTCTGCTGATCAAGATGACTGGGTCTCTGTTTTGCCTTTGGCTGAGTTTGCTCTTAATAATAATAGGGCAAGCTCTGCCACTTTGATGTCCCCATTTTTCTGCAATTTTGGGTTTCACCCTCGATTTTCTTCGGGACAGACGGAGGCTTCTGTCTGTCCGGGTCTTGACTCTGTTGTGGAGCGTATGCAGCAGATTTGGGACCAGGTAGTGGAGAGGTTGTCCCTCTCACAGGAGAAGGCCCAGCGGTTTGCCAACCGGCATAGGACTGATGGTCCTCGGTTTAAAGTGGGGGACTTGGTCTGGTTGTCCTCAAGAAATATCCCTATGAGAGTTGCATCTCCAAAGTTTAAGCCTAGGTTCATTGGACCTTATAAGATCATGGAGACTCTTAATCCTGTTTCCTTTCGTTTACTTCTTCCAGGGACATTTAAGATCCATAACGTGTTCCACAAGTCCTTATTGAAGAGGTTTGTCGAGCCAGTGGTTCCTATGGCTGCGCCTCCTGACCCTGTTTTGGTTGAGGGCAATCTGGAGTATGTGGTTGAGAAAATATTGGATTCTCGTTTTTCTAGACGGAAACTCCAGTGTTTGGTTAGGTGGAGAGGTTATGGTCAGGAGGACAATTCTTGGGTGTTTGCTTCGGACTTCCATGCTGGGAGACTGATCCGTGCGTATCACAGAGCTCATCCTGAAAGTTTGGTTGCACAAATGAGGGTTCGGTGACCCCTCCTCAAGGGGGGGTACTGTTGTGAATGTTTTAGAAATTAATTCTGAGCAGAAGCTCCCTCTGGTGGTTACAAACAGTACTGAACCATTCAATGAGGATTGGCAATCAGGAATCACAGACTGGTCTTATGTAAGGGAGGTTCCCTCCCATCATGGTTGCCGGTGATCAATTGTTCTTGTCTCAACGTTGTTTCCTGGTTCACTTGGAAGCTTGCTGAGTCTTGCCTCTTCTCCTGCTCTCAGATAAGATATTTTCTGTTTTTTGTTTTTGTGCTTACCATTTGCATATTTCTCTGCATTTCTGTGAAGTTAGCCAGGTACCCCTCCCCGGGGGGCTTGGGCTCCTCTCAGTTCCTCTGGAGCCACTGTTATTTGTTAATTTGCCTTTTCCAGTTTTTTCAGTGGCTGCGGCTTAGTTTTATTACACCAGAGAACTAATTTAGGTGGTAGAGGTCGTGTGATCTCAGGTGTTTTTGCAATTAGTAGCGTTGGCTTTTTTTAGGGGTTTTTTTGGATTGCAGTAAGTATCCTTCCTATCCTTTTTCTGTCTAGGCAGATTGGGCCCCAACGTTTGCTCATACTATTTTCTGTCTGTGTCTGTATTTCCTCTTGTCTAACCGCCATTACATGTTTGGGGGCTTCCTTTGTTCTTTGGGGATCTGCTCCGGGGCAGATAGCTTTCCTCTTTCTATCTTTAGGTGTAGTTAACCTCTCAGGCTGTGACGAGGCGTCTAGGACCAACGTAGGAACACTCCACGGCTGCCTTTAGTTGTGGTGGTTAGTCAGGGTACTGCAATCCAGTAGATTCCAACCTCTCTGGTGTATTGCCGTTTTTGCCTGCTCTCCTTAGCTACCAAAACATAACACCCAACCCTAACCATAACCACAACCCTAACCCCAACACACCATTAACCCTAATCCCAGCTCTAACTGTAAACCTAACCACAACCACAACCCTAACCCTAGCCCAACCCTAACCCTAGCCAAACCCTAACTTTAGCACAACCCTACCTTTAGCCCAACCCTAACCCTAGCCCCAACCCTAACATTAGTCCAACCCTAACCCTAGCTATAATCCCAACTATAACCCCAAGCATTACCCTAACCCTAGCCCCAACCCTAACCCTAGCTATAACCCCAGCTACAAGCCCAACCCTATACCTAACCCTAACCCTAATGGAAAAATGGAAATAAATACATTTTTATATTTTATTATTTTTACCTAAGGGGGTGATAAAGGGGGGTTTGTTTTACTATTTTTTTTATTTTAATCACTGTGATAGGGTCTATCACAGTGATCAAAATGAACCAATAGGAAAAATGTCCTATTGTTGCCGGCAGGCAGTTCTCAGCAGGCACACTGTGCATGCGCCCTCCATCTTCATCCCGGAAGAAGATGCCGGGGACAGGACCAGGGGATGCAGGAGGGTCCAGGAAATGGTATCGGGGAACCCCATTTCTCTTTCCTCTTATGTGCGATCACATCAGAGGAGAGAGAAATTAAATGGGAAATTGACTTTTTTTGCAGTTGCCGTTATTCCGTTAATTTCGGCGATCAAAACACTGAGGTCAGTAAAAACTGAACCTAATCATGTTCTCTGGGGTCTCAGCTCAGCTCAGGTAGCTGAGACCCTGGAGAAATTCCGACAATGGGGGGGCGCTATACCCTTATTTCTCTACGCCGTTAAAAGGCGGCGCTGAGGAATAAGTACCCTTACCTGCCACCATTAAAAGGTGTATCGGCGGTCATTAAGGGTTTAAATCATAATGACAACCCAAAACATCCAAATGACTATGATTAAAAGTTCACATACCCTGGTGATTTTGGCCTTATAACATGCACAGAAGTTGACACAAATGAGTTTGAATGGCTACTAAAGGAGACATCTTAACCTGGGACCTGTTTGCTTGTAATTAGAGATGAGCGAATATATTCGGAATCACCAAACATAAATTCGGCACGAATATGGTACATTCAGATTCGTGATCGGTAACACGAGCATTTTTCTTAAAATCGTAAAAGTCTGTCACATTCGGTAAAAGATATAATAAAAGCCGGCAACACATGTGCCACGTTTAGTAAAATCACAGCGTGACAGGTTAGAATAGAATAGATAGAATAGATATATACATATATAGATATCAGTGACACATATATATATGTATATATCACATAGATAGATAGAAGAAAAGCCTGCAATTCAGCAGCCGTGGTAGTGTAAAATCACAGCAGGAGCCGACAGTATAGAAGAGATGGATTACATACAGTAAATACAAATAGAATAGGAAGATATATAGATGTCAGTGAAAAATACAATTAGTACAGTGTGTGTGCTCCCGTGTAATTTTCCTACCAGCAGAGGGAAAGCCGATGGCTGGTGGCTGATGTTTATAGCCTGGGAAGGGGGTAATACCCATGGAGCTTCCCAGGCTATTAATATCAGCTCACAGCTGTATACTTAGCCTTCACTGGCTATTAAAATGGGGGACCCTAAAAAAAATGACGTCGGGTCCCCCTATAATTAACAATCAGCAAAGGCTATGCAGACAGCTGCAGGCTGATATTAATAGCCAAAGAAGAAGCCATGGATACTGCTCCCCAGGCTAAAAACATCAGCTCTCAGCTGCCCCAGAAAAGGAGGCATCTCTTTGACAATACAAAGGTGACATCGACCTCCCCAACTATCACCCCACTTGCCACTGCTACAGGGCAAGTGGGAAGAGCCAGGCAAAGCACCAGAATTGGCACATCTAAAAGATGTGTCTTTTTGGGGCAGCTGCTGGCTGCTATTTTTATGCTGGGGGGTCAATATCCATGACCCCTTACCAGCCTGAGAATACCAGCCCACAGCTGTCTGCTTTAGCAAGGCTGGCTGTCAAAAATGGGGGGACCCCACTCTGTTTTTTTAATTATTTATTTAAATAATTAAAAAAACAGCATGGGGACCCCTCTATTGTTGATAACCAACCTTGCTAACGCTGACAGCTGAGGGTTGCAGCCCCCAGGTGTGAGTTTTGCCTGCCTGGTTAGCAAAAATAGGGGGGAGCCCATGCGGGTTTTTTTTTTTTAATTATTTACTTACAGCACAGGAGTGGCTAATGAACACCCCCATCATCCACTCCTGCTCTCACTGTTAATAGCGGCAGCAGGTGTCGGATGATGGGAGCGGTTGTCCCATCAGCTGATACCAGTGACCGGAGGTAAACTTTATACCTCCGATCACAGCTGACCGCGACTCTGACCAGCGGGGATGGTTTTATGCCGATCAGAAGCGGTGTTTGTCGCGTTGTCATGCATATGGACATATTAATTCAGTAACATATCACTTCTTTAGTACCTTACTAAATTACTTCATGACATTTTGTTACTTGCTACCTGCACATTTATAGTAAACCCCTTCATCATGTATTTTGTGACTACGTGATCATTGTTATAATAAATAATTTCAGAGAATAAGTATTTTGATCCACTCATGGCTCCATGAGATGGTCCACCACCAGGGTCTGTCCAGCAGACTAACAGTTTCGGAATTCATCAACTGTTAGGCCTTTAGGAACCGCTGAATAGCTTATTTGCTCAATCCTAACTTTGCTGGTAATATACAGGGAGTAAAAAAAAAATCTATATCTATTGAACATCTGGATGTCTGAGAAAAACAACAGGCTGAAATATTCAGTGTAGTTGAAAAATGTGTGATTAGTTTACCTCTTTGCTAATCACCAGCAGCTCCACCTCCGATTTGCACACAAATGATGTAAGTCTTTCATTAGTAACAAGGCCAATATCCTGCCAACAAAAAGAAAAATATGCACTAATTTCATCTAAAAGATGCTATTTTTATTACAAGTTCATATTGTTCAGTCATTGAAAGATAAGTGGCTGGATAGAACACATCAGAGTCTAAAAAAGTAAAAAGAAAATGATGAAAAGCTGAAAAAAATGCAAAACATTCATGGTTTTAAATCTGTAAATTCCCATACTGAAGAGTGAAAAAAGTAGTATGGTAATTAGCATTATTGTACATTTCACAGTAAATGCCTCCATGCTACTTGTCATCTTCATAATTCATTTTTATTTTCTAGTGTGTCCATAATGGGGGGCAGAGGGGAGATAGCCAAGTTGTTTTATTACTCAGAGACTGTATAGTGTGAAGCATAAAAAGAAATCATTGACCATGAAAAAAATTAAGAAACATAAACAAGTGACCTATATGGGTGACTATCTTTAAAGTATACAGTAAAGATGTATATCTTCGTACCTGTGTTAGCCAGTAGATAGAAAAATATTTAGAGTTGAGAGTCCTCAGTGGTTGATACCTTTTAATGGCTAACTGAAAAGATGGTAACAAATTGCAAGCTTTCGAGACTACTCAGGTCTCTTCATCAGGCTGAACTAATACAAAATCTGAAGAATCACATATTTATACACAAAAACACAGAAAAAATGCAATAGGTAAGACAAGTGACGTGAAGCAGAATAGTCATTATGGCAGAGGGATGAGCATAAATATTGGAACAGTTCATAGATAAGGAGATAAAGTTTTATTACCCTCTGATTGGGGTCTGGTAATGTTTTGTGATGTTTTCACAGGGTATTTGGAGTAAATTCCTTAATTGATGTAATAGGCCATAAAACCATGTGACAGGTTCATTCCAGCATTAAGAGTGTCAAAGGTCACCATCAATTTGTATTCGCAAATTCTTCTCTGTCTCTGAGATGTGAATCTGCTTCTTAGTACCAGTATTTTCATATCTGACATGCTATGATCAGGGGAGCAAAAATGTTTTGCCACAGGTAGATCCATTCTTTTTTCTCTTATTGTGTGGCGATGAGAATTCATCCTTGTTCTCAGTTTTTACCCGGTCTCCCCACATACAGACCCCCAGTTGGACATTTAGTACATATAATTAGGTACACAACATTAGATGTGATGCAGCTGAAAGTACCTGGTATCTTGTAGTCCTGATGTGAGTTGGGGATCTTTATCCTGTCCGTGGTCATTATAAATGGACAGGTTTTGCATTTCTATTCTGCTTCACGTCACTTGTCTTACCTATTGCATTTTTTCTGTGTTTTTGTGTATAAATATGTGATTCTTCAGATTTTGTATTAGTCTTTGCCTGATGAAGAGACCTGAGTAGTCTCAAAAGCTTGCAATTTGTTACCATCTTTTCAGTTAGCCATTAAAAGGTATCAACCACTGAGGACTCTCAACTCTAAATATTTTTCTATCTTTAAAGTAACACTCAGACTTTGGCACACAGTCTCAGTAACGCTGGATTCATAGGATTAAGTGGGTTCTTTTAAAAAAATTTGGGGGGGTTGGTAAAATGTGACAACTGGAAATTTGCTGATGGTGAACTGGAAAATAAGTTCTCAATACACAATAAATTTAGTTTGTGGCATTTTATTTCTGTTTTTAGACTGCAACGGTGTTTATAGCGCATGATTACACAGAGTTTGCCCAATTTCTCAAGAAGTAACAAACTCTCCTTCCTCCATAGTAAATGCTTAAGTTTTATAATATTAACAGTTGGGATAAAAAAAAATGCTAAATCATTAATACTTACCCCAACAAAATCTCCTTCTTCAACTTCATATAATACAGAAGATAATGAACTTTGCTTCTTGGAAGTTGACCCCTCTGTTGTTACGTCTAAACGTCCAGATAATATTATATAACACTCACATGGAACCTGTCCTTGTTTAATAACTAATGTTTTTGATTCATATCTGTAAAAGTAAATGTCATCATGCAACGTTACTGGTATAGCAATTATTCATTTACAATAGCAAATCCAGATTGGAGATTGCCGTGATGAAATCAAGTTAGCAACTTAAAGAAGCACTCCCATCAAAGCTTTAATCTTCTTAAGGCCAGGATCACACATGCGACAAAAACGTCCGTCGCTCGCATGTGAAATCCCAGCTCTGGCGCCGGTACTCGGGAGTGGAGTGAGCGGCTGCATGTATTTCTATGTAGCCGCTCGCTCCACTCCCGAGTGCTGGTGCCAGAGCTGGGATTTCACATGCGAGCGACGGACGTTTTTGTCGCATGTGTGATCCCGGCCTAACCCCTTCACCCCGAGGCTGTTTTCACCTTCCTAACAAGGCCAAATTTTACAATTCTGACCAATGTCACTTTATAAGGTAATAACTCTGAAATGTTTCAACAGATCCCACTGATTCTGAGAATGTTTTCTCGTGATATATTGTACTTCATGACAGTGTTAAAATTTGATCAATCTAACTTGCTTCTTTATGAATATATCGGAAATTTGGCAAAAATTTGGAAAATTTTGCAGTTTTCAAACTTTTAATTTGTATGCCCTTAAATCAGAGAGTTATGTAACAGAAAATAGTTAATAAATAACATTTCCCACATGTCTACTTTACATCAGCACAATTTTTGAAACTTTTTTTTTTTTTTGTTAGGAAGTGATTAGGGTTAAAAGCTGACCAGTGATTTATAATTTTTGCAACAAAATTTGCAAAACCATTTTTTTAGGGACCACCTCACATTTGTTTGCTGTTTGAACCACATCACATTTGAAGTGACTTTGAGGGGCCTATATGACAGAAAATACTCAAACGTGACACCATTCTAAAAACTGCACCCCTCAAGGTGTTCAAAACCACATTCAAGAAGTTTATTAACCCATCAGGTGCTTAACTGGAATTATTGGGATGTGGAAGGAAAAATGAACATTTAACTTTTTTTCCCCAAAATTTTATTTTAGACCCAATTTTTTTTTATTTTCACAAGGGTAACAGGAAAAATAGACACCAAATTTTTTTGTGCAATTTCTCCTTAGTACACTGATGCCCCATTTGTGGGGGAAAACGAATGCTTTGGCACACGGCAGAGCTTGGAAAGAAGGGCCATTTGACTTTTTTAATGTAAAATTTATTGGAATAATTAGCGGACGCCATGTCTCATTTGGAGAGCCCCTGATGTGCCTAAACAGTGGAAAATGCTCACAAGTGACACCATTTTAGAAACTAAACCCATCCGGGAACTTATCTAGATGTGTGATGAACACCATTATTCCCCCAGTGCTTCACAGAAGTTTATAACATTGAGCCGTGGAAAAAAAAAATCACATTTTTCGCACAAAAATGTTTTCAACCACCATTTTTTTTATTTTCACAAGGTTAACAGGGGAAAAGTGCCCCAAAATGTGTTGTGCGATTTCTCATGAGTGGTTAAAAACTACTTTTGAGGCAAAGTGCAAAGCTCAGAATTTAAGAAGTGGCATATTGGAGATCAGATTTTGCTGGACTGGTTTGAGGGTGCCATGTCAGATTGGTAAAACCCCTGAATTGTCAGAACAACAGAAACCCCCCCATAAGTGACCCAATTTTACAAACTACACCTTTCAGTAAATTCATCTATGGGTGAAGTGATCATATGGACACCTCAGGTGTGTCAGAGAATTTTATATCATTGGGCACTGAAGAAAAATTAATTACATTTTACATTTTAAATTTACTCCGATGTCGGACTCCCTACTCCGGCGGTGAGCCCATATCTTTCCCGGCACATGTCAGCTGTGGAATTGCGATCCACCCGCGGCTATTAACCCATTAAATGCCACTGTCAAACTTTGACAGCGGCATTTAACATGCGCTTCCGGCAATCGTGCCGGAAATCCACCCATCGGTGAACACCGACACGTGATAATGGGTCACCGATGGGTTGGCATGACAAGCAGAGGTCTCCTGGAGACTCCTATGGTTGTGACTGCTGGATTGCTATGAGCGCCGTCAGTAGGCGGCGCTCATAGCAAGTGAGCATTTCTGCTACATGCAAGCAATCTGATAATTGCCTGTATGTAGCAGAGCCGATCGGATTATGGCAGCTTCTAGTCTACTACGGAGACCATTGAGGCACGCCCAAAGTTAAAAAAATGTTTTTAAAAATATAAAAAAAATATAAAAATTCAAATCACCCCCCTTTTGCCCCATTCAAAATAAAGCAATAAAAAAAATCAAACATACACATATTTGGTATTGCCGCTTTCAGAATCGCCCAATATATCAATAGAAAAAAGAATTAACCAGATTGCTAAACAGTGTACCGAGAAAAAAAGTCAAAACGCCAGAATTACTTTTTTTTTGTCGCCGCGACATTGCATTAAAATGCATAACGGGCGATCGAAAGATCATATCTGCACCAAAATGGTAAAAATAAAAACATCAGCTTGGCACGCAAAAAAATAAGCCCTCACAGAGCCTGAGATCACGAAAAGTGGAGAAGCTACAGGTATCAGAAAATAGCACAATTTTTTTTTAACAAAGTTTTTTTTTTTTCAGCACTTAGCTACAAAAGAACCTAGACATGTTTGGTGTCTATGAACTCGTAATGACCTGGAGAATCATAATGGCAAGTCAGTTTTAGCATTTAGTGAACCTAGTAAAAAGAAAAACAAAAAACAAGTGTGGGATTGCACTTTTTTTGCAATTTCACCGCACTTTGAATTTTTTCCCGTTTTCCAGTACAAGATATGGTAAAACCAATGGTGTCGTTTAAAAGTGCAACTCGTCCAGGAAAAATACAAGCCCTCACATGGCCATTTTGACCAAAAAATAAAAAAAGTTATGGCTCTAGGATGAAGGGGAGCAAAAAATGAAAACACAAAGCCAAAAATACCTCTGGTCGTTAGTTGGTTAATAGCCAAAGTCATTCTGTAAGAGTATGACCGGGATGGTCATGTGCATCCCTTAAAAATAAATAGTTTATAATTTGTGTATAGGAAAATGTGTTATGCATAGAACCATATAGGCACCAAGTTGCACAGTTAGGCTAAGTTCACACGTTGCGGAATTGCCGCGGAAATTTCCGCGGCAATCCCGCACTTCTCCCGCAGGAAATACGCACGTTTTTTTTATGCTGATTCCCGCCAGAATAATAGCGTTTTGCAAGCGTAATTAGCTTGCAGAATGCTAGCGTTTTCCTAGCGATCTGTAGCATCGCTTGGAAAACTGATTGACAGGTTGGTCACACGAGTCAAACATAGTGTTTGACAAGTGTGACCAACTTTTTACTATTGATGCCGCCTATGTCGCATCAATAGTAAAAAGATCTAATGTAAAAATAATAAATAATGATATTCTCACCTTCCGGCGGCCCCCGCAGCCTTCCCGCCTTCAGCGACGCTCCCGGCAACTCCGGTCCCAAGGATGCTTTGCGGCAAATCACACCGATGACGTAGCATCTCGCGAGACCGCTATGCCATCTGGGTGATTCTTGCAAAGGACTCTTGGGACCGGAAGTTGCCGGGAGCGTCGCTGAAGGCGGGAAGGCTGCGGGGGCCGGGGAAGGCTGCGGGGGCCGCCGGAAGGTGAGAATATCATTATTTTTTATTTTAATTATTGTTTTACCAGGGATATGGTACCCAGGGCCTGGAGGAGAGTCTCCTCTCCTCCAGACCCTGGGTACCACCGCACATGAACCGCTTACATTCCGCAAAATTAATGAACATGTTGCTATTTTTTCCGCAAAGCGTTTTTTTCGCGGAAAAAAAAACGCAACATGTGGCCAAAACATGCGGAATCAATTAACATGTATAGGATGCTTAATGCTTGCGTTTTTATCGCGTTTTTACCGCGGAAAACCGCGGAAAAACCGCGAAAAAAAACGCAATTATTCCTGATCGTGTGCACTTAGCCTAAATGTATTGTGATGTAATAGATATGTATAATTTTAAAGAGTTTTATACGTGCTTAGTGATGTGGATCTCTTAACTGTGTTTTGATGAAGATATAATGTACTGTTGTATTAGATGTAGAGAAAGGATAAGGGTTAGCTATAGGACTTAGAATAAGGGTTTAGCTTTAGATATAAGATAGGACTAAAACAGTACAGTGGTGGGCACAACAGATTCAGGAAGTAGATAGGTATAGGTATGGGAACAGTTAATATGGTTGGGAACAGCCCACCAGGGCAGGGGGCCAGGTCAGACAAAAAGGAGAAACACTTTGTGATTAGATCAGATAGCGTGAGAGTTCAGCATTAGTAAGAAGAAAAGCGAAGTTCAAAAGCAGTGGGCTGAAGGCACGAGAAGTACCTCTCGTTCAGGTGGTATGTGATCCTGTGGAACTCCCTGCAGACATTCCTAGAAGGTCTGGACCCTCGGGCTCGAGTTAGTGGCTATGGAGAGCGCTGACATTACTTCCGTAACGTGGAAGATGGACGGGGAAAGGCGTGAGAGGGACATGATAGAACCAGTGAGTAATGCAGAGAATCCCTGGAGCCGAAGGGTCTAATAAACGGACGGGTAGATGTTATGATTTGGTAACTGAGGAGGATAATAGGAAAATAGACTAGGCAACCAGACACCCAGAGAGGTTGGTAACTTAACAGATTGCAGACCCCTAAACTGACAACACAACTAGAATTAGCCGTGGGACGTACCTATGATGCCCTAGATGCCTCGACACAGCCAAAGAGTTAACTAAGCCTAAAGAGAGAAAGGGGAAAGCTAACTTCCCCGGAGTAAGGCCCTAAAGGAATAGATAGCCCCCAAACATATATTGCCGGTGAGACAGATGAAACACAAAACACAGACAGAAAATAGTGTAAGCAAATGCTGGGGCCCAAACTGTCTGGATAGAACAGGACAGAAAAGTATACTGTCTGCAATCCCGCAAAAACGCTAAGAAAAATTCCAACACGTCTGATACGCAAAAATACTGAGGCAACACGACCTCTCCCCCACTAAATCAGAACTCTGGTGTGAACTGGACGCAAAACAACAGATACTGAAATAACAGCGAACTAGAAATACAAAAAGACTGACATAGGCTGTGGCAATTGAAAACAGAGTCCAGCACAGGTCCCAGCAGGGAACCTGGCTGAACTCAAACAGCAAGGCAGAAAACAGAGAAAAGCAAAAGGAAAACAGAAGCCACAGATACAAAATCAGACAAATAACTTATCTGAAAGATGCAGGACAAAGCAGGGAGCAAGCAGACTTCCAAAAGGCTCAGGAAGAAAACCACATCACCGGCAGCAACTAAAGGAAGGCTGCTCACTTAAATCTCCCCAGTCAGTAACACCTGATCTCCAATCATCCTCTTCAGGTGATTGACTTCTGTCAGCCAGACCAGCTCCACTACCAGCAGCAACCACCAGAGGGAGCCCAAACTCAGAAGCTAGATCAAAAGTGTTCACAACAGGTAGAACAGGCTGAAAGAATGGAGAATGTGAACTTGTACTGTGCCAGGAACCTTAGTAACGTGTTATGTTTCGGTAGCTGAGGAGGACAGGAACAACAGCAGGGCAGCCGAACACCTGAGATGTTGGTAACTGATGGGTTGCAGATTCCTAAACTAACGACACAACTAGAGGTAGCCGTGGAGCGTTCCTACGTTGATCCTAGACGCCTCGTCACAGCCTGAGAGATAACTACACCTAAAGGCAGAAAGATGAAAGCTATCTGCCCCGGAGCAGATCCCCAAAGAAAATAGGAAGCCCCCAAACATATAATGGCCGTTAGACAAGATGAAAATACAAACATAGGCAGAAAATAGACTGAGCAAACGCTGGGGCCACAAGCTGACTAAATAGGATAGGACAGGAGAGATTACTTTCTGCAACCCAGAAAACCCTACAAAAATCCAACAATTCTGATTACAAAAATACTGAGATCACACGATCTCACCACCCACTAAATCAAATCTCAGTGTGAACAAAAACCAAGCCGCAGCCGCTGAAAAAACAGGAAAAAGCAAATGAGCAAATAACAGTGGCTGCAGATAAACTGTGAGGAGCTCAGGCCCCAGGAGGAGACCTGGCTGACCTCCACAAAAGTGCAGAAAACAATGCAAAAAGCAAGCACAAAAAGAAAAGCAAAAAATATCTTGCAGGAGATGCAGGCAAGGCTCCAGCAAACTTCCAAATGAACCAGGAACCACAATTGAGACAAGAACAATTGATCACCGGCAACCATCATGGGAGGGAACCTCCCTTATATCAGACCAATCCGTGATCCCAGATTGCCACTCCTCGCTGAAAGGTTCAGTACTGTCTGTAACCACCAGAGGGAGCCTCTGCTCAGAAACCATCTCTAGCACATTCATAACAGTAACGGCAATGAAGGTTGTGCCCAATGCATGATGTCATCTACTGAACTGAAACTGTTAAGTAAAGTTGGACTGGTTAAGCAGAACTAGGTGTCATCTGATTTGTGTGCGGATGAACCGTGAGAGTACTACAGCACGTGGAAATCGGGATACCGTTTATTTGTTGGTTGTCAGGGTATGGGAACATAGCAGCCCCTCGGCATGATTACCGTCCTATGCACATTACACTTCCATGTTTTCTTCCTGAAATTCCCAGGAGATTATATACAGATTATACCTGAAACACGGGACTTCTTTAGACGGTAGCTCACCACAGCTCTAAAGCACAGGCAAAAGTTCATAGCCATTTTGGGTGCAATCTGACTCATGGTGGATCAGTGAAGTATCATTAAGTCCAGTGAAGAATCGCTCAAGGAACACTGGTTTATACTTAACAATGAACAATTACTGTGCCTTTAAGACTGCAACCATCAATCTTTCTGTGCCTTCTTGTCAAAAATAAAGACTGGCACCGTTCTCATCATTACTTGCCTCTATAGTCATAGATTAAAATCATTGATTCTTCTTTTGGCATGTTTGGATGCTTTTCAATACAAATATATGCAAAATCAAAATATACATTGTAATATACATTTTTGTACAATGGGAATCAAAAGCAGACATTTGCATGTATATAGACATTAAAAGGTCCCACAAATGTGAAGCAAAATATAGACTACAGCATATAAAACAGAGAAAATGATTTAAAAAAACAATACAATTTCCTGTGTATTGAGTTTAATGTTCCGATTAATGGCCTGAGCGATATGAACACTTACTTTTGATAGATGAGATGCTGGCACAGCTCCAATTGTGTTTTGTCTCGAAGACTGTGAAATGCTCTGTTCTTCTTTAGACACAGCTGTATCTTTAAGAAAAAATATGTTTTTTGTGTTAATTGATGTGACAATTAATCTAGGTGACATGTTTTATACATAGTCATCTATATCAGTAGCCTTGCCACAGTAATACTGTCACAAAGGCTGCTGGCTGTTCATGGAGCTCAATGTTGTGTAACGTCACCGAATAATGTAATCCAAACAGTTCAACTTTACTGATCACAACTGCAGATCCAGTGGTACATGAAGCTGTTTGGTTACTGTTACTATAAGTGGCTGACTACGTTTATTGGTTTCAATACTTGTAAGAGGAACAGTTTCTTAACATCAATGAAACTCCCAAAATTTATAAAAACAAGGAACAATTTGTGTCAGCTTCTTGTTTAGGTCTCAGTTTACCTCATGGGTCAACAACCAGTAATGTGTTACTTCACGAAGTCTCGTTACAAATTTATCTGCAACCCGATTCTGGCAATTATCTGTCTCTCACAGACCCTGCCTAAGGGCATTGCCTCTGTCACATAGTCCCACTTCTCACGTATTCTGTACATTCACGAGTTCCTTCCAAATATTCTGTCTAGAAGGCGGTCTCACTATTGACCAATCAGGCTATGCTTCAGGCCCATTTCATATTTACTCATGCTGACAATGGGAAAGTGGTTCCAGTTTTAACCCTGAGTCTTACATGCCTCCATCTTGCCATTTCTCCAACTGTTTACTCCATTCAACCCAATCTTGTGCAAGACTGAACTACAAGAACACACCCAAGGTAACCAAACCTAAAAGTAGATATTTACACAGGACAGGAAGCTTAGTGCATGCCACCAAACCCCACATTAGTTCCCTCTCCGGGTTGACCTTTTTCACAACCCCAACAAACATTTCATGGTTAAAAACTCAGGCTGATGGCATACTTATACTTCACTACTTCAGTGGCTCCCCATAAAGAACACTTATAGGCCCACTTTTGTGAACTCACAGGCCACTCAAAGTCTGCTCAGTAACACGCTCCAGGTTTTTCTTAACAAAACAAGGCCCAATCTCTGACAGTTTACCCTTCTGCTCAGTTCTGCACAGAGCCTTCATCATGTCTTTTAACCACTAGTTCACCACCTCCACACTCTCCAGTCTCCCTTTTCTCTCTGCGGAGGGTCAAGCTTACTCCCACTGGGGACTGGGCCCTCAGCAGATGTCTTTACTGAATTTCCCTCAGACTACTGGGCCCACTCCTGGGACTGAACCTGTATCTACTTCATCTTCCCACAGTTTAGTTCCCCAAGTAGAAGATTTCCCTAGCCCTCCTTGTAGATTCAGCCACTCTACATGATCTGTTATCAGGATCTTATATGGCTGCTGAAAAAGAGCCATCTAATGGTTACAGAAAAAAATTTAAACATTGCACAACATCACACCTATGATATACATGATTAGATATAAAATCAGCTGATATAACATGTCGAATCAGCTTGTACAGAACAAAAATCTGAACTTAATGCAAAGAAAAAACATCACTTGCCAAATTATCAAATCACAAAAAGACAACTGCACAGTAAATATTAGAGAGTAGGTTTGGACTGGAGCCCCATGAAGCCAGTGACTCCCCCAGTGGGCTCCCAAAACAAGATTGGTCCCTATGAGTGTAAGTCATGTACCGAGGTGTGTTCTTCACGATACAAGGAAGTCACGGGCAAGAAAACCGACTCCTATACAGTTCACTCACTCTAATTATTTTTACTTAGTTACACACATTCGTATTATCCGTCTCTTTGATTTGTCATAAATTTTCCTCCTGCTGCCACGTCCAGGGAGGTTGGCTACAATCCCATGGTGTTTAAATTTCTGAATAATATGTGCAACTGTAGTCACGGGAACATCAAGCTCCTTGGAGGTGGTCTTATAACTTTTACCTTTAACATGTTTGTCTATAATTTTCTTTCTAATCTCCTGAGACAACTCTTTCCTTCACTTCTTCTGGTCCATGTTGAGTGTGATACACACTATGTCACCAAACAGTACAGAGAGTATCTGTAGCCCTCTATACAGGCCCACTCACTGATTCCAAGACAGACTGTAGACACCTGTGATGATAATTAGTGGACACACCTTGATTTAACATGTCCCTTTTGTCACATTATTTTCAGGGGTACCATCATTTCTGTCCAGACCTATTTCATGAGGTTTTTTTTTTTTTTATTCTGTGGAAGCATGGTTGAAAAGCAATGTCTGACTTTCATTCGTTCATTTTCATAGATTTTTTATCTATTATTAATTTTGTCAGATTCAAGTTATTTCTGTGACCTTTGTGTTTTTTTCTGTCAGTAAACGAGGGGTACCAACAATTTTGACCACGTGTGTATGTTGCTAACTCAACCAGAAAATAGAAAACATTCAAAACATTACACAGACATTCAGCCTGGAGGCTGAGACCCTTGTGCTGTAGAGCGTGGCGCCAAAATAATCTGTACCTACTACACATTCTATAAATCTATGTACAGACGTGCCTGTCTAAACCAGTCGCCTGTTACCTGTTAAGACCCTGGGAACTGGGACAATTATATGAGTGTAACGTATGGGCTCGCCTGCGCTACAGCACAACAGTTTATAACCTTAAGATCAATTACCTCTATCCCCCAACCAAATATCCCTTCCCTGTCCGATCTGACTTCAATGAAATCAGAGGATAAATTCAGTCCTCAACTATATCGAAAATAACCTAACAGTTAACCAACTGCGACGGCAATTTAACCGTAAATGAAGTATATTGAAGTTGACCATTTATCCCGCATGATAATGTTCCTCAGAAACTCTCTCCTGAAACAAAAAGATGTTAAAGTTTGGTCTGAAGTCTGTTGCGTGCCGTGCCAGCACCTAGGAGTGGATTAGAATTAGGATTCTTAATTACAGAACAAACAGGAAACATTGCAACAAATCCGGACATTACAGACATTACTGCGGATGAGCAACAACAGGTACAGCATTGTGCTGATGCAGACACAGGTATACACATTTATAACACCCTGGTGAGCCGACACACATCTTACATGAGTGAACACAAAAACTTCCAGAGGTCCTCTGCTCCATACATCATCCGCTGTACTTTATCCTGGTACAGTGCTTCTAGGAAACAAAACTTGGGGAGAAAAGGAATATAATCAGAAGCCTGTGATCTAGGGCTCTGATTAATTGTTTGGTCTGATTGATTCATTTTAGGGACTTAGTATGGCCTGATAGAATTCATTTTGTGGTCTAAAAATGTGCTTTTGGGCTTCTTTTCTTAGTTTCACCCGATTCAATTTCCCTGTCATGAAGCACTTATGGTATTTTAGCGCTGTTTATAAATTATTTGGGGCATTTGGTAAAGTATCAGGTTAACAGCAGAGGAAATCTGGTGTTTAACCGCTTAATGACCACCAATACGCTCTTTTTATTGACCTGAGATATAAGATAATGCCATCTACCAATGGTTGAAAATGCTGCATCTGTCAGCTGTACACTATAGTGGACACTGTGATTCCATACCCACAATCAGCACTGGAACCAACCAATGGCCGTTTTACCCCCTAGATGCTTCTGTCGATAGTGACAGCAGCATCTAAATAGTTAACAGAGCATAGGATCTCCTTCTATAACACCATCGGTGCCCTAAAATAATGGCCTGAGAGTCTGCCAGTTTTAGTGGCCTGTTCAGATGTTAGCAACATTTTAGTGGTGAAAATTAAATTTGTCATTCCACTTTGTATTCATTCCTGAAAAGCACCTGAAAGGTTAAAACAAACTACCTGACAGCTGTTTAAAGTGGTATCACTTTTGGCTGTTTTCCAATGTATAGTTCCCCCAAAGGTCACTTCAAGAGTGAATAGGTCCTTAAAACAATAAATTTTGTAAATTTTTTTGAAAAACTACTGACTTATTTTTAAACCTTCTTACATCCTAAAAATATAAAATAATATTTGAGAAAAGATGTTGATGTAAGGTAGACATGTGGTAAGTTTTATGAACTATTTTATATGGTATGACTATATGGACTAAAGGTATGAACATTCAAAGTTTGAAAAATGTTAATTTTTGGAAATATTTGTTAAATTTCTGATTATGTCATATATAAACACAAAACATATCAACCTAAATGTATCACTATCATAAATTATAATGTGTCATGAGTAAAATACTTGCAAAATCACTGGTACATGTTGAAATATTTCAAAGTTATTGTCACATAAAGCGACAAATTTCGGTTTAAAAAATTGGTCTTGGTCACTAAAGGGATAACATTAGAGCGCTTGTGTTGCGTATAGAGGGTACAGATGGGCTGGAGAAACAAGGGGTCATAGATATCTTGGAAACAAACTTGATGGTCAGTGGATTGGAAGACGTTGTCATGGAGTGCTGGGCAGGATGGAGAAGAAAAAGGAAATGGTGTTTCCATACAGGAGAAGTCACTTAAAAAATAACTGGATTAAGTAACTATGTATTCTGATCAGTGCCTGTGTCTAAAACCGATAACTTTCATATTTTTTATGTATTGAGCTTATGAGGCTTCATTGTTTGCAGAGAGGCATAGTAAATTTTTTTTATTAAAATGTTCACTGAGTGGAATACATACATTTTTATTAGTTTGGATATTTGTGGATGTGGCCGTACCAAATGTTGTATATGTTTTATGTTTCTTTTGGTATAGGTCAAAGGGGATGATTAGAATATTTTATATTTGAGTCAGGGCGTAATAGAACTACTATCCCTTGGCTTTCATTAGGCCACGAGCTGCCATCCTGGCCCCATGCAATCTTATTACGTTGAGGGCAGAGTGGACATTGAGGGACTTTCCTCTGAGTAACTCTTCAGATGCCACACTTGCTACAGCGGTTTCTGAACTATTCAGTTTCCGTGATCTGAGATATGTCTGGTTCTAAAATCTCCATGCGGGTGCTGCCTGTGTAAAGCTTCTGTGTACTACCCACACATAGAGATGCAACCAATGATGAATATAACCGTCACTGGTCAAGAAAGGGTTATAAGGGTTTTCTCATTAGAGAAAGTGGAGGAATATTGGTAGAATATGCCATGATTAGAATATTGTGGGGGCCCGACTTCTTTTCAGTGGAAAAACAATATGGCATGGCATGTCCTGGAGATATTTCATAACTTTATTGGATGAAAATAAATCTTTAACTTTTATTTTGATACATAATAATTCAGGGTAACTTAGTTGCTTCAGAAATGGAAACGACTGGTGGGGCAGCGATATTTAAAGAGGCGAAATGTTGCACATTTCTATAACTCTGAAAAAGCAACAAGTAACAGTTCCATGTAGATGTAGGTCGGCCCCCTAGAATCCATATCACTGGGGGTCCCTAGACTCCGGCTCCATACGGGTTTCCGGTTGCCTGACATGGTGCCTTATGTCCACAAAAAGAGCACCAGGGAATCAGAATGAAACAAAGCAACATAAACACTGCTGGAAATGACTGCTTGATCAATGTCCCTGTACATTGCTGTGTGCTCGGTAATAGACACAGTATCTGTTTTCATACTGGTGAACAGAATATACCGTAAGTAGCTGAACGATTATACTGTATTTTCCGACAGGTGTAATGTGTTGTGCAGGAATGCAGTCCAGGTGATAAGAGCCATTCATCCAGATAACCGCAGCAATGAATGACATGTTAGGAGTAATTAAAGCACAATAGAAGCACTTACAATAGTTAATCAATAGCCCAGAACAAACATAAGCCTTTTATTCTACCTGCTGGAGAATTTCAGGACTTCTTTGCTTTGGACACACAGATAACAAACTCTTCAATTTTTCAAAATCCTTTTTCTAAAACAATAAATGAAAATGAAAATCAATATAGCGTGTAGCTTTATAATGATCTCATGGCATAGACTATAGATGGCACACAGATTATATAGTATATTCCATCCACAAGTATATCTGTCAGGATTGGAACATAACGGAGGACAGGTAAATCAGAAGCCTTACTGGAATAAAACAGACATGTATGACAACAAGGACTGTGATTATATCATTTATATTTATATCTTATTTACCAACTTGTTTAAATGAAAATTGTGAACATTTTTTTGCATAACCATGTCCTATTTATACCAGCCAGGTCCCTCCTGCACACTTTCAAGCCCTGGTTTCCGCGCCTGAATATATAGTTTTACAATTTTCACTAGTTTTCCCCTTTTCAGGCTCTCCTTCTAACTGCTATATTGTCTCCCATTCACTGAACTCAAAGAAAAGAGGTCCTCCTTCAATGTCTCTCTATGACAGCCTCAAGAGCAGCAGCATATCATCCATTATACAGCAGTACTGAGCAGTGTAACTGTGAATGCAGCACTGAGGTCAGATATAATACTTAAAGGGTTATCTCTAAAATCACAATGTGGCCTTATAGTAATATACACATATAATTATTAATCTGTGCTAATGTAACCCATTTATATATCTGCCCTATTTTGCACATGTCACCTCCCTACAGATTACCCCCCGCCATAATCTACTTACTCTTCATTTGCCATTAGAACATTCCTTTAGTTTTAGGGGCCCGGGTCAAAAATGCGCAATGCGGTCTCTCATATTTTGAGATCCTGCCAGCATAGCTGTGCTGTGTCTAGAAAGGAAGATTAGTACCTGTGTGCCGGTAACTAAAAGGTGTGATATACTGCAGGATAGGCTGTGTATATCGGCCTGAGTGATATACTACAGGATAGGCTGTATACAGAAGGCTTAGAGGAAAGATACAATACAGGATGGGGCTCTGTGTAGAAGGGCTTAGAGGAGAAATAGGGGGATGAAAGAAGCAAAAAACTGCAGGATGGGGCTCTATATAGAGTGGCTGAAAGAATACTGCAGCATGGGGCTATATACAGGGGCTAAGATTATTTGTGTTGTTTGTTGCCTGCTGGTGAGAAACCACCAATGTGAAACTGTATTATCTTTTGCCATATTCATCAATAGAGCAGCACTTGCAATATCACAAAACTTATCTGTTAGCAGCAAGCAACAAAAATAACTCTGCACTGCCATCACGTAGGAGAGTTGAGCTCTTCTATAATCAGCAAACAATGTAAAACCCCACACAGACTGATTTACTTATGAAGATGACAAAGAAAAAGGAGAACAAAAAATTTGTAAGGAGCCCGATTGTAGATGGCAGAAAATAATATTGGCCATGCAGACTACTGCACATGAGCAGAGCATGCACAGGGGCAAAGGGTGAATTCTACACTTAGATTAGATTTATGATAACTCAGAGTTGGGGGAGTCAGAAGCACATAGGTGAAAACGAGGGGTCTGCAGCACTGAGGAGAAGCAAGTACTACTGGGAACTGTAGTTTTAGCATTTAAGAATGTGACTGCCCATTCTGCTATATGAAGCGCTGGATTCACAGAGGGGCAGATAGAGATACAAAGTTACAAGCAAGAATCTTTATATTTGAATTTTTCTATATATTAACAATAATTAGGATTTAGTGTGCTTTGTCAAAAATAATGCGATTATGGGAATAACCATTTAACAGAACTAGCAGCAGTACGGTCTGTTTCTCTCTAGCACTTCCATTGTCCTCCTCCACATCCCCTTTCCATAGACAACTTTGGGCAGCATGTAACCTGATTTCTGAGCTCATCCCTTAGCTGGAAGGACAGACCAACTGCAGTCAGACAGATTGCAGGGCACATACTGTAGATGTCTGTTCATAGATTCTTGTCTGTGGCAAACAGACAGCCTGAGATTTGTCAAATCTATTCAGCGGCCTCTCTTACAATGATGCATTTTATCTAAAAGGCAGCAGCAGAGAAGCATAGTAATTGCTTGCACCAGACTTCATAATTCCCTTCATAAGTCACACGCTTAGTGAAAGGAAGTCCATCTTCTGTATGTGCAATCTAAGTGTCACAGGGTCTGTCAGTACATACACACCTTTTCTGAAAGGCCACAGAGGCTGCAACACCATTAAGCAAGAGGCACCACTAACCAAAGACCATGAAGACCAAGGAGGTCTCCAAACAAGTCAGGGACAAAGTTGTTTAGAAGTACAAGTCAGGGTTAGGTTTTAAAAAAAAAATCCCAATATCTGATGATCCCCCAGAGCATCATCAAATCCATTATCATCAAATGGAAAGAACATGGTACCACAACAAACCTGCCAAGAGAGGGCCACCCACCAAAACGCCAGCCCAGGTAAGTAGGGCATTAGTAAGAGAGGCAGTACAGAGACCAAAGGTAACTCTGAAGAAGCTGCAGAGTACCCAAGCAGAGACTGGAATAACTGTCCATATGACCACAAGTGTGGGTAGAAAAAAGCCTTTACTTACAAGCAAAAATTGTAAGGCTTGTTTTGAGCTTGCCAAAAGACATGTGGGAGATTCCTCAAATGTATGAAGGAAGGTGCTGTGGTTAGATGAGACCAAAATTGAACTTTTTCAGTCACCCATGACGGCACCATGACAGAGGGGATCCGCCCATCAAGGACAGGAAACCTTCAAGATAAAAAGGGAGGCTCCTCTCTCCGCATCAGTTGGTTTCCTGTCCTTGATGGGAGATCCTCAAGATGAAATCAGGAAGAAGAGAAGAGAATGCCTGGGCTGGGGACGGCCAGGGTTTGGCAGATTTGGGTCTGCTGCGGCCGCCACTTGGTGCTGGTAGCGCCTCAGAGGCCACAAAGGTGTGCCCTCCTGAGCGGAGCATGTAAAGCACGACTTTTTCTCTGCCAGCCATGCTATTCAGCAACAGATCGGTGTCTGGATAAAAAAAAGAAAGGAAAGAGGAAGAGGATTCCTGAGCCTGGGGGTGGCCGGGTTTTGTCAGTTTGGCTGCTACGGTCACCACCCAGGTATCGGTAGTACCACGGAGGCCAGGATTGCCTGCCCTCCCTGAGCAGACAGAGGCTGATGCCAGATACAGGCGAGCTTAGTATGCTCCTGTGTGATAATCTGCCTATAGTCTCACTCTGGCTTCCCTCCGCAGCTCTACCAGGGTGTTCCCTCTCCTGGCCAGCCTGGTGAGTAACGTGCATGGGCCGGGGACCGGCCAGTAAAACTCACCTCTCTCCCGGGGTGCAGAGACCCAAGTGCGGCCCCGAGTGATAGAGGTGGACGGCGGGGGGGGGGGAGCTCACTAGTCTGGAGACTCCATCAGTTCGCAGTCCGGGACAGGGGCGGCAGAGCTTCCGGAAACAGAGAGAGGCAGCGCGTACTGGTAGTCGGCGATGGATGATGCGTAAGGTCAGATGGCACATAACGAAGTTGCACTCCGGGGGTGCGAGTTTCAAAAATCTATTTGAGTGCAGGATCCCACTGCGGCCAATGGAAAAAAAAAAGGCAGAGATTGTGGGCTGGCAGGTGAACACAGAGGATATATAAGGGGATCGCAAGCAGCAGGCGGTAACATGGAAGCTCACACTCCAGAGCAGCCGCAGCCAGTACAGGAGCAGCAACCATTGCCCCAGAAAGGAGATCACAAGCGTCCTCATGACAGGAGGAAGCAATGGGTCACAGCAGTCGCGCCGCAGCAGCAATGGAGGTCACTCGGGCAGTTCAGGGGGGGACCATCATTCTATTAGGAAGGAGGGGTCGATAATCTCCGGGGGAGACCTTACTGACATCATACAGCCTCCAGATCTGGTACCCGTATAAAGCGTCCGAGTGGTGAGTGAACTACAAGAAAGTGCTGTGCACTAATGTCTGTTTTCTTTATTTCTCTGTCTGTCTGGCCGTGTCTCCTCACTCTCTCCCTCTCTCTACTATCATGGTGATAGGGAGTTCCAAAAAAGTGCAAGGCTAAGCTAAAGAACAGGGAATGTCCCCTCTGTGGCCACAAGTAGAGTTGAATGAAACAGGTCGGTCAGATTCATAAGTCGCTGACTTTCGCCAAAGTCGGGTTTCGCCAAGCGAAACCAGAGCATAGCGTGAAGTCTGCCATGCGTTCGGCAAAACGAGCTCTAAAGTCGGTTTTCCCATAATACTTGCAGGCGCCTTTTTTCAGCCAATGAGCAAGGACGTACACTGTGGGCAACGAGATGACATGGGCAGCGTCCACCACCATCTTAGAGAAGGGCATTGCAGTGATTGGCTTGCTTTGGGGGGCGTCATAGTGACTATAAAAGCCTTGACCGCCGACCTCCATTTTACTTCTGCCGATCTTAACAGTAGGGAGAGGTTTCTGATGCTGTTTATCAGTAGGGAGAGAGTTAGGGCTGGAAAGAGAAGTTCTGTGCTTGTGCTGATTGCAATTGTGCTGTACAGTTAGTGTGCAGTGACAGGGAGGATTTTCTTGTGTGCAGCAGCGCTGGTTATTAGGCTGCCTGATAGCTGTATTGCTGTGTGTACACTGCTGTGCAGACTGCTTTTAACACAGCACTAATACTTTTATTCTTTTTTCTGCACAGTTACCGAGCGTTCATTTTTCCCACACCGTATAGAGCTGTACGCTCCTCACACACTACCGTGTACCGGCTGGTATCACGGACAAATACACGTCTGTGTGTGACTCCAGAAATATATATGGAGATTTCAATTTTCCCCTACACTGTATACAGCTGTACGCTTCTGATACAGTACCGTTTTTCTGCCTTTTGAATTATGGTCAAATCCATACTGAGTGAGCGTCTGTGTGTGACTCCGAAATATATACGGAGATTTAAATTTTCCCCTACACTGTATACAGCTGTACGCTTCTGATACAGTACCGTTTTTCTGCCTTTTGTATTATGGTCAAATCCATACTGAGAGAGCGTCTGTGTGTGACTCTGGAAATATATACGGAGATTTCAATTTTCCCCTACACTGTATACAGCTGTACGCTTCTGATGCAGTACCGTTTTTCTGCCTTTTGAATTATGGTCAAATCCATACTGAGTGAGCGTCTGTGTGTGACTCCGGAAATATATACGGAGATTTAAATTTTCCCCTACACTGTATACAGCTGTACGCTTCTGATACAGTACCGTTTTTCTGCCTTTTGTATTATGGTCAAATCCATACTGAGAGAGCGTCTGTGTGTGACTCTGGAAATATATACGGAGATTTCAATTTTCCCCTACACTGTATACAGCTGTACGCTTCTGATGCAGTACCGTTTTTCTGCCTTTTGAATTATGGTCAAATCCATACTGAGTGAGCGTCTGTGTGTGACTCCGGAAATATATAAAGAGATTTCAATTTTCCCCTACACTGTATACAGCTGTACGCTTCTGATACAGTCCCGTTTTTCTGCCTTTTGTATTACGGTCAAATCCATACTGAGAGAGCGTCTGTGTGTGACTTCGGAAAAATATACGGAGATTTAAATTTTCCCCTACACTGTACTGTATACAGCTGTACGCTTCTGATACAGTACCATATATCTGCTGGTATTTTTGGTACATTTTCCCAAACATGAAGTATGGTGGATGAGGCCACAGACGTGGGCGTGGGGCCAGCTGGTACTGATGGTGGTGGTGGTGCATCTGCTGGTAGTGCCAAAAGCACAATAGCACCTAAGGCAGGAGGTGTTGAGCCTGCATCATCGTCTGGCTCCAGAAGGCCTGGAAGGCTCCCTTTTCTGGGAGTAGGTAAACCGCTTTTAAAGCCGGAGCATCAGGAACAGGTTTTGGCTTACTTTGCCGAAACAGCCTCCAGCTCTATCGCCTCCTCTTCTGAAGTTTCAAAAACTACAAGCACTGACAGGAACGACACCTTTCCCTGTGTCCTTCACCCCCAACAAAAGTGAAGGATGCGGCAGGCCACACTTCAGATTACTCCATGGAGCTCTTTTCACATACCATGCCTGGGCTATCTAGTGAAATCCTGAATTCCCCAGTCCAAGATCAATATGACATGGAGTGCACTGATGCACAGCCACTGTTATATGATTCTGCTGGTACATTCACCCAGAGCACTGCATTGCCCTCACAGTCTACTGAGCCAGATTCTGACCCTGATGAAACTCAGGTGCCCATTCCCCGCATACTCTACCACCTTACACGATGACAAGGTGCAGATGAAATTGAAGAGGAGGTGATGGATGACCCAGTTGTTGACCCAGATTGGCATCCATTGGGGGAAGAGGGTGCCACTGGCAATAGCTCAGAAGAGGAGGAGGACCCGCAGCAGGCATCGACATCGCAGCTGCGGTTATCTGACAGGCCCGTAGCAGTCCAAAAACGTGTTAAAAAAACAAAAAGGTTAGCAGGACAGCTTGGCCAGACGGTCAAATTAGCACAGCATGCAAGCCCTAAAAATTTATCCCATAGTAGGAAGAGTGCAGTGTGGCACTTTTTTGACCAAAATCCTATTGATGAGGCAAAGGTTGTCTGTAAGAAGTGCGGAAGGACCTTCAGCCAAGGGAAAAATCTCAGAAATTTGAATACCATTTGCATGCTTAGATATTTAAACACCATGCATTTGCAAGCTTGGACGGACTACAAAACCTCAGTTAGCACATGTGCACCTGCTCCGACTGAAGGTAGCCAGCAACGCTACATCGCTTCCCCCACTGTAAGCCCACTGGTTAGCACACCACCAGCAATAAATGTTGAGGTGTCGTCGCAAGGCCAAAGCAGTCAGGGAATCACAATGTTTTTCCAACGAAAAACTGAATCTAGGCCATCACCACCACCACCACCATCACCAACCCCTCTCAGTATGCCATGTCCACCGCTAGTTCCCCCATATGCAGCTCTCAAGACCAGCTCACCCTAGCAGACACTCTGAGTAGGACAAGAAAGTACTCATCCTCTCATCCGCATACACTGGCTTTGAACGCCTACATTGCCAAACTGATCTCATTAGAGATGATGCCCTTCCGTTTGGTTGAAAGCTCAGCGTTCCGAGAGCTCATGGCCTACGCTGTCCCACGCTATGACCTACCCAGTCAGCACTTCTTTTCTAGAAAAGCCATCCCTGCCCTCCACCTGCATGTGAAAGACCGCATTGTCCATGCACTCAAACAATCAGTGAGTGGAAAGATGCACCTCACAACAGATGCATGGGCCAGTAGGCATGGCCAGGGCCATTAATTGTCAATCACTACGCACTGGGTTAATGTGGTGGATGCAGGGTCCACAGAGGACAGGGCGGGGGACAGTGCTGCCTAGCCCACGGTATAGGCAACAGTTGGCTGTAGGCGTTCGACTCTCCTCCTCCAGAAGCGAAAGCTCGTCGACAGAGCGCAGTCGCACGAGCACTCCATTCGCAGCTGCCAGTGTTGCACACGAGGTGTCCCACTATCGAACACCTAGTGGTAAGCGTCAGCAGGCTGTTTTAAAGTTGATGTCTTTGGGCGACAACAGACACACCGTGGAGGTACTGCTGACTACTTGCAGTGAGAAACTGAGTCATGGCTGTGCAGTCTACATCTTGAGCCAGGCTAGATAGTCAATGATAACGGCCGTAATTTTGTAGCGGCCATAGCCCTGGCAAAACACAGACACATACCTTGCCTGGCTCACACCTTGAACCTGGTGATGCAGTGCTTCATAAATAATTATCCGGAGTTACCAGCCCTGCTCCATAAGGTGCGAAGACTGTGCTCGAACATCCGTTGCTCACCCGTAGACTTCAATCGTATGCAGAGGCTGCAGCGATCGCTCCACCTCCCCAAGCACCACTAATCATAGATGTTGCAACAAGGGGAAATCCACCATGGACATGGTTGAGAGGCTGTGCGAACAGAGGCAGGCTGTAATGCATTTGTGGGAGGAAACAAGGGCAGGAAGTTTGAGGGCAGACATCGAGTTGTCGAGTGTGCAGTGGTCAAAGCTGAAAGACCTCTGTAAAGTCCTTCAGTGTTTTGAGAAATGCACATGCCTGGTAAGCGCAGACGACGCCATTATAAGCATGAGCATCCCACTTTTGCGTCTGCTCATGCAAACTTTGACGCACATTAAGGATCAGGCGTCTGCAGCGGAGGAGGAAAAGGAGGAGGAGGAAAGCCTTGATGACAGTCAGCCATTGTCTGCTCAGGGAACTGTCCTAGACAAGGTGGAGGAAGAAGAGGAAGAGGAGGAGGATGAGGGGGATGATTATTTTGGGGAGGAGGATGCTTATCAAGGGGCAAGAGAAAATGTTGGCTTGCCAAGGTCAGGTACAGGGTTTGTGCGTGACTGGAGGGATGTGGATTTGGCAGAAAGTGCTCCTCCACCCACCACTGGCAGTGCATCATTGACACCTGGAACATTGGCCCACATGTGTGATTATGTCTTGCGGATCCTAAAAAGGGACCCCCGCATTGCCAAAATTATGAAGGATGACGACTACTGGTTGGCCAGCATCCTCGATCCACGCTATAAAGGCAAATTACAGAACATCATGCCACAGGAGAACCTAGAGCTAATATTGGCGAACAAACAAGCAACTCTGGTAAACCATTTGTTAGAGGCATTCCCAGCACACAGAAGCGGTGCAGGTTCTACCACGAGCTGTACTGGGCAACATGAAGAGGTGTTCATAGTGCACACAGCCGAAGTGGCGTTGGAGACAGGGGTTTCATGACCATGTTGTGGACTGATTTCTCGAGTACCGCTCACACGACTGGTAAGATTGAATCGATTGCAACAGACAGGAACAGCAGTTGTCAACTATGTTTCAAAATTACCTCTCCTCCCCTATTGATGTTCTCCCTCACAGTTCATTCCCCTTTGACTACTGGGCCTGTAAACTGGACACCTGGCCTGAATTGGCACAATATGCCTTACAGGAGCTCGCTTGCCCTGCTGGTAGTGTGCTATCAGAAAGAGTCTTCAGTGCTGCTGAATCAATCCTGACAGAAAGAAGGACCCGGCTGTCGACCCAAAATGTTGGTGATCTCACCTTCAATAAAATGAACCATGCCTGAGTTTCAAAGGATTTTGTACCACCTTCCCCTGATGACACATAGATTGCCAGCAAAATGGCTCGCTTTGTCCTCCTCTTCCTCCGACTTCTCCAATTTCTCCATTTGCAGCTGTTGAACGTCTAGCCTACACCTCAACATATGCCAGTTTTTCCACCTCCCTAACTGGGCTGTACCCCCCCAGGGCCGGCTTCAGCACCTGGCGCACCCGGGCATGTGCCGGGCCCTGAGCAGGTGGGGGGGCCCACTCACCGTCAGAGACACGGCGTACTATGAGGGGCCCTGTGCCAGTGCCGGCGCCCATAGTAGGCCCCCTGCTTGCTCAGGGCCCAGCACTTACAATACTTACCTCTCCCTGCTCCACCGCTGTGACATCTTCCGTTTCCTGACAGTGACATTCAGGTCAGAGAGCACGATGACGTCACGTCTGTGCGCCCTCTGCCTGAACAGTCACAGTGCAGAGAGGTGGAAGATGGCACGCTGAGGAGTCCAGAGTAGAGCAGTGCCCCGCGAGGAGAGGTATTTCATTTTTTTAATGTTTGTAGCAATATATGGGGACGGGAGCATTATACACTAGAGAATTATATATGGGGCCCATCATACATTGAGCATCATAGATAGGTCCCATTATACACTGGAGCATTATATATGGGGCACATCATACACTGGAGCATTATAAATGGGGCCCATCATACACCTGGAGCATCATATACGGGGCCCATTATACACTGGAGCATCATATGGGGCCCATTATATATGGAGCATTATATAGGCCCATCATACACTGGAGCATCATCCATTGGGCCATGATATGCTGGAGCATCATATGGGGCCCATTATATATGGAGCATTATATTGGCCCATCATACACTGGAGCATCATCCATGGGGCCCATCATATACTGGAGCATCATATGGGCCCATTATATATGGAGCATTATATAGGCCCATCATACATTGGAGCATCATCCATGGGGCCCATCATATACTGGAGCATCATATGGGGCCCATTATATATGGAGCATTATATAGGCCCATCATACATTGGAGCATCATCCATGGGGCCTATCATATACAGGAGCATCATATGGGGCCCATTATATATGGAGCATTATATAAGCCCATCATACACTGGAGCATCATCCATGGGGCCCATCATATACTGGAGCATCATATGGGGCCCATTATATATGGAGCATTATATAGACCCATCATACACTGGAGCATCATCCATGGGGCCCATCATATATTGGAGCATCATATGGGGCTCATTATATATGGAGCATTATATAGGCCTATCATACACTGGAGCACCATCCATGGGGCCCATCATATACTGGAGCATCATATGGGGCCCATTATATATGGAGCATTATATAGGCCCATCATACACTGGAGCATCATCCATGGGGCCCATCATATACTGGAGCATCATATGGGGCCCATTATATATGGAGCTGTAAGGTTCTTTGTCTCTTTTGACATGTTCCTTGAAACTCAGTTTTCCATCGGCCATTTTGCTTTCTGTCTTTCTGCAGCTCTTGCCCTCAGTTAATATGGAGTTTTCAGTTTTCATGTTCCCGCCCTGATTCTCTCCCTCTTGCTTCTTAAGCAGCCTCAGCTGAACAATCATTGCTCCTGAATCAAGCCTCAGTCAGCCTGTGACCTGACTCCTGGAAACCTAGGATTTTGGACTCCAGCTATTTCCTACTGAGGAACTTTGGAACACTTTTGGACTTTGGAAACCTGCTGTCTGGTGAATCCATGTTTGCAGAGGAATTACGGTACAGAGAAGAGATCCTGAACCTGCTTGGAGAGTTATTGTAGAGCTTGAAGTTACTCTGGCCTGCTGTGTTCTCCTGCCTCTGTTCCTGCAAACTGTGTGACCTTTTCTGCATGCTTGTATGAAGTAATACAAGTCGTTTCATATCAACCTATGTCTCATGTGTTTTCCTCGCACCCAAGCACAAGACGCTATAGGAACTGTACACTATACATGACAGGAGCATCACATGGAGCACATTATAAATGGAGCATTATATATGGGGACCATTATATTTGGAGCATTATATGGGGCTCATTATTCTGTATGGCGCACTATGTGGTGGCCATAATACTGTATGGAGGACTATGCTGTCCGGTTTTTGAGCTATTGTAGAATTTACAATAGATATCACTCATGTAATGTAAGAAGTGAAGTATTTGGCATTGTACTATACCTATATTTCTCTGCCGTATCGGAGCATCATGAATTGTGGTATGTGTTAAAGGAGCCCACTGAGACTCTTTCGCCCGGGGCCCACGAAAACCCGGAGCCAGCCCTGCCCCCCTGTGGCGATAACCTGGAATGGGAGCTCCATTCCCTATGCTTTTCCAGAACTACTACCCCCATCGTGTTTAGCAGCCTGCAAACTTCTCTCACTCACTGCCTGAAATTACAACTCACTCCTTCCTTTCGCCCCCACCTCAGGAATGTCTTTGTCTTCAAACCATGCGGGACTGTCTCATAGCATATAATGGGAATTCATTCATTCGGTCATAAAACGCTGCGAGTTTATGATAGAAACACGAAAGTTACAGTTCTGCAACATGCTCCTATCAGGCTTCGCTACAGTGGTTCTGGATACATTCTAGCCCCAACAGAACCAGAGAAATGCATTTCTCTGGAACAGAGTGGAATAACTAGTCTGAGTTTGAACTCATTAGAACACTAATTTCAGAATAAGGTGAATGATGGTTCTGCCGAGACTCTGCTAGGTTCTCAAGCCCAGTTATATAGCCGAGAAGGTTTTAGAACCCTAAACTGCCACTTAGAGCAAGGGGAGGACCCCGGTAACTCAGCCCTTTTTTTGATGTCATGACCCAGAACTATAGAGTACAGCCACTCAGTCAGGGTGATATATTCTGCTAAGGGAGCCTGAGGTTCACAGCCCCACTGCATGGCGATGTGTGGCCCCTTCCCTTCCCCCCAGCCTGATTCGCCGGAATGATCTAAGTGCCATGTGAGTTTTTCTTCTTTAACCCTGTTTTATTTTTAATTGCTTGTACATATTTTAATTGTCTCATTTTTTGTAAAACCTTTCTTTAAAACTTTATAAACACTGCCTAACTTTTCGGAGTAAAGATATAAAATTATTAGTTAGTTTCTCTATGCTCTATAACGAATTTGCACGTGCCTGACGTATACTACGCTACTAAATTGGGGTGGCCTCTGCCCCACATTCCAGACCCAGAGGCTGGTGGCAGCTAGCGAGTGTGTGTGTGTGTGCTGGGCTTTCAGGTGTCGCTGGCAGTGACGGAGCGGGTTTTATAAGTGTATTGCCTGGCTGTGGCTAGGAGTAGTTATAATTCCCTCACTGTAGCGTGCCCAATAGCCAGTACACGTTCAAGCGGCCCGTCCGGCGACTAATTATCCTAGGTGCAGTTCCCTGACTGACCTGAGGGTAATGGGTGTGCCGGAGGGCTGCAAGTTCCTAAGCGGAACTGGGAAGTGGGATAAGTATAAATCCCTGCATTCAACATATTGGTGGCAGCGGTGGGATCCTAAGCCGTGATTCCCCGGGCCTCCATCTGTGTGCAGTCCATGACACCCCCCACAACTTTAGTCAAATAACTCCCAGTTTTCAATGCGTTACTATTATTATAAAGTAAATTAAGGTTGACAATTTTAAGTAATAAGAATTGATGTCGTTGGCATTGAAATGGGCACTGTTGGTGTGTTTACTGTCCTCCACTGCCTGCCGACTTTTCTTCCCCATTGACTTGCATTGGGGTCGGTTCGAGTTTCAGTCGGACCTTCGACTTTTTCCGATAGTCGTCCGATTTCGTTCGACTCGACTTTTGGGAAAGTCGGGTGGTCCGAAACCCAACTCGAGACTCCCGGGGGCAAAGTCGCTCATCTCTAGCCACCAGTTTGAGAAGTCCAGGACTGCATAAATCGAACAATTTCAGAGGAATCCCTGGGATTATCATCTAATTTAAGATCCCTCATTTAGTCCGAGGTTTGAAGGATGGTTAGTGCTCTGGGGGTCCCTACAGATAGTACTAGTATGGAAAACTAAGAAGTCAGCCCATCCCTTTCAGCGCCAGAGGACCATTCAGGATTAGACTCGGGGGACTCAGACCAGACAGGATCGTCAGGCAGTAGTTTGGAGGATAGTGTCTGCTTTCCAGTAGAGGATATGGACAATTTAATTAAAGTCGTGCGATCCACGATGGGCCTAGTGGAAGAGAGATCCAGAAGATCGGCTCAAGATCTGATGTTCGGTGGCCTAGGAAGGAAGAAGTGTAGGTCCTTCCCTAAAATAAACAAATTCAGGACCTTATAAAGAGGGAATGGGAGAAGCCGGACAGAAAGACACAAGGGATCATGAACCTTAAGAGAAAATATTCATTTGACGAGGAAGCATGTTCCTCTGGGGATAAGGCCCCAAAGTTGGACGTTGCCATTTCCAAGGTTTCAGAAGGTCCTCCCTCCCGTTTGAAGACATAAGTTCATTGAAGGAACCGCTTGACAGGAAGACAGATAGCTTTCTAAAGGCGGCATGGGAGTCTTCAGCGGGAGCATTAAGACCAGCCATTGCAGCTGCGTGTACTGCTAGATCCCTAAACGTCTGGCTGGACAATCTCAAAGACCAGTTGGAGCAGCGAGTGCCGAGAGACACCATATTGGCTGCTGTTCCCACCATTTTTGTTAGAAGTCTCGGCGGACTCAGCAAAATTAGCAGCCAGGTCAGCGGCTTTGACTAATGCAGGGCTTCAAGTAATATGGATAAAATGTTGGTCAGGAGATATGCAGGTCAAGATTAAACTCTTCAACCTACCCTGCGAAGGAAGTTTTCTATTTGGACCGGCCCTTAATGAGATCCTTAAAAAGCTGGGGATAGGAAGAAAGGGTTTTTTAAACCCCCCTTTCCTTCGTTTAGGCAGTCCTTTTGGAGGGGACACAGATCCAGCAGGCAGTCTTACAGAGATCGAGACAAGTCGGATAAGCAGTCCAGAAGGGGAGGAGGATTCTTCTTTGGAAAGCCCACCCGAGATGCTAAAAAGTCTTCCCAATGACTTGCCTTACCAGGTGGGAGGGAGACTCTTAAGCTTCCTTCCGGCCTGGGAAAAGATTTCCTCCAGTATTTGGATCCTCAGAATTAAAGTCAGGCTTGAAGCTAAAATTTCACACCTCTTTACCTCAGAGATACGTAGAGAGCCCGGGTGCAACCTTCTCAACAGAAGCAACGGACCTTGGAAGACGACATTCTTTCACTAAAAGAAAAATTTGTGCTGGAAGGAGTTCCCTTAGGGAAAGGGTTCTATTCCCCACTGTTTGAGTTAAAAAAAAACGGATACATCTTGGAGGACTATTATAAACTTGAAGGGCCTAAACAGATTCCTGATTATACCATCATTCAAGATGGAGTCGGTGAGGACAGCAATAAAGGTCCTGTTTCCACATTGTTACATGGCGGTCCTGGACCTCAAGGACACATATTATCATATGCTTATCCGTGAGCTAGATCGAAGATCCTTAGAGTGGCAGTACAGATACAGTCGCAAATAAGACACTTTCAGTACAGGACTCTCCCGTTTGGTCTAGCAATAGCCCCCCAAATTTTTACAAAGCTAATATCGGAAGTGACTACCCATCTCCGAAAAGAAGGACATTTTAGTGGTTCCTTATTTAGACGATTTCCTGATTGTGGGGAATTGCCTCTTACATTCCCAGGAACAGGTCAGAATTGTCAAAGACACTTTAGAGACGCTGGGGTGGCATCTAAACCTGAAAATGTCCAGAATACAACCATTAACGACGCAGGTCTTTTTAGGGTTGATACTGGACTCGGTAACACAGGAGTGTCGCCTTCCGGAAGACAAAGAAGTAAAGATCAGAGGTCTAATTCGGGCATCAGTGGCAGATCCGAGAATGACCCTCAGGAGGGCGGTGTTGCTCTTGCGGTCCCTAACCCCTGCATACCAGAGTGAAGTGGGCCCATTTCCATACACGAGAGCTTCAATGGTGGATACTAGAAAGCAAACGGGCCTTGCAGGGCCACCTGGAAAGAAAGTTAAGCCTCCCGCAGACGGTCATCCAGTCCCTTAAATGGTGGTTACAAATCGAGTTAGCTCCCAGAGGAGTACCCTGAACGATTGTAGCATCCAAAATAGTAACAATAGATGCCAGTCGCTGGGGGTGGGGAGCCCACCTAGACACCATCTGTCTACAGGGTGCCTGGTCAGGGGAAGAGAAGTTGCTTTCATCAAACAATTGGGAGCTTCTGGCAGTAGAAAGAACATTGAATGGGTTGTTACCTCATCTGCAGGGGCATCATTTGAGGGTGATATCCGACAATCAGACCGCAGTAGCGTCTATAAATCATCAAGGGGGGACCGGTCCCGATCTCTAATGACGATAGCAGAAAGCATATTTCTGCTGTCAGAGAAGCACCTCCTCTCATTGTCGGCCCTGCATATCAATATCAAAGGAGCAGAAAACATAAGGGCAGACTTTCTAAGCCGCAATTAGCTAAAACATGGGGCGTGGTCCCTGAAGGAGTCAGTGTTCCAGCAGATTGTAGCCATGTGGGGTCGTCCCCGGTTAGATCTCTTTGCTTCAAAGGACAACAGGAAGGTCCGAAAATTCTGCTCCTTGAACCCAGCAGACAAGCCTCACAAAGTAGATGCTTTTTAGATTAAATGGGCACCTGGTCTACTTTACGCCTTTCCACCATTATGCCTCATCCCATCAGTTTTAAGAAAGATCAGAGAGGACAGCGCCACAGTGATCTGGATAGCTCTGTTTTGGCCAAAGAGGCCTTGGTTTTACTGGCTGAGAACAATGTCGATATCAGATCCATGGGTTCTTCCAGAAGACCGGGATCTCCTATCCCTGGGGCCTTTTCTCCACACTCAGATGTCCGGGCTGCATTTAACAGCCTGGAATTTGAGAGGTCACTGTTAGAGAAAATAGGGTTTTCTCAGTTAGTTTCCACCCTGCTTAGTAGCAGGAAACCACCTGGGGAGGACCTGGGCAAAATTCCTATCCTTCGTGGGGGCAATGCGGGAAGGGGAAGTCCCACTAGTGGCCATACTTGAGTTCATTCAGAAGGGGTTGGACCTTGGCCTAGCAGTTAGTACCCTTAAGGTACAGATTTCAGCCTCAGGGGCCTTATATAATTGTGACTTGGCAAATAATAGGTGGGTGGCCAGATTCATTAGAGACTATAGTGGGTCCAGATCTGTTCCCTCACTAGGCCCCCTCCTTGGGGTCTAAATCTGGTTTTGAAGGCATTAACAGAGAGACCATTTGAACCGTTCACTTCCGGCCTAAGACAAAGTAGTCTCATTGAAGACAGCCTACTGGTAGCTCTCACTTGAGCCCGTAGAATAGGGGATTTACAAGCTTTGTCTGCAGACCCTCCTTATACTCAGGTCATGGAAGATAGGCTAGCCTTGCGGCTAGACCCATCTTACTTTCCCATGGTTGTGTCAAGTTTTCAGAGGGCTCAAGAGATAGTTTTGTCATCCTTTTGTCCTAGTCCCAGTAACCAGAAGGAAGAAAGTCTACATACCTTGGACGTTAGGAGGTGCCTTCTGCGTTATTTAGAAATGACAGAACCCTGGAGAAAGCAGAGGGCCCTTTTTGTGTCCTTTCAGGGATCAAAGAAGGACCTTAAAGTATCTAAGCAGACTTTAATGAGGTGGGTAAGAGAGGCCATAGAGCTAGCCTATGTCAGCGCAGGTAGGGCTATTCCTGCAGGTCTTAAGGCCATTCTACGAGAGCCATGGCGACATCTGGGGCAGAAAGAGCTGATACCTCCATCGATCAGATTTGTAAGACAGCCACATGGTCCTCTCCTTCTACTTTCTTCAGACTCTATAGGTTGGATCTATCGGCCTCCTCTGACCTCACATTCGGGAGAAGGGTGCTGCAAGCTGTAATCCTCCCTAAAGTCTACAAGTCTCTGAAAATCTCTCGTGGTGCCATCATGGGTGACTGAAAAACATGGGTATTACTTACCTGGTTATGTGTTTTTTCATAACCCATGATGGCACCCTTATATTCCCTCTCTACTTAATCACTCTTTTTTGTTCAGTGACTTTTAGTCGTTAGACACTCCCCTGGGGGTGGATAATAAGAATTTAAATATATAGTTGAATAAGTTATTTTGAGTGTACACTAACCGGCGGAGTTCCTCTCATGCTCTGGAAAACAACTGATGCGGAGAGAGGAGCCGCCCTTTTTATCTTGAAGGTTTCCTGTCCTTGAAGGGCGGATTCCCTCTCTCGTGGTGCCATCATGGGTTACGAAAAAACACATTACTAGGTAAGTAATACCCGTGTTTTTGGCCACCAAGGTAAATGCTATGTCTGGAGCCAAACCAACACAGTTCATCACCCCAAGAACACCATCCCCACAGTGAAACGTGGTGGCAGCATCATGCTGTGGGGATGTTTTTCAACAGCAGGGACAGGGAAAATGGTCTGAGTCAAGGGGAAGATGGTTGGTGCAAAATACAGGGATGTCCTTGAGAAAAACCTGTTTCAGTCTGTCAGTGATTTGAGACTAGGATGAAGGTTCACATTCCAACAAGACAATGACCCAAAGCATACCGATTAAGCAACACTTGAGTGGTTTAAGGGGAAATGTGTAAATGTCAAAGACCAGACCTTGAAGATTGCTGCTCACCAGAGGAAACCATCTAACTTGAAGGAGCTGGAGTAGTTTTGCCTTGAGTAATGGACAAAAATCTGTCAAAAGAAGGCTCTATAAAGTACTGACTTTAGTGGGTGAATAGTTATACACATTGAAGTTTTCAGTCATTTTGTCCTATTTGTTGTTTGCTTTACAATAAAAAGAACACCAAATGTTTACACTTGTCAGCATGTTCTTTACATGAACTGATGCAAACCCTCAAAAAAACAGTGAAATTTCAGGTTGTGAGGTTGTAAAACATGAAAATGCCAAGGGGGTGAATACTTTCACAAGCAATTATAGAATAATTGCAAACATTCATCACAAGCCTGGATAACCCTTACCGTCTACATATTCTAAGACAATATTTGACACCCGTATTAATTTATTTACCATATTATTTTTTGAGAAGCTGCTGATATTGAAGAGCAAATCTCTTCTGCTGTGTATCTGCATCTGAAGGTGAAAAAGCGCCCATTCTACTACACTGTTTCTTCCAATATAGCTGTAAAAAAAACAAAAAAAATAATATAATCATACAAAGCACAAAATATGGACACAACTATTTTTTATTACACTCAATGAAGGACAATCACCTTTTCTCAGCAGTCTTCAAATTCACAGCTAATAGGAAAACCTAATATTTTATAATTTGTTCCTTTTTTATTTCTACATTGTATATGCCTTTGTTCTGTATTGTGTTTTAAGCTGTCCATTTTACATGTGTATTTTTGTCATATTATTGCCAAAGGCTTAGGCCCCAATTTATCAAACAGTTTGCCTCAGAATTCTGAGGTAAAACTGTTTAAAATGTCACAAAAAAGTTGTGCACCTCGTACTTCCAGAATATATGTTTTACTTTTAGCATTTCTATGACAGCTTCTCCAACTTTCTGGAAAGTAGCTCAAATATGGATTCAAAATGGAACAGGTAATTTTCACTGCATTCTATTTTACCACACACTTGATTGTCAGGACATACGGATCCATTGATCAAAATCCATAGAGGAGACTGGCGTCTCCTCTACAGAAATTGACATGCTGCGAATAGTAAACCCGCACCACTGGTGAGTTAACGCAGGGTTAAATAGAAGCACAGTGGGCATGAGATTTCTATAAATCCCATTCACTGTGCTTGCAATATAGAATGCAGCGTTTTGGACACAGCGCAAATGTGCTGAGTCCAAAATTCTGCTATTCTGACCGTGGGTACGCAGCCTTAAGGGCTAAGAACAATGCATAATTGTACACAATGCCTATTCCCTGCTGTGCACCACACGTTGCCGATCAGAAACCAGCAGCTGATGTCGGCATGCTCGTGACTGGGCGCTCATGGCAGTGACATCATGCACCATGCCGGAGATATGGAAGTCAGCTGCCGACTCCTGTGCCGGCTGTGGAAGAGGACCTCGCAAGGTGTGGAAGTATGGGGGAAGGTTGTATTGCTTGTTTTTTTTTTAAATGTATTGAAGAACAGAACAGGATACACTATCTCAGGAAGGGGACCAAAATGGGACACATTAACCCAAGAAAGGGACTAGGATGGGGCACATTATGCCAGGAAGGAGACCAGGATGGAACAAAATAGCTCAGAATGGGACCAGGATGGGGTACATTATCCCTGGAAACGGGACCAGAATGAGGCATATTATCCCAGGTGGGGTAAATCACTCCAGAAAGGCCAAGATGGGGTACATTATCTGAGGAAGGAGACCAGGATGGGGCACATTATACCCAATGGGGCATATTATTCCAGGAAGGGGGCCAAGATTAGGCTGATTATCCCAGGAAGGGGTAAATCACTCCAGGAAGGCAAAGATGGGGTACATTATCTGAGGAAGGAGACCAGGATGGGGCACATTATTCCAGGATGGGGTAAATCACTCCAGGAAGGCGTAATGTAAGGCGTGGGAGTGCGTGGGAAGGTGAGTTGTATTGTTTTTTTTTTTTTATGTATTGGAGAACAGAACGGGGAACATTATCCCAGGAAGGGAACCGGAATGGGGCATATTTAATTAGGATAGGACACATTAACCCAGGAAAGGGGACCAGGATTAGATACATTATCCCAGGCATGGAACCAGGATGGGGCATATTATCCCAGTAAGGGGACCAGGATGGGTTACATTATCCCAGGAAGGAGACCAGGATGGGACACATTATACCGGATGGGGCATATTATCCCAGAAATGGGACTAGGATTGAGCACATTATCACAGGAAGGAGACCGGGATGGGACAAAATATTTATTTATTTCCACAGCACTTTACAAACATTATTGGCACTGTCCCCACTGGGGCTCACAATCTAGAATCCCTATCAGTATATCTTTGGAATGTGGGAGGAAACCAGAGTACCCGGAGGAAACCCATGCAAACTCCTTGCAGATGTTGTCCTTGGTGGGATTTGAACCCAGGACCCCAGTGCTGCAATGCTGCAGTGCTAACCACTGAGCTACCATGCTGCCCCCAATATCTTAAGAATGGGCCCAGGATGGGGTACATTATCCCAGCAAGGCGACCAGGATTGGGCCATTAACCCAGGAAGGGGACTAGGATGGGGCAAAATTTCCCAAGAATGGGTCTAGGATGGGTTACATTATCCCAAGAATGGGACCAGGATGGGGTACATTATTCCAGGAAGGAGACCAGAATGGGGCACATTATACCTGATGGGACATGTTATCCCAGGAATAGGATCAGGATTGGGCACATTATTACAGGAAGAGGACCAGGATGGGACAAAATATCCCAAGAATGGACCAGGATGGTGTACATTGTCCAGGAAGGGGACCAGGATGGGGCCCATTATCCCAGGAAGGCGACCAGGATGGGGCACATTATTCCTGGATGGGGTACATTACTCCAGAAAGGCGTAATGTAAGGTGCGGGAGTGTGGGGGAAGGCAAGTTGTATTTTTTTTAATGTATTGGAGAACAGAACAGGGCCCATTATCTGATGAAGGGTACCAGAATAGGGAACAGTATACTGGGATAGGGCAAATTAACTCAGGAAATCCAGGCAGGGGACCAGGATGGGGCATATTATCCCAGTAAGGGGACCAGGATAGGGAACATTGTGCCAGGATGGGGCATATTATCCCAGGATGAGGTACATTATCCCAGGAAGGAGACCAGGATGGGGCACATTATACTAGGATGGGGCATAGTATCCCACCAAGGGGATCAGGATTGGACCATTATCACAGGAAGGATACCAAAATGGAGCACATTACTCCAGGATGGGGCACATTATTCCAGGAAGGGGATCAGGATGGGGAACATTATGCCAAGATGTGGAACCAGGATGGTGCACATTATACCAGAAAGTGGAACATTATCCCAGGAAGGGGACCGGATTAGGGAACATTATATAAGGAAGGGGACCAGGATAGGGAACATTTTATCAGGAAGGAGACAAGGATGGGGAACGTGATACCAGGAAGTGGACCAGGATGGGAGACATTATACTAAGAAGGAAGCCAAGTTGAAAGACATTATCCCGGGAATGGGCCCAATATGGGGGACTTTATCACGTACCATCCTCTCTACTGTAGTTATGTGTGGGGCCGTCTGTTAATACATAGCATCTTCTTTTGCTGTGTACAGCACTGTCCCATTATTGCATAGTATTATTTCTTGTTATATATAGCACCATTCCTTATATAGCGCAATCTCGTTATTTTTGTTAATCACAGCGCCCTCCCTTTATTACATATAGTCCTTTCTTGCTAGATGTAAAATGACTGCTGATGGAGCAGCCGGTGACCAGAAGACCAGTCCATCTTCCCCTCTCCATTAGAAAAGAAGCTTTTCCATGCACCATCTGCAGTGATTTCATTATATATCTAACAAGAGAGGATGCAATGTGGTAAAAATGGCGCTATAAATCTATTCTATTATTTCGAAACACTGTTTTTCAGTGATTACTTTGTATCTCCGTTCATACTTCACCCACACACACAAATGATACACCATTTGAAAGGTAAGCTTGCCCCCTTCAGCAAGAAAATAGCCAAACAAACCACACATCCATGATTTGATCACAAAATACAGTTTAAACATTAATTTTCATAAACCTGCAGTAAGGAAAAATGACCTGCAGGTGGCACCACAGTACCCAAAAGCACACTACCACAAAGCTGCTTAGGCTAATTTCGCAGGCCGTATGCAGGTATGTGTTTGCCGGTGCATGCGTCCTTTTGACGGTGCTCCGAGCGCACCAAAATGCAACACGGTGCGTTGGGTGCAGATCGGCGCACCGTCAAAAGGACGCAGGCGCAGGCAAACGCATAGTTGCACACGACCTGCCTACGGCTTGCAAACCCAATGCTAAAGATCGCTGTGTGTGACATTCAGCGACGATCAGCCCCCCTGCTGAGTATCGCTGATCGTCGCTGAATGTCCTGGACATTTTTTTGATCATTGGTCTCCTGCTGGCCAGAACGCATCGCTGCGTGGTGGCAGGCAGGAGACCAGCAATCAGCTGGTAACCAAGGTACACATCGAGTTTGCAGACGCCGGGCGGCGCCTGGAAACTCGATGTGTACGTTGGATACCAGCGCGCTGCTGCAGGGGAGCTGGTAACCAAGGTACACATCGTGTTTCCAGGGCCTGGAAACCCGATGTGTACCTTGGTTACCAGCTCCCTGCACCAGCAGGCTGGTATCCAACGTACACTGCGGGTAACTAAGTGACGTTAGCCGCAGTGTCGCTGTCCTAATCGCTGCCTGTTTAGCAGCTCACCAGCGATCATGTAGCGACACACCAGCGATCCTGACAAGTGCATATCGTTGTTGGGATCGCTGGTGTGTCGCTATGTGTGACGGGGCCCTTACAGACATCACAAACAAATCCAAACATTTGCCTTGGGGGCTTTCCAGCTTACCGAACTGCTTGCCCAGCCTATTTTAGCCAAATTGGAGGATTGCACACTTTACTGCAGGTGAGGCACATATGCAAACACATTTGTAAACATGCACTGCCTATTGAATTGCACACTTGTTCCATTCATAATCCACCCACACAAACAAATGATACACCATTTGAAAGGTCAAATTACCTGCAGGTGACAGCACACTACTACAAAGCACACTACCACAAAGCTGCTTACAGACATCACAAACAAATACAAACATTTGCCTTGGGGTCTTTCGAGCTTGCTCAAGTGCTTGCCCAGCCTATTTCAGGCACATTGGAGGATTGTATACTTCACTGCAGGTGAGTCACATATGCAAACACATTTGTATACATGCACTGCTTTTTCACTGATTACTTCGCCCCACATACAAAAATGATACACCATTTAAAAGGTAAACTTGCTCCCTTCAGCAAGAAAAGAGCCAAACAAACCACACATTCATAATTTTATCACTAAATATAGTTTAAACATTAATTTTCATAAACCTACAAAAGACACAATGACCTGCAGGTGGCTCCTCAACCGGAAGACATTTTTTGGCCTCTACTTATCAAACCAATTTATTTTATTACCAATCTACACATATAAATACCTGTCTTTGTTCATCATCTCATGAAATACATTTACAATTGACCAGCTTGCTTTTTCTGAAATTGCCTGTGCCCCCGACGACCAATGTGCGAAAATTTCGCACGGGCCAAGCTAGTAACAGAAATAACAAGAGAATCTAATATGTAAGAAACGGTGCTGTACGTAAGAAGAGAGGGCACTATGTAATAAGGAACGGTAATATACATAGTGGGAGGAAACTATGTAATATAGACATTTTTATATCTAAAAAGAAAAAGTGGAATAGCACACTTAAACAGCTGTATCAGATGGGTACATAGCTTATTACAGAAAATATAAGTATTTTGTAAAAATATAGAAAAATAGAAAAAATAGGCAGCACTCCAATAGTTACCAAAGGTTAAAGGACTTTTATTTAGCCTATGTGGTGTGGCGACGTTTTGGTTCTCAAGCTTCAGAAAGATTCATTTGAATCGAAACGTCGTCACGCCACATGGGCTAAATAAAAGTCTTTTAACGTTAGGTAACTATTGGAGTGCTGCCCATTTTTTCTATTTTTATGAATATATCTATATACATAGGTTGGTTGCCATAAAAACCTGGTAGTCTCCACTCCTGGGTTATGCAATAAATAATATACAGCAACTATGAAAAATACTCAAATCTCTCCATAATCTATAACCTGAAAAAGGCCATGGAGCTGCTTTTCATAAAGTTTTGTGGGCCTCAGTATTTATACCTTATACACTACAAATAAGACTTTATTGTCCAGGTAATGATACCTTTTCATGTTGAGCAGCATCCCACACACATGCTTTATATTGGTGGCCATACGGTAGAACCGTCCACATTCTACCTGCAAGGAAGCAATGGCATGAAATATTGATTCCCTATTGAGCATAATTCTAGAAAGCATTTAGAAAAGATCATTCCTTACCTTTTTATCAGTAAGGAGCACAGACCTCATTCTGTAGACTACACACTGTCCTGTGGCAACCATGAGTCGCTAACACAGGAGATGAAGTAACATGTTTGCCTACCTGAATGATCTTGTGGTATGTGTAGCTAGGGAGACATTGCTTACAAAATAAATTATATTTCCTGTAAGAAGCATTTCTCTATACAACCGGAGCACAATAGCTGTGTGTGCCGCACCATTTTGCAAAAAGAATAAAAGCTCCCCGTCGTGTGTAAAAGTTCTAGTCCCAGCGGTAGGACAGCCATGGATCAGCAAGTCATTGCCTATCAGCAGTTATTACTGATTACTTACTGGGCTGGGGTCACGCGAACATTTTTCTCTCATCTGAAAAAATCTGTCAGATTATGCTAATTATACTCTGCTCAGACTATGATCAGACTTTGATCAGAGTGTGATCAAAGTGTGATACAATCTTATCAGATTTCGAGAATTAAAAAAATAGCTCTTCTGCTCTATTCAGTTTGTCTGTGAAAATTTCATCCAAATGCAGTCCGATTTTTCTCACGGACCCATAGACTTGAACTCCAGTCATTGGAGGCAAATATCATGCATGCTACAATTTTTTTTTGTCTGATTGCTCAGTCCGAGAAATAAATCGGACATGTACACGGCGTCAATGAATAACCTCGCGACGAGTGCTATCCATCAAAACGACAGCTAGCACTCGTCTGATTTTTACGGTCTTGTGCACGAGCCCTTCTGCTCACTTATATAGCGTCATTAATTCCGCAGCACTCTAGTCACATCATCATCACTGTCTCTGGAGTGTGGGAGGAAACCAGAGTACCCAGAGGAAACCCACATGCAAACACGGGGAGAACATGCAAACTCCTTGCAGATGTTGTCCTTGGTGGGATTTGACCCCAGAGCTGCAAGAATACAGTGCTAACGACTTTTTAAAATAGCATAAAAGAATAAATGTGTGTCCTCCTACCGGGGCGTAACTAGGTACGGCAGGGCCCCACAGCAAACTTCACAATGGGGCCCCCCCCCCGCCTCCGGCCGCCATTTTAAAAAAAATATATATTTTTTTAAAAATCACTAATCGCAAACGGCGAATGGATTGAATAATCCAGTCGCCATTTGCAAATTTTTAGCCGCTTTGGCGACCATTTTGGTCGCCATCTGCAGCACTGTAAAGAGCTGCTGTTTCGGGGCCCATTAGGGCCTGCTGTTTCCTGGGACCTAGGCCCCTATGGGGCCTGCAGTTTCCTGGTGGACGCCTAGGCCCCTAATGGGGCCTGCAGTTTCTTTGAGTAGCCCTAATTGGCGACTAGGCCCCTAATGGGGCCTGCTGCTTCCTTTGGACCTAGGCCCCTAATGGGGCCTGCTGTTTCCTAGGGCCCCATTAGGGGCCTGCTGCTTCCTGGGGCCTCTAATGTGGCCCGCTGTGTCCTGGCCCCCCCATGCACACATGCGATTTGCACACTTAGTCATGTACCCACGAGCTGCTCTCCCTAATGCTCTCAATGTTCAGTGAAAAACTGAGAGAAGCAGGAAGAGAAGCTTGTTGTCACAGGACCATAAGTATAAAAATCGCATATGAGTGAAGTGTCCATGAGATGACTGCTGGAACCTGCAGAGCTGAATCCTGACATTGCAGCTTCTGAATTCTCACAACGAATGCACTGCACACTTTTAGGATTCTTCATTACCGGTGGCAAGAGTGCACGGTCATGTCAGCACAAGCATGTGATTTATATACTTCTGGCCACATTCTGACTAGACGTGCCCTGCCTCGCTCCGTTCATTTTCATTGAGTGAGGCCACACGTCTAGTCAGCATGTGACCGCTTGTATGTAAATCACCGGCACGAGAGAATCCTAACAGTGTGCAGTGATCACTGTGAGAATTCTGAAATTGACTCATTCTCATGTTTTTATTTATGTTAGGAGCATTAAAGGGGCTGCCCAGGTTTGTGCTGAGTCTGCAGTCATTCTATGTGACACAGACCTGGAGAACCCCTTTAATGCTCCTAACAAATAAAGACATGAGAATTAGTCAATTTCACAAATAATATTTACATCCAGGTACCTTATAGATGACACTGTCTCTGGAGTCGTTCTCCTTTTCTTCATCTTGTCCAGATCCCATGATGAGTTTTCTCATCCACAGTCGTCTCTGCAGATTTCCATCTTCTCCGCTCTTCTGCACCAACTCTACACACGATGCCCTTAAAGACAGGAGAGTCATTATAATGCCCCTAAATAAAAATATCTGCAATATACTGTCGCCTCACACTATTCTCCTCCCTCCTCACACTGTCTCCTCTCACATCCCCCTGTTCAGCATACTGTCTCCTCATATATTTACCCCCTCACTCTCTATACTGTCTGCTCACACATCCCTCTGACTCCCCATACGTGTCTGCACACATCCCATCACCCTCACTCCCCATACTGTGTCTGCACACATCCCATCACCCTCACTCCCCATACTGTGTCCACATACATTCACCCGTTCGCTCCCCATACTGTCTGCACCATCCCCCATACTGTTTCCTCATACATACTCTTCAGTACCCTCAAATCCCCCACACATATTAAATGCCCCCATCGCCACTCCAAATCCCCCCACACATAAAATAACCCCCATCCCCACTCCAAATCCCCCCACATAAAATAACCCCCATCGCCACTCCAAATCCCCCACACATAAAATAACCCCCATCGCCACTCCAAATCCCCCCACACATAAAATAACCCCCCATCGCCACTCCAAATCTCCCCACACATAAAATAACCCCCCATCCCCCACTCCAAATCCCCCCACACACAAAATAACCCCCCATCGCCACTCCAAATCCCCCCACACATAAAAGAACCCCTATCCCACTCCAAATCCCCCCCACACATATAATGTATCCCCCATCCCCACTCCAAACCCCCCACACATAAAGAACCCCCATCCCCACTCCAAATCCCCCCCACACATAATGTATCCCCCCATCCCCACTCCAAATCCCCCCACACATAAAAGAACCCACATCCCCACTCTAAATCCCCCCCACACATAATGTATCCCCCCATCCCCACTCCAAATCCCCCCACACATAAAAGAACCCCCATCCCCACTCTAAACCCCCCCATACACACACACTCACACAGTATGTCCCCCATTTATCTTCTGTGGTATCTTCAGCTCCATAGTGGAGCACACTCACCACAAATCTTCACCCTTCTGGGCGCCGACGACGAGTGACGTCAGCAGCGTGATCACATGACCTGATCACGCTGCAGACGTCGCTCTGACCCTGCGGTCAGAGCTTCAATTGTACTGGCGTCTGTATAGACGCCAGTGCAATTGATTCCTGGGAGCCAGCACGCAGCAGCTTCTCTGCGCCAGCTGTCAGCTTGACAGCCGGCACAGGGAGCCGCCGACTCTCAGGCCGGGGGCGGCAGAACGCAGCCGCAGGGGAGACAGCTGCAGCAGGGACGGGCCCCCTTCTAGCCCGGGCCCTGTGGCAGCTGCTTCCCCTGCTTCCACGATAGTTCCGCCCCTGCCTCCTACGTATCTGTTATTACATATTTGTTGCACTAAATGCCTTCTGATCTTATGATCATGTAATACGTTCTGACATACTGTATAGTATGTTTGGGAGTCAGTTATGCATTTCTTTCCAGAACACCTTTTAAGGCAGAGGTCTCAAACTGCATTCCTCAAGGGCAGCAAACAGGTCATGTTTTCAGGATTTCCTTGTATTGCACAGGTGATAATTTAGTCACCTACACAGATAATGATTCCATCACCTATTGCAATGCTAAGGAAATCTTGAAAACACGCACAGTTTGCGGCCCTCGAGGAATGCAGTTTGAGACCCCTGTTTTAAGGAAACTGATGTGTCTTTTGGATATGTTTGGCATTTGTAATCATTTACTATATTAACTCAAATCCTGTCTGCCAAACAGGTCCATTGGGTGCAATTCGTGTCCATCATGTGATGGCTTTGACACTGCAATTATTTTCTTTCTATTTTCTGTTCTTATAAAGACACAGATGTGCACCTAGCTTTAGAAAGACGCATCTGTAGGGTCTTAAGGCCCCGTCATACATAACGAGATCGCTAGCGAGATCGTTATTACGTCACGATTTTGAGATTGCTGGAGAGCCGTATCGTGATTGTTGAGGAGCTGTCAAACATGCAGAACTTCCCAACGATTTCGGCCGCCCAGTGATCTAACTAACGATCTCGTTGGTCATTGGGACGCTTTCACACAGCAGCTATTTCAACGATCCACACCTTGATAGGGGCTGTACTGTGTCACCAATCATCTCCGATTGGTGGACGCTACTGCGTTCTGATTGGGCGGCAGGTTTAAAATAAAGCCACGTTGTAGCAGTTCCGTCCCTTTGTTCCTGTTTGCGTTCTGGTTCAGATCGTAGCAGCGTTCTTCGGCTGTGACTCTGTATCCATTCATCTGGGCTTTGCTCCTGACAAGCGTTCTGGTTTGTGGATTGTAGTCTTCTTCGGCTGTGACTCCACACAACCCGGAGAATTCTGCTAAGATCTGCAATCCAGCACGAGGTCAGAAACAAAGGATGGAATCGCTATTCTGTTGCCTTCTTTATGTACGGCTGGAAATGAGAATGCTGTAGCGACCACCAATTGGGGACAAGGGGCGCAGAAAAGTCCAATTTATGCACGCCTACGTGTTTCAGTTCTGAATCTCTAACGAGGTAGTTGGTTAGGTGTCAAATACAGCGATACACACTGCCCAGCGGGAGCGCAACGACCCAGGAATGGTCCAGGAAGCTTTGTAACGATCAGCGATCTCACAGCAGGGGCCTGATCGTTGCTACCTGTCAGACGTAACGAGATCACTAGCGAAATCGTTATTGCGTCACAAAACCCGTGACGTATCAATGATCTCGCTAGCGATCTCGTTATGTGTGACGGGGCCTTTAGAATTTTGGCAGGTAAGAATATCCAGATAAAGGGAAGAGAACCCATTCTACCGAGCACCTCAACGCATACAAGCAGTCCCTTGCCAGCTTCAAGTCCACGCTGTCTGCCACAAAACAAACTTACTTTGCATCTCTCATATCCTCCCTGTCTCACAACCCTAAACAGCTCTTCAACACTTTCAATTCTCTACTCCGTCCCCCAGCACCTCCTCCCTCTCCTCTCATTTCTGCTGAAGACTTTGCCTCCTTCTTTAAGCAAAAGATTGATATGATCAGAGAAAGCTTTGGCCCACAGCCGCCAATGCCCCTCTTAGCCACTCAGCCCTGTTCTTCCAAAACCAGCTTCACCACCATGACAGAAGATCAGCTCTCCACTCTCCTGTCACGATCACACCTCACCACTTGCGCGCTTGACCCACTCAACCTTTCACTTACAAATGGTGTCTTTCCTTCATCCTTCAAACATGCCTCAATCACTCCCATCCTCAAAAAGCCCTCCCTCGACCCATCCTCTGTGTCTAACTATCGCCCGATATCTCTTCTCCCTTACGCCTCAAAACTACTGGAACAGCATGTATATCTCGAACTGTCCTCCCACCTCTCCTCCTGTTCCCTCTTTGACCATTTACAATCCGGCTTCCGACCGCATCACGCAACTGAAACTGCCCAAACTAAAGTCACTAACGACCTGCTAACCGCCAAGAGCAAGCGACACTACTCTGTCCTCCTTCTCCTGGACCTGTCTTCTGCCTTCGACACCGTGGACCATTCCCTCCTGCTACAGATTCTCTCATCTCTTGGCATCACAGACTTGGCCCTGTCCTGGATCTCATCATACCTAACAGACCGAACATTCAGTGTCTCCCTCTCACACACCACCTCCTCACCTCGCCCCCTGTCTGTCTGTGTTCCTCAAGGCTCAGTCCTAGGACCCCTACTCTTCTCCATCTATACCTTCGGCCTGGGACAGCTCATAGAATCCCACGGCTTGCAGTATCACCTCTACGCCGATGACACGCAGATCTACCTATCTGGACCTGACCTCACCTCCCTACTGACCAAAATCCCACAGTGTCTGTCTGCTATCTCAGCCTTCTTTTCTGCTCGCTTTCTCAAACTGAACATGGACAAAACAGAATTCATCATCTTTCCCCACCTCATTCTTCCCCTCCACTAGACCTATCCATCAATGTTAACGGCTGCTCGCTTTCCCCAGTCCCGCATGCTCGGTGCTTTGGGGTGATCCTCGACTCTGCCCTCTCTTTCAAACCACATATCCAAGCCCTCGCCACCTCCTGCCGCCTCAAAATCAAAAATATTTCCCGGATCCGCTCATTCCTCAACCATGAAACCACAAAAACACTAGTGCACGCCCTTATCATCACCCGCCTCGACTACTGCAACCTCCTACTGTCTGGCCTCCCCTCTAGCACTTTGGCACCACTCCAGTCCATCCTACACTCAGCTGCCCGACTAATCCACCTGTCTCCCCCTATTCCCCAGCCTCCCCCCTATGCCAGGCCCTTCACTGGCTTCCTATTGCCCAGGGGCTTCAGTTCAAAACCCTAACCATGACATACAAAGCCATCCACAACCTTTCTCCTCCATACATCTGTGACATGGTCTCCCGCTACCTACCCACACGCAACCTTCGATCCTCTCAAGATCTCCTTCTCGACTCCCCCCTCATCTCTTCTTCCCACAATCGCATACAAGACTTCTCCCGGGCTTCCCCATACTCTGGAACTCCATGCCGCAAAACATCAGACTTTCACCAACAACGGAAACCTTCAAGAAGAACCTGAAGACCCACCTGTTCTGACAAGCCTACAGCCTACAATGATCCTCAGTCTACTGAACCATCGCACGACCAGCTCTACCCCTTTCCTAGTGTATCCTCACCCATCCCTGTAGACTGTGAGCCCTCGCGGGCAGGGTCCTCTCTCCTTCTGTACTTATGTGTCCCTTGTCTAGCACGTTTATTGTACCTGTCTATATTTTTCCCTTTTCATATGTAAAGCGCCATGGAATAAATGGCGCTATATAAATGTGTAATAATAATAATAAAAAAGGGTTGTGCCGATTGTTAAACCAATTTCCATACACTATATTAGGGAATTGTGAAGTAATACTGGGGAAACTTCTTTTTCTGATTTCTTATCTCTTTGCCAGAATTAAAAGTGTCTACAAAAATTGTTGCTCTATCTGAAGAACCTGCCTGGTCTTGCATTACACAGATAACTCATTTATTTCAATAGGTATTGTGTAATTCTTCAGTTGCTGATAACACTTTGTGATCAGCTTGTTGTAAAGACAGCCTATTAACAGCTTGGGATGTCCGAAGTGCAACAAATTGCTTAGGTAATGACCACGTCATATAAGTTCTTGTCGTGTATACTGATTATTAATTAGCAAAACAAGTTTTTTATTTTTCATGAGACATCATGTTTTTAAGTATAAAATTGATATGGCAGCAAATATGAACTCAAAAGCAAACAGAAGATAAAGTTATTTCCACCTCTGAAATAGGATGGAGAACATAAAAGGCATTTGCTTATTAAAGAGGCTTTCTCAGACGTTAAAGGGAACCTGACATATAAAATAACGTCATTAACCTGCAGCAATGTGGTCAATCTGGAGGTTAAAAGCGTTCTGACATTGTGTGGTGCCCACACTGAAAGCCCCGATACCGGAAGGAAATTAACTTTATTCCTCCCGGCACGCTCGCCATAGAGGTGGCACTGGCATGGTTTCAGTCACCACTCAGCACATAGTGAACGGCGCTGACTGAAGGCCAGCCCTAATGCTGATACGGCTGTCAGTCAGTGCCAGGGGCGTGGTTACAGCCACCCCTCACTATACACAGAGCTGTGAGCGAAACCAGGTTGACCGAACCTCTATGACTGAAACACCAAGCCTGCCAGTAGGAATAAAGTTAATTTTCTCTTGGCAGTTGACCTCCCGTTGTCAATACACTTTTTATCTGCAAATTAACCCATATATACAGGTTAATAGCATTATTTACATAACAGGGTCCCTTTAAAGCACCACTCCAGTGTTTTTTTTTTATTTTAACACTGGAATGGTGCCACTAATGTACTGTAATTTCCCCGCCCCTAAAAATCTACTTACCAGCTGCTGTCTTCTGCTCTTTCCAGCGCCACTCTGGATCTGCACCACCATCTTATGCCGACAACGTCTGATGGACCGGAAGTCAGAGGCAACGGTCACAAGCCCTCAATGCAAGTCTATGAGAGGCTCATTCTGGCTCTCGTAGACTTACATTGAGTAGTGACTTCTGGATTGCCAAGCAAACACTGCCTCAATGAAAGTGGAAGACAACAGCTGGTACATATAAGACTAGGGCCAGGGAACTTTGATTAGAAGCACCACTCCAGCGCTGCATTAAAAAAATAACACTGCGGTGGTACTTTAAAATTTGTGACCTCCTTAAGATCAGACTGAGATAGGACTTAGCTGCAGTAGTAGACACAGTCACAAAACAATGAACACAACTGAGGCTGCAAAACTCGATGCAGCACTATGGTCTATTCAATCTATGGGGTTGCCAGGAGTCGGATCCCACCGATTTGATATTGTTGATCTATCCTAAGCATGAGTCATTAATATTAAAGTCCCGAAAAACCTCTTCAAAAGCTATATAAACTCCGGGAGTGATTAAAGTGTTTCTGCATAAAATACATGACCATTATATAAAACAGTTTAGTAATGGAATATGTAAGACAACACTATTTAATGTAAACACACTTGCAGGTAATGAATATTATCATGCTCCATTAAAGTATATGCTAGATGCACATAGTAATGGAGAAAGCTTTACTCAGCTAAGCTATGAGGAAGTGTTATAAATACCCTCAGCTCATAAAGTGCTATTAAACAGAACAACAGGGACTAGACCGGAGCTATTATGCTTCTCACAAAATTAGAATATCATCAAAAACTTAATTTATTTCAGTTCTTCAATACAAAAAGTTAAACTCATATATTATATAGAGTCATTACATACAGAGTGATCTATTTCGAGTGTTTATTTTTTTTAAGTTGATAATTAGGGCTTACAGCAAATGAAAACCCAAAAGTCATTATCTCAGTAAATTAGATTACTTTATAGCACCAGCTTGAAAAATGTTTTTAAAATGCTGGCCTACTGAAATGTATGTTCAGTAAATGCACTCAATACTTGGTTGGGGTTCCTTTTGCATCAATTACTGCATCAATGCGGCGTGGCATGGAGGCAATCAGCCTGTATCACTCGGACATTATCAATACCGAGTGATACCCTTCGGTCTCAGTAATGCACCGGCAGTTTTTCAAGAATTCGTCAACGACATATTCCAGGGCTTGCTTTATTACTGCACTGTCGTGTATCTGGAAGATATTTTTGTATTTTCCCTGAATCTGGCCTCCCACAGACGAGCAGTTTGGCAAGATCTTCAGCGTCTTAGGGAGAATCGCCTCTATGCCAAGTATGAGAAATGCATTTTTGAACAGTCCTCTCTCTCCTTCTTGGGTTACGTTATCTCGGATACCGGACTCAGGATGGATCCTGAGAAAGTCTCTTCCATCCTTAAATGGCCGCTGCCCGTGAGAGTGAAAGCAATACAGCGATTCCTTGGCTTTGCTAATTATCGGCAATTCATTCCTCACTTCTCCACGCTGACAGCTTCCATCTCTGCTATGACCCGAAAGGGAGCCGATCCTAAGAACTGGTCCTACAAGGCTGAAGAGGCCTTCCACTCTCTTAAACGGTCCTTCTCCACCGCTCACGTCCTGCATCGCCCGGATTTGAACAAGCAGTTCTTCCTAGAGGTGAACGTATCCTCGTTAGGGGCTGGAGCTGTACTCACTAAGAAGTCCTTCTCAGATCGCCACGTGTCCTGCGGTTTCTACTCTAAGGCCTTCTCTGCTCCTGAGCGTAACTACTCCATCGGGGACCGGGAGTTACTCGCCATTAAGATGGCTTTGGAGGAGTGTCGATCACTGCTGGAGGGCACAGTCTATCCAGTGGTCTTCTATACGAACCATAAGAACCTGGAGTATCTCCAGTCCACCCAGAGACTTAATCCACGCCAAGCAAGGTGGGCTTTGTTTTTTGCCTGTTTTAACTTTCTTTTACATTTCAGGTTCAGTTACAAGAATGTCAGAGCCGATCCCCTCTCTCTCTTTTCTGTCCGAGGATCAAGAGGAGGTTCCACAATTTATCATTGAACCATCTAAGATGGTCACTGTCGCTCCAGTCAGTCTGTTGTGAATTCCCCTGGGGAAGACCCTTGTGGCTAAATCCGAGAAGGAGCGAGCTTTGTCTTGGGGCCACTTGTCCAAGGTGGCTGGTCACACAGGACAAAGGAAGACTCGACAGTTGATTTCTCGCCACTACTGGTGGCTGTCCATGAGGAAGGAGATCTATGCTTACGTAGCTGCCGGACCGATTTGTGCTCACAATAAAGTCCCCAGATGAATTCCTACCGGTTCTCTCCTGCCGTTACCCGTACCATCTGGTCCTTGGCAGCACATAGCTAAGGACTTCATTACGGATTTGACAGTATCCGAGGGTTGCACCATCATTTGCATAGTCGTGGATCGCTTCTCCAAAATGGCGCACTTCACCCCATTGTCTGCTTTTCTGGCTGCTCCTGAACTGGATGACAGCTTCATCAAGCATATTTTTCACCTGCCTGGATTTCCTCGTCACATTGTGTTGAATCGAGGTTCGCAGTTCACTTTCAGATTCTGGCGAGCTCTCTGTAAACATCTGGGTATTGCCTTGGATTTCTCATTGGCCTATCACCCCCAGTCCAATGGGCAAGTGGAGCGTGTCAACCAGGTCCTGGGCATTTACCTGCGACACTTTGTCAATGCCCACCATAGTGATTAGGTGAAATTGCTTCTGGGCTGAGTTCTTGTACAACAATCAGATTGGGTGCAGCATCAGGAGAATCTCCGTTCTACATTATGTTCGGTCGGTAACCCGAGGTTCCCCCCCTGGTGACGGTTCCTTCTGATGTCCCTGCGGCAGATGTCCTCTCCAAGGATTTTGTGAAGCTGTGGGAGAACACCAAAGCCGCTTTAAAAGCATCCTCCGTCCGTATGAAGAGACATGCAGACAAAAGGAGTCTGGATCCTCCATGCTTCCACCCTGGTGACAAGGTATGGCTCTCGTCCAGGTACTTCCAGCTGAAGGTTCCTTCTTACAAGTTGGGTCCTCGATTTATCGGGCCTTTTGAAGTATTGAAGCGGATCAACGAGGTCTCCTATAAATTGAAGCTGCCTTCTTCTTTACAGATTCCAAATTCCTTCCATATATTTGTACTGAAGCCGGTAATCCTGAGTCCCTTCTTCAAGGATCTCAGTACCACGCCCATGCTAACTGTCTCGGATGATGTTTTTGAAGCGGAGAACATTTTTGCCATGAAGAAGGTGAGAGGGAATACCTTCTTCCTTGTTGACTAGAAGGGATTTGGTCCCAAAGAGAGATCCTAGGAGCCGAAGGAGATCATTCATGCTCCGATTCTCCTCCAGAAATTCCTCGATGGCCTGAAGAGGAGGGGGTGTAAAGGGGGGTACTGTTAGCACCACGCTGGAGCTCTGCTCTGACAGGCAGGGTCTCCGACGTGTGATTTTACTCACCCACACTGTGGTCAGTTCCTCTCTTCCTCATGCTCTGCATGCTCCCAGCAGTACTTCCAGCCGTGCTTCCAGTCGTGTCCTTAGGGCACGCGCATGTGCACTCCTGCCCTCTTAAAGGGCCAGTGCATGCACTTGCTATTTTCTTCCTAGCCAATGGTTGAGAGGAATTATGTATATATTGCTTCCTCTCCACTGGGGATGTGCCTGAGCAACCTTCCTGTTTTGCAGTCTAAGTTGTGCAAAGTTGCATGCATGTTGTAGAGGTTAGAACCTGACTGATTAATTAAGTCTGTGGACAGTAGTCTTTTATAAAGGTGATATGTAAGACAGCTGTCTTTAATGCAGGTATCGAATTGATTAGGAGTGTCTAACTGGTCTGTAGGAGCCAGAACCGTTAATGGTTGGTAGGGGATCAAATACTTATTTCTCACTGCAAAATACAAATAAATTTATATAATTTATACAATGTGATTTTCTGGATTTTATTTTTGATATTCTATCTCTCAATGTTAAAATTAACCTACCCTTAAAATCATAGACTGTTCATGTCTTTGTCAGTGGGCAAACTTACAAAATCAGCAAGGGATCAAATAATTATTTCCCCCACTGTATATATTGTGAAACGAATAGGACAAAATTACTGAAAACTTCAGTATGCATATTCACCCCCCTAATATTGGTACTTTGTAGAGCCTCCTTTTGCAGCAATTACTGCGGCAAGTCACTTTGGATAAGTCTCTATGATCTTTCCATATCTTGCCACTGGGATTTTTTGCCCACTCCTCAAGGCTAAACTGCACCATCTCCTTCAATTTAGATGGTTTCCTCTTATGTCTGACCACAGATTCTCAATTGTATAAAGTTATGGGCTTTGATTAGGCCACTCCAAAATATTTACATCTTTTCTCCTAAACCACTCGAGTGTTGCTTTAGCAGTATGCTTTGGGTCTTCGTCTTGTTGGAAGGCAAACCTCCATCATAGTCTCAAATTTCTGACAGACTGGAACAGGTTTTGCACAAGAATATCCTGTATTTTGCACCATCCATCTTCCCATCGACTCAGACCATTTTCCCTGTCTCTGCTGCTGAAAAACATCTCCACAGCATGATGCTTCCACCACCATGTTTCACTGAAGGGATGGTGTTCTTGGGGTGATGAGCTGTGTTGGTTTGGTGCCAGACATAGCGTTCAGCTTGGTGGCTAAAAAGTTCAATTTTGGTCTCATAGTTCAACAGCATCTTCCTCCATACATATGGGGAGTCTCCCATTTGTCTTTTGGCCAACTCAAAACAAGCCTTATAATTTTTTTTGGAAGTAAAGCCTTTTTTCTACCCATTCTTACATAAAGGCTACCTCTATGTATGTCTTATTGTGGTAGTTTAGACAGATACTTCAGTCTCTGCTTGGGAACTCTGCAGCTCTTTTGGTCTCTGTGCTGCCTCTCTGATTATTGCCCTCCTTGCCCGGGCTGAGAGTTTTGGTGGGTGGCCCTCTCTTGGCAGGTTTGTTGTGGTACCATGTTCTTTCGATTTGATGATAATGGATTTGATGGAGCTCTGGGGGATCATCAGAGATTGAGATTTTTTTTTTTATAACCCAACCCTGACTTATACTTCTCAACAACTTTGTCCCTGACTGTTTGGAGATCTTGGTCTTCATGGTGTTTGGTTAGTGGTGCCTCTTGTTTAATGGTATTGCAGCCTCTGGGCCTTTTAGAAAAGGTGTGTATATACTGACAGACCATGTGACACTTAAATTGCACACAAGTGGACATCCTGTCGCTAAACATGTGACTTATGAAGGTAATTGCTTGCATCAGAAATTTCTAGGGGCTTCATCGCAAAAGGCTGAATACATATGCATTAGTTACTTGATCCTATAAATTTAATTCACGCCTATATTTTTCTCACTTCACCAACTTAGACTAATTAGGGCTGATGCATCACACACAAATCGGACTGAAAAAATATTTAAACACAGATTGTAATGTAACAAAGTAGGTAAAAAGCCAAGCAGGTGAATATTTTCACAAGCCACTGTAGATGAAGGCTGTAAAAACAACAGAAATTTTGCAGAGAAGATTACAGTGTAAAGTGAACAGTCTCTAAATTGCAGTTCATAATGCAAACAGCATGCGATGGGTTAAACAGCAGGCACCAGTAGCTGCAGATTGCAGAAACCACCAATGTAATGTGAATAGTCTCTAAATAATAGTTCACAATGCTTACATACACTGACAAGCAAACGGGTAACAATATTTTGAACTTTTGACTATCAGGCTAAGTGCACACGTTCAGGAATGTGTGCAAAATTTTCCTGAGCAAAACCGGACTTTTTTCGCGGTAAAAACGTGCGTTTTTCGCGGATTTTGCGAGTTTTTACAGCGATTTTTCCCGGAACTTTCTAGGTCAATAATATAGCGGGAAAAATGCTAGAATTCTGCGAAATTAATGAACATGTTGTTTCTTTTACCGCTATGCGTTTTTTTCGCGGAAAAAAAATGCACCATGTGCACAAAAATTGCGGAATTCATTCTAAATAATAGGATGCTTTATTCATGCGTTTTTTACGCATTTTTTTGCCACGAAAAAAACGCAAATAATCCTGAACGTGTGCACTTAGCCTCAGGCTCCATATCTCACCATCCACTATTGCTTCGAACATGAGACTACCATCATTATATAGACAATGATCTTGGCTATCTCATACATAAATTTGATTTGCAAAGTAGTTGTAAAGGAGCATGTAGAGAATATTGCAGCTAAGGACACTGAATAATCGTACACCACTAACAAACAGCAACTGAACACTACACTGACTGATTAGTCAGACACAGTCGTGTTAGGTCAACCTTAAAAGACCTGTAATGATGATGTCAGATGTCATTAATGAAACCTGATGTGGAGTACGGCAAATGGTGGCAGCCATAGGGGAAGGGAGCAGAGCTCTATCCTAGAGACAGGACAGGTGTGCAACAGCACTCCCCATTTTAGGGCCCCTCACAAAAGAATCAGCAGCAGAAAATAAAAAAGAGCATGCTTGGTATGAAATCTCATACATAGGACATAGCAATGTGATATGAAAGGCATTAAGAATTTTTAATAGTGTCAGATAGAAAATGACAGGATTAAATTTGCTTAACAAATTGTAACCTCTTCAACCCGTAGCCAATTTCTTTTTTTTTCTCCACTTATTCCCAGAGCCATAACTCTTATTTTTCTTTCCACATAGACATATGAGGGCTTGTTTTTTGGTGGACGAGTTGTACTTTTGAATGACACCATTCATTTTACCACATAGAGTGCTCGAAAATGGGAAAAAAAACAATTCTGACATTGATTTTTGGGAATTGTTTTTATGGTGTACATTTTGTGGCAAAAATGACCATGCAATATGATTCTCTGCATCAATACGATTACGGTGATACCAAACAGGTACCAACACCATCAACTACAATTTGAAAGAGCTGTAGTTATCCGGGTTCTTCTCCGAGTCATGTAGCGATCGACTTGTATAAGCAATTACTCGCTCCTCCCCTTTCTGTATCTGTGACAATACTGCTCCAAGTCCATGCAGACTCCCGTCTGTATGTAAGATGAAGGTTGTGTGAAGTCTGTATATTCCAACACTGGTGCCTGTGTCAGGGCCAATTTCAGGGCCCAAAAGGCTTCCTCCTGATGTCTACCCCATCGTACAGGACTGTTTCTTGCATGGGACGGTACTCCTTTCAAAAGTTTCAACAGTGGGTTAGCGGTGCAAGAAAAATTCTTGACGAAATGTCTGAAGTATCCAGTGAGTCCCAGAAAAGCTCGCACATCTTTCACGGTCTTTAGTGTGGGCCAGTCCTGTACCACAGAAATCTTTTCCCGAGATGGACGTACTCCTTCTGCTGAGATCACATGTCCTAAATACTCAATTTGAGTACGAAACAGATGACACTTCTGCGGCTTTACCTTCAGTCCGTGTTGTAATAGGCGACTCAACACCGGAGATGTTCTTCGAAGGTTGGGGCAAAAAACGATAATATCATCCAGATAGAGGAGGGTGGATTCAAAGTTCAGGTCCCAAAAGCACCCCTCCATGAGCTGTTGAAACATCCCTGGGACATTGGCTAGGCCGAATGGCATGGCATCAAATTCGTACAATCCCATGGGGAGTATAAAAGCTGTTTTCGCTCTGTCTTGTTCAGAAATAGGTACTTGCCAGTATCCGCTGGCGAGATCCAGCGTGGAGAAATACTTGGCGTACTGTACAGGCGTTGAGCTTACAGTAGTCCACACAGAAACGTAGCGTTCCATCCTTCTTAAGCACTAACACAATGGGAGCAGCCCATGGACTTTGGCTCTCGCTTATCAACCCTCTCTGGAGCATCTGAGTTAGCATTTCTTTTACTACTTGATACATTTTGTGGGGGTATTTGACGGTAACTCCCTCTTATGGGTGCGGTACTTCCAGTGGAGATCTCATGGGTAATGACCGTTGTGCACACAAAATCATCTTCATGTCTTGCGAACACATCCTGAAATTTTTCTACTAGCGGGTTCACCTGTTGTGGTGTAAGTTCAGTCAACTCTGCCCTCATCTGTTCCAGAATTTTGCGTCCTTCCTCCAAATGCCGTAGATCAAGAGATGACGTCGAGTCCACAGTGACCGTCCACGGATCTTCGTGTCTGATGGTTAACTGCAAGGCTTGAGATGGTATCAGCTCCTCAGGCATGCCCAGGACATGAGTTACTTCTGGGGGTTAAGGTAACATCATTTTTCCCAAGTTCACACAGAGGACCAGCACTGTCCCGTTACGCACCGTGGCCAGCGTCCATGTCACAAGTATTCCTGGTGGTAAATGATCAGATTGACTCGGCTCAATTTGAACTTCTACGCCTTTCAGAGGGGTACAAGCCCAGTAGGGCAAAGGTAGCACTTTCTGTCCTGGGGGTAGAACCCTATTGATTGACACGGGAGCGATCACTTTCCCCAACGTCTTTCCACTGCTGAAGGTTTCTTGCGCCTCGGCAGTCCTAATGAGCTGTTGGAAGATTCTTCTCTGAGGTGTTTGAGTACTCCATTGTTTAAGGAATTCATCTGGGGATTCATCTACAAGGAGACTTCCGAACTCTTTTAGCACATTCATGCCTAGCGTGACAGTATGTTCCTTGGTCGTCTCAACAGCTGTCAGCACTACTCCCCTCTGGCCTAAGTCTTTCCCGCAGACCACTATGTTCATCCATGCCACACCTGCAATGGGGATGGGTAGCTGGTTAGCGGCCGAAAGCTTGATCACCTGCCCCCATTCGGGCCGCACTACTTCCATAAAGTGTCACCGGAAATATTCTTCGGGCATCATGGTGACTTGTGAGCTCGTATCAACCAGACAGCGGACAGCTCGACCGTTTATTTCTGCCCAGACAAGGGGACACATGGACACAAGATTTGTGGGACTTCTAGCACTCCTTCTCAGCACTTCAGGCTCCTGGCGGCGGCTCCCTGATTCGGAGCCCCCTAGTTTAATGGGCGGCGCTGCAGGGGCCTGCCCCTTCAGGTACACCATCGAGCTACATATCCCACTTCTCCACAGTTATAGCAAGCGGGGGGGTCCTTCTCTGTGGAACATTCTCGTCTCACGCGAGAGGACAGGCCCATGTTGACTAACAGGAGGGCTCGCTGAGACTACAGGCATTTTCTTTGTCTCAGCTAATTCTTCACGTACCTGCTGTATCTCCTTTCTTGAATCTTCTACCCACTCGGATGCAGTTGCCAAGACAGCAGACACCTCCCCACTACTGACATTCCCCACCGGAACTGTCACCCTCTGCTCTTGCTCGCGCGTGCGCGCCTCACTCCCTACCTCGAATAATGTCATACTGGGCTTCACTATAAAATGCTCCCTCAGAGCTTGTTTCAACAACACATCATGTAGGCCTGTCACAAGTTTGTCTCGCAGTACTATATCAATGGAGCCTACGCCTACGCCGTCTTTGCGCACGATACCAGTGTAAAGCTCCTGTAAGGCGTTTATAAACTGTGTCACCATCTCCCCCTCTCTTTGAACCCACTCAAACAGGCGCATGCGTCTGTGGGGTCCCCATGCTTCTCCTCGAGTATCACTAGAACTTTGTCCAGGGTGTAACGCGCCTGTGGGGGTCGAAGCATGACAGAGTCCCTGGCCTCCCCAACTAAAGCAATCATGGCCACCTCTGCTTCTAGGGCCGGTGTCATGGGGTGTATCCTCATCATACCCCTTATCTGCTAGGTCTAACTCCACAGCATGGTGTTATTCCCAGTGAACTTGGTGGAGGTTACTTATCATGGCCCCCAGGGAGATGCTGGACCGAGGACCCAACACAGCTACCGGGTCTGCCATGGCTTGACCTGCAACTACTTGATCTGCCGCCCCCACGACACTGAGCGACATCCTGCCGACTACACCAATTGTAGATATCGCAGGAAAGCGGGATGTCGCCACGGACAGGAGGTAGTTCAAGAGTTAGCATATGTATTGTAACAAACAATGACCTCCACACAGGGAGCAAAGGGATGCAGGGAAGTGGCAGGGAATGGGATAGAACTGGGTGAGTGACAGGATAGGCGGGATAAGGGGCGACGGTAGTTCAGAATAAAAGAAATATGACTTAACAGACGATGATCCTCCGGCATGCAGCGTTGCAGGGTTCCAACGGTGGCACCGGCAACAGCGGCACTGAGCATCTCGATAGTCTTTGACAGGCGGGAATCCAATGGTGGTGTCGACAGCAGGGGCACGTGTCGTCTCGTCGTAGTCTCTGAGGTAAAAGCAAGATTCCTGTGCTCAAAAGTATCTAGCACGGTACTTAGTCCAGAGGAGGGAACTGATGGGACGAATTCTCGCCCTGGGGAATGTCCGGGAATCAGCACAATTTTGGAAACATAATTTTTTTTTGTTAGGACGTTATGAGGGTTAAAAGTTGACCAGCTATTTCTCATTCATTTTTCCAACAAAATTTACAAAACCTTTTTTAGGGACCACCTCAAATTTGAAGTGAGTTTGGGGGGGTCCAAATAACAGAAAATACCCAAAAGTGACACCATTCTAAAAAATGCACCCCTCAAGGTGCGCAAAACCACATTCAAGAAGTTGATTAACCCTTCAGGTGCTTCACGAGAACTAAAGCATTTTGGAAGAAAAAAATTACTTTTTTCACCAAAAAATTATTTTGCAACCAATTTTTTTTATTTTCTCAAGGGTATCAGGAGAAAATGGACCACAAAATTTGTTGTGCAATTTCTCCTGAGTATACCGATGCCCCATATGTGGGGGAAAGACACTGTTTGGGTGCATAGTGATGATAAAGCAATCCGGTCATAATGAGCACGAGGGACGCAATTCATCTGATATTAAAAAGTCTTCATTTATTGATTTCCACAATGCGTTTCAATGGAATAGCTCAGTCTTCCTCAGGTGGCAGTTATACATAGAATGGAGTGGGAAAGGTATATAGAGGTGGAGCAGCAAATGAAAATTAAAAGGCAATTAAGCAGAACAACTATATGATTAAAAATGCAAATTATGCCAACAAAAAAAAACAGATAAATTGAATAAAACCATCCTAAAAATGACATGAAAACAATGTACACAAGGAAAAATAAAAAAATAAAAATAAAAAAAAATCTCAAAATGCATATATTACGTGACTTTTTCAATAGTGAGGTTTAACCCCCCAGGGGCCAGTGTACCAAGTTTAAAAATCCAGAAACTCTCCTGTTGTGAATATGCTAGAGGCGGCTTCTGAGCTGGGGCTCCCTCCGGTGGTTGCTGAGGGTAATGAACTGATTAATGAATGGCCTTCAGCTGGCACTGAATGGTAGGATATAAGTTGCCTGATTTCCCAGCAGCCTTGCCGGTTATCAATTGTTCTGCTGGTCTTGCTTGAAGCACTGCTAGTTTCCTGCTCTCCTTCAGATAAGTGTTTGCTGTTTTGTTTTTTTCTCTGTTTGATTTTCTCTGCTGGTTTGCTGCCTGCAGTGGACTGCAGCCTGTCCCCTTTTGGGGGTCTGGCGCTGCAATTGTGCTCCGTTTGTGTCTGCACTTTTGCTTTGCTCTTTTGTTACTTTCAATTTGCTGAATAGCGTTTTGTTACACCAGAGATCTGATTTAGGTGGAAGAGGTCGAGTGATCTCAGGTTTTTTTGGCAATCAGACTGTCACGCTGTATAGCAGATATATATATGTGATGTCAGTAATCTATATCAAAAGGGCAACATACTATATAACATGCGCATAGATATATGATAACAAAGATTTACCTGACAGAATGTCCAGTGGGTCAAAACGGAATCCGTTATACGCTGTCTCCGGCTAGAGGGTGACCGGGGTCTAATCTGACCCTAAACTGGGGTCCTAACTAATCCCTCAACCTGGAGGTACTGTTAAAGGTACAGAGGTCCAGGCCACCAGCGTAAACCCTGTCTCCTATCAATCCCTGCCAACTGTATTCTAGTCCTAAGAAGGACCCTGAATACCACCAAAGGGAATGAACAGGTAACGGTTAATGAACAGAAAGACATACAAGAAAGACAAGAAATAAAGTAAATAAAGTCTTACATACAACACTCACACACAGTAGGAACACCTAAGGTCTCAGAGAAAAACTATAAGCTGTAAGAGTAAAAACAACTAAGGAGCTCTTAGCTTAAGTATTCTCAGAACCGCTCCAGTCTGCTAGACTACATGAATGCTTTCACCGGCGTCTAACACCCAGACTGGCAGGAATATAAAGGAAACTAATTAGAACATAATCAAAAGCAGCCGGGCGAGGCTGGACCTAGTCTTAGCAAAGAGCTAGGTAAAATTAACTCTCTCATTACCAAACACAAAGAAACAGCAGCTCAGCTGTGAGAAGTCAGAATGTGCAATCGCGACGATCTTCGTGGCGATGCACCCATGACAGTACCCCCCCTTCTACGAGGGGCCTCCGGACCCTCATGACCAGGTCTGTCCGGGTAAGTTGTGTGAAAGGTCCGAACCAATCGATCTGCGTTAGCATCAGACACAGGGACCCACGTCCTCTCCTCAGGACCATACCCCCTCCAATGAACTAAGTACTGAGGGGATCGGCGACTGAGACGTGAGTCAATGATTTTCGACCCATGAAATTCCACGTTATCATTGACTACAACTGAAGGAGGAGGTAGAGGTGACGGTGTGTCGACCCGCCACCACAATTGTGGGTTACCAGGGCAATGGGGTACTCAGAGCCGAGCCCGTAGAAGTCTATGGGGATTGTCACAGGTAGCGGTGGCTCGGTCTGTGGCCCTGGCGGTCTGGCGTATGTTGGGGATATATTTACAGGGGATAGATTTATATACAGTTCGTGACGCCACCTGTAGTATTCTGGTAATTTGTACCAGCGCTGCTATAGATCTCTGAGGGGATGGTGATGCCGCTAGATGTCGGGTCCCCTACAGGTGGGACTCTTCCCTCAGGTCGGTAGTTAGGTAGGGATTGTGCGGGCATGCAAATCAATAACTCAGTCTCACACGGTCAGCGTCTTTCCATACCTTTACTTGCAAGATGGTAAGGCAGGTCCCAGGGAGGCTGATGGGGTTGATGGAGGATGAGCTTTGAGGCAACGGCTAAGCAAGTTAGGGGCCTCCTTTACTGTCCAATAATGATGAGTACAACCAGCTTGCAGCGTAGTTCTCTCTATAACTCCAGCTATTCCATAGCTGTACTGCCCAGTCAGATTTGTGGTGAAGCCTTCCGATTGATGAAACTAGGTTCTTGCTTTTGTCTGCGCTTGACTCAAAGTCCCTATTCCACCTGACTCCAGTTACGTACTGACTATATGGGGCTGTTTGCCGCGACCTAGGGTCCGGTAAATCCCTGGTTTTCTTACCACTATGCTTGAAGCTAATAGTGATCCTTCGGTCCCCAGTGACCGGTTGCAATGTGCAGGACTTCTTCAATCCAAACGCACCTTTCCAATAAACTTTCCACTGTGCCTTTCGCCTTGTCCTCGCTGGTAGCATAAGCACTCACACTTGCATAAAGTCGGGTAGTCACTTCCTTCATTCACTTCCTTCAAAGTTAGTTACAGATTCTCAGTTATCACTAGGCAGGAGCACGTCTCTGAACCTTTCACTGTCCTTGAGACAGGTGACTGAAGTCTTTCTGCACTAAGCTTCTTCTTTCTTTCAATGTATTCAGGTGAGGTGCAGCTCTGACTAGGCTAAGGTGAATTAGACCACCTGTACCAGCCTCCACGTTCTGAACTGATGATGAGCAGGCTGGACTGCTTCCTCCCTCCAGCTAAACTCCAGACGTCTGCTCCGTCCGAAGACAGGAAACACACTGACTCAAAATCACTCAACAAACATACACCCTGACCACTCCCTCACAAGTAACTACACTACCCTAAGGGTGTGTCTAGTGTATCTTGAGTGAATGGGTATTTAGCATTAAACTGCTGTCTCGCCACACACTCTCCAGGGTACTGCGTGTGCCTAACACCAGGGCTACACAACGGTATGACTGGTGCCACATACTTTTTAAGTAATGACTTGTGAAACACATTATGAATTTTAAACGTAGGAGGGAGGTCCAGACGAAATGCCACAGGATTAATTATGGAACTGATCCTGTACGGCCCGATGAATCTGGGACCCAACCTCCAGGAGGAAACTTTAAGTTTTATATTCCTGGTAGACAACCAAACTAGATTGTTCACCTTCAGATCTAGACCAGAAACTCTCCCCCTATCAGCCATCCGTTTGTAACGGTTTCCCGTAACCTTCAGTCTTAAGCGATCTGGAACTATCAGTCTCCCTGGAAGTCCCACAGGGGCGTCCCCCTGAGCCCCCAATACCTCCCCCTCAAGCTCAGAGCATACAGCTGACACTACAACTCCCTCCTGAGGAATAGGAACCGGATCATCCGTCTTCCCGGCCCCTGGGAAAGTACGAGATAAGGCATCAGGAAGCAACTTTATTGAGCAGTCATATGCGCGATGAGGAGGTAACTCTTTACACCCCTCCTCTGAGAACATCTCCCCAAAGTCCTCCAGAAAAGGAGGCAAAGTCCTAGGCACAACCGCACCGATGACCGTGCTCATGCAGTTATTCCTGCAAAATTCACCCCACTGGCTTATCTTTCTGGATTGCCAATCAATCACTGGGTTATGTTTAGCCAACCAAGGAAGTCCCAACACAATAGGAGTAGGTAGACCCTCCAACACATAACAAGACAATTGCTCTTTATGTATTGCCCCTACTCGAAGATCTATGTTATGAACAGCTTGTACCAAGCTACCTTGACCAAGAGGTCTAGAATCAATAGAGAGTATAGGGACCGGTTTGGCCAATACACTCAGTTGCATACCATGCACCTGGGCAAACCGAGCGTCCACCAGATTAGCCCCGGACCCACTATCAAGAAAAACAGAAATCCTCTCAGTTCTAGTACCAATCACCACCTCCGCAGGCACGAGAAACTGAGAGGGATTTGGGGACGAAATACACACTCCTAGGTTAACTCCTTGGCTCAAAGAGGTCCAGGATGGACACCCCCCAACAAAATGTCCCTCTCTCCCGCAAAAGAAACACCTTCTAGTCTTGCGGCGCACCGCCGATTCCCTCCTACAAAATGATGTCCCTCCCAACTGCATGGGTTCCTCAGAACAGACCAGGGGAACCTCAGTATAAGGGACTTTAGTAGTAGGTGGAGTCATCATGGGGGGCGGAGTTACCTCGCGTCTTCCCCGAAGTCGTCTATCAATGCGAATAGCGAGGGCCATAGCAGCCTCCAGTGATGGAGGAGAATCATACTGAGCCAACACATCTTTTAATTTGTCAGACAACCCTTGACAAAACTGGCTCCTAAGAGCTGGGTCATTCCACTGAGTATCTGTTGCCCATCTACGGAACTCAGAAGAATATTCCTCCGCTGGACGATTTCCTTGCCGTATTTTACGTAACCTTGTTTCAGCAAGGGAGACTCGATCCGGATCATCATATACCAGACCCAGGGCAGTAAAAAATCGATCCACTGACTGGAGATCTGGGGAGCCTGGAGGAATAGAGAACGCCCAAGATTGAGGGTCCCCTTGTAAGAGCGAGATAACAATTCCCACCCTCTGCTCTTCACTCCCAGATGACCGAGGCCGCAGCCGAAAGTACAATTTACATGCCTCCCGGAAAGTAAAAAATTTGTCCCGCCCACCAGTGAACCTGTCCGGGAGAGCAACCTTAGGTTCAGATCTGGTTTGCTCCGGGGGGGACAAAACCTTGGACTTAATGTCTGCAAATTCCATGGACAACCCCTGCAACTGCCGGGCCAGCTGGGCTACTGGATCCATGACAGCTGGGGAGAATCTTTAGTTTGGCCGGTGAAAATGTCACGCTGTATAGCAGATATATATATGTGATGTCAGTAATCTATATCAAAAGGGCAACATACTATATAACATGCGCATAGATATATGATAACAAAGATTTACCTGACAGAATGTCCAGTGGGTCAAAACGGAATCCGTTATACGCTGTCTCCGGCTAGAGGGTGACCGGGGTCTAATCTGACCCTAAACTGGGGTCCTAACTAATCCCTCAACCTGGAGGTACTGTTAAAGGTACAGAGGTCCAGGCCACCAGCTTAAACCCTGTCTCCTATCAATCCCTGCCAACTGTATTCTAGTCCTAAGAAGGACCCTGAATACCACCAAAGGGAATGAACAGGTAACGGTTAATGAACAGAAAGACATACAAGAAAGACAAGAAATAAAGTAAATAAAGTCTTACATACAACACTCACACACAGTAGGAACACCTAAGGTCTCAGAGAAAAACTATAAGCTGTAAGAGTAAAAACAACTAAGGAGCTCTTAGCTTAAGTATTCTCAGAACCGCTCCAGTCTGCTAGACTACATGAATGCTTTCACCGGCGTCTAACACCCAGACTGGCAGGAATATAAAGGAAACTAATTAGAACATAATCAAAAGCAGCCGGGCGAGGCTGGACCTAGTCTTAGCAAAGAGCTAGGTAAAATTAACTCTCTCATTACCAAACACAAAGAAACAGCAGCTCAGCTGTGAGAAGTCAGAATGTGCAATCGCGACGATCTTCGTGGCGATGCACCCATGACACAGACGTGTTGGTTTTTTTGTTAGGGTTTTTGTTGGATTGCAGTCAGAATTCTTTCCTGTACTTTTCTGTCTAGACAGATTGGGCCCCAGCGTTTGCTCATTCTATTTTCTGTCTGTGTCCGAGCTTTCTTCTTGTATAACCGCCATTACATGTAGGGGGGCTTCCTATTTTCTTTGGGGATCTGCCCTGGGGCAGATAGCTTTCATCTTTCTGCCTTTAGGTGTAGTTATCTCTCAGGCTGTGACGAGGTGTCTAGGATCAACGTAGGAACGCTCCACGGCTACCTCTAGTTGTGTGGTTAGTTCAGGTTACTGCAATCCAATAGGTTCCAGTCTCTCTGGTGTATTACCGCTTTTGCTATTTTTGCCATTTCTCCTCAGTTACCGAAACATAACAGTATAACCGGCCCAAACTGAAAATTATATGGTACTCAACAGAAGGGAAAAATAGTAAAAAAGGAAAAAGAAAAAAGGGAGTTGTCAGAAATCATTTTTTCTGTTTGTTGCATTTTTTCCCTCTTTTTCTCTGGGTGCTGAGGAGGAATTTTTTTTTTTTCTCTCAATGGAGTTTGCACAGTTGTCTGGCCGTGTGGATCAGCTTGCCACTGAGGTTCGGAGTATTGCTACCTATCTTGCTGGGTTGCCAGTTGAGGAACCAAGGATACCCATGCCAGATTTGTTATTGGGGGATCGATCTAAATTTCTGAATTTCAAAAATAACTGTAAGTTGTTTTTTGCCTTAAGGCCTAAGTCCTCAGGGAACGCGGCACAGCAGGTTCAAAGTGTCATCTCCCTGCTGTGTGGCGACCCTCAGGATTGGGCTTTTTCCCTGACACCTGGGGATCCTGTTTTGAATGATATTAATGTATTTTTTCAGGCTCTGGGGTTATTGTACGATGAACCTAATGTCACTGATCAAGCTGAAAAGACCTTGTTGGCATTAAATCAGGGTCTTGAAGACGCTGAGTTGTACTGTCAGAAATTTCGAAAGTGGGCAGTCCTGACCAAATGGAATGATCATGCTTTGGCAGCCTTTTTTCGAAAGGGTCTGTCAGAAAAAGTAAAGGACGTTATGGTGGGATTCCCTGTTCTCTCTGGTCTCAATGATTCTATGTCTTTGGCTATTCAAATTGACAGACGTTTGCGTGAGCGCAGAGGTATGCGTGAGATAGTGTTGCCTTGTGAGTCAGCTCCTGAGCCCATGCAGTGTGATAGAGTGACTTCTGGGACTCAGCTGTTATGAATGTTTTAGAAATGAATTCTGAGCAGAAGCTCCCTCTGGTGGTTACAAACAGTACTGAACCATTCAATGAGGATTGGCAATCAGGAATTACAGACTGACTGGATATAAGGGAGGTTTCCCCCCATCATGGTTGCCGGTGATCAATTGTTCTTGTCTCAACGTTGTTTCCTGGTTCACTTGGAAGCTTTCTGAGTCTTGCCTCTTCTCCTGCTAAGATATTTTTTGTTTTTTGTTTTTGTGCTTGCCATTTGCATTTTTCTCTGCATTTCTGTGAGGTTGGCCAGGTTCCCCTCCCCGGGGGGCTCGGGCTCCTCTCGGTTCCTCTGGAGCCACTGTTGTTTGTTCATTTGCCTTTTCCAGTTTTTTCTGTATCTGCGGCTTAGTTTTGTTACACCAGAGAACTAATTTAGGTGGTAGAGGTCGTGTGATCTCAGGTGTTTTTGCAATTAGTAGCGTTGGCTTTTTTTAGGGTTTTTTGGAATTGCAGTAAGTATCCTTTCTATCCTTTTCTGTCTAGGCAGATTAGGCCCCAGCGTTTGCTCATACTATTTTCTGTCAGTGTCTGTATTTCCTCTTGTCTAACCGCCATTACATGTTTGGGGGCTTCCTATGTTCTTTGGGATCTGCTCCGGGGCAGATAGCTTTCCTCTTTCTATCTTTAGGTGTAGTTAGCCTCTCAGGCTGTGACGAGGCGTCTAGGACCAACGTGGGAATGCTCCACGGCTGCCTTTAGTTGTGGTGGTTAGTCAGGGTACTGCAATCCAGTAGATTCCAACCTCTCTGGTGTATTGCCGTTTTTGCCTGCTCTCCTCAGCTACCAAAACATAACAGTATCCCCGGCCCTACTGAAAATTATATGGTACTCACAGAAGGGAAAAATAGTGTGGAAAGAAAAAAGTTGTCAGAGTTGTCAGAGATTTTTTTTTTTTTTTCTGCATTTTTTTCCCTCTTTTTCTCTGGGTGCTGAGGAGGATTTTTTTTTTTTTCTCTCAATGGAGTTTGCACAGTTGTCTGGCCGTGTGGATCAGCTCGCCACTGAAGTTCGGAGTATTGCTACCTATCTTGCAGGGTTGCCGGTTGTGGAACCTAGGATCCCCATGCAGATTTGTTTTGGGTGGATTGAGCTAAATTTCTGAATTTCAAATATAACTGTAAGTTGTTTTTTGCCTTAAAACCTAAGTCCTCAGGGAACGCAGCACAGCAGGTTCAAATTGTCATCTCTCTCCTGTGCGGCGATCCTCAGGATTGGGCTTTTTCCCTGACACCTGGGGACCCTGTTTTGAGTAATGTTGATGCATTTTTTCTGGCTCTGGGGTTATTGTACGATGAACCTAATGTCACTGATCAAGCTGAAAAAACCTTGTTGGCATTAAATCAGGGGCTTGAGGATGCTGAGTTGTACTGTCAGAAATTCCGAAAGTGGGCAGTTCTGACCAAATGGAATGATGATGCTTTGGCAGCCCTTTTTTGGAAGGGTCTGTCAGAGAATGTAAAAGATGTTATGGTGGGTTTCCCTGCTCCCTCTGGTCTCAATGATTCTATGTCATTGGCGATTCAAATTGACAGACGTTTGCGTGAGCGTAGAGGTATGCGTGGAATCGTGTTGCCTTGTGAACCAGCTTCTGAAACCATGTAGTGTGATAGAGTGGCTTCTGGGGTACAGCGTCATGAGTTTCGAAAACGCAATGGGTTATGTTTCTACTGTGGTGATGCTTCTCATGCTATTTCAGTCTGCCCTAAGCGGGGAAGACGTTTTGCACGCTCAGTTGTCTTGGGTAGTGTTCAGACTAAATTTCTGTTGACTGTTACCCTGATTTGCTCCCTGTCCACATTTTCTGCTCAGGCTTTTGTTGATTCGGGAGCAGCTATTAACCTGATGGATTTTGATTTTGCTAAACTTTGTGGGTTTCCCTTGATACCCCTACGGAAGTCTATTCCCCTACTGGGGATTGATTCTACCCCTTTGGCTGAGAATAAACCCCAGTTCTCTACTCAAGTGATAATGAGGGTTGAACCTGATCATCAGGAGAGTTGCAAATTTGTGGTGCTGTATAATCTGCATGACATTATTGTACTAGGTTTCCCTTGGTTGCAGTCTCATAATCCTGTTTTGGATTGGAAATCTGTGTCTGTAACCAGTTGGGGCTGCCAATGTGTTAATGTCAACACTCATGTTTTTTCTGCCTCTCCCTAGGCTCAAGATGTGCATGACTTTTTGACTGATTTTTCTGATGTGTTTAGCGAAAGTAAATCTGCATCCTTGCCCCCCCATAGGAGCTATGACTGCGCTATTGAATTAGTGCCTGGTAGTAAATTCCCTAAAGGTCGCCTTTTTAACTTGTCTGTACCTGAACATGACGCTATGCGGTCTTATATCAAGGAGTTATTGGAGAAGGGTCATATCAGACCATCCTCTTCACCCTTGGGTGCTGGTTTTTTCTTTGTGGCCAAAAAGGATGGTTCATTAAGGCCGTGTATTGATTATCGTCTCTTGAACAATATCACTGTGAAATATCAATATCCGTTACCCTTGATTTCTGACCTGTTTTTGTCATGGGTGTATCGCCACGAAGATCGTCGCGATTGCACATTCTGACTTCTCGCAGCTGAGTTGCTGTTTCTTTGTGTTTGGTAGTGAGGGAGTTAATTTTACCTAGCTCTTGGCTAAGACTAGGTCCAGCCTCGCCCAGCTGCTTTTGATTATGCACTAATTAGCTTCCTTTATATACCTGCCAGTCTGCTTGTTAGATGCCGGTGAAAGCTTACATGCAGACCAGTAGTTTGGATCAGGTCATGAGAAGACTTAAGTTAAGAGTTCCTTTGTGGTTTCTCCTCTCCTCGATTATAGTTTATCTCCTAGACCTTTTGTGTTCCCTCTGTGTTTAAGTGTTGTATGCAAGACAGTGTTTACTTTGTCCCCTGTCTGTCTCGTTTGTACTGTTTGTTAAGCAGTAACCTGCCTATTCCCTGTGTGGTAATCAGGGTCCTTCTGAGGACTAGATTACAGTTGTCAGGGACTTATAGGAGACAGGGTTACGTTGGCGGCCTGGACCTCTGTACCATTAACAGTACCTCCAGGTTGAGGGACAAGTCAGGTCCCCAGTTTAGGGTCAGCATAGACCCCGGTCCACCTGCAGCCTGAGTACAGTATTATACGTCTTCAGGATTCACCCACAGTACAACGGATATTATGTCAGGTAATACTATACTTTATATACATGTTGAGATTTCCTATTTATATGTTATATTGCATGTTGTCCCTCTTAGTATTGATTACTGACATCATATGTGTATCTGTGATACAGCGTGACAGTTTTCCAGGGTGAAAAGTGCTACTTGGTTTACCAAGCTTGACCTCAGGGGGGCGTATAACCTTATTCGCATTAAGCACGAGGATGAATGGAAGACGGCGTTTAATACCCCAGAGGGGCATTTTGAGTACCTAGTGATGCCCTTTGGGCTCACTAATGCTCCTTCCGTCTTCCAGTCCTTCATGAATTACATTTTCAGGGATTTTGTGGATAAATTTCTGATTGTTTATTTGGATGATATCTTGATTTTTTTCCAATGACTGGGACTCTCATGTGAAACATGTTCGGACTGTGTTCCAGATTTTGAGAGAGAATGCTCTGTATGTGAAGGGATCAAAGTGTCTTTTTGGCGTACAGAGAATCTCATTTCTGGGATTCATTTTGTCTCCATCTGTTATTGAAATGGACCCAGTCAAGGTTCAGGCCATCTGTGATTGGGTCCAACCTACTTCATTAAAGGCTCTTCAGAGATTCTTGGGTTTTGCCAATTGTTATCGTAAATTTATTGGTAATTTCTCTGTTATTGTTAAACCATTGACTGATTTGACCAAAAAGGGTTCTGATGTGGTGAATTGGCCTCCTGAGGCAGTCTCTGCGTTTCAGGAACTTAAACAGAGATTCACTTCTGCTCCTGTTCTACAGCGGCCTGATGTTTCTCTGCCATTTCAGGTGGAGGTTGATGCCTCTGAAATTGGGGCAGGTGCCGTTTTGTCCCAAAGAGATCCTAAGACCTCTAAAAGTAACCCTTGTGCTTTTTTCTCTCGAAAATTTTCTCCAACTGAACGTAATTATGACATGGGTAATCGGGAGTTATTGACCATGAAGTGGGCTTTTGAAGAGTGGAGACATTGGCTGGAGGGAGCCAAACATCAGGTGGTGGTCCTCACGGACATAAGAATCTGGTTTATCTGGAATCAGCCAAGCGACTTAATCCTAGACAGGCCAGGTGGGCCTTGTTTTTCACACGTTTTAATTTTGTGGTTTCCTTTCTTCCTGGCACTAAGAATGTTAAGGCGAATGCCCTCTCGAGGAGTTTCCTTGCGGACTCTCCTGAGTTATCTGATCCTGCTGTTATTTTGAAAGAGGGTGTAGTTCTTTCCGCCATATCGCCCGATTTGAGACTGGCTCTGGAGGGGTGTCAGGAGGATAAACCTGAGCGCTGCCCTGTTGGGAAATTGTTTGTCCCAGACCAGTGGAAGAAGAGTGTGATGTCTGAGATTAATTGTTCCGCGTTGGCCGGGCATACCGGAATTTTTGGTACCAGAGACTTGGTGAGTCGGTCCTTTTGGTGGCCTACTTTGTCTCGTGACATCAGGGAGTTTGTGCAGTCCTGTGGGACTTGCTCTCGCTCCAAGCCTTGTTCTCGCTCTAGTGGTTTGTTGATGCCATTGCCTGTGCCCAAGAGACCATGGACCCATATCTCTATGGATTTTATTTCCGACCTCCCTGTTTCTCAGAGAATGACTGTTATCTGGGTGATTTGTGATAGGTTTTCCAAGATGATTCATCTTGTGCCATTACCTAAGTTGCCTTCCTCCTCCGAATTGGTGCCTTTGTTCCTTCAGCACGTGGTTCGGTTACACGGCATTCCTGAGAACATTGTGTCTGACAGAAGAGTCCAGTTTGTTTCCAGATTTTGGAGGACTTTTTGTTCTAAACTTGGTGTTCAATTGTCTTTTTCCTCTGCTTTTCATCCTCAGACCAATGGACAAACCGAGAGAACAAACCAGACCTTGGAGACTTATTTGAGATGTTTTGTGTCTGCTGATCAAGATGACTGGGTCTCTTTTTTGCCTTTGGCTCAGTTTGCTCTTAATAATAGAGCTAGCTCTGCCACCTTGATGTCTTCATTTTTCTGCAATTCCGGGTTTCACCCTCGATTTTCTTCAGGACAGGCGGAGGCTTCTGTCTGTCCGGGGGTTGACTCTATTGTGCAGCGTATGCAGCAGATTTGGGACCAGGTGGTGGAGAGGTTGTCTCTCTCTCAGGAGAAGGCCCAGCGGTTTGCCAACCGGCATAGGACTGATGTGTCACGCTGTCTAGCAGATGTATAAATATATAATGTCAGTAATCTATCAAGTGGGACAACATTCTATATAACATATAAATAGGTAACATTAACATGTATATATAGCATAGTATTACCTGACATAATATCCTGTGAGTCAGTACTGAATCCTTTTCACGCTGTCTCTGGCTAGAGGTGGACCGGGGTCTATGCTGACCCTAAACTGGGGTCCTGACTAGTCCCTCTACCTGGAGGTACTGTTAATGGTACAGAGGTCCAGGCCAGCAGCGTAAACCCTGTCTACTATAAATCCCTGACCACTGTAATCTAGTCCTTAGAAGGACCCTGATTACCACCATAGGGAATGGACAGGTAAAGGTTAACAAACAGTATAGACAAACGAGACAGACAGGGGATAAAGTAAATACTGTCTTGCATACAACATTAAAACACAGAGGGAACACCAAAGGTCTAGGAGATAAACTATAAGCAAGGTGAGGAGAAACAACAAAAGAGCTCTTAGCTTAAGTCTTCTCAGAACCGATCCTATCTGCAGTCTGTATGAATGCTTTCACCGGCATCTAACCAGCAGACTGGCAGCTATATAAAGGAAGCTAATTAGAACATAATCAAAAGCAGCCGGGCGAGGCTGGACCTAGTCTTAGCAAAGAGCTAGGTAAAATTAACTCCCTCATTACCAAACACAAAGAAACAGCAACTCAGCTGCGAGAAGTCAGAATGTGCAATCGCGACAATCTTCGTGGCGATGCACCCATGACATGATGGTCCTCGGTTTAAAGTGGGGGACTTGGTTTGGTTGTCCTCAAGGAATATCCCTATGAAGGTTGCATCTCCTAAATTTAAGCCAAGGTTAATTGGACCTTATAAGATCATGGAAATTATTAATCCGGTTTCCTTCCGTTTGCTTCTTCCAGGGACATTTAAGATCCATAACGTGTTCCACAAATCCTTATTGAAGAGGTTTGTCGAACCAGTGGTTCCTAAAGCTGCACCTACCGACCCTGTTTTGGTTGAGGGCAATTTGGAGTATGTGGTTGAGAAGATATTGGATTCTCGTTTCGCTAGACAGAAACTCCAGTATTTGGTTAAGTGGAGAGGTTATGGTCAGGAGGACAATTCTTGGGTGTTTGCTTCGGACATTCATGCTGGGAGACTTATCCGTGCCTATCATCGAGCCCATCCTGATCGGCCTGGTTGCGCAGGTGAGGGTTCGGTGACCCCTCCTCAAGGGGGGGTACTGTTGTGAATATGCTAGAGGCGGCTTCTGAGCTGGGGCTCCCTCCGGTGGTTGCTGAGGGTAATGAACTGATTAATGAATGGCCTTCAGCTGGCACTGAATGGTAGGATATAAGTTGCCTGATTTCCCAGCAGCCTTGCCGGTTATCAATTGTTCTTCTGGTCTTGCTTGAAGCACTGCTAGTTTCCTGCTCTCCTTCAGATAAGTGTTTGCTGGCTTTTTTTTTTTTTTTTTCTCTGTTTGATTTTCTCTGCTGGTTTGCTGCCTGCAGTGGACTGCAGCCTGTCCCCTTTTGGGGGTCTGGCGCTGCAATTGTGCTCCGTTTGTGTCTGCACTTTTGCTTTGCTCTTTTGTTACTTTTAATTTGCTGAATAGCGTTTTGTTACACCAGAGATCTGATTTAGGTGGAAGAGGTCGAGTGAGCTCAGGTTTTTTTGGCAATCAGACGTGTTGGCTTTTTTGTTAGGGTTTTTGTTGGATTGCAGTCAGAATTCTTTCCTGTACTTTTCTGTCTAGACAGATTGGGCCCCAGCGTTTGCTCATTCTATTTTCTGTCTGTGTCCGAGCTTTCTTCTTGTCTTACATGTTTGGGGGCTTCCTATTTTCTTTGGGGATCTGCTCCGGGGCAGATAGCTTTCATCTTTCTGCCTTTAGGTGTAGTTATCTATCAGGCTGTGACGAGGCGTCTAGGATCAACGTAGGAACGCTTTACGGCTACCTCTAGTTGTATGGTTAGTTCAGGTTACTGCAATCCAATAGGTTCCAGCCTCTCTGGTGTATTACCGCTTTTGCTATTTTTTGCCATTTCTCCTCAGTTACCGAAACATAACACTCTCCCTTCTTATTAGATTATTATACCGATCAGGCATATCATTTGGTATCTGTTCAATAACAGTGAGTTTTAACAAATTCAAATTCTTTTGGTGCACTAGGGAGAAATGTTTTGAGAGACTGTGTAGCATGAACCCATTTCGGATATTTTGACGGTGCTTGTTGAGCCTTGCATGCATCGTCTGAATCGTCCAACCGATGTACTGCAACCCACAATCAGACTCAATTAAATAAATAACGTAGCACGATTGGCAATTGACATGACAGTTGATTTTATAAAACTGGTGCCTGTGGTACGAGATTTAAATTCTTGCACCCCATTCATAATAGAGACACAACATAAACACTTAGAGGTCCTACATGCAAAACAACCCGGATTATAATTGATCTGAGTTGCAGATGAAGATAAGGACTTGAGAGTTGTGTTGCTGGGGGCAACAAGATTTCGAAGAGTTCGGTTTTTCCGAAAAATCGTTCTGGGTTGTACGGGTAGATGTGCTGATAGTATAGGGTCCCCTTTCAGCATAAACCAGTATTTATTGACAAGGTTACGTATAGTGACATGGGATTGATTAAAAGTAGTGATAAAACTCCAGTTCACTAGATCAGAGGATTTATCAGGCATATTTTCCATATACTTGATTTTCTTAATGCACTTCTGTGTAAATGCTCTAGCCCTAGTAAAGGCATCCTGAACCAATTTCTTTGGGTAGCCTTTGCTCCTGAAACGAGCCTTCAAAATCTCAGCCTCTTTTAAGAAATCGGTGTCTTCCGTACAGTTCTTTCTAATCCTCCAATATTGCCCATAAGGGATGTTTAAAATCCACTTAGGGAGGTGGCCACTATTGAGTCTGAGATAACTGTTTACATCCACCTTTTTGAAATGAGTGGAGGTTGAAAAATGACCAAGCGGATCAACATGCACCATTAGATCCAAAAATTGAATCACTGTATTGGATATATTAACTGAGAACTTAAGTCCCCAGGAATTAGAATTCAGGGCTTGGGCAAAATCAAGTGCTTCCCATTCAGATCCAGTCCAGATGATAAATAGGTCGTCAATGAAACGACGGTACATGGCAATTTTACCCACCACTAGTGGGGACTGAGAGCTTGAACATCCATAGTTATCAAAAAACAATTCACCATGTTGGGTAGTGTTAAGAGATGATCAATCAAATGGGAAGAGTCCTTAATGTAGGAGTCCAAATTCAAAACGTGTTTTTGTAAAAACAGATCAACGTAGTGTGAAAGATTACTAGTAATAGAGTCAATGCCCGAAATTATGGGGCGGCCGGGAGGATTAACAGGGTCTTTATGAATTTTGGGTAAAAAAATGAAAGAAAGGGCACTTAAATCTGGGGATATTAAGGAATTTTAATTCCTTTTTGTTTAGGATTCCAAGAGACCAGGCTTCCTTAATGAACCCAGTATACTCAGAAAAGATTGAGGCAGATGGGTCTTGTTCAAGTTTGGCATAATATTCAGGATCACCTAATATTCTGAAGCCCTCTTTGACATACCAGCTTCTATTCATGACGACCACCCCACTCCCTTTATCTGCGTTTTTTATGATTATATCGTTATTAGCTCTTAGTGATTTTACTGCTGCTTTCTCAGCGAAACTCAAGTTATTACATTTTTTAGAAGACGGAGGGAGGGAGCGTAGCTCTTTGAGTATGAGCTGTTGAAAGGTTTCTAGATGAGCGCCTTTGTGATGAACTGGATAAAATTTACGGGAATTTGTTTTCGGACTGACATGTATGTAAGGGTCAACCTCAACTGTAGAGGATTCGTCAAAGAAAAGGGGCCTATTTTTTGCTTCAATAAGGAAGTGGCGTTGAATGGTCAATTTCCTAAAATACTCGTTCAAATCAAGGTATAGATTGAAAGCATTCAGTGATGCATCCGGCAAAAGGATAAGCCACGCTCGAGAAGAGATTTTTCTGTATCTGACTGTGTAATCAGAAAGGTTAAAAATAATGGATTTCTCAATTATATTTCCTGTGCCGGGGTCGATTTCATTATTTTGGAGCTTGGGGGTAATCCTGGCGTTAGTTCTGGCTTTTCCCCTTCCTCTACAGCCTCATTTCCTCTTTTTCGTTTTATTTTGGATGAGTGGCCCGGAGCCACACAAAAAAACTGTGTGATTTTAGTATTTCTAGAGGTATCAATGGGGGTGGTCTGTACTGATCCAGACACGGAAGATTTTAGTGATAAAGAAAGAGTTTATACGGAGTGAATCCACCAAATTATTTCTCAGTACATCAGTAGGTTCTATGGTTTCAATAATGGGTAATGAAGAGGTAACAGTGCTCAAAGTGGAAAGAAAGGGCAAAAAAAGATAAGGAGTGTGTGGAAGGATTGAGACGAGGGTGGTCGTCATGAACAGTGAACTGAGAAAGACCACCAAGGTCGTCAGCCTCACTAGGTGCCAAGGAATCCGGATTATTAAGTAATTCCTCAAGCGGTTCCTCTGGAGGGACTGGATTAGTGAGTAAAAGCTCAAGTGATTTCTCCAAGAGAAAATCACCAGAAGGCTCATTCATTATAGTTATTGTGGGTGAAATCGGTAAATTGGTAGGGTGGACATGGTTAGATTTATCCACAGCCAATTTACCCAAATCAGATCCCAATTGATTAATACATCCCTTAAGGGTGTCCTTGTGTTGTTGATAGTAGAGGTTTTGCTGTTTACTCTTAAAAATGTAGGGAAGATCCCCCAATTTGTTTGTATTGACCGATCCTTTAGTCGTAACAGAAATGGATGTGGGAGGTACTAGGGACGACATAGTTGTTACCATGTCCTCATCCTGGCCATGACCTCTATCTCTGAGAAATTTATTGGCTTTCTTTTTGATCAAATCTTCAAATTTAGTTAGTCTATTAAAAAGTTTTTTATCAAATTTGTGGAAATCAAGAGAGGTAGAGTAATGCTGCAATTTCAGTTTGAGCGAGGTGAGCTCAGATATTGCAGCATTAGCCAAAGATTTCCTGTAGGAAATTAATAGTTCCATCAAGGCTGAGGAACATTTCAGGCGGATGGTGTCCCATAGTTTAGTGAACTCCTGGTCGTTAGGAAAGGATGACTGTTGAGCGATCACCAAACCCTTTGGGACTAGACCTTCAATATTATATTGTTGTAAGAAGAGTACATCAATATGGTTGGTGATCTCAATTGTACTAAAATTCTCATACTCTGAGAACAGTTTAATCATGGCTTTCCTGTTGTTATCATCTAATTTATAGTCAAGGATTTGTAAAGGTGGAAGTACAGGATTGGAGTATGCCCCTAGAGCTTGTGCAATTCTACCAATCCTGAGTGTTTCTGGTTTGGACTCAAAATAATCCATATTAAAACCAGATAAGGGAGGGGATTCAAAAATGTCAAGGATTTAAACTCACTTATAATGACCCTAATTGCCAGATATCAGAGAAAGTATTATTTCATGGTTTATCCTTTTGCCCGGATGCATCACTGTATGCTTTCAATCTATACTTTGATTTGAACGAGTTTTTTAGGAAATTGACCATTCAACGCCACTTCCTTATTGAAGCAAAAAATAGGCCCCCTTTCTTTGATGAATCCTCTACAGTTGAGGTTGACCTTTACATACATGTCAATCTGAAAACAAATTCCAGTAATACGGGTAGCTTCCACAGCAGGCCAGGGACCGCACATGCGGGTGGTCATGCAACGCAGTGGAGACACTCACGCAAGTACGGCTACGCAGCAGGGCTGGGAACTGAGCAGCATCCATACAGGTAACAGACAACAGTATCCCAGCTGGTTAGGGGGAAAGGAGCAAAAGGGTTAAAGCAAAGACATGCAAAGTAACGCTGGAAAACAAGGTACAGATAATACCAGCGTTACATCGGGAGTGGGAGGTACGGATTAGTGCAGAGGTTAGTCGAAAGTCGTTTGCAGAGCGCAGCAGTCGGTTAGGGCGATAGATAGAAATGAGGGAGGAGATGTAGGGGGGTGCTGCACTGTGGAGAGCTTTGTGGGTGAGAACCAGTACTTTGAATTGGATCCTATAATGAATGGGCAGCCAGTGTTAGGACTGGCGAAGAGCGGACGCGTCCGAGTACCGATAAGCCAGATGGATGACCCTGGCTGCTGCATTAAGGATGGACTGGAGAGGGGATAGTCGAGTAATGGGGAGGCCAAGTAATAGAGCGTTGCAGTAGTCCAGGCGGGAGTGGATCAATGCTACAGTGAGGGTTTTTGTTGTTTCCATGGTGAGAAAAGGGCGGATTCTAGAGATGTTCTTTAGGTGTAGGCGGCAAGAGTGGGCAAGAGATTGTATATGGGAGGTGAAGGAGAGATTGGTGTCAAACATAACACCCAGAGAGCGAGCCTGCTGCCGGGGTGTTATTATGGTGCCGCCCACGGAGAGGGAAATGTCAGATTTAGGGAGGTTAGTAGACGGCGGGAGCAGAAGAAGTTCAGTTTTGGAGAGGTTAAGTTTCAGATAGAGAGCAGACATGATGTTGGAGACTGCGGACAGACAGTCGGTGGTGTTCTGTAGTACAGCGGGGGTAAGGTCGGGGGATGACGTGTATAATTGTGTGTCATCAGCATAAAGATGGTACTGAAAGCCAAATCTGCTGATGGTCTGTCCAATTGGGGCCGTGTAGAGAGAGAAGAGAAGGGGGCCAAGGACTGAGCCCTGGGGTACACCGACAGTGAGAGGAAGAGGAGATGATGTGGAGCCAGAGAACGAAACACTGAAGGAGCGGTCAGAAAGATAGGAGGAGAACCAGGAGAGAACAGTGTCCTTAATAACTAGTGACTGGAGCCTAGACAGTAGGAGACGGTGGTCAACAGTGTCGAAAACTGCAGAAAGGTCGAGAAGAATGAGCAGAGAGTGGTCACCGTTACGTTTTGCTGTCAGAAAGTCATTGGTCACTTTGATGAGTGCAGTTTCAGTCGAATGTAGGGGTCGGAAGCCGGACTGTGAAGGGTCTAGGAGGGAGTGTTTGTATTTTGATACACTTTTGTCTGACATGGACGATAATTTTAAATGTTTTTAATACAATGTACTGTGTTTAGTGTGGTGTTACGTTAAATAAAATTGACCTTCTTTGATCATAAATGATTTCTGGTGATCCCTATTTGATATATGCATACACTTCCAAGTTCTCAGTTAATATATCCAATACAGTGATTCAATTTTTGGATCTAATGGTGCATGTTGATCCGCTTGGTCGTTTTTCAACCTCCACTCATTTCAAAAAGGTGGATGCAAACAGTTATCTCAGCTTCAATAGTGGCCACCTCCCTAAGTGGATTTTAAACATCCCTTATGGGCAATATTGGAGGATTAGAAAGAACTGTACGGAAGACACCGATTTCTTAAAAGAGGCTGAGATTTTGAAGGCTCGTTTCAGGAGCAAAGGCTACCCAAAGAAATTGGTTCAGGATGCCTTTACTAGGTCTAGAGCATTTACACAGAAGAAGTGCATTGAGAAAATCAAGTATAAGGAAAATATGCCTGATAAATCCTCTGATCTAGTGAACTGGAGTTTTATCACTACTTTTAATCAATCCCATGTCACTATACATAACCTTGTCAAAAAATACTGGTTTATCCTGAAAGGGGACCCTGTACTATCAGCACATCTACCCGCACAACCCAGAACGATTTTTCGGAAAAACCGAACTCTTCGAAATCTTGTTGCCCCCAGCAACACAACTCTCAAGTCCTTATCTACATCTGCAACCCGGACAAATTATAATCCGGGTTGTTTTGCATGTAGGACCTCTAAGTGTTTATGTTGTGTCTCTATTATGAATGGGTGCAAGAATTTCAATCTCGTACCACAGGCACCAGTTTTAAAATCAACTGTCATGTCAATTGCCAATCGTGCTACGTTATTTATTTAATTGAGTGCGGTTGTGGGTTGCAGTACATCGGTCGGACGATACAGACGATGCATGCAAGGCTCCACAAGCACCGTCAAAATATCCGAAATGGGTTCATGCTACAGTCTCTCAAAACATTTCTCCCTAGTGCACCAAAAGAATTTGAATTCGTTAAATCTCACTGTTATTGAACAGATACCACCTGATATGCCTGATCGGTATAATAATCCAATAAGAAGGGAGAGTTTCTGGATTTTTAAACTTGGTACACTGTCCCCTGAGGGGTTAAACCTCACTATTGAAAAAGTCACGTAATATATGCATTTTGAGATTTATTTATTTATTTATTTTCATTTATTTTTCCTTGTGTACATTGTTTTTATGTCGTTTTTAGGATGGTTTTATTCAATTTATTTGTTTTTATTTTTTTGTAGGCATAATTTGCATTTTTAATCATGTGGGTGTTCTGATTAATTGCCTTTTAATTTTCATTTGCTGTTCCACCTTTATATACCTTTCCCACTCCATTCTATGTATCACTGCCACCTGAGGAAGACGGAGCTATTCCGTTGAAACGCGTTGTGGAAATCAATAAATGAAGACTTTTTAATATCAGCTGAATTGCGTCCCTCGTGCTCCTTATGACGGATTGCTTTATCATCACTTTGTCTGATCCTCTCTTGAGGTACCCAGCCGGAGCTGCAGCGGACAACCTTAATCTTATCTACCTTTACCGCCAGCCTGGCGCTCCTTTGAAACCGTCTATCTGAATTTGTCTGCAACTGTTTGCGTGCATGGCAGGGCTCAGAAGAGAGGGAGCATCGTTTGAATTCTTGAACACAAAATTGGCTGGAATCAATGGTGTTGCCATGTCACCTCTGGAGATCCCCTGATGTACCTAAACAGTGAAACCCCCCCAATTCTAACTCCAACCCTAACCTTAACACACCCCTAACCCAATCCCAATCCTAAGCGTAATCCCAACCATAACCACAACCCTAACCCTAGTCTAACCCTAACTTAAGCCCAACTCTAACCTTAGCCCAACTCTAACCTTAGCCCCAACCCTAAATTTACCCCAACCCTAACTTTAGCCCAACCCTAACCCTATCCCCAACCATAACCCTAGCCCAGTCAACACAAGTAAAAAAGCGATCCGCACCGCTGACACTTCTTAGGCACAATATTGCACTGGTGTGCTAAAATGCTGTTGGCATGAAAAACCTGGACCTTCAGGTGCCCACCCGGGAAATAACAGTACTAATAGTCCATGTAAAGTAATGAACAGATGGCACTCACCGGTCTGTGAAATCCAGCATTCATTGAAACGGTTAAAACATATTCAACGAGGGAGAATGGGAAATGGAGTGTGGGAGCGACGACGGCCGTTTCGCGCTATTGCGCTTCTACGGGTCATGGGGTGAGGGGAATTGACGGAGGATCAAATACCTGTGTGAGGGTAAACTCATCTCCCAAACATCTCAATACCCAAACAGACAAAATATAAAAACACAAAATTCAACAAACAAAATAACGTGCTCTTATAATAATACTTAAATGAATAAATACAAATTAACATGAGCAGACATATAGAATTACAAAAAAATGGACATGTCGATCCTGTTGTTAAAGCCGGTGGATTCTAATGCTCTGGGACGCATGATCCACCTGGCTTCTCTTCTAAGGAGGAGTCTATGCAAATTGCATCCCTGTGGGGGTAAGGTGACTTTTTCTAATCCAGAATAAGACATAACACTAGGATCCCCACCATGGAACTCCCTAATATGACTAATCAAGCGGAGTACGCCTTTACCTGTATTGATGGAATTAAAATGTTCTCTGAAACTAATATAAAGGGGACGTATAGTCTTCCCGATGTAGAAAAACTTACGAGAGAAATCGTATCGCACTCAGAAGTCAGCCGAATGCAGTTCGATGTTTTCCACACACCAATAGACTTGAATAAATGAGTGCAGTCCAATGTAATACTGGTCCATGTGGACCCACTGTGCCACAGCCTTACCCTGGAGGGTCGTGGCTAACTGACTACCGGGTATTCACTAGAGTCTTTGATGGTGAAGTTAGACTTGGCTGGGTCTGCAGCAGCTGGCCGGAGGGTCAGAGACATGTGTACAAGATACAGGAGGGCGAAGGCAAAGATTGGTTAGACAATCCAAGGTTAGGGCAGGCTGCCTAGATTTGATACACGTAGTCGAAGTCACGATCTCCACACTGTTCTTGTCTGCTAGGTTACTATTGTGTGGAGGCTTTCAGTCTGTTTTGGTTGTGCTGGGTCTGTGCTGCAATCATCTGTGTTCACTTCCCTTGATTAGTCCTCTACTTAAGCATGCTAGCTCCTTCATCCAGTGTCAATTCATACACTTGCTGCTGCCTATTAAGACTGATCTCTCTGTGCTCTGTGCCTGACCCAGCCTGACTTTATTCCCTTTCCGGACTTAGACTCTTTGCCTGTGACCTGACTTCTCTTGTGCCTGCTCCCTGTAAACTGTCTTGTTTTTCTGATTTCTTGACCTCGGCTCATGTATTGGATTTTGTCTCTGACTACCCCTTGTTGTACTGCGCCATTTCCTGGACCTAACCTCGGATCTTTGACCTTCCTTTACTTATTAAGTAAGTAGTGTATATTATATTACTATCTGTTATTGTAGTCCATCTCTTCACTTCTGGGACTAATTATTGTTATAGTGACTCGCGTCACATTACAATTGGCCATTAAATTTTTTCTTTTATTCTGCCTATGGATCCGTTATGTACTTTGTGTGATCAGGTGGTGAATCTGACTCAGTTAGTCCAAGATCTGACCTTGGAACAACACAAACTGGCATCCTCACAGGCTCAGTTACAGGGCCAGATTTCTGGTACTTTTACTGCCCCTCAGAATCTCTCTCTAAACCGCGGTCATGACTTCTGAACCATCTGACATATCTTTGTTCCTCCCTGAACCTGTTATAGCACTCCCTGACTGTCATGGGTGCATCGCCACAAAGATCGTCGCGATTGCACATTCTGACTTCTCACAGCTGAGTTGCTGTTCTTTGTTTTTTGGTAATGAGAGAGTTAATTTTACCTAGCTCTTTGCTAAGGCTAGGTGCAGCCTCGCCCGGCTGCTTTTGATTATGTTCTAATTAGTTTCCTTTTATTCCTGCCAGTCTGGGTGTTAGACGCCGGTGAAAGCATTCATGTAGTCTAGCAGACTGGATCGGTTCTGAGAATACTTAAGCTAAGAGCTCCTTAGTTGTTTTTACTCTTACAGCTTATAGTTTTTCTCTGAGACCTTAGGTGTTCCTACTGTGTGTGAGTGTTGTATGTAAGACTTTATTTACTTTATTTCTTGTCTTTCTTGTATGTCTTTCTGTTCATTAACCGTTACCTGTTCATTCCCTTTGGTGGTATTCAGGGTCCTTCTTAGGACTAGAATACAGTTGGCAGGGATTGATAGGAGACAGGGTTTACGCTGGTGGCCTGGACCTCTGTACCTTTAACAGTACCTCCAGGTTGAGGGATTAGTTAGGACCCCAGTTTAGGGTCAGCTTAGACCCCGGTCACCGCCTAGCCGGAGACAGCGTATAACGGATTCCGTTTTGACCCACTGGACATTCTGTCAGGTAAATCTATGTTATCATATATCTATGCGCATGTTATATAGTATGTTGCCCTTTTGATATAGATTACTGACATCACATATATATATCTGCTATACAGCGTGACATTTTCACCGGCCCAACTAAAGATTCTCCCCAGCTGTCATGGATCCAGTAGCCCAGCTGGCCCGGCAGTTGCAGGGGTTGTCCATGGAATTTGCAGACATTAAGTCCAAGGTTTTGTCCCCCCGGAGCAAACCAGATCTGAACCTAAGGTTGCTCTCCCGGACAGGTTCACTGGTGGGCGGGACAAATTTTTTACTTTCCGGGAGGCATGTAAATTGTACTTTCGGCTGCGGCCTCGGTCATCTGGAGTGAAGAGCAGAGGGTGGGAATTGTTATCTCGCTCTTACAAGGGACCCTCAATCTTGGGCGTTCTCTATTCCTCCAGGCTCCCCAGATCTCCAGTCAGTGGATCGATTTTTTACTGCCCTGGGTCTGGTATATGATGATCCGGATCGAGTCTCCCTTGCTGAAACAAGGTTACGTAAAATACGGCAAGGAAATCGTCCAGCGGAGGAATATTCTTCTGAGTTCCGTAGATGGGCAACAGATACTCAGTGGAATGACCCCGCTCTTAGGAGCCAGTTTTGTCAAGGGTTGTCTGACAAATTAAAAGATGTGTTGGCTCAGTATGATTCTCCTCCATCACTGGAGGCTGCTATGGCCCTCGCTATTCGCATTGATAGACGACTTCGGGGAAGACGCGAGGTAACTCCGCCCCCCGTGATGACTCCACCTACTACTAAAGTCCCTTATACTGAGGTTCCCCTGGTCTGTTCTGAGGAACCATGCAGTTGGAGGGACAACATTTTGTAGGAGGGAATCGGCGGTGCGCCGCAAGACTAGAAGGTGTTTCTTTTGCGGGAGAGAGGGACATTTTGTTGGGGGGTGTCCATCCCGGACCTCTTTGAGCCAAGGAGTTAACCCGGGAGTGTGTATTTCGTCCCCAAATCCCTCTCAGTTTCTCGTGCCTGCGGAGGTGGTGATTGGTACTAGAACTGAGAGGATTTCTGTTTTTCTTGATAGTGGGTCCGGGGCTAATCTGGTGGACGCTCGTTTGCCCAGGTGCATGGTATGCAACTGAGTGTATTGGCCAAACCGGTCCCTATACTCTCTATTGATTCTAGACCTCTTGGTCAAGGTAGCTTGGTACAAGCTGTTCATAACATAGATCTTCGAGTAGGGGCAATACATAAAGAGCAATTGTCTTGTTATGTGTTGGAGGGTCTACCTACTCCTATTGTGTTGGGACTTCCTTGGTTGGCTAAACATAACCAGTGATTGATTGGCAATCCAGAAAGATAAGCCAGTGGGGTGAATTTTGCAAGAATAACTGCATGAGCACGGTCATCGGTGCGGTTGTGCCCAGGACTTTGCCTCCTTTTCTGGAGGACTTTGGGGAGATGTTCTCAGAGGAGGGGTGTAAAGAGTTACCTCCTCATCGCCCATATGACTGCTCAATAAAGTTGCTTCCTGATGCCTTATCTCGTACTTTCCAGGGACCGGGAGGATGGATGATCCGGTTCCTATTCCTCAGGAGGGAGTTGTAGTGTCAGCTGTATGCTCTGAGCTTGAGGGGGAGGTATTGGGGGCTCAGGGGATGCCCCTGTGGGACTTCCAGGGAGACTGATAGTTCCAGATCAGTTAAGA
>JARQOD010000001.1:95139024-95224865 GCA_033576555.1 Oophaga sylvatica
AAAGGGTGGCAGCCATGGGGAAAGGGGAGCGAGAAAACCCCCCAAGACGGGACAGGTGTGCAACGCCCCCCCCTTTTTTTTAGGGCCCCAAAAAAAAGAATCACAGCAAAAAAAAAAAAAAAACATCTTGGTATAAAATTTATACATGGGACAAGAAATGTGATAGAAAGGCTTTAAAGGGAATTTTTTTAATAGTGTCGATGAAAATGACTTTTTTAAATTTGCTTAAAAATTTAAAAACCCTTTTTAAAAACCCGTAGCCAATTTTTTTTTTTTTCCCCCTTTTTCCCCCCAGAGCCAAACTTTTTTTTTTTTTTTCCCTTTTTCATAAAGGGGGCTTTTTTTGGGGGATTTTGTACTTTTGAATGAACCATTTTTTTTCCCTAGGGGTGAAAAAAAATTTGGGAAAAAAAAAAATTTTCATTGTTTTTTGGGGAAAATTGTTTTTATGGTGTTTTTTTTTTGTGGAAAAATGACATGCAATTTTTTTTCCTTGATCAATAGATTAGGGGTGCCCCCAAAAACAGGAAACCAACACCATAAAAAAAAATTTGAAAAGTGTATTTCCCCGGGTTCTTCTCCGGTCTTTACGATCGTTTGAAAAAAAATTTTACTCGCTCCCCCCCTTTCGATCTGTGAAAATATCCCTCCAAGTCCTGCAGCCCCCCTTTTTTGGTAAGATAAGGTTGTAAAAAGTCTGTATTTCAACCGGGTTTTCCCCTTTTGTCGGGGCCCCAATTTCGGGGCCCCCCAAAAGGGGTTCCTCCTGATTTTAAAACCCCTGTACAGGAGTTTTTTTCATGGGGGGGGACTCCTTTAAAAAATTTAACAGTGGGTTGCGGGGCAAGAAAAATTTTTGACAAAAAGTTGAAGTACCCCGTGGCCCCCAAAAAAGGTTTGCAATCTTTCACGGTCTTTGGTGGGGGCCAGTCCTGAAACCCCAAAATCTTTTCCCGAGATGGACTTTACCTTTTGTGAATCACGGGCCCCCAAAACTCAATTTGAGTACGAAACAGATGCACTTCTGGGCTTTACCTTCAGTCCGTGTTGTAATAGGCGATAAAACCCCGGAGTGTTTTCGAAGTTGGGCAAAAAAAAAAATATTTCCAGTAGAGGAGGGTGGATTAAAAGTTCGGGTCCCAAAGCACCCCTCCATGACTGTTAAACCCCCGGGGAATTGGCTGGGCCCAAAGGCATGGCAAAAATTTTAAACCCCCGGGGGGGTTTTTAAAAAAGTTTTTTTTCGCTCTGTTTTTTAAAAAAATGGGTTTCCCCTTTTCCGCGGCCCGAGATCCAGCGGGAGAAATACTTGGCGTATTTTAAAGGCGTTTTAAACAGTAGTCCACACAGAAAACGTGGGTTTCCCATTTTTAAGCACTAACAAAATGGGAGCCCCCAGGCCCTTTGGGGCTCTCGTTTTATCAACCCCTCGGGAGCACGATTTTGCTTTCTTTTACAAACTTGATCCCTTTTTGGGGGGGGTATTTTGACGGTAACTCCCCTTTGGGGGGGTACTTCCGGGGGAGATCCAGGGTAATGACCGTTTCCACAAAATCATCTTCTGTCTTGCGAACACTCCTAAATTTTTTCTACGGGGGGTTTTCCCTTTTGGGGGTTTTTAAGTTCATCAACTCCCCCTCATCTGTTCCGGGAATTTTGGTCCTTCCTCCAAATCCTAGACCAGAGTGACGTCGAGTCCCAGTCCGTCCCGGATCTTCGTGTCGATGGTTAACTGAAAGGTTGGATGGAAACCTCCCCGGGGGTTTCCCCGGGCATGATTTAAATTTTATTTTGGGGGGTTTAAAAGGGAACATCTTTTTCCCCCCTTTTACACAGAGGACCGCACGTCCCGTTACCCACGGGGGCCCCGTCCATGCCCCAAATATTCCTGGGGAAATGATCAATTAAACTCGGCAATTAAAACTTTAGCCTTTCAGAGGGGTACAACCAGTAGGGAAAAGGGGTTAGCACTTTCTGTCCGGGGGTTTAGAACCCTATTGATTGACACGGGACGACCCCCTTTTTCCCCCAAAGTCTTTCCATGCTGAGGGTTTTTGGCCCGGCAAATTTTAAATTAGCTTTTGGAAAATTTTCTTGGGGGGTTTAGTACTCCATTTTTAAAGGGGAAATTTATCTGGGGATTCTCTAAAAAGGGGACTTCCGAAAACTTTTAACATTAAGCCTAGGTGACAGTATTTCCTTGGGGGTTTTCAAGCTGTTTGCCTACCCCCCGGGCCCCAAAAATTTCCCGCAGACCCTTTTCATCCATGCCACACTGAAAGGGGGGGGGGTAGTGGTTAGGGGCCGAAAGCTTTCCCCTCCCCCCCTTGGGGGCCCCATATTCCATAAAGTGTCAGGAAAAAATTTTCGGGCTAGGTGTTGTGAGCTTGTATAAAAACCCGGGCAGCGGAAGCTCGACCTTTTTTTTCTCCCCCAAAAGGGGGGCACATGGACCCAAATTTGGGGGCTTCTAGCACCCTTCCAGCACTTCAGGCCCCGGGGGGGGGTCCCTGATTTTGGGACCCCCTATTTTTAAAAAGGGGCCCCTTAGGGGCCTCCCCCTTGGGGCACCATGGCTACTTTTCCCCCCCTTTTTCCACGTTATAGCAAGCGGGGGGGCCCCCCTGGGAACTTTTTGTCTCCGGGGAAGGGAAGGCCCCTGTTGACTAAAAGGAGGCCCCTGAGATACAGGGATTTTCTTTGTCTCAGCTAATTTTTCACTACCTGCTGTATCTCCCCTTTTTTGAATCTTTCCCACCGGATGGGAGTTGCCCCCAAACGGACACCCCCCACACTACATTTTCCCCCCGGGGAAAAACACCCTCTCCTTGCTGGCGTCGGCCTTTACTCCCCCCCCCCGAATAAATTTTTAAAGGGGGGGCACTATAAAAGCTCCCCCGGTTTTTTTCAAAAAACAATCATGTGGCCCGTCAAAGTTTGTCTCGCAGTTATTTTCAATGGGCCTACGCCTACGGCTTTGCCACGATAACCCTTAAAGCCCCTTAAAGGGGGTTTAAAACTGTGTCCCCCTCTCCCCCTCTTTAAAAACCCCCTAAAAAAAGGCGCATGGTCTGGGGGGTCCCCATGCTTTCCTGAGTTACAGAACTTTGCCCCGGGGTAACGCCCCCTTGGGGGTGAAGTTTGACAGAGCCCCCCCCCCCCAAAAACAAAAAAAAATTCATGGCCCCCTTTCTTCTGGGGCCGGTGTTTTGGGGTGTATCCTCTCATCCCCCCTTATTTTGGGGGTTTTAACCCCACAAAATGGTTTTTTTCCCCCAGTGAACGGGGGGGTTTTCTTATCATGGCCCCCAGGGAAATGCGGAAAAACGGGGCCCCAAAAAAAGTCCGGGTCTGCCATGGCTTGACCTCAACTATTGATCTCCCGCCCCCAGGGACACTGGCGACATCCCCCGATTTACCCCAAAATTGAGATATGGGGGGGGAAAAAGGGGATGTCCCCACGGACAGGAGGGGTTAAAGGGTTAGCATAGTATTGTAAAAAACAATGCCCCCCACACGGGGAAAAAAAAGGATGCAGGGAAGGGGGGGGGGAGGGGAAAAACTGGGTGAGTGCAGGATAGGGGGAAAGGGGGCGACTATTCAGTTTAAAAAAATATGACTTAACAGACTTATCCCCCCGGCTGAGCGTTGCGGGGTTCCAAGGGTGGGGGGGAAAAACAGGGGAATGAGCACTCGATATCTTTGACAGGGGGGGGAATCCTTTGGTGGTGTCGCAGCGGGGGGCCCTGTGCTCGTCTGGGTCTCTGGGGAAAAAAACAAGTTTCCCTGTGTTTCAAAATTTTCAGCAGGGGTACTTAGTCCGAGGGGGGAATGAGGGGGCAAAAATTCTCGCCCTGGGGGAATGCCCGGGGGAAACAGCACAATTTTGGAAACAAATTTTTTTTTTTAGGCGTTATGGGGGGTTTAAAATTTTCCCAATATTTTTTCATTTTTTTTTCCCCAAAAAAATTTTTCAAAACCTTTTTTGGGGCCACCTAAAAAATTGAAGTGATTTTGGGGGGGGCCCCCAAAAAACAAAAAATTCCCCAAAAAATTTACACCATTCAAAAAAATTTGCCCCCCTCAGGTGGAAAAAACCCCATTCAAGAATTTGTTTAAAACCCTTTAGGTGTTCCCGAAAAATAAAGCTTTTTTGGGGAAAAAAAAAATTTTTTTTTTTCCCCAAAAAAAAATTTTTTTGCAACCAATTTTTTTTTTTTTCTCAAGGGTATCGGGGGAAAAAAAGGACAAAAAATTTGTTTTTCCCAATTTCCCCCGATATCCCCACCCCCCTATTGGGGGAAAGACACTGTTTGGGGCATAGGGGATGAAAAAACAACCCCGGGCATAATGGCACGGGGGGGCCAAAATTTATCTATATTAAAAAATCTTCATTTTTTTATTTCCACAATGCGTTTCATGGAAAAGCTCAGTCTTCCTCGGGGGGCAGTTATAAAAATGGGGGGAAAAAGGGATATAGGGGTGGAGCAGCAAATAAAAAATTAAAAAAGGAAATTTAAAAGCAGAAAACTTAGGGTTTAAAAAAATGCAAAATTACCCAACAAAAAAAAAAAAAAAAAATTAAAAAAAACCATCCTAAAAACAAGTACACAAGGAAAATAAAAAATAAAAAAAAAAAAAAATCTCAAATGCTAAAATTACTGACTTTTTAAAAAGGGGGTTTAAACCCCCCGGGGGGAGGGTTTCCAAGTTTAAAAATCCAGAAACTTTCCCTTTTTGAAATTAGACGCGGCTTCTGAGCTGGGGCTCCCCCGGGGGTTGTGGGGGGGTGAAAATGATTTTTGAATTTCCTTAGCTGGGACGAATGGTAGGATATAAGTTGCCGATTTCCCAGCAGCCTTGCCGGTTATCAATTGTTTGTTTGGCTTGCTTGAAGCACGCTAGTTTTTGTCTCCTTTTAGATAAGTTTTGCTGTTTTTTTTTTTTCTCTGTTTGATTTTTCCCGCGGGTTTTTCTGCCTGCAGGGGACTGCACCTGCCCCCCTTTTTGGGGGGGGTGGCGTTTTAAAATTTTGCCCCCTTTTTTGTCTGCACTTTTGTTTTTCTCTTTTTTTACTTTCAATTTGTGAATGGGTTTTTTTTACACCGAGATTGATTTAGGGGGGGAAAAAGGTCGGGGATCTGGGTTTTTTTTTTGGGATTCAGGGCGTTTTTGGTTTTTTTTTTAGGGGGTTTTTTGTTGGATTGCAGTTTAAAATTCTTTCCGGAAACTTTTTGTTTTAGGGCAGATTGGGCCCCCCGCGTTTGTATTCTTTTTTCTGTCTGGCCCGGGTTTCTTTTGTATAACCCCATTACTTTTTGGGGGGCCCCCATTTTCTTTTGGGGTCGCCGGGGCAGATAGCTTTCATTTTTCTGCCCTTTTGGTTTTAGTTATCTCTCGGTGTGACGAGGGTCTTGGGGTTAAAAATAGGAACGCCCGGCTACCTTTTTTGTGGGGTTGTTCAGGTTACGAAACCCCCAAAAGGTTCCGTCTCTCTGGTTTTTCCCCTTTTGCTATTTTTGCCTTTTTTCCCCCCCCTTCCCCAAACAAAAAAGTAAAAAACCGGGCCCAAAAAAAAAATTTTTATGGTCTAAAAAAAAGGGGGAAAAAAAAAAAAAAAAGGGGAAAAAAAAAAAAGGGGGGTTGTCAGAAATCATTTTTTTTTTGTTTTTTTTTTCATTTTTTCCCTTTTTTTCCCGGGGGGGTGAGGGGAATTTTTTTTTTTTTTCTCAAGGGGTTTGCCAGTTTCGGGGCCCTGTGGACAGCTTGCCCCCGAGGTTCGGGGTATTTCTACCTATTTGCTGGGTTCCGGGTTTTGGGAACCTGGACCCATGCAATTTGTTTTGGGTGGAGGGTAAATTTCTAATTTCAAATTAACGTAAGTTGTTTTTTTCCTTAAAAAAGTCTTGGGAAAAGCGCACCCGGGGTTCAAATTGCTTTTCTCCTGTGCGGGACCTCAGGTTTTTTTTTTCCCCCACCCCTGGGGCCCCCTTTTTTGGAAGTTGATGCTTTTTTCTGGTTGGGGTTTTGTACGATGAACCTAAGTCACTGATCAAGCTGAAAAAAATTTTTGCATTAAATCAGGGGTTGAGGATGCTGAGTTTACTGTCGAAATTCCGAAAGTGGGCAGTTCGACAAAAAGGAATGATTGCTTTTTTGGGCCCTTTTTGGAAGGGGGGTAGGAAGAAAGATGTTATGGTGGTTTCCCCCCCCCTTGGGGTCCATGTTCTATTCATTTGGGGATTCAAAAAAGAAGTTTCGTGAGGAGAGGTATGCGTGGAATGGGGTTTTTTCCTTGTAACCAGCTTTGAAACCCCTGTAGTGTATAGAGTGGCTTCTGGGGTACGCTCATGAGTTTCGAAACGCAAAGGGGTTTGTTTCTACTGTGGTGACTTTATGCTATTTCAGTCTGCCCTAAGGGGGGAAAAGTTTTGCACCTCTTGTCTTGGGGGAGTTTCAGACTAAATTTTGTTGATGTTCCTGATTTTTCTCCCGTCCAATTTTTGCTCATTTTGTTGATTCGGAGCACTTTAAAATGATGGATTTTGATTTTGCTAAACGTTGGGGGTTTCCCTTTACCCCTTTGAAGTCATTCCCCTACAGGGATTGATTTTTTTCCCCCCTTTTGGGTGAAAAAACCCATTCTCTACTCAAGTGATAATGGGGTTTTAAAAACCCGATTCAGGGTTGAAAAAATTTTGGTGCTGTAAATCTCATGACATTATTGTACTGGTTTCCCCCTTTGGTTGCAGTCTATAATCCTTTTTGGATTGAAATTTGCTGTAACCAGTTGGGGCTGCCAAGTTTAATGTCAACACCCTGTTTTTTCTCCTCCCCTGGGGTCAAGATTCCCCCGATTTTTTTTGATTTTTCTGATTGTTTACGAAAGAAAAACTGCATCCTTGCCCCCCCATGGGGGCTATGACTGCGCTATTGAATTACTGCCGGTAGTAAATTCCCAAAGGCGCCTTTTTAATTTCTGTCCCCCAACATGACCTATGCGGTTTATAAAGGGGGTTTTTTGGGAAGGGATATAAAACCATCCTCTTACCCTTGGGTGCTGGTTTTTTTCTTTTTGGCAAAAAAGGGGTTATTAAGGCCTGTATTGATTTCGTCTCTTGAACAAACATGTGAAATTCAAAATCCCCTTTCCCTTATTTGACCTGTTTTTGCTGGGTGTATCGCCCGAAGATCGCGCGATTTAAAAATTTTGACTTTCGCAGTGAGTTGCTGTTCTTTTTTTTTTGGAGTGAGGGGTTTAATTTTACAGCTTTTGGTAAACTAGGTCCAGCCCGCCCGGTGCTTTTTATTTGACTAATTACTTCCTTTTATACCTGCCTCGTTTTTTGGCCCCGGGGAAACTTAATGCAGACCATATTGGGGGTCAGGTATGAGAAACTTAATTAAGGTTCCTTTTGGTTTCTCCCCTCCTCGTTTTTTTTCCCTAACTTTTTGGTTCCCCTGTGTTTAGTGTTGATGCAAGACAGTGTTTCTTTGTCCCCGTCGTCTCGTTTGTCTGGTTTTTTAAGGGAACCTGTTTTCCCCGGTGGTAATAGGGTCTTTGAGGAAGATTCAGTTTCAGGGTTTTTTGGAAAACGGGTTACTTTTGGGGGCCTGGCCCCTTTACCTTAACGTCCTCCATTAGGGAAATCAGGTCCCTATCACTAGCCCCCGGGGCCAACCGAAAACCTGAGAACAGTATTAACGTCTCGGGGTTCACCCACTACAAGGATATTATGTCGGTAATACTATACTTTATTACATGTTGAATTCCTATTTATATTTTATATGCAGTTTCCCCCTTAGATTGATTATGAAATCTATTGTATCTTGAACAGCTAAATTTAAAAGGGCCAAAAAGTTTCCCCAGCACAGGCCCCCATTCCCCCGCTACCCTGCGTTGCAGATTTTACCAAAAAGCTGGGGGTTTAAATCGGGGTTTTGTCTCCCCGGGAGAAAACCGGTTGAACCTAAAGTTGCCTCCCGGGCAGGTTCAGGTGGGGGGAAAAAATTTTTTTTCCTTGGGGGGATGTAAATTTATTTGGCTTCGGCCTCATCTTGGGGAGTGAAGAGCAGGGGGGGGAATTGCTTTCCGCTTTCAAGGGGACCCCAATCCGGGGGTTTTTTTCCCCCCCGGGGTCCCCCCCTCCGTCAGTAATCGATTTTTTTTTTGCCGGGCGGTAATGACGCCGGATGGGATCTCCTTCTGAAAAAATTTTTCGTAAATAAGCAGGGGATCGTCCAGGGAGGAATTTTTTTTGATTTCCCGTAGGGGCCACGATAAGGGGAATGACCCAGTCTTAGGAGCCTGTTTTGTCAAGGGTTTCGGAAAAATTAAAAAAATTTTTGGCTCGTAGTTCCCTCCGCCCCTGGGGGTATGGCCTTGCTATTCGTTTTGTAGACGGTTTGGGGAGAGGTGCGGTAACCCCGCCCCCTGTTGTGATCCACTATATAGGGCCCTTAATTGGGTTCCCCCTGGTTGTTTTGAGGAGCCATGTAGTTGGGGGGAAAATCATTTTTTGGGGGGGATCGGGGTGCCCGCAAGCAAAAGGTGTTTCTTCTGTGGAAAGGGCATTTTTTGAGGGGTGTCCGTCCCGTCCTCTTGAGAAAAAAAGTCCCGGAAAAAAATTTTTATCCATTTTTGGTGGACGAGGGGGGGAGTGGTTTTCGTCCTGGTCCGTCTCATTTTTCTCGCCTGGGGGGTGGGGTTTGGGGGAGGGAAAAGGATTTCTGTTCTTCTTTATAGGGGTTGGGGGAATTGGGGACGCTCGGTTTCCCCCGGGGAAGGTATGAACCAGTGTTTGGGCCCAAAACCCTCCCTATATTCTTATTGAGCCAACCCCTGGTCAAAGGAAACTTTTTCATTTTTTTAAAAAATTATAAAAAAAAAAAAAATTTTTTTATTTTATTTCCCACTCCCTTTTTTATTTTTTAAAAAAAATTAAAAATTAATAAGATAACCTTTAAAAAATTTAAAATAACTGCATGAAAAAAAGGGCATCGTGCGGCGTGCCTAGAGCCTTGCCCCCTTTTGGGGCTTTGAGGTGTGTTTCGGAGGGGGTGTCAAAGTTCCCCTCATCGGGGTAGGGTCTCAATTAAATTCTTCCGTCTAAATTCCAAACTAGGTTATATAACCTTTCGGCCTGAGAGGGAGGGGATAAGGTTTATTTCGGAAATCTGGCCAAGGGGCATTTAACCTTCATTTCCCCGTGGCCGGGGGTTTCTTTTTTAAGAAAAAAGATGGGGGCCACGCCCCTTTCTTGGATTTCCGTGAGCTTAATGGGGTTTCGGTCCGGTCCTATCCCCCCATTATTCCTGATCCTTAAACGATTTTTGGGGGCCAAATGGTTCTTAATTTGGGTCTCAGGGGGGGGATAATCTATTTGGATAAGGAGGGGGGGTGGGGAAACGGCTTTAACACTCCGGAAAGAATTTAGAACCTTGTCATGCCATTGGTTGATATGCCCCGGGGTGTTTAACATTTGTTAAGACTCTTTCGCCCCTTGGGGGGCTTTTTGGGGTCTTTTTTTAGATACATCTTAATTATCGCCAATCTTGTGTTCTCGGAGCAGGAGAAGGTGTTGCAGATTTGCGAAAAAAGTTTTTCCCCCCAAAGGGAAAAGGTGTATTCCCCGTCAGGAACTTAATTTTTTTGGGTTTCTGGTTCATTTCCCGGTTTCCTTTGGGCCCTGAAAAGGAGAGCAGTCTTGAATGGATCGGCCAGGATCTTAAGGCCGCAGCTTTTCCGGGGGTTTGCTAATTATATAAATTTTTAAAGTAATTTCTATTGTTGAACCTTCACAAAATTACTAAAAAAGGGAGGGATTTTTCGGGGTGGCGACAAATTGAAAAGCTTTTTTTCCCCCTTGAAAAAATTTTTTGCTTCGGCCCCTATCTCCCCCTGATGCATAAAAACCGTTCATTGGGGGGAACCGGGGCGTGGGGGGGGGTGCATATTTTCCCAAGGCCGCCCCCTGGTAAAGGGGCCCCCTGCGCTTTCTTTCCAAGAAATTGTCGCCCCCGAGGGAAAATTTGATGCGGAATTTTAGGGAACTTTGGCTTAATTGGCTTTTGAGGGGGGGCGCCCTTTTTGGGGGGGAGCCCCCCGGTCCCGTTTTTACTGATCACAAAAACCCTGCTGTTTTTTAAATCGGCAAACGTCTAATTTAAAAAACTAGATGGTCTTTTTTTTTTACCGGTTTAATTTTGTCGTAAATTATGCCGGGGTCAAAAATTAAAAGGTGACCCCTTACCGTATTTTGGGGGGCCGGAAAGGGAAACCCCCGGGTTTCATCCTTCGGAGGGGTTTGGTGTGGCTGTATGCTTGGTTGAGGGGGGAGTTTTGGAGGTCGGGGGGGCCCTTGGGCCTCCAGGGAAACTTTTTTTTCCTAATCTTGAGCAAAGGGTTACGGGCACATATAATTCTGCTTAGCAGGACACCCGGGGGTAAAGAATGTGGATTCCTTTCTCGGGTTTTTTGGGGGCCAAATTTTTAAAAAAGAGGTAATAACTTTTGTCCGTCCTGGGGTTTGTGCTCGCTCAAACCCCACACCCCCGTCCGCGGGCCTCTTCCCTTTTAAAAAATTCCGGGCGCCCCGGACTCATTGTCTATGGCTTCATTAGGACCCCCCCCGTCGTCGGGAAAAGACTGTCTTCTAGTTGTATTGACGGTTCAGTAAATGGCAATTTCATTGCTTTCCTCCCAGCTAAAACTCGGCGCGGTGTTCTTGGGGGGAGATTGTGAGACTTAGGGGTTGCCTTCTGGGGTTTCTTTTGGGGGTCTCAGTTTTTTCCAAATTTGGAGGCTTTTTTCAGTGGGGGGATGCTTTTGTCATTTTTTCGGTTTTTCATGCAACCAAGGTCAGACAGAGGTCTGAATCGCCCCTAGAACATTTTTTCGGTGTTTTGTCTCAGAGAACCAGGAGGACGGGTTTTCTTTCTTCCCTTGGGAGGTTCGCTCTTAACAATGGGCGGAGCGACCATGGTAATCCCCTTTTTTGGGGCTAGGTTTTTTCCCCCCTTTTTGTATTTCAAGGGGGGGGCCCTTTTCTGGGTTCCGGGGGGGAACGATTTTCCGTCACTTTCTTCGTTTGGGGGAGTACTGAAAAAACTGAGTGTTGGGGGGAAACCCTTACAAACGGGGGCTGATGGGGGGAAGTGTCGGGCGGCCTTTGTGTGAACATCTGGTATGGTTGTCCACCAAGAATAAAAAAAAGGTTTTCCCCTGAAACGGGGGCCAGTTCATGGTCCATACAGGATCAGTTTATAATTAACCGTGGCTTTCGTCGGACCTTCCCCTACTTTTAAAAAACCCAATGGTTTTTCCCCAAATCGTTCTTAAAGGTACGGCGCCAGTTAACCGTCACCCCCCTCCCCCCCAGTGGGGGTAATGGAAAAAAAAATTTCAATGTCGAAGATATTTACTCACCGAACGCCTTCCCTTCATATTGGTTCATTAAGGGGTAGGGGCGAGAAGGAGGGGGGTTCCGCCTTTTGATGTTAAGCAGATCGATTGGTTCGGCCTTCCACAAAACTTCCCGGGGGGAACCTGGGCCCCGGGGTCCCGGGGGCCCCCCCGTAAAAAAGGGGGGGGACTGTCAGGGGTATCCCACGAAGATCGTGCGATTGCACATTTTGATTCTCGCATGATTGCTGTTTTTTTGTGTTTTGGATGAGGGATTAATTTTACCTGCTCTTGGGTAAGACTAGGTCCCCCTCGCCCGGTGCTTTTTTTTATGCACAATTAGCTTCCTTTTTTTAAAATGCCTTTTGCTTTTTTGATGCGGGGAAAGCTTACATGCGACCCTGTTTGGATCGGTCGAAAGACTTAGTTAAGAGTTCCTTTTTGGTTTTCCTCTCCTCGTTTTAGTTTATTCCTGCCTTTTGTTTCCCTCGTGTTTAAGTGTTTATGCAAGAAGTGTTTACTTTTCCCCTGTCTGTTGTTTTTCTGTACGTTTGTTAAGCAAACCGCCCCTTCCCTGTGTGGTAATCAGGGGCCTTCGGGACTAATTCAGTTTTTAGGGGGTTATAGGGGACAGGGTTTGTTGGCGGCCCCGGGCCCGTCCTTTTTAAATACCTCAGGTTGGGGGCAAGTCAGGTCCCCATTTGGGCAGCATAGACCCGGGCCCCCCGCACCGAGTACATATTATAGTCTTTAGGTTTTACCCACATACAAAAGGGTATTTGTAGGTAATACTAACTTATTACTGTGAGATTTCCTATTTATATTTATATTGCATGTTGTCCCTTTATATTGATTATGATCTTTGTATCTTGAACAGCGTGACGTTTTCCCCGGGGAAAAAAGTGTATTTGGTTTACCAAGTTGCCTCAGGGGGGCAAAACCTTATTGCATTAAAAAGGGATAAATGGAGCGGGTTTAATACCCCGAGGGGCATTTGATACCTAGTGATCCCCTTTGGGCTCACTAATTCCTTCCGTCTCCAGTCCTTCTGAATGACATTTTCAGGGATTTGTGGATAAATTTCTGATTGTTTATTTGGATGATATCTTGATTTTTTTCCAATGACTGGGACCCCTCATGTGAAACATGTTCGGCTGGTTCCAGATTTGAGAGAGAATGCTCTGTATGTGAAGGGATCAAGTGTCTTTTTGGCGTACAGAGAATCTCATTTCGGGTTTATTTTGTCTCCATCTGTTTTTAAATGGCCAGTCAAGGTTCAGGCCATCTGTTTGGGGTCCAACCAACTTCATTAAAGGCTCTTCAGAGATTCTTGGGTTTTGCCAATTTTTATCGTAAATATTATTGGTAATTTCTCTTTTTTATGTTAAACCATGACTGATTGACCAAAAAGGGTCTGATGTGGGAATTGGCCTCCTGAGGCAGTCTCTGCGTTTCAGGAACTTAAACAGAGATTCATTTTCTGCTCCTGTTCTACAGCGGCCTGATGTTTCTCTGCCTTTCAGGTGGAGGTTGATGCCTCTGAAATTGGGGCAGGTGCCGTTTTGTCCCAAAGAGATCCTGAGACCTCTAAAAGTAACCCTTTGCTTTTTTCTTCAAAAATTTTCTCCAACTAAAACGTAATTTTTGACGGGGGTAATCGGGAGTTATTGACCTGAAGTGGGCTTTTGAAGAGTGGAGAATTGGCTGGGGGAGCCAAAATCAGGTGGTGGTCCTCAGGACCATAAGAATCTGGTTTATCTGAATCAGCCAAGCGATTTTAATCCTAGACAGGCCAGGGGGGCCCTTTGTTTTTCACACGTTTTAATTTTGTGGTTTCCTTTCTTCCTGGCACTAAGATTGTTAGGCGAATGCCCTCTCGAAGAGTTTCCTTGCGGACTCCCCTGAGTTATCTGATCCTGCTGTTATTTTGAAAGAGGGTGTAGTTCTTTCCTCCATATCGCCCGATTTGAGACTGGCTCTGGAGGGGTGTCAGGAGGATAAACCTGAGCGCTGCCCTGTTGGGAAATTGTTTGTCCCAGACCAGTGGAAGAAGGGGTTTGATGTCTGAGATTCATTTTCCGCGTTGGCCGGGCATACGGAATTTTTGGTACCAGAGACTTGGTGGGGTCGGTCCTTTTGGTGGCCTACTTTGTCTCGTGACTCAGGGAGTTTGTGCAGTCCTGTGGGACTTGCTCTCGCTCCAAGCCTTGTTCTCGCTCTAGTGGTTTGTTGATGCCATTGCCTGTGCCCAAGAGACCATGGACCCATATCTCTATGGATTTTATTTCCGACCTCCCTGTTTCTCAGAGAATGACTGTTATCTGGGTGATTTGTGATAGGTTTTCCAAGATGATTCATCTTGTGCCATTACCTAAGTTGCCTTCCTCCTCCGAATTGGTGCCTTTGTTCCTTCAGCACGTGGTTCGGTTACACGGCATTCCTGAGAACATTGTGTCTGACAGAAGAGTCCAGTTTGTTTCCAGATTTTGGAGGACTTTTTGTTCTAAACTTGGTGTTCAATTGTCTTTTTCCTCTGCTTTTCATCCTCAGACCAATGGACAAACCGAGAGAACAAACCAGACCTTGGGACTTATTTGAGATGTTTTGTGTCTGCTGATCAAGATGACTGGGTCTCTTTTTTGCCTTTGGCTCAGTTTGCTCTTAATAATAGAGCTAGCTCTGCCACCTTGATGTCTTCATTTTTCTGCAATTCCGGGTTTCACCCTCGATTTTCTTCAGGACAGGCGGAGGCTTCTGTCTGTCCGGGGGTTGACTCTATTGTGCAGCGTATGCAGCAGATTTGGGACCAGGTGGTGGAGAGGTTGTCTCTCTCTCAGGAGAAGGCCCAGCGGTTTGCCAACCGGCATAGGACTGATGTGTCACGCTGTCTAGCAGATGTATAAATATATATGTCAGTAATCTATCAAGTGGGACAACATTCTATATAACATATAAATAGGTAACATTAACATGTATATATAGCATAGTATTACCTGACATAATATCCTGTGGGTCAGTACTGAATCCTTTTCACGCTGTCTCTGGCTAGAGGTGGACCAGGGTCTATGCTGACCCTAAACTGGGGTCCTGACTAGTCCCTCTACCTGGAGGTACTGTTAATGGTACAGAGGTCCAGGCCAGCAGCGTAAACCCCTGTCTACTATAAATCCCTGACCACTGTAATCTAGTCCTTAGAAGGACCCTGATTACCACCAAGGGAATGGACAGGTAAAGGTTAACAAACAGTATAGACAAACGAGACAGACAGGGGATAAAGTAAATACTGTCTTGCATACAACATTAAAACACAGAGGGAACACCAAAGGTCTAGGAGATAAACTATAAGCAAGGTGAGGAGAAACAACAAAAGAGCTCTTAGCTTAAGTCTTCTCAGAACCGATCCTATCTGCAGTCTGTATGAATGCTTTCACCGGCATCTAACCAGCAGACTGGCAGCTATATAAAGGAAGCTAATTAGAACATAATCAAAAGCACCGGGCGAGGCTGGACCTAGTCTTAGCAAAGAGCTAGGTAAAATTAACTCCCTCATTACCAAACACAAAGAAACAGCAACTCAGCTGCGAGAAGTCAGAATGTGCAATCGCGACAATCTTCGTGGCGATGCACCCATGACATGATGGTCCTCGGTTTAAAGTGGGGGACTTGGTTTTGGTTGTCCTCAAGGAATATCCCTATGAAGGTTGCATCTCCTAAATTTAAGCCAAGGTTTAATTGGACCTTATAAGATCATGGAAATTATTAATCCGGTTTCCTTCCGTTTGCTTCTTCCAGGGACATTTAAGATCCATAACGTGTTCCACAAATCCTTATTGAAGAGGTTTGTCGAACCAGTGATTCCTAAAGCTGCACCTACCGACCCTGTTTTGGTTGAGGGCAATTTGGAGTATGTGGTTGAGAAGATATTGGATTCTCGTTTCGCTAGACAGAAACTCCAGTATTTGGTTAAGTGGAGAGGTTATGGTCAGGAAGACAATTCTTGGGTGTTTGCTTCGGACATTCATGCTGGGAGACTTATCCGTGCCTATCATCGAGCCCATCCTGATCGGCCTGGTTGCGCAGGTGAGGGTTCGGTGACCCCTCCTCAAGGGGGGGTACTGTTGTGAATATGCTAGAGGCGGCTTCTGAGCTGGGGCTCCCTCCGGTGGTTGCTGAGGGTAATGAACTGATTAATGAATGGCCTTCAGCTGGCACTGAATGGTAGGATATAAGTTGCCTGATTTCCCAGCAGCCTTGCCGGTTATCAATTGTTCTTCTGGTCTTGCTTGAAGCACTGCTAGTTTCCTGCTCTCCTTCAGATAAGTGTTTGCTGGCTTTTTTTTTTTTTTTTTTCTCTGTTTGATTTTCTCTGCTGGTTTGCTGCCTGCAGTGGACTGCAGCCTGTCCCCTTTTGGGGGTCTGGCGCTGCAATTGTGCTCCGTTTGTGTCTGCACTTTTGCTTTGCTCTTTCGTTACTTTTAATTTGCTGAATAGCGTTTTGTTACACCAGAGATCTGATTTAGGTGGAAGAGGTCGAGTGAGCTCAGGTTTTTTTTGCAATCAGACGTGTTGGCTTTTTTGTTAGGGTTTTTGTTGGATTGCAGTCAGAATTCTTTCCTGTACTTTTCTGTCTAGACAGATTGGGCCCCAGCGTTTGCTCATTCTATTTTCTGTCTGTGTCCGAGCTTTCTTCTTGTCTTACATGTTTGGGGGCTTCCTATTTTCTTTGGGGATCTGCTCCGGGGCAGATAGCTTTCATCTTTCTGCCTTTAGGTGTAGTTATCTATCAGGCTGTGACGAGGCGTCTAGGATCAACGTAGGAACGCTTTACGGCTACCTCTAGTTGTATGGTTAGTTCAGGTTACTGCAATCCAATAGGTTCCAGCCTCTCTGGTGTATTACCGCTTTTGCTATTTTTTGCCATTTCTCCTCAGTTACCGAAACATAACACTCTCCCTTCTTATTAGATTATTATACCGATCAGGCATATCATTTGGTATCTGTTCAATAACAGTGAGTTTTAACGAATTCAAATTCTTTTGGTGCACTAGGGAGAAATGTTTTGAGAGACTGTGTAGCATGAACCCATTTCGGATATTTTGACGGTGCTTGTTGAGCCTTGCATGCATCGTCTGAATCGTCCAACTGATGTACTGCAACCCACAACCACACTCAATTAAATAAATAACGTAGCACGATTGGCAATTGACATGACAGTTGATTTTATAAAACTGGTGCCTGTGGTACGAGATTTAAATTCTTGCACCCCATTCATAATAGAGACACAACATAAACACTTAGAGGTCCTACATGCAAAACAACCCGGATTATAATTGATCTGGGTTGCAGATGAAGATAAGGACTTGAGAGTTGTGTTGCTGGGGGCAACAAGATTTCGAAGAGTTCGGTTTTTCTGAAAAATCGTTCTGGGTTGTACGGGTAGATGTGCTGATAGTATAGGGTCCCCTTTCAGCATAAACCAGTATTTATTGACAAGGTTACGTATAGTGACATGGGATTGATTAAAAGTAGTGATAAAACTCCAGTTCACTAGATCAGAGGATTTATCAGGCATATTTTCCATATACTTGATTTTCTTAATGCACTTCTGTGTAAATGCTCTAGCCCTAGTAAAGGCATCCTGAACCAATTTCTTTGGATAGCCTTTGCTCCTGAAATGAGCCTTCAAAATCTCAGCCTCTTTTAAGAAATCGGTGTCTTCCGTACAGTTCTTTCTAATCCTCCAATATTGCCCATAAGGGATGTTTAAAATCCACTTAGGGAGGTGGCCACTATTGAGTCTGAGATAACTGTTTACATCCACCTTTTTGAAATGAGTGGAGGTTGAAAAATGACCAAGCGGATCAACATGCACCATTAGATCTAAAAATTGAATCACTGTATTGGATATATTAACTGAGAACTTAAGTCCCAGGAATTAGAATTCAGGGCTTGGGCAAAATCAAGTGCTTCCCATTCAGATCCAGTCCAGATGATAAATAGGTCGTCAATGAAACGACGGTACATGGCAATTTTACCCACCACTAGTGGGGACTGAGAGCTTGAACATCCATAGTTATCAAAAAACAATTCACCATGTTGGGTAGTGTTAAGAGATGATCAATCAAATGGGAAGAGTCCTTAATGTAGGAGTCCAAATTCAAAACGTGTTTTTGTAAAAACAGATCAACGTAGTGTGAAAGATTACTAGTAATAGAGTCAATGCCCGAAATTGTGGGGCGGCCGGGAGGATTAACAGGGTCTTTATGAATTTTGGGTAAAAAAATGAAAGAAAGGGCACTTAAATCTGGGGATATTAAGGAATTGTAATTCCTTTTTGTTTAGGATTCCAAGAGACCAGGCTTCCTTAATGAACCCAGTATACTCAGAAAAGATTGAGGCAGATGGGTCTTGTTCAAGTTTGGCATAATATTCAGGATTACCTAATATTCTGAAGCCCTCTTTGACATACCAGCTTCTATTCATGACGACCACCCCACTCCCTTTATCTGCGTTTTTTATGATTATATCGTTATTAGCTCTTAGTGATTTTACTGCTGCTTTCTCAGCGAAACTCAAGTTATTAAATTTTTTAGAAGACGGAGGGAGGGAGCGTAGCTCTTTGAGTATGAGCTGTTGAAAGGTTTCTAGATGAGCGCCTTTGTGATGAACTGGATAAAATTTACGGGAATTTGTTTTCGGACTGACATGTATGTAAGGGTCAACCTCAACTGTAGAGGATTCGTCAAAGAAAAGGGGCCTATTTTTTGCTTCAATAAGGAAGTGGCGTTGAATGGTCAATTTCCTAAAATACTCGTTCAAATCAAGGTATAGATTGAAAGCATTCAGTGATGCATCCAGGCAAAAGGATAAGCCACGCTCGAGAAGAGATTTTTCTGTATCTGACTGTGTAATCAGAAAGGTTAAAAATAATGGATTTCTCAATTATATTTCCTGTGCCGGGGTCGATTTCATTATTTTGGAGCTTGGGGGTAATCCTGGCGTTAGTTCTGGCTTTTCCCCTTCCTCTACAGCCTCATTTCCTCTTTTTCGTTTTATTTTGGATGAGTGGCCCGGAGCCACACAAAAAAACTGTGTGATTTTAGTATTTCTAGAGGTATCAATGGGGGTGGTCTGTACTGATCCAGACACGGAAGATTTTAGTGATAAAGAAAGAGTTTATACGGAGTGAATCCACCAAATTATTTCTCAGTACATCAGTAGGTTCTATGGTTTCAATAATGGGTAATGAAGAGGTAACAGTGCTCAAAGTGGAAAGAAAGGGCAAAAAAAGATAAGGAGTGTGTGGAAGGATTGAGACGAGGGGTGGTCGTCATGAACAGTGAACTGAGAAAGACCACCAAGGTCGTCAGCCTCACTAGGTGCCAAGGAATCCGGATTATTAAGTAATTCCTCAAGCGGTTCCTCTGGAGGGACTGGATTAATGGGTAAAAGCTCAAGTGATTTCTCCAAGAGAAAATCACCAGAAGGCTCATTCATTATAGTTATTGTGGGTGAAATCGGTAAATTGGTAGGGTGGACATGGTTAGATTTATCCACAGCCAATTTACCCAAATCAGATCCCAATTGATTAATACATCCCTTAAGGGTGTCCTTGTGTTGTTGATAGTAGAGGTTTTGCTGTTTACTCTTAAAAATGTAGGGAAGATCCCCCAATTTGTTTGTATTGACCGATCCTTTAGTGTAACAGAAATGGATGTGGGAGGTACTAGGGACGACATAGTTGTTACCATGTCCTCATCCTGGCCATGACCTCTATCTCTGAGAAATTTATTGGCTTTCTTTTTGATCAAATCTTCAAATTTAGTTAGTCTATTAAAAAGTTTTTTATCAAATTTGTGGAAATCAAGAGAGGTAGAGTAATGCTGCAATTTCAGTTTGAGCGAGGTGAGCTCAGATATTGCAGCATTAGCCAAAGATTTCCTGTAGGAAATTAATAGTTCCATCAAGGCTGAGGAACATTTCAGGTGGATGGTGTCCCATAGTTTAGTGAACTCCTGGTCGTTAGGAAAGGATGACTGTTGAGCGATCACCAAACCCTTTGGGACTAGACCTTCAATATTATATTGTTGTAAGAAGAGTACATCAATATGGTTGGTGATCTCAATTGTACTAAAATTCTCATACTCTGAGAACAGTTTAATCATGGCTTTCCTGTTGTTATCATCTAATTTATAGTCAAGGATTTGTAAAGGTGGAAGTACAGGATTGGAGTATGCCCCTAGAGCTTGTGCAATTCTACCAATCCTGAGTGTTTCTGGTTTGGACTCAAAATAATCCATATTAAAACCAGATAAGGGAGGGGATTCAAAAATGTCAAGGATTTAAACTCACTTATAATGACCCTAATTGCCAGATATCAGAGAAAGTATTATTTCATGGTTTATCCTTTTGCCCGGATGCATCACTGTATGCTTTCAATCTATACTTTGATTTGAACTAGTTTTTTAGGAAATTGACCATTCAACGCCACTTCCTTATTGAAGCAAAAAATAGGCCCCTTTCTTTGATGAATCCTCTACAGTTGAGGTTGACCTTTACATACATGTCAATCTGAAAACAAATTCCAGTAATACGGGTAGCTTCCACAGCAGGCCAGGGACCGCACATGCGGGTGGTCATGCAACGCAGTGGAGACACTCACGCAAGTACGGCTACGCAGCAGGCTGGGAACTGAGCAGCATCCATACAGGTAACAGACAACAGTATCCCAGCTGGTTAGGGGGAAAGGAGCAAAAGGGTTAAAGCAAAGACATGCAAAGTAACGCTGGAAAACAAGGTACAGATAATACCAGCGTTACATTGGGAGTGGGAGGTACGGATTAGTGCAGAGGTTAGTCGAAAGTCGTTTGCAGAGCGCAGCAGTCGGTTAGGGCGATAGATAGAAATGAGGGAGGAGATGTAGGGGGGTGCTGCACTGTGGAGAGCTTTGTGGGTGAGAACCAGTACTTTGAATTGGATCCTATAATGAATGGGCAGCCAGTGTTAGGACTGGCGAAGAGCGGACGCGTCCGAGTACCGATAAGCCAGATGGATGACCCTGGCTGCTGCATTAAGGATGGACTGGAGAGGGGATAGTCGAGTAATGGGGAGGCCAAGTAATAGAGCGTTGCAGTAGTCCAGGCGGGAGTGGATCAATGCTACAGTGAGGGTTTTTGTTGTTTCCATGGTGAGAAAAGGGCGGATTCTAGAGATGTTCTTTAGGTGTAGGCGGCAAGAGTGGGCAAGAGATTGTATATGGGAGGTGAAGGAGAGATTGGTGTCAAACATAACACCCAGAGAGCGAGCCTGCTGCCGGGGTGTTATTATGGTGCCGCCCACGGAGAGGGAAATGTCAGATTTAGGGAGGTTAGTAGACGGCGGGAGCAGAAGAAGTTCAGTTTTGGAGAGGTTAAGTTTCAGATAGAGAGCAGACATGATGTTGGAGACTGCGGACAGACAGTCGGTGGTGTTCTGTAGTACAGCGGGGGTAAGGTCGGGGGATGACGTGTATAATTGTGTGTCATCAGCATAAAGATGGTACTGAAAGCAAATCTGCTGATGGTCTGTCCAATTGGGGCCGTGTAGAGAGAGAAGAGAAGGGGGCCAAGGACTGAGCCCTGGGGTACACCGACAGTGAGAGGAAGAGGAGATGATGTGGAGCCAGAGAACGAAACACTGAAGGAGCGGTCAGAAAGATAGGAGGAGAACCAGGAGAGAACAGTGTCCTTAATACTAGTGACTGGAGCCTAGACAGTAGGAGACGGTGGTCAACAGTGTCGAAAACTGCAGAAAGGTCGAGAAGAATGAGCAGAGAGTGGTCACCGTTACGTTTTGCTGTCAGAAGGTCATTGGTCACTTTGATGAGTGCAGTTTCAGTCGAATGTAGGGGTCGGAAGCCGGACTGTGAGGGTCTAGGAGGGAGTGTTTGTATTTTGATACACTTTTGTCTGACATGGACGATAATTTTAAATGTTTTTAATACAATGTACTGTGTTTAGTGTGGTGTTACGTTAAATAAAATTGACCTTCTTTGATCATAAATGATTTCTGGTGATCCCTATTTGATATATGCATACACTTCCAAGTTCTCAGTTAATATATCCAATACAGTGATTCAATTTTTGGATCTAATGGTGCATGTTGATCCGCTTGGTCGTTTTTCAACCTCCACTCATTTCAAAAAGGTGGATGCAAACAGTTATCTCAGCTTCAATAGTGGCCACCTCCCTAAGTGGATTTTAAACATCCCTTAGGGCAATATTGGAGGATTAGAAAGAACTGTACGGAAGACACCGATTTCTTAAAAGAGGCTGAGATTTTGAAGGCTCGTTTCAGGAGCAAAGGCTACCCAAAGAAATTGGTTCAGGATGCCTTTACTAGGTCTAGAGCATTTACACAGAAGAAGTGCATTGAGAAAATCAAGTATAAGGAAAATATGCCTGATAAATCCTCTGATCTAGTGAACTGGAGTTTTATCACTACTTTTAATCAATCCCATGTCACTATACATAACCTTGTCAAAAAATACTGGTTTATCCTGAAAGGGGACCCTGTACTATCAGCACATCTACCCGCACAACCCAGAACGATTTTTCGGAAAAACCGAACTCTTCGAAATCTTGTTGCCCCCAGCAACACAACTCTCAAGTCCTTATCTACATCTGCAACCCGGACAAATTATAATCCGGGTTGTTTTGCATGTAGGACCTCTAAGTGTTTATGTTGTGTCTCTATTATGAATGAGGTGCAAGAATTTCAATCTCGTACCACAGGCACCAGTTTTAAAATCAACTGTCATGTCAATTGCCAATCGTGCTACGTTATTTATTTAATTGAGTGCGGTTGTGGGTTGCAGTACATCGGTCGGACAATACAGACAATGCATGCAAGGCTCCACAAGCACCGTCAAAATATCCGAAATGGGTTCATGCTACAGTCTCTCAAAACATTTCTCCCTAGTGCACCAAAAGAATTTGAATTCGTTAAAATCTCACTGTTATTGAACAGATACCACCTGATATGCCTGATCGGTATAATAATCCAATAAGAAGGGAGAGTTTCTGGATTTTTAAACTTGGTACACTGTCCCCTGAGGGTTAAACCTCACTATTGAAAAAGTCACGTAATATATGCATTTTGAGATTTATTTATTTATTTATTTTCATTTATTTTTCCTTGTGTACATTGTTTTTATGTCATTTTTAGGATGGTTTTATTCAATTTATTTGTTTTTATTTTTTTGTAGGCATAATTTGCATTTTTAATCATGTGGGTGTTCTGATTAATTGCCTTTTAATTTTCATTTGCTGTTCCACCTTTATATACCTTTCCCACTCCATTCTATGTATCACTGCCACCTGAGGAAGACGGAGCTATTCCGTTGAAACGCGTTGTGGAAATCAATAAATGAAGACTTTTTAATATCAGCTGAATTGCGTCCCTCGTGCTCCTTATGACCGGATTGCTTTATCATCACTTTGTCTGATCCTCTCTTGAGGTACCCGGCCGGAGCTGCAGCGGACAACCTTAATCTTATCTACCTTTACCGCCAGCCTGGCGCTCCTTTGAAACCGTCTATCTGAATTTGTCTGCAACTGTTTGCGTGCATGGCAGGGCTCAGAAGAGAGGGAGCATCGTTTGAATTCTTGAACACAAAATTGGCTGGAATCAATGGTGTTGCCATGTCACCTCTGGAGATCCCCTGATGTACCTAAACAGTGAAACCCCCCCAATTCTAACTCCAACCCTAACCTTAACACACCCCTAACCCAATCCCAATCCTAAGCGTAATCCCAACCATAACCACAACCCTAACCCTAGTCTAACCCTAACTTAAGCCCAACTCTAACCTTAGCCCAACTCTAACCTTAGCCCCAACCCTAAATTTACCCCAACCCTAACTTTAGCCCAACCCTAACCCTATCCCCAACCATAACCCTAGCCCAGTCAACACAAGTAAAAAAGCGATCCGCACCGCTGACACTTCTTAGGCACAATATTGCACTGGTGTGCTAAAATGCTGTTGGCATGAAAAACCTGGACCTTCAGGTGCCCACCCGGGAAATAACAGTACTAATAGTCCATGTAAAGTAATGAACAGATGGCACTCACCGGTCTGTGAAATCCAGCATTCATTGAAACGGTTAAAACATATTCAACGAGGGAGAATGGGAAATGGAGTGTGGGAGCGACGATGGCCGTTTCGCGCTATTGCGCTTCTACGGGTCATGGGGTGAGGGGAATTGACGGAGGATCAAATACCTGTGTGAGGGTAAACTCATCTCCCAAACATCTCAATACCCAAACAGACAAAATATAAAAACACAAAATTCAACAAACAAATAACGTGCTCTTATAATAATACTTAAATGAATAAATACAAATTAACATGAGCAGACATATAGAATTACAAAAAAATGGACATGTCGATCCTGTTGTTAAAGCTGGTGGATTCTAATGCTCTGGGACGCATGATCCACCTGGCTTCTCTTCTAAGGAGGAGTCTATGCAAATTGCATCCCTGTGGGGGTAAGGTGACTTTTTCTAATCCAGAAAAGACATAACACTAGGATCCCCACCATGGAACTCCCTAATATGACTAATCAAGCGGAGTACGCCTTTACCTGTATTGATGGAATTAAAATGTTCTCTGAAACTAATATAAAGGGGACGTATAGTCTTCCCGATGTAGAAAAACTTACGAGAGAAATCGTATCGCACTCAGAAGTCAGCCGAATGCAGTTCGATGTTTTCCACACACCAATAGACTTGAATAAATGAGTGCAGTCCAATGTAATACTGGTCCATGTGGACCCACTGTGCCACAGCCTTACCCTGGAGGGTCGTGGCTAATGACTACCGGGTATTCACTAGAGTCTTTGATGGTGAAGTTAGACTTGGCTGGGTCTGCAGCAGCTGGCCGGAGGGTCAGAGACATGTGTACAAGATACAGGAGGGCGAAGGCAAAGATTGGTTAGACAATCCAAGGTTAGGGCAGGCTGCCTAGATTTGATACACGTAGTCGAAGTCACGATCTCCACACTGTTCTTGTCTGCTAGGTTACTATTGTGTGGAGGCTTTCAGTCTGTTTTGGTTGTGCGGGGTCTGTGCTGCAATCATCTGTGTTCACTTCCCTTGATTAGTCCTCTACTTAAGCATGCTAGCTCCTTCATCCAGTGTCAATTCATACACTTGCTGCTGCCTATTTAAGACTGATCTCTCTGTGCTCTGTGCCTGACCCAGCCTGACTTTATTCCCTTTCCGGACTTAGACTCTTTGCCTGTGACCTGACTTCTCTTGTGCCTGCTCCCTGTAAACTGTCTTGTTTTTCTGATTTTCTTGACCTCGGCTCATGTATTGGATTTTGTCTCTGACTACCCCTTGTTGTACTGCGCCATTTCCTGGACCTAACCTCGGATCATTTGACCTTCCTTTACTTATTAAGTAAGTAGTGTATATTATATTACTATCTGTTATTGTAGTCCATCTCTTCACTTCTGGGACTAATTATTGTTATAGTGACTCGCGTCACATTACAATTGGCCATTAAATTTTTTCTTTTATTCTGCCTATGGATCCGTTATGTACTTTGTGTGATCAGGTGGTGAATCTGACTGTTAGTCCAAGATCTGACCTTGGAACAACACAAACTGGCATCCTCACAGGCTCAGTTACGGGCCAGATTTTGGTATTTTCTGCACCTCTAATCTCTCCCGTACATGACTTCGCTGGAACATCTGAATCATACTTCTCCTCTGTTATCCTCCCTGAAATTTTCCGGGAAAACTAGTTCAGAATTTTCCAAGAGATCGTCGATTAGCTTACTTCTCACAGCTGTTGTGTTCATGATTTTTGGCTAATGAGAGGTTAATTTTATATGTCTTTTGCTAAGGTAGGGGGGGGGCCGGTCTGCACTTGCGTTTTTCTAATACTCTTCTTTATCCGAACTTCTTTGTGGACGCCTGTTTTTGATGGAGGACAGATCTAAGACTGGGCGGTCAAAGTGGCTAAGCAAGATCATACTGTTTACTCGTGAACGAAGATATTTCTTAACTAGGTTTCCTTGTGTCGTGAGGTCTGTGGTAAGACTATGATGTTCAGATTTATTTCCTTGTGTTTTTTTTTTTCTGAGATTCAAAGTTCTATCTTACCTTTGGTGGTCATCATGGTTGTTAGGCTAGAATCTCAGGCAGATCTATAGGACAGGTTATGGTGGAGACGGACTTTAACCGTTCATTTTGTACCTAAGGTCGTTTAGTTACGTTAGGACCCAGTTTAGGTCAGGTTAGCCTGCCCAGCCTAGGGATTATGAGTGAAGATCCGTCGGAACTTGGACTTGTCCTCATGGCTTGCTGTTCATAAAGGATCTTGAAGCCTGAGCATACAACTCAGGAAGCTATGTTGGTATGTTGCCTTGATTAAGGTACCTTTAAATCAGTCTGTAATCATTTGCCTTTATTATATCTGACTCAGCGTGAATTTTGATTGCAACTTAAGTTCCAGTTAGATCATGGACCATACCAGCTGCCATGTATACGGCGTAGTCCAGAATTTGCAGGACATTAAGTCAATTTTGTTGAACCCCAAGATAACATGGGGTATCTGAACTTGCTCTCGGAAGGTTCACGGTGGCGGGCAATTTTTATTTCACGGAGCTGTATAATATGACTTCGAAATAGCGAGGTGGAGGGTGATGAGTATAGGTAAATTCTTATCTACTCACATGGGGCCTATATCTTGGAATCTTAATAAATTACTCAGGGTGAGATTACGGGTAGGGGGAAAAATAATTTTTCTGACCTGGGTTTGTTATATGATGTCCCGGTAATGAAGCACACTGACTTCAACAAGTTACAAATACGGAAGGAAACTCAGGGAGGATATTATTCTGAGGTACCGTAATGCTGAAATAATGGGGAATGACCGCAGTCTAGAAGGTAATTGTTTTAAGGGATTGCTGAACAATTACAAGTTGGTCACAGTATACCCTACCAAATGGGGGGCTGCTATGACCAAATATACCAGTCATAGCCGACTATCGAAAAAGGGTGGGGTCCCGTGGATATATCACAATAAAGCCTTATTGATCCTTTTATGTGGACATGCAGTGGGAGGGACACATTTTGTAGGAGGAAGGCAAGTCCCCAGGATGAAGAAGATTTGTGCAATAATGGGAGAGATGGGACTTTGTTGGGGGTCACCCAGAATGTTTGAGCAGATTAGTATCCTGAATGGATGTGTATCGTCCAAATACCCTATCGTCGTGCCTGCGGAGGTGGTGATTGGTACTAGAACTGAGAGGATTTCTGTTTTTCTTGATAGTGGGTCCGGGGCTAATCTGGTGGACGCTCGGTTTGCCAGGTGCATGGTATGCAACTGAGTGTATTGGCCAAACCGGTCCCTATTACTCTCTATTGATTCTAGACCTCTTGGTCAAGGTAGCTTGGTACAAGCTGTTCATAACATAGATCTTCGAGTAGGGGCAATACATAAAGAGCAATTGTCTTGTTATGTGTTGGAGGGTCTACCTACTCCTATTGTGTTGGGACTTCCTTGGTTGGCTAAACATAACCCAGTGATTGATTGCAATCCAGAAAGATAAGCCAGTGGGGTGAATTTTGCAAGAATAACTGCATGAGCACGGTCATCGGTGCGGTTGTGCCTAGGACTTTGCCTCCTTTTCTGGAGGACTTTGGGGAGATGTTCTCAGAGGGGGTGTAAAGAGTTACCTCCTCATCGCCCATATGACTGCTCAATAAAGTTGCTTCCTGATGCCTTATCTCGTACTTTCCCAGGGACCGGGAGGATGGATGATCCGGTTCCTATTCCTCAGGAGGGAGTTGTAGTGTCAGCTGTATGCTCTGAGCTTGAGGGGGAGGTATTGGGGGCTCAGGGGGATGCCCCTGTGGGACTTCCAGGGAGACTGATAGTTCCAGATCAGTTAGACTGAAGGTTACGGAGAACAGTTACAAACGGATGGCTGATAGGGGGAGAGTTTCTGGTCGAGATCTGAAGGTGAACGATCTGGTGTGGTTGTCTACCAGGAATATAAAACTTAAAGTTTCCTCCTGGAGGTTGGGTCCCAGATTCATCGGGCCGTACAGGATCAGTTCCATAATTAATCCTGTGGCATTTCGTCTGGACCTCCCTCCTACGTTTAAAATCATAATGTGTTTCACAAGTCATTACTTAAAAAGTATGTGGCACCAGTCATACCGTCACCTCTACCTCCTTCAGTGGTGGTCAATGATAACGTGGAAATTCATGGGTCGAAAATCATTGACTCACGTCTCAGTCGCCGATCCCTTCAGTACTTAGTTCATTGGAGGGGGTATGGTCCTGAGGAGGGGACGTGGGTCCCTGCGTCTGATGTTAACGCAGATCGATTGGTTCGGACCTTTCACACAAACTCACCCGGGCAGACCTGGCCCTGAGGGTCCGGAGGCCCCTCGTAGAAGGGGGGGTACTGTCATGGGTGCATCGCCACAAAGATCGTCGCGATTGCACATTCTGACTTCTCACAGCTGAGTTGCTGGTTCTTTGTTTTTTGGTAATGAGAGAGTTAATTTTACCTAGCTCTTTGCTAAGGCTAGGTGCAGCCTCGCCCGGCTGCTTTTGATTATGTTCTAATTAGTTTCCTTTATATTCCTGCCAGTCTGGGTGTTAGACGCCGGTGAAAGCATTCATGTAGTCTAGCAGACTGGATCGGTTCTGAGAATACTTAAGCTAAGAGCTCCTTAGTTGTTTTTACTCTTACAGCTTATAGTTTTTCTCTGAGACCTTAGGTGTTCCTACTGTGTGTGAGTGTTGTATGTAAGACTTTATTTACTTTATTTCTTGTCTTTCTTGTATGTCTTTCTGTTCATTAACCGTTACCTGTTCATTCCCTTTGGTGGTATTCAGGGTCCTTCTTAGGACTAGAATACAGTTGGCAGGATTGATAGGAGACAGGGTTTACGCTGGTGGCCTGGACCTCTGTACCTTTAACAGTACCTCCAGGTTGAGGGATTAGTTAGGACCCCAGTTTAGGGTCAGCTTAGACCCCGGTCACCGCCTAGCCGGAGACAGCGTATAACGGATTCCGTTTTGACCCACTGGACATTCTGTCAGGTAAATCTATGTTATCATATATCTATGCGCATGTTATATAGTATGTTGCCCTTTTGATATAGATTACTGACATCACATATATATATCTGCTATACAGCGTGACACTGACAAATTTTCGGGGAAAAAGACCAGTTCAGAATTTTCAAGGAGAGTTTAAATTATTGCTTACCTTGCGCCCTCGGTCATCAGGGAATGAGTCACAGCGGGAGGGAATTATAATGTCACTTTTACGGGGGGGGGGGTTCTCAGACCTGGGCATTTTCCCTACCCTCTTCTGCTCCTGAACTTCTTTTGGTGGACACCTTTTTTGATGGAGGACAGATCTATGATGGACCTGACAGGGTCAAGGTGGCAGAGGCAAGGATCATGAACCTGACACAGGGGAACCGCACAGCAGAAGACTATTGTACTGAGTTTCATTAGTGATCTACTGAGGTCCTGTGGAATGATGCAGCTCTCAGATGCCAATTCCTCAGGGTTTTTTTCTGAGATTCTAAAGGATGCTCTAGCTCTACATGCTCCACCTGGTTGGTGAAGGCCATGACTCAGGCCATCCACATGGTCAGAGAATGTGGGAGAGACGCGAGGTTCAACAAGCGGTTCCATTTTGTCCAACTGGCTCGTTTAGTTCACCTAAGGTGGAACTATTTAGGTTGGTGCTGCCAGCTCAAGGATTAATGAGTGGAGACGCCGTCGGGAACTTGGACTTTGTCTCTATTGTGGCTGAGCTGGATAGCTCATAAAGGATTGCTTGGCAAGACCTGCAGCAAACAAGCCGTCAGGAAACGCCTATGTCTGGGTGATTGTCAAGGAGGTCACTCTGACTTACAGGTACCCCTTTTCAAAATCAGTGTCTGTTAACATTTGCCTTTATTGACTGCGGATCTGTGGCTAATTTCATTGATTAGAGACTTGTTCGGAAGTTAGAATTAGGGACAGTTAAGCTACAAAGTCCTATGTATACTAATGCCAGAAGCCTCACCAACAAAATGGTGGAATTAGAATTAATTTTGTTGGAACATAAGTATGACATGGTGGGGATATCTGAGACTTGGCTGGATGAGAGCCACGACTGGGCGGTTAATTTACAGGGCTATAGTCTGTTTAGGAATGACCGTAAAAATAAGCGAGGTGGGGGTGTGTGTTTATATGTAAAATCATCCTTAAAACCCATCCTGCGTGATATCTGTGAATCTAATGAAGATGTAGAGTCTCTGTGGGTGGAGATTAGGGGAGGGGGGAAAAATAATAAATTACTGATAGGGGTTTGTTATAAGTCTCCGAAAATAATGGAAGCAACAGAGAATATCCTAGTAAAGCAAATAGATGAAGCAGCAACTCAAGGAGAAGTCATTATTATGGGGGACTTCAACTACCCTGAAATACATTGGGGAATAGAAACCTGCAGTTCCAGTAAAGGTAATAAGTTTTTGGCAACTATGAGAGACAATTACCTTTCACAACTAGTTCAGGACCCAACAAGAGGGGGGGCACTGCTAGACCAAATATTAACCAACAGGCCAGACCGCATATCAAATATAAGGGTTGGGGGTCACTTGGGTAATAGTGATCACAAAATAATAAGCTTTCATGTATCCTTTAATAAGATGTGTAGTCGAGGGGTTACAAGGACACTAAACTTCAGGAAGGCAAATTTCCAACGGATGAGAGATGATCTTGGTGCAATAAACTGGGACGATATCCTGAGACATAAAAATACACAAAGAAAATGGGAGACATTTATTAGTATCCTGAATAGGACCTGTGCACAGTATATACCCTATGGGAATAAACATGCTAGAATTAGGAGGAAACCACTATGGCTAAATAGAGCTGTAAAGGGCGCAATAAGGGACAAAAAGAAAGCGTTTAGGGAATTAAAGCAAGTAGGTAGTGATGAGGCATTAAATAAATACAGAAGACTGAATAAATTTGTAAAAAGCAAATCAAGACAGCAAAGATTGAGGCAGAGAGACTCATTGCCAGAGAAAGTAAAAATAATCCCAAAATATTCTTTAACTACATAAATAGCAAGAAACTAAAAAATGATTGTGTTGGTCCCCTTAAAAATAGTCTGGGTGAAATGGTGGATGAGGATGAGGAAAAAGCCAATATGCTAAATGACTTTTTTTCAACTGTATTTAACAAGAAAATCCCATAACAGATAACATGATCAGTGATAAAAAAAATTTCTCCATTAAATGTCACCTGCTTAACCCAGCAGGAAGTATGGTGGCGTCTAAAAATCACTAAAATTGACAAATCCCCGGGCCCAGATGGGATACACCCCCGAGTACTGCAGGAATTAAGTACAGTTATAGATAGACCATTATTTTTAATCTTTAAAGATTTCATAATAACGGGGTCTGTACCACAGGACTGGCGTTATAGCAAATGTGGTGCCAATATTCAAAAAGGGGGCAAAAACTGAACCTGGAAATTATAGGCCAGTGAGCTTAACATCTACTGTGGGTAAAATCCTGGAGGGTTTTTTAAGGGATACTATATTGGAGTATCTGAGACTGAATAACCTCATGACACAGTATCAGCATGGGTTTACGAGGGACCGTTCTTGTCAGACTAATCTGATAAGCTTTTATGAAGGGGTAAGTTCAGGACTGGACCAAGGGAATGCAGTGGACGTGGTGTTCATGGACTTCTCAAAAGCTTTTGATACAGTGCCACACAAAAGGTTGATACATAAAATGAGAACAATGGGGATAGGGGAAAATATGTGTAAGTGGGTTAAGAACTGGCTCGTGGATAGAAAACAAAGGGTGGTTATTAATGGAGCACACTCGGACTGGGTCACGGTTAGCAGTGGGGTACCACAGGGGTCAGTATTGGAGCCGCTTCTCTTTACATATTTATTAATGACCTTGTAGGGGGCATACAGAGTAGTATTTCAATATTTGCAGATGACACTAAACTCTGCAGGGTCATCAATACAGAGGAGGACAATTTTATATTACAGGAGGATTTATGTAAACTAGAAGCTTGGGCTGATAAATGGCAAATGAGCTTTAATGGAGATAAATGTAAGGTCATGCACTTGGGTAGAACAAACAAGATGTATAATTATGTGCTTAATTGTAAAACACTGGGCAAAACTGTCACTGAAAAAGACCTGGGTGCATGGGTGGATGACAAACTCACATTTAGTGGCCAATGTCAGGCAGCTGCTGCCAAGGCAAATAAAATAATGGGATGCATTAAAAGAGGCATAGATGCTCATGAGGAGAACATAATTTTACCTCTATACAAGTCACTGGTGCGACCAAACTTAGAATACTATGTGCAGTTCTGGTCTCCGGTGTATAAGAAAGACATAGCTGAACTGGAGCGGGTGCAGAGAAGAGCGACCAAGGTTATTAGAGAACTGGGGGGTCTGCAATACCAAGACAGGTTATTACACTTGGGGTTATTTAGTTTGGAAAAACAAAGGCTTAGGGTGATCTTATTACAATGTATAAATATATGAGGGGACAGTACAAAGACCTTTCTAATGATCTTTTTACTCTTAGACCTGTGACAGGGACAAGGGGGCATCCTCTACGTCTGGAGGAAAGAAGGTTTAGCCATAATCACAGACGCAGATTCTTTACTGTAAGAGCAGTGAGACTATGGAACTCTCTGCCGTCTAATGTTGTAATGAGTGATTCCTTACTAAAATTTAAGAAGGGACTGGATGCCTTTCTTGAAAAGTATAATATTACAGGCTATATTCACTAGTTTCCTAGATACTGCGTTGATCCAGGGAGCTAGTCTGATTGCCGTATGTGGAGTCGGGAAGGAATTTTTTTCCCCAATGTGAAGCTTACTGTTTGCCACTTGGGTTTTTTTTTTGCCTTCCTCTGGATCAACATGTTAGGGCAGGTTAGGATAGATTATGGGTTGAACTAGATGGACTTAAAGTCTTCCTTCAACCTTAATAACTATGTTACTATTGAAATCGTGGCCATTGATAGTACACCGTTGCTCAAAAGTCTGGTTCAGTTTGTTACGGTGGAGTTCACCCTCAAAGTGGTTAATTTCCTGTTATGTTTTGGAAAAATTTCCTGCTGGAATTGTGTTGGGTATTCCTTGGTGGCATATGCATAATCCAATTATTGACTGGAACCTGAAAGATATTGTCAAATGGGGTCCTTATTGTATTGAAAAATGTCTTAAACCTGTGCATGTTTTCTCCATTAGTCTGGAAGGTCTTCTGGAGTACCTGAAAAACTTCAGAGATGTTTTCTCGGAAAAAGAGTCTGAGATCTTACCTCCTCACTGTCCCCATGACTGTGCTATTAATCTCATTCCTAATGCCAAATTACCCAAGGCTCGCTTGTATAACTTATCTGGCCCTGCGCGGTCAGCTATGAAAGTCTATATTAACAAAAGTTTGAGAAAAGGTTATATTCGTCCTTCCTCATCGTCGGTTTGTTAAAAAAAAAAAGGTGGAGGTCTCCGTCCCTGCCTCTATTTCCGATAATTCAACAAAATAACGGTTAAAAATACTTACCCGCTTCCACTTATCCCCAATCTATATAATCAACTTTCCGGGGCCAAATGGTTTTCCAAACTTGATCTCAGAGGGGCACATAATCTGATAAGGATTTGTGAGGGCGATGAGTGGAAGATAGCATTTTTAACATCTAAAGGTCTCTTTGAAAATCTCGTCATGCCTTTTGATCTAACTAATGCACCCGTGGTTTTTCAGAATTTTATGAATTATATATTCTCTGATTTTATTGGGAGATTTATTGTGGTTTATTTAGACGATATTCCAATTTTCTCACCTGAACTGGAATCACATTATAAACATGTCCGTTTGGCTCTGCAAAGATTGAGAGATAATTGTTCGCTAAAATTGAAAAGTGTACCTGTGAGAACCAGAGGAACTCCTAGGGTGGACCCACTGGACCATGACAACGAACCTCCCTCGGGCGAGCTGACCAGATGAACCACCCCCCTATACAGAGAGCGTTAGGGGCAGGCCCAGGGAGACTATCGCCACTGCAGCTGGTACCCAGAGGTGAACAGTGGAATCACGGCGGGAGGCAGGGAGGTCACAAACGGAGGAGCCGGCTGGTATACAGGAGCACTCAGACGGAGGCTTTAGCGGGTATACAGGAACACAGCGACGGAGGACACAGCAGGTATACAGGAACACTGTGAAGAAGGATACAGCAGGTATACAGGAGTACACAGACGGTGGGTACAGCAGGTATACAGGAGTACTGGGATGGAAGATAAGGCAGGTATGCTGGAGTACTGTGACGAAGGATACAGCAGGTATACAGGAGTACACGGACGGTGGGTACAGCAGGTATACTGGAGCACACGGGCGGTGGGTACGGCAGGTATACAGGAGCACTGGGATGGAACTGGAAGGGAAAGGAAGAGAAGGAATAAGCACAAAGGAAACACCAGAGGAACCAGTGAGCTGAGTAGACTAGACAGCAGGGCCAGAGTCAATATGTAAAACACAATTGACAATCAGGCATTTGGGAAGTACGGCAGCCTGATATAGGACATGCACCCATCACTTCCGGTGCAAGGTGCACCGGAGCCGCGAGGAACAAGGGCCCGGCACGCGCACTAGACTCCTAGCTGAAGGAGCGCTCTGGGTCTGCATGAGAGAGGGAGCGAGCCCGGACGCTGGAGGATGCCGAGAGCCAGGAGCGCGCCGGGACGTCGGGTAAGTAAGACCGGACGGACCCGACGGACCAGACGGCGTGACAGTACCTTTTTTTGTTCAAGAAATATCATTCTTGGGTTTCATTGTGTCAGCCTCTGGGTTTAAGATGGATCCTGGGAAAATTCAGGCCATCATCAATTAGGTTCAACCCAGCAACCTCAAGGCTTTGCAGTGTTTTTTAGGGTTTGCAAATTATTATAGAAAATGTATTAGAGGGTTTTCTCAGATTGACAAGCCTCTTACAGACCTCACTCATAAAAGGGCGGATCTAAAGGTTTGGTCGCCAGAAGCTGTTAGGGCTTTTGAAAATTTGAAAAAATGTTTAATTTCTGCTCCTGTTCTTGTTTAACCAGACCTACAGAGGCCCTTCATTGTGGAGGTAGATGCTTCTAAGGTTGGAGTGGGGGCTGTATTGTCACAAGGTCCTGAGACTTTAACTAACCTGCGACCATATGCCCTCTTCTCTAAAACATTTTCTCCTGCTAAAAGAAACTATGATGTGGGTAATCAAGAGTTACTGGCTGTCAAGTTGGATTTTGAAGAATGGAGGCATTTTTTGGAAGGAGCCATTCATCCAGTCACCGTGGTGACTGATCACAAAAATCTAGCTTGAATCCTAGACAGGCCCGATGGTCGTTATTTTTTTCATGATTTAATTTTTCTATTACATTCAGACCAAGGTCTAAGAACGTGAGGGAGGATGCCATGTCTGTAGTCTTGATTCTGTGTCTCCTCCAGAGCCTCCTTCCTCCATTCTTCCTCAGGGTATTAATACAGATATAGGAATTTTGCTTAATAGGCACTTCCAAATCAAATATAAACCCAAAAGAACAAAGAAGCATATCATGCCATAAAAAGTTAAATTTTATTGCAAAAGAAATATATATGAGCAACAATGCAAAAAAAATTATAATAAAAAAGTAGGGACAATAATACAAAAAGGAAACCGCATTCAAATCAGGATATGGTAGTGGTAATTGAATATTGCACAAACAAAATTGGCAACTGGAGAAAAAGTCTTTTTTTTCAAAAGGAGATGCACTGTAGCTTCCTCCACACACATCCCCTTGGAGGAAGCTACAGTGCGAAACGCGCGTCGGGGTGTTAGCCGCTCTCAGGTATATTTTCTACATGTATTAGCACTTTATGCTGGCATTGGAGATTTGTCAATTTGGCATTATGTTTTCATATATGTCTGTTTCTTGCACTTGCACCTTATAACCTGCATATTTGCCTATTTATTTGTATTAAGCACTTGCTTATAAATTCTCTTGAGAGATACTTATTTATGCATCTCCTTTTGAAAAAAAAGACTTTTTCTCCAGTTGCCAATTTTGTTTGTGCAATATTCAATTACCACTACCATATCCTGATTTGAATGCGGTTTCCTTTTTGTATTATTGTCCCTACTTTTTTATTATAATTTTTTTTGCTTTGTTGCTCATATATATTTCTTTTGTAATAAAATTTAACTTTTTATGGCATGATATGCTTCCTCAGGGTATTGTTGTGGCTATGGTTTCCTCTGAGCTGGAAGCTGAAATCCGTACTACTCAGTTCTTGGCTCCTTCCAATACCCTGAATGCAAGCTGTTTGTCCCTGTGAATCTCAGATTATGCCTTTTGCAAGAATTCCATGATTCTGTGCTGAGTGGTCATCCTGGGGTCACTGCCACCCAGAAGGCAGTTGCTAGACACTTTTGATGGTCTGCTATCCATAAAGATATTAGAGATTTTGTGTCAGCTTGTGAAACTTGCGCACGCGCCAAGGTACAGCGATGCTGGCCGGGGAATTGGCTCCTTTGCCAATTCCGGAAAGACCATGGACTCATATGGCCATGGACTTCATTTCAGATTTACCGCTGTCTGGGGGTATGTGTTATGTTTAGGTAGCTAAGGAGAAAAAACAAAAACGGCAATACACCAGAGAGGCTGGAACCTATTGGATTGCTGTAACCTGAACTAACCACACAACTAGAGGTAGCCATGGAGCGTTCCTACGTTGATCCTAGACCCTCGTCACAGCCTGAGAGATAACTACACCTAAAGGCAGAAAGAGGAAAGCTATCTGCCCCGGAGCAGATCCCCAAAGAAAATAGGAAGCCCCAAACATGTAATGGCGGTTAGACAAGAAGAAGCACGGACACAGACAGAAAATAGAATGAGCAAACGCTGGGGCCCAATCTGTCTAGACAGAAAAGTACAGGAAAGGATTCTTACTGCAATCCAAAAAAAACCCTAAAAAAAACCAACTCTTCTGATTGCAAAAACACATGAGATCACACGATCTCACCACCTAAATCAGAACTCTGGTGTAACAAAACTAAGCCGCAGCCACTGAAAAAACAGGAAAAAGCAAATGAACAAATAACAGTGGCTACAGATAAACTGAGAGAGCACAGGCCCCAGAAGGGGACCTGGCTGACCTCCACAAAAGTGCAGAGAACTATGCAAAAAGCAAGCACAAAATAAAAGCAGAAAATATCTTATCTGAAAGCAGAAGTTGCAGGCAAGCCTCAGCAAACTTCCAAATGAACCGGGAACCACAACTGAGACAAGAACAATTTATCACCGGCAACCATCATGGGAGGGAACCTCCCTTATATCAGGCCAGTGTCAGGGACACCGCACTGCACTTGCTCACTGAGCCAGTGCGTGTGTCCTGAGTGAACAAACTGTGCCCAAAGATACCTGTATAGTAGAGCCGCAGCAGGGAAGACGTGTGTTTCTGAGGAACAGGACCTTCCGCAGCATGTGACTGCCAAGGGGCGGAGTCATCCACACGTCTCTCAGAGGCAGCAGTATCAGGTAGAGAATGTTTTAGGCCAAAGGACCTGCAGGCACGTGACTGCCTAGGGGCGTGGCCTAATCTCCAGAGATCTAGGAGGTAAAGGAAAACTCCTAGAAGGGTAACTACGAAATAAAGTTACCAAGGGGCATAGACTGAATGGATGGTCAGGATAGCCAGGTCATACACATAGAGGGCGACGAAGTACAAGAGGAGCAGGCAGAGCGGAGTCAGAACGTAGCCAAGGGTCATACACAGACGGAGCAACGCAGTACAAAAGGGACAGGCAAAACTCGTAACAGGGACACAGCCAAATCAGAACCAGACAGACAAAACGAAGCACAGACACAACGCACTGGCACAAGCACAGGGTCAGACACACTCAGCCAAAGGTCAGAGTATAAACGACAAAGGCTGGCTTCACAGTGAGGCTATAAAAAGCCTCCCAGGACCCAGAAAGAGGCCAACCAAGTTAACCCCGCGACTACCTGATCCAAGAACCCAGTAAACCATGACAACCAGTCAGCGATCCCAGATTGCCATTCCTTGCTGAAAGGCTCAGTACTGTCTGTAACCACCAGAGGGAGCCTCTGCTCAGAAACCATCTCTAGCACATTCATAACAGTACCCCCCCTTGAGGAGGGGTCACCAAACCCTCACTTGTGCAACCAGGCCGATCAGGATGAGCTCGGTGATAGGCATGGATCAGTCTCCTAGCATGGATGTCCGAAGCAAACACCCAAGAATTGTCCTCCTGACCATAACCTCTCCACTTAACCAAATACTGGAGTTTCTGTCTAGAAAAAAGAAAATCCAATATTTTCTCAACCACATACTCCAGATTGCCCTCAATCAAAACAGGGTCAGGAGGCACAGCCATAGGAACCACTGGCTCGACAAATCTCTTCAATAAGGACTTGTGGAACACGCTATGGATCTTAAATGTCCTGGAAGAAGCAAACGGAAGGAAACAGGATTAAGAATCTCCATGATCTTATAAGGTCCAATGAACCTAGAGATGCAACCCTCATAGGGATATTTCTTGAGGACAACCAAACCAAGTCCCCCACTTTAAACCGAGGACCATCAGTCCTATGCCGGTTGGCAAACCATTGGGCCTTCTCCTGAGAGAGAGACAACCTCTCCACTACCTGGTCCCAAATCTGCTGCATTCGCTCCACAACAGAGTCAACACCTGGACAGACAGAAGCCTCCGCCTGTCCTGAAGAAAATCAAGGGTGAAACCCAGAGTTGCAGAAAAATGGCGACATCAAGGTGGCAGAGCTAGCCCTATTATTAAGAGCAAACTCAGCCAAAGGCAAAAAAAGAGACCCAGTCATCTTGATCAGCAGACACAAAACATCCCAAATAAGTCTCCAAGGTCTGGTTTGGTCTCTCGGTTTGTCCATTGGTCTGAGGATGAAAAGCAGAGGAGAAAGATAATTGAACACCAAGTTTAGAACAAAATGTCCTCCAAAATCTGGAAACAAACTGGACTCCTCTGTCAGACACAATGTTCTCCGGAATGCCATGTAACCGAACCACGTGCTGAAGGAACAAAGGCACCAATTCGGAGGAGGAAGGTAACTTAGGTAATGGCACAAGATGTATCATCTTGGAAAACCTATCACAGATTACCCAGATAACGGTCATTCTCTGAGAAACAGGGAGGTCGGAAATAAAATCCAAAGAGATATGGGTCCATGGCCTCTTGGGCACAGGTAATGGCATTGACAAACCACTAGAGCGAGAGCTAGGCTTGGAGCGAGAGCAAGTCCCACAGGACTGCACAAATTCCCTGACGTCACGAGACAAATTAGGCCACCAAAAGGACCGACTCACCAAGTCTCTGGTACCAAAAATCCCGGGATAACCAGCCAACGCGGAACAATGAATCTCAGACATCACACTCTTCTTCCACTGGTCTGGGACAAACAATTTCCCAATAGGGCAGTGCTCAGGTTTATCCTCCTGACTCCTTCCAGAGCCAGTCCCAAATTGGGCGAGATGGCGGAAAGAACTACACCCTCTTTCAAAATAACAGTAGGATCAGATAACTCAGGAGAGTCCGCAAAGAAACTCCTCGAGAGGGCATCCGCCTTAACATTCTTAGTGCCAGGAAGAAAATAAACCACAAAATTAAAACGTGTGAAAACACAAGGCCCACCTGGCCTGTCTAGGATTAAGTCGCTTGGCTGATTCCAGATAAACCAGGTTCTTATGGTCAGTGAGGACCACTACCTGATGTTTGGCTCCTTCCAGCCAATGTCTCCACTCTTCAAAGGCCCATTTCATGGCCAATAACTCCCGATTAACCACGTCATAATTACGTTCAGTTGGAGAAAATTTCCGAGAGAAAAAGGCACAAGGGTTACTCTTAGAGGTCTCTGGATCTCTTTGGGACAAAACGGCACCTGCCCCAATCTCAGAGGCATCAATCTCCACCTGAAACGGCAGAGAAACATCAGGCTGCCGTAGAACAGGAGCAGAAGTGAATCTCTGCTTAAGTTCCTGAAACGCAGAAACTGCCTCAGGAGGCCAATTCACCACATCAGAACCCTTTTTGGTCAAATCAGTCAATGGTTTAACAATACCGGAGAAATTACCAATAAATTTACGATAAAAATTTTCAAAACCCAAAAATCTCTGAAGAGCCTTTAATGAAGTAGGTTGGACCCAGTCACAGATGGCCTGAACCTTGACCGGGTCCATTTCAATAACAGATGGAGACAAAATGAATCCCAGAAATGAGACCTTCTGTACGCCAAAAAGACACTTTGATCCCTTCATATACAGTGCATTCTCTCTCAAAACCTGGAACACAGTCCGAACATGTTTCACATGAGAGTCCCAGTCATTGGAAAAAATCAAGATATCATCCAAATAAACAATCAGAAATTTATCCACAAAATCCCTGAAAATATCATTCATGAAGGATTGGAAGACGGAAGGAGCATTAGTGAGCCCAAAGGGCATCACTAGGTACTCAAAATGCCCCTCTGGGGTATTAAACGCTGTCTTCCATTCATCCCCGTGCTTAATGCGAATAAGGTTATACGCCCTCCTGAGGTCAAGCTTGGTAAACCAACTAGCACTTTTCACTCTGGAAAACAGGTCAGAAATCAAGGGTAACGGATATTGATACTTCACAGTGATCTTATTCAAGAGGCGATAATCAATACACGGCCTCAATGAACCATCCTTTTTGGCCACAAAGAAAAAAAACGGCGCCCAAGGGTGAAGAGTATGGTCTGATATGACCCTTCTCCAATGACTGCTTGATATAAGATCGCATAGCATCGTGTTCAGGTTCAGACAAGTTAAAAAGGCGACCTTTAGGAAATTTACCACCAGGCACTAATTCAATATCGCAATCATAGCTCCTGTGAGGGGGCAAGGATGCGGATTTACTTTCGCTAAACACATCCGAAAATTAAGTCAAAAAGACAGGAACATCCTGAGACTGGGGAGAGGCAGAAAAAACAGGAGTGTCAGCATTAACACATTGGCAGCCCCAATGGTCACAGACACAGATTTCCAATCCAAAACAGGATTATGAGACTGTAACCAAGGGAAACCTAGTACAATAATGTCATGCAGATTATGCAGCACCAGAAATTTGCAACTCTCCTGATGATCTGGTTCAACCCTCATTATCACCTGAGTAGAAAACTGGGGTTTATTCTCGCCAAAGGGGTAGAATCAATGCCCAGTAGGGGAATAGACTTCCGCAGGGGTATCATGGGAAACCCACAACGTTTGGCAAAGTCAAAATCCATCAGGTTAATAGCTGCTCCTGAATCAACAAAAGCCTGAGCAGAAAATGTGGACAGGGAGCAAATCAGGGTAACAGTCAACAGAAATTTAGTCTGAACATACCCAAGACAACTGAGCGTGCAAAACGTCTTCCCCGCTTAGGGCAGACTGAAATAGCATGAGAGGCGTTACCACAGTAGAAACATAACCCATTGCGCTTTCGAAACTCTTGACTCTGTGCCCCAGAAGTCACTCCATCACACTGCATGGGCTCAGAAGTTGGCTCACAAGGCAACACTATCCCACGCATACCTCTGCGCTCACGCAAACGTCTGTCAATTTGAATAGCCAATGACATAGAATCATTGAGACCAGAGGGAGCAGGGAATCCCACCATAACATCCTTTACATTCTCTGACAGCCCCTTCCGAAAAAGGGCTGCCAAAGCATCATCATTCCATTTGGTCAGGACTGCCCACTTTCGGAATTTCTGACAGTACAACTCAGCATCTTCAAGACCCTGATTTAATGCCAACAAGGTTTTTTCAGCTTGATCAGTGACATTAGGTTCATCGTACAATAACCCCAGAGACAGAAAAAATACATCAATATCATTCAAAACAGGATCCCCAGGGGTCAGGGAAAAAGCCCAATCCTGAGGATCGCCGGCAGGAGAGAGATGACAATTTGAACCTGCTGTGCTGCGTTCCCTGAGGACTTAGGCTTTAAGGAAAAAAACACTTACAGTTATTTTTGAAATTCTGAAGTTTAGCCCGATCCCCCAAAAACAAATCTGGCATGGGAATCCTAGGTTCCACAACCGGCAACCCAGCAAGATAGGAGGCAATACTCCGAAACTCAGTGGCAAGCTGATCCACACGGCCAGACAACTGTGCAAGCTCCATTGAGAGAGAGAAAAAAAATCCTCCTCAGCACCCTGAGAAAAACAGGGAAAAAATGCCACAAACAGGAAAAAAAATCTCTGACAACTCTGACAACTCTTTTTTTTTTTTTCTTTCCACACTATTTTTCCCTTCTGTGAGTACCATATAATTTTCAGTATGGCTGGTGATACTGTTATGTTTAGGTAGCTGAGGAGAAAAAACAAAAACGGCAATACACCAGAGAGGCTGGAACCTATTGGATTGCAGTAACCTGAACTAACCACACAACTAGAGGTAGCCATGGAGCGTTCCTACGTTGATCCTAGATGCTTCGTCACAGTCTGAGAGATACTACACCTAAAGGCAGAAAGAGGAAAGCTATCTGCCCCGGAGCAGATCCCCAAATAAAATAGGAAGCCCCAAACATGTAATGGCGGTTAGACAAGAAGAAGCACGGACACAGACAGAAAATAGAATGAGCAAACGCTGGGGCCCAATCTGTCTAAACAGAAAAGTACAGGAAAGAATTCTGACTGCAATCCAAAAAAAACCCTAAAAAAAACCAACTCTTCTGATTGCAAAAACACCTGAGATCACACGATCTCACCACCTAAATCAGAACTCTGGTGTAACAAAACTAAGCCGCAGCCACTGAAAAAACAGGAAAAAGCAAATTAATAAATAACAGTGGCTACAGATAAACTGAGAGGAGCACAGGCCCCAGAAGGGGACCTGGCTGACCTCCACAAAAGTGCAGAGAACTATGCAAAAAGCAAGCACAAAAATAAAAGCAGAAAATATCTTATCTGAAAGCAGAAGATGCAGGCAAGACTCAGCAAACTTCCAAATGAACCAGGAACCACAACTGAGACAAGAACAATTGATCACCGGCAACCATCATAGGAGGGAACCTCCCTTATATCAGACCAGTCAGCGATCCCAGATTGCCATTCCTCGCTGAAAGGTTCAGTACTGTCTGTAACCACCAGAGGGAGCCTCTGCTCAGAAACCATCTCTAGCACATTCATAACAGGTATGACTGCTATTTGGGTGGTGGTCGATCTCTTCAGAAAACAAGCTCACTTCGTCCCATTATCTGGGTTACCAAATGCTGAAACTCTCTCCAAACTGTTTATTATTCATGTGGTATGATTGCATGGGATTCCTCTAAATATTGTATCTAATAGGGGTGTACAGTTTGTCTCTAGATTTTGGAGGGCTTTCTGCAAAAAATTGGGGATTGATTTTATCCTTTTCCTCTGCTTATCACCCTGAAACTAACTGTCAGAGAGGACAAATCAGTCTTTGGAGAAAATTTTAAGATGTTTTGTTGCCGGTCAGCAGGAGAATTGGTCATCATTTCTTCTTCTGGCTGAGTTTGCCTTTACAGTCAGGTAAATCAGTCCACAGGGACCTCGCCGTTTTTCTGTAATCACGGGTTTCATCCTTTTATTGGTGAGTTCTCCAGGATAAGTTCTGGGTGTCCTGTGGTGGATGTCACCATTCAAGAGTTGGGGGATGTCTGAAGAGAGGTTAAAAAGAACATTAGGGTGGCTCAGCATCGACAGAAGCAGAAGGCCGATATTAGGCGCTCGTCAGGCGCCACCTTCACAGTGGGAGTATAAAGTATGGCTATCCTCTAAAAATATTAGATTGAAGATGCCCTCGCTGAAGTTGGGTCCTAGATTCATTGGTCCATATGAAATTCCTAATGTATTCCACAAGTCGTTGTTGAAGGAGTTTATTCCCCCTGCTTTGTCTTCCTCGCCCTAGCCTCCTCCGGTGTCTATTGAGTCTATATAATAAATAAATAATAATAATAATAATAATAATATTGAGAGAAGCTTGGAATATGAGGTACAAAGGATCATTGATTCCTGTATGGTCCGGAATTCCCTTCAATATCTGGTACAATGGAAGGGCTACGATCCTGAGGAACGGTCCTGGGTCCCAGCTCATTCTCTAAGGGCTGATCGGTTGGTCTGGACCTTTCATCAGAGGTTTCCTGGGAAACCTGGGGTCCGTTGGCCCCCCTTGAAGAGGGGGGTACTGTCACAATCTCCACACTGTTCTTCTTGTCTGCTAGGTTACTATTGTGTGGAGGCTGTCAGTCTGTTTTGGTTGTTTGGTTGTTTTGGGTCTGTGCTGCTGTGTTCACTTCCCTTGATTAGTCCTCTATAATAATAATAATAATAATTTTATTTCTATAGTGCCAACATATTCCGCAGCACTTGAGGTGTACTGAGGAGTGCTACAAGAGGCAAACTCAGCGAGACAGCCTGACACTAGGAGAAGAAGCTCAATGACAGTGGTGAGCAGAGCGGCGCTAAGAAGACATGAGTGTTACCGCTGTGATATCCAATTTCTGATGCAAATCGCATCATGTTGCAATTTTTTTCTTACTATATGCCGAATCAGCATGAAAAAAAAGCGCTGATCAGCACTGCCCCATAGTATAACATTGGTCCCAAGGCTATCTGATAAAACATTGGATAGCACTCGTCCAATGTATACACTCGTGTGGACGAGACCTTAGGGGGTATAGAGATAAAAGCTTTATTGCTATGTTATCACTGTTCTCATTTTACTATTAAAACTTATTGAACCATGAAAAATGCACACCACAGTGAGAGTAATGCTGTCCCAAAAGCACAGAGAATTCACACATCAAAAGAAAGAAGTTGTGGCAAGTGAATGAAGCACCAGCCCATGATGACGTCTAGTTTTAGGGGGTGATAAAAGCTGCGGGGAAGTAATTGCAGAGCCATCCTCCTATGATGTCCCTTTTGAGGCTCCCCTTATTCAAAACACAACACAGGAAGTAAAGTAAAAAAAATAGTTATAGGGATTAGCTGTATAATGAGAATATTAGAGAAATGTAAAATAAAACAAATTACAATTGTCAAATTTGCAACTGCTAAGTCATGCTGCTCACATAAGTCAGAAATGACAACTGATTATTACAATAAATATATGGTTATCTAGGATGAAAATCTATATTAGTGAAATGAAAGAGAGTGAATAAAGTCCAGTAAGCAAGGAAAACGGGTCTGTTTTTTTGGCCCATTGTAGTAAGTAATAAATGTTTTCTGCCCTTTGGAAGCAAATCAATACTATTTCCCATCAATTTCTTTCTATGTCCATCTCTTCCTTTGGTGAAATCAAAGCAATAGAATTTTACTACGGTTGGTTTGAGCCACTGGATTCCATTACGGTGATATAAGACTATTTCTTCAGTTTTCTGCATCTAATTAGATAGAAAATATTGTACATTTAATCTTTCTTGGAAATTTATTAAAAAACTAAGTACTTATTAGGATTGATGGTGGAAGACTTTACTTCGTTGCTGTGCAGATCCAGTGCCAGATAATAGTATGAAAAGACTGCCATAAATAAGAGTTGAAAAGAGGATTATTTTGGGAAGTTGTGAATCTACAGTAGAGAAATGCTGCATTGCTTTGTTCACTGTTAATGAAAATTGATTTCAGATACAATGAGAGTGTCTTTTAATGAATAACTCCCGGCCCCTGTGAAGGGCAGCGCAGAATCTAAATGAATACCATTTTTTTTTCATGAAGTAGTGCTCTTAGCGATAATGCAAGGGATGCTGCATGGTTTTGAAACGCGGTTTTGGACTGGGAATTGTCTGGCTCCTTTTTCTAAAGCAACGTCATGGGCATAGATTTGTGGGAAGCGTTAAGTGTTCGGCAGTATAAAAGAACGGCTCTGCCTTCATTTGCTACTTGTAATAGTCTTAATGGAAGAGGAGCTGAATCAATACATCAAGACAGCTGTTAACTGATTATTTTAATGGAATCTAAACAGCTTTTCTATTCTCTCATTTTGTGCTCATTTTAGATCTTAAAAATCTCTACAAATGACAAGAACGTTAAAGTCGCGTCTCTATATACGTCAAACTATGAATTCACGTGCAAACTCCGTGTGCACAAGAGCTTACGGAACTTCAACATAGAGGATATTTGCTGCGAGGACTTGGACTCTTAAAACAACAGAAAGTTAAGAAAGTGTCAAAGTTCTATGTTACCTAAAGTCCTCAGGAATACCTAGGAGGACAAGGATACTAAGATAACTCTCCTGGATGTGGAGGATTTTTAACAAGTGGATATGTCATCACTCCTAAAGGAAGATATGGAGAAAAAACTTTTCAAACCAAAAGGACACTCTTTGTACGAGTTCATCGAAACAAAGTCCAAAACCAAGGAAGGTTTTATCTATGTGCTTCAGGTAATATATAATGTATGTCAATGCTTGACTTTCTCTTATCACTCATTATAATCCGTTACATTATCTCATTTTGCATCAGGGTCTCTTTCTTTAATAATTTAACTGTAGAATTGAGTTACCATTTTTTACATTTTAGAGAAAGTTGACATGATACTTTTATATACCGTACTTTTTTTTAGGATTTTCTGTTTTCAAGTTAAGTTCATCTGAACCTGCCATTATAGATTTGTCTCCTGGTAAAACGATACAGCATTATTGTCTGTGCAAATGCAGTGTGTAATTATGATTAGTAGATTACCGTAATTCAACATTAGTCCAAGGGGATTTTCTTTTTATTTTGGCTTAAATAGCCTACATATTTCTTTAGATTTTAAATTAATATTTCTTGCTAGCTTCAAATTATATCAAGATACAGATAAATAAAATGAAGACAACTAGAAGAAAACAGGTACAACCTTGTAGTGGCAAACCAGATTTAACACCTACGGAAAAAGCTTACAAGAAAAGGCTTACTCATAAATATGGAATCATTCCAAGGTCATTCCAAGGTTGCAGTTTTCAGTTCACACCAAACAATTTTTGAAGCCTTTATATGTTTTACTGACTTTTATTCTTACATCAGAATTCACTAATGTTTTGAAACATTTGTTTGATTTAGGTTAAAAGAGTTTGTTTGCTTGTGTCATCATCATGATCCATTTTTTTAGTAGGACAATCGAGGACTGTCTGATTTTTTTTGTTGTTCAGTTGAACAGTAGGATCCCAATCGATTTTGCTTTTTTTTTTACTATGCACGTGCAAAGAATCAGGATTCTGTATGGTAGGCATGATTGTGACAGATCAACAGAATGAGAAAACATGGTGAGAAACTATCTTTAGAAGTATGCAGGAAGTGATACTGAAGAGGTGGATACTTGAGAAACAACTAATATTTAAGGCACGCCGACGTCAAGATGAGCCAAAAGTGACTTTCTATATTATCTGCTCCTCCGTCTAGCATTGGCCCCACTACGGAAGCACATTACTTATTAAAGAAGATCTGGAGGAACCCCTCGGGTAAAGAGTCTAATTTTCCACTTGCTGTATTATCTTTAAAGAAAGTACAACAATGTTTTATTTGAGAAGACAAAGTTTTGCCATTTCCTTCAGGCTTCATTGTTTTCTGTCAAAAGACCACAGTTGGTGTATCTCTTTGCATACAGTGATAAAATAAAATTAATAAAAACAACTGCTTTGCATCTGTAGTTTTATGCCAGTTAAGGAGTAAAACATATAACAGAATCTAGTTGATGTATTTTGCAATTATTAACATGTATATCAGGGAAAGGGTTAAAACCTTATTTAAAACCCAGCTAACAGAGTATTAAGAGATCATGCCATTTAAGAAATGAAAATGCAGAATTTTAGATTCTATAGGTTTTCAAAAATTTTGACCAATTTCATTTTACAGTACAAATTTACAATTTCAGTGGATCTTCAACATTAAAATTGACATGTTAAGGCCATTGTCAATTTAGATTCCCACTCCCAGTACTAAGTCAGTGCCAGTTCTTAACATCAATTACATGTAAAGCATTTTATATTAATATTTAATAAGCATGGAAAAAGTTATCCTTTATGTAAATTCGGAAACAACTGCTTACGTATGCATAAATATATATACCAGGGGAAGGGAGCCAAATTCAAGTAAGGTTATGTGTTTCTGCTTCCCAATAGGGTAACATACATCCATAGCAAATATTGGTAATGTACATTTAAAACATTTGTGCTAAATTAAGAAGTTTATTCTCTTCAAGCAAAATAGGAGATACCTTCTCAGTCCGACTCCTGGGATCCCACCAATCCTGAATATAGGGCCCGGTCTAAATACAGTGGATATTAAGCATGCGCACCTCAATTTCATTCATTCTCATTTGACTGCCAGAGATGATCAAGACAGTAGGACAGTGTTTGACAGCAGGGAGTATGGCAGAAAGTGGTTCAAGAGCAAGTCAAGGTCAACATGTAGACAGTATTAGAACAATTACAGTTCAGCCCAAGAATTTGACACTCCAGATCCTTGGAATCGGCAAACTCTGGTGCCTTAGATCCTTGGACTCTACAGGTTGAATTGGCCTGGTGGAAAGCCAAATTGAAAAAGCACTAAGTCTTGTTATTAGTGCGCTGGACTCATCCATAAAATCAAGTGGTAGGACAAGCCTCAGAATGGCAGGCCAAAGGGTTATCAAAACAGTCAATATAATGACAGATAGTGGAGAATTCAGAAGCAGAATAACAAGCTGGATCAGAACCAAGTAGGAGTACAGAACAGAACCAGGTAGCCTAAACTAATAACTGGCACAGACATATATACCTGAGAAATTCAAACGCAGCATTTAGCACTCTGATATTTTAGAGAACCTGACCAGAGATAAGATATTTGGCCCAGTAACCGGGTCGCAGATTGACTAACTACTTGACCACACAGGACTGGGCAGTGGTATGTATAGCAATCATTGCAGGGTCCAATGGTGCAAAAGCATAGTGGCATGGTGAGTATGTTACAATATATTTGAAATAGATAAACTGATATACAAATGAATGCTTAAATAAATTAATTTTACTGCCTTCTTTACTCTAAAATATTGGAAACTCCCTTGTTAGATCAGAGAACAGGATGGACTATGTGTTTACTGGATGTTTTGAGAGGGTAAGTGCCATTGAATAATCACTAAGCAAATGAACAACTATTAAGTCTTTTATGAATGTCTCTGATCATTCTTTGAATGTCAAAAACAAAATAATAAAAATGTCTATTGGCTAGAGGTGTATCTAATATCCATTGGCTAGACAAAACACCAACATAGCTATTTTTGGGAGGGGCTCCGTTTAAGGTATAAACAATGAACCTTTACAGTATGAAGTCTTATTGGCATTGGCCATAGGAAAAAGTATTTAAATTAGTTCTCTAACAGAACAAAAAAAACTCTCACAAATTCCACCAAGTAGAGGTAACTATCCTACAAGTCAATATTGGACCTATTCTGACTCTATAACTAGGCTGCGAGCGTAGGGCTATTGAGACACCATTTCTATGGATGTCTATGTGAGCCAGTACTCACACAAAGAAACTTCATCAGATATCTTTACTTCACTGCAAAGGCACATATGAAGATTGCAGAAGTAGTTGTATTTTCAGGCTGATTTCTTGCATAATGCAAAAATGTAGTAGCGGTAGGTAAAAAAGACAATTCTTTCCCGATAAGGGAAAAAAAGAGGGCAAACAATACCATCCTGTATGAGTCCCGTGTCTTGGGACATGACAGGACCATATAAAATGTATCAGTGATTACAGCCAATCCAGACAGTTAAACATTGGAGATACATGTCTTTTAACGATTACAATCACTTCAAAGGGTTGTCCCTTATCAGAAAACTTTTCCTGGTAAGTAGAGTTTGTTATAAAAAAAAAAAACCCTGTTCTTTACTTACTCTCATCAGTTCAGTGATCATCAGTGATTGGCTGCAGCAGTGTTCTGTTTGGGAGTAATGGTTGAACCACCCAAGGTAACTGCAATGTGGAGTTTAGGTAAGTTAGTAGAGGGAGGAAACATGAGAAGTTCCGTTTTGAAGAGATTCTGTTTTAGATAGAGAGAGGACATGATCCTAGAGATGGTATTTTGAATTAAGGCTATTATTAACTATTATCAGCAGCCAGTGATAGGCTGCAGTGCTCACGTAACATAGTGACATCTGATCACTGACAGACAAATCTACAATATCATTGTATTGATGCCAGTTTATGAGGAGAGTATATAGTCATTTTCTTTTACATGGGACACTGTTGCTTTTAAAAGGTTTTGCCCAAGCAGTGGACACCCCCTTTATACAGCCATCAAATGAAGTATATGTACTACAGGAAATAGCAGGATGGCTGTAGAATGTGTTTTTTTTCTGTGTACTCTACTACTATTAATGAAATATAATTAAGTAGAGCAGAAGTTCTTTATATAACTAGCTTTGAACAGGTTGTATAAGTTTGTTGCCAGGCACTGATATACTACCACCTGTGCTAGGTCTGGGCTAACCACTCTTCACTGGGGTGCTAGCTCATGGTACATGCATAGCCAGAGTGTGGGTTGGATGGTGGGCCTGATGAACGTTGGTTCCTGGCAGCAGCATAGGGTTATTGTGTGAGCTCAGAGCCAGGGTTAGATATAGTCTTCACTGCTGCATAGTACTAAGGGAGACGTAGCCTCAGGCCAATGGAACTTGCACGGAACTTATGAGAGAGATGAAAAAGTTGTGACAGTTGATAAATTTGTGGTCATCTCAAGAAAACCCTTAGTCGCTCCCCTGGTGTTATTTGCATGACATTAATTTATGAGCAGGTTAGGAACAGCAGGCGAGTTAGATGTTTGACAAGTTTTTTTGGGGAAAAGAGCATATAACAGACTGAATTGCCACATGATCCATTGTACCCTCTCAATTTAAGGAGGAGCTTAATAAATAAAGTGACAACCCAGGTATAAATGTGTATAGGGAGGATCACACGGGAAAATTTGATAGCTGACAATTATTTAAAGTATACTTGTTTTTAAGGTGACTTTTCAGAATTATAAGTTATTAACATCTACAGTCAGAGGGATACACAAAAATACTCAACACAATGAAAGAACAACTACTAATACAACAAAGAAAAACCATGGATCAGGCAGAGTAAGGGGTAATAATTAGATTCAAACAAGGGTCTCCATGTGAAGCTACTAGCTGTGTGTCCGCCACCTCGCACCCCAGTGAGGGTCTAATCCATGTCTAAACCATGTTTCTTCTTTGTTAGTAGCAGATGGCATTTATTAATATTTTTTATAGAAGTGGACTTATGTATCTGAGATATATCATATATACATATATTTTTCCTGACCTATCATTACCCACCTGTTGTATTACATCATTAGCTGTTTTTGCTCCATTTTATTGATTTATTGCGGTTATGTCTTATTCACATATTGTGACAAAATTTCTTCAATTAAGACTGTGTCCCCATACTTCTCATTACTTTTTAAGCTGTCTTGTCCTTGCATGTGTTTTTAAAACCTCTGTGTCTTGCTTATTGTTAAATATAATAAAGATCATTTATTTTGTCTAATTTTTGTGCAGTTTAGTCCCTAGTCGGGTTAGTGTAGATGTTTAAATATTGACCTTTTAGAATAAGCTGTCAACTGTGTATTTTTATGAGGACTAACGTAATTTTTTGTCATTATATGACTTGTAATCTGCTATTTTTCACCAGTTTTATCTCATGCAGACTAAGGGTAATTTATAGTTGTCTCTGTCGTAGTGGGTGGGGAATAACTGCTATGATATAGAGTATGTTTTACACAGCGCACAAATCCAAAGATGGATTCCTGGTCTTCTTTCTTTGTAACACAGACAAATGCAGCATGAGCTTGGAAGACATTATACAGCACTACTGAGCTGTATGGCTGTGAATCCAGCATTGAAATTAACTACTTTTGTTCAAGGCTGCAGCATGGTCTTCTTTGTCTATCTGCCACCTCCCACCTCCTCTTTTAGAGAGTATGATAGGCACAGTAACCTAACACCTCAGTGTTCTTACAGTCCATCTTGCTTTGACCAAAATGGATGGTGAGTTCAGTAGGTAGGGGAAGAGGAAGAAGTTGCTCTTAAATAGAGAAATAAGCAGATTTTTCTGAAAATGTATATTATAAAGTTTCTTATTTGCTTATACTATTGATTTATGCAAAGTTTGTTAATGTTAGCGGCCATTTAACGGTGTCAGATATGTACTAGATTCATATCATTCACCTCAATTGTTATGAATGCAAAAAAGATTTTTAAGCTTCTGCAGCTGAAGGCGCTTAGTAATGTTGCTCAGTATTCATGAGTTTATATTCATGTATATCATTTTAATGGATCAAAGCTATTTCCTTGGTTCATAACCTTACTTAAATAATATTAATGTTAGCAAGATAAGTAAAATAAACCATACAACTTCACTCTACTGTACAAACAAAATATAATATTCCCTTGCATTACTACTCCGGCACATAGAGTGAACCTACAAAGTCATTTTGCCAGCAAGCTGGCCATGAGGTATGGAACATAGATGATCAGATTGATTCACCTTATGATAGGAGCTTAACCGCTCACATTCTCATTATACATATTTTCCATGAAGAAACAGCTCTATATCAACAAAAAAAATAACCATTCAACCATATACAACTTTTCTATACAGTTGAAACCTAAAAGTCAAAATTAGTAACACAAAATAAAGGCAAAAATATTGAGAAAAAATGTGATCATGATTTAATTCTGATAAATAATGTTAGACTTATAACAAAAGTTCACTGTAATAGATGATTTTCATCTTGACATCTGGAACCGAAGGAGATCAATTATGGATAAAAGACGTCTATATATAATCAAGCCTTTTTTCATTGCCACTTCAAAGAGTCCCAGGAGGAATGTTAAAGCCTTTCAATATTTCAAGCAGATGATTCATGTACATTATATATCATTTCAATCATATAAAAAAACACTGTCTAACATTGTACTTACTGTATGTCTTTCAGTGGCAAAGGACGAGGACGTTCATATATCCTTGGTGAAACACTACAGGGCTTGTCTAGATGAAGTATATGAAGTGGCTGAGATGTGGTTTCTGAAAGATCTCAAGTTCATTGATGGGAAGGAACCAGATACTGTAAGTTCAGAAAAACACTACTTTATTCACTAATCTGTCAATGTTCATGACACAGTTTGTTTTACTGTCGCTTTTACAATGTAAGCCTATGGAGCAACTTTCTGATGCTCTATAGGATTACATTGTAAAGGTGACTTCTGGCTCACACATAGACCCAGTGTGATCCAGTGACTGAGTCGTAATAGAAGTTACATGACCCAGAAGAGAACTGGAGTGGTGCTGGAAACCATGGAAGATTAAAGAGTTTATTAACACATTTAAGGTACTGTCACACTAAGCGAGATCGCTAACGAGATCGCTAAAGAGTCACCATTTATGATGCTGTAGCGATCTCGTTAGCGACTTAGCTGTGTGTGACATGTAGCAGCGATGTGGACCCTGCTGCATTGTCGCTGATCGCTTATGAACGTTCTGAGCCGTTTTTTGGTCGTTGGTGTCCCGCTGGTGAGCCTGAATCGCTGAGTGTGACATCCTTTATGAACGACTTCACCAGCGTCGCAGGTGGGACTAGGTTTTCCCAACGACCGCAGAGGTCGTTATACAGATCTCTGATGAGATCTTTGTGTTTGGAAGCTAACTAGCGATCACATAGCGATCGCACTAGCAATCTCGCCAGGTCGTGTCGTTGTCGTGATCGCTAGTGCAATCACTAAGTGTGACAGTGCCTTTACACTATGCAATCTACAAAATCATATTGGTATAGCCAATAAAAAAAAGCTGAATCAGCGTTCTTTTTAAGGCCACGTTCACACGTTCAGTATTTGATCAGTATTTTACATCAGTATTTGTAAGCCAAAACCAGGAGTGGGTAAAAAATATAGAAGTGGTGACGTGCTTCTATTATACTTTTCCTCTGATTGTTCCTTTCCTGATTTTAACTTACAAATACTGATGTAAAATACTGACAAAATACTGAACGTGTCAGCATAGTCTTAGAGAAGCAATGGTTTGGGGTTCTTGCCCTTAATAAGAACATAGCACAGTATAGGTACAATCAGTACAACCAGTAAGCTGCTCAATATTTATATCTGAACAAATGCCACCACGTTTTACAGCTCCTGCACTGAATTCCACAAAGTTGTCTACTGTCTCCTGACTCTCCCTTTTGTAGGAAATATAGGTAGGATATGGTTCAATCCTAGTACTAGAGTTCCTGATTAAGTGCGCCTGGTTAGCTATGACTAGAACTAGGCCATGTGTTCATTTGACTCTCTGTCAGCTAGGGAAGCTGAGCAGTGTGATGTGTTAGAGCTGGTGGTGAGTAGCAAGGGAGGGTGAGCCTAATGCATGACCTGAATTGCTGTCAGGGTGAGACACCGTTATTGCTTGGCCTTTATTAACAAAGGCCTGTGATTGTTGTTATTACATTTGTACCGGAAAAAAAGGCTGTTTTAATTAAAAGGCGTGTGAAAATTTATGGAATTCAATAAAAATCACTCAGGTGCTTGCGTGACCTCTAGTGCCTACCTGAGAGCATGAATCCCAACATTGTATACCACCAAAAAAACTTTTTGACTTGCTCCAGCGCTGTATGTAAGTCTGGACAGTCCAGTCCGTTGGGCATCATTGCTGCAGCATCTGTCCCTACTCTCTGCTAAGCATTCTGGCTTTTATTGATTTTAATGATGCGTCCTGCATCATTCACATAGCCAAACGAAATCACATGCCTGCACAGGCTCGCACAGGCACACTTTGTTCTACCCTACTGGTTCCAGTACATAGGAGCTGGAATGACGTGTCTCGGTGCATGCGCAGTTATGTCTCATGCCCTGACCACAGTAGAGCAGAGCAAAGTGCACCTGCGCCCGCCAGCAATGCTACTGCGTAGGCACAAAATTTTGTTCAGTTATGTGGACGACACAGGACGAATCATCCATCACAATCAAAGCCAGAGGACTGTGATTAGCAGCAGAGAGGAAGGACAAATGCTGCAGCAATGATGCCCATCAGGCCGGACCACACGGATTTACATTCAGCACAGTAGCAATTCAAAAAGTATTTTCTGAGGTGTACAGTGTAGGGATTCGTGCTCTCAGGTTGGCACGAGAGTTCACATAAGCACTGGATTCTATGTCGAAACAGAATGATGTTTACTGAACTCCATAAACTTGCATAAGTCTTTAAATGAAATCAGCTTTTTTCCGGTACAAACGTAATAACAACAATCAGAGTTCTAATAAGTTAACTTTTGTTAATTAATTGCGTGTGTTATCATATAGTTTTCACTGAGGGTGTGGACTTTTTCTCCCTGTATGATGCTGGCCAATCATAAGCAAGCAGCAGCACTCAAAGGAAAGAACACGCCCCCGTCATAGCTTAGAGCAGATTTCTCAGTATGTGAGATTTATAATGACAGACAGCCTGATCTTCTGGTATACCTTTGTGGTTTAACCAGTCAAACACCTAAACTGAGTATTCAGCTTATCATTTGGGTGAAACCAGAGTGCAGCTTGAGAGCGACTGAGCCAGTCAAAAGTCCAGTCAAATAGTCTGTAGGCCTCAGAGGAAAAGAACAAGAAGAGAGGAGTAATTTCATTCACCCAGGGGCTGCACTCAGTGAAGTCTCAGTGTAATTATAAGGTGTGTGCTCAGTTTACGTGCCCATCCCACCGCTGAGCTCATACTTCACACAAAGAAGCAGCTAAAAGTGTTTCTGCCCATGACATATGTATATTTACTTCTACCTCCTCCCCATGCCAGAAGCTGTGTATGCACCACTATCAGCAGCAGCTTCTCTGTATTGTCAGCCATAGTTAGTTACACAGGATATAGCAGAGGCATCTCTATAAGATTATCTCTGCACAAGCAACATTTTAAGCACAGCCAGTTGTACAGCTTCTTAATATTTCAAGATCTCTTAATATTTTAAGACAATCCCGTAATGCCTTTAAACACATTAAATTAAAATTGCCTAAACCCGCTGATTTCTGAAGAATTGACTGACATACTGATGTGCATGGGGGCCTTCGAATTCTCCACCAGCTGAAAATGTTGGGGAAGAGAAGAATTCACTATTGAATTTCAATGGCCAATTCTTATGTTCGAGGGGGTCATAAGCCGATACTATTTAACTGAATGTTGCTATGTATGGGTATTCGAGATAGATATCTGTTAGCTATATGATGATTTATCCAACAGCCAACTAACATGTATAGGATGCATTGAGGTATGGGGCTGTGCCAATTAGCAGATTGCCTCAGTAACTCTAACATCAAAGGGTTTCTGTCCTAAGAAACTGTTCAACCTTAATTTATTGTGTGCGTGATGTAACTCTTCTTGATATTCTGTAGGACAACCCACATTTTGACATGATGTTTGAAGAAGTCTGTAATGTGGAAGCTTACAGTTGTGCCTCCAAGTACGCCTTTGCTCGATGTTTAATTAAACTAAACACTGTGCACACGAAGAGGGACATCAAGGTGTTAAATTTCGACTCCTCTTACATAGAAGAAGGTGTCATCTGGTCTTCAAACAACGGGGACTGTTTAGTACTTATGAGAATATGTTTTTATGCCTCTAATCTTCTGTGCTTATCTTTATGTCCTATTCCATAGCTTACATGGTCATCATCAATAATTCACTGATCTCCTAGAAGCCTCATGTGAATTATAGTTGCGTCTGTTTAGATGAACTGTCCTAGAGTTTGAGACTGTACAGTCCAGGTTGTAGATTACATACATTATGTCAGATTGTTACTGAACAGTTTTAGGTGTTCATACATTGTGAGAATCAGCTAAAAGCAACATAGACAATAAGTGTAAGGATAGTCAGGATCATTTGTTAGATCTTGTGTAAAAAGATAATTGATTACAAAGTATAATAATAAAGGTAAACACCAACAATTACATTAAAAATGAAAGAAATGTTTTTTCCCTTCAAAATTGGCATCACACTTTATAAAAGATGAGATTCAAATACTCTTCATGACCTGCCAGATACCGATGGTGTGAGCTGTGACCTGGACCAATAAATCAAAGGGGTCATGACAAGTAAACTACCTTGAATTTAGTTGGGCATTTTGAAGACAACATCAAACATCATCCCCTCCATGGACCAAACCACCTAATTTTTTAAATTGACCGGCTGACTCACAATCAAGATCAACTGGAACTGTTTAAGCAATTGGTTGAGCCTATAAAACTTCTTGGAGGGTAACATTAGGCATTCTCAATCATAAATGTCATGGAGTCATTGAGCTGAGACCTCAAAAGCTGTCCTGAAGTATGAGCATACAGTGCTCAGCAAAAAAAAAAACAAATAATTTAGTTATGGTCACGATAGAGCAATATAATAATGGACATACCGTAAACTTTGAATTTGTATTAAAAGTTCAGGAGCAGAATTACAATTGGTCAAGTTATTAGATATTGACCTAGCTGATCTATCAGTGTAGGAGTTTTCCTTGTTGGTGGATAGTTATCTGCTAGAAAAGTTGGAGAACAAGCTTAAGGTACAGTGGGGAAAAAAAGTATTTATATTCAGTCAGCCACCAATTGTGCAAGTTCTCCTACTTTGGGAGAACTTGCACAATTGGTGGCTGACTAAATAATTTTTTCCCCACTGTATGTACACACAACATATTTAAGATGTCGGCGCACCCACTGAGGTTTTCTAGGTATATATACTGTAACTATTGAATGACTTTCGGCTAGGAAGCCAGCATGAAGAATGAACATGATATTTCTTTTAACCACTTAACAGTTTAAGAATCCTGGAGTGGTTAAAAGGTTACATTGCTATACATTAGGTTTAATTTTGCGGCGGGTTTGTGGTACATTTTCAGGTGGGTTTCAGTCGGAATCCGCCTGAAAAAGACATCATGTGCAGGTACCCTCATGTATTAGTACAAAAGCTTTCCTTTACACTGTGCAAGGTTTCTGCTCATAGTCCTATATCTAAATACCCTGTCCAAAGTATACGGTATGACAGTGTCCAGTCCTTTGACACCCAACATCGCTAGCCACCACCCTTTATATCTATCCCTACACAATGTAATATTAAAGGAAATATCTCAAGTTCTTAAATGGTTAAAATTAAAAGGTGCTTGTAAGAACGATCAATTTTGCACATTACCTCTTATTAAAAATCCTTTCCCTTCTCAAAATGGCAGGATTTTTCATTGAATAGTTTACAGCTCAGGGCCTAGGATAATGGCCACCCTGCAGTCTCTGAGAAGCCAGTCATCTAGAGTGGTAGCCAGTTGCAGGTTCTATGCTTCAGATTCTATAAGATCTACTTTGAAGCAGGACATGTCGCTGGATCTGATCAACCTCAGTCCTTCTATGCTGCAAAGGCAAAGCTGGCCCAAAGCAGCACGTTAGAGTGTTCAGTTTGGACGAATAACGAAAATGTTAGCCTTTGGAAGCTTACCGTCCCCGGCCATGAGTCAAAGTACTGGGCGCTCCTGATGATAGAAGATTAAATTATTGTTATAGTGAAATGTAATAGTGTTAATGATATTTCTTCTCCTGATTTATGTAAATGCCTTAATAAGCCCTGATCTTTCTGTGCATATTCCAATCTTCCAGTGTGTCAAGAGCATTAACAACATTTATGGCACGTTACATAAAGTAACATCACTAAGGGTAAGACTTACTTATACCTAATTGGTCAAACGTCTTTTACACGTTATAGGACAGTGGCACCTATTTTCTAGGACATTTCTGCTCTTATTTGCATATCTTTAATATTCTCAATAAATTAGAATGTTAAAATTGTTTCTGTTTCTCTCTACTTTTTTGTCATTGCCCACAGAGCTACTTTATAACCCTGAAAAAGGAATGATCTTGCTGCCCTCATACCCAACATTTTAAAAAAAATGCAAGTATTAAGATACTGTAATTAAAAAAAACAATATTCCTATAGGGTACAACACAGATGTTCTCCAGTTACATAATCCAGATTTAGTATTCGCATGGTATGAGACATATTTTAAGTCAACCTCCTGTATAGTAATCATGTAGCCACACTCCAAGGCTGCTTTCACATAATGTGGCCATATTATTGTAATCGGAAGAAAAAACATTTGAACCTCGGGCAGCATAAGTTAAAGCCTGGATGCGTGATTGTAGCCATGTATGCTGGAGTGCTTCATAAAAAACATAGGCTGAAAGTCGTCCACGGAGAGACCTAACTAGTCCAATGACATCCCTGGCCGGCTTCATCCTGCCCTGCTCCAGTTGATTGACTGGTCTCTCTCTGTGTATATAGGAAAATATCAATTGGAGTAGGGCAGATAGAAGCCACCGGGGACTGCATCAGACTAGCCAGCTGAGATACATACCGCAGTCCCCGTCCGACTTTTTCAAGTATGTTTACTCTGATAAGAAGCAAGGTAGGACTCACAGGTAAGGGGATCCAGTAAAATGCATCCTAACCCCGCCATAGTAAACCCACGCCCCTTTCTTCTCCCCAAATTCAGTAGGTGTCAACCTACATCAAATGTAAGACTTGCCTGGAGGAAATTAATTGATGTGTGTGCAAGTTATATTTCTAAAACAGGTTCCTTGTGATGTCAGACCATTTTACAGAACAGTGATCTGCCAGGAGGAAGCAGTAACTTCTGACTGGTGCAGTTTATACAAATAATAATAAATGCATAACACTATAACTCAGTCCCAAGTTGTTCCTACCACTCATCGTCAGGAAAAGTTCTTTGAACAGGAAACATAAAGGCTAAAATAGGAATAATGTGGGAAGAAGTTCTCCAGCATGGTAAAATAAAACTTCACTTTTATTCTTGATACATTAAAAAGACATGTTGTGGACACACATGGAAGTCCCAGAAGACTAGAGACTGACGTGTTTCGACTGTGAACTAGGAATAAAACTCCATCATTCAGCTTGTGCATCTGCGACTGCAAAGACTAGAGCAGTGCGTCAGGGTGATGCGGTGAGGTGAGTAGTATTTTTTATTATTTTATCAGTCATTACTTGTGGGAGCACCATCCTGTATATAAGAGCAATGGGGCACATTATACTGCATAAATGGCAGGGCCGGCGTCAGCACCTGGCGCACCCGTGCAAGTGCCGGGGCCCTGAGCAGGTGGGGGGGCCCACTCGCCGTCAGAGACACCGGCGTACTATGAGGGGCCATGTGCCAGTGCCGGCGCCCAGGAGTGCGCCCCCACAGCTTGCTCAGGGCCCCAGCACTTGCAATACTTACCTCTCCCTGTTCCACCGCTGTGACGTCTTCCACGTTTCCTGACAGTGACATTCAGGTCAGAGAGCGCGATGATGTCACGTCTGTGAACCCTCTGCCTGAACCGTCACAGTGCAGAGAGCTGTAAGATGGCGACGCTGAGGAGTCCAGAGTAGAGCAGTGCACAGCCAGGAGAGGTATTTCATTTTTTTTAGTGTTTGAAGCAATATATGGGGAGCATTACACACTAGAGAATTATATATGGGGCCCATCATACACTTCAGCATAACAGATAGGGACCATTATACACTGGAGCATTATATATGGGGCCCATCATACACTGGATCATTATAAATGGGGCCCATCATACACTGGAGCATCATATACAGGGCCCATTATACACTGGAGTATCATATATGGGGCCCATTATACACTGGAACATCATATATAGGGCCATTATATACTGGAGCATCAAATGGAGCCCATTATATATGGAGCATTATATATGGGGACCATTATATTTGGAGCATTATATATGGCTCATCATACACGGAGCATCATATATGGGGCCCATCATATACTAGAGCATCATATGGGGTTCATTATTTATGAGGCATCATATAGGGCCCTTTATATATGGAGCATCATATGGAGCACATATGGGGCCTATTCTGTATGGAGCATTATATGGAGCCCATTCTGTATGGAGCAATATATGGGGCTCATTATTCTGTATGGCGCACTATGTGGTGTCCATAATACTGTATGGAGGACTATACTGTCCGTTTTTTGAGCTATTGTAGAATTTACAATAGATATCACTCATGTAATGTAAGAAGTGAAGTATTTGGCATTGTACTATACCTATATTTCTCTGCCGTATCAGAGCATCATAAATTGTGGTAGTTGTAAAAGGGGGCCACTGAGACTCTTTCGCCCGGGGCCCACGAAAACCTGGAGCCAGCCCTGATAAATGGTCAGTGATGCCCACATACTGCATGTAGGGGAGCGGTGGGTTTCATCGATGGTTACCACTGTAGCCTTGCAGTGCTGGGGTCCTGGGTTCACATCCCACCAAGGACAACATCTACAAGGAATTTGTATGTTCTTCCCGTATTTCAATGGATTTCCTCTGGAACTCTAGTTTCTTGACATACTGTAAAAACATACTTATAGAGGATTTAGATTATGAGCCCTAATAGTTACGGTGATAATGATGTTTATAAAGTGCTGTGGAATAATGTCACTATTAGTGTTGAGCGATACTGCTCGATATCTAAAAATATCGGATCGGAATGGTATCGCCGATATCACTAAATATCGGCGATATCCGATTCCGATACCGGAAGTCCCATGTAAGTCTATGGGAACAAAATATCGCAACTAAAAAAAAACCTTTATTTCCTTGTAAACACTAAATATACACACATAGAATACATATATATATATATATATATATATATATATATATATATATACATGTCATTGTGACATATATATATACATATATGTATAGTTTATACACTTCTACATAGTAAAATTGTCATGTGTGCATTGCCACGAAGATCGTCGCGGTTGCACATTTTGACTTCTCACAGCTGATCTGCTGTTTCTTTGTGTTTGGCAGCTAGGGAGTTAATTCTGTCTGTGCTCGGTGCTGGGACTGGGTGCAGTTTCTCCCGGCTGCAATTGATTATTTGTTGATTGGTTTCCTTTAAATTCCTGGTTGTCTGCTTGGGGAGTTGCCAGTGAAACCTTCATGCAGACCACAGATAGGAATGAATCTGTATAGACTTTAGTTGTAAGCTCCTTAGTTGTTCTAAGCTCAACTTGGTTAGAGTTTATTTCCCAGACCATTTATGTTCCTTTGGTGTTTGAGTGTGTATGCAAGCGAGTGTTATCCTGTCTGTCTTATATGTCTAATCTGTGTATTTAGCTGAGATCAGCCCATATCCCTTTGGTGGTAGTCAGGATCCTTCTTAGGACTGATTACAGGGTTCAGGGTCTGATAGGAGACAGGGTTAGGTTGGAGACTTGGACCTCTGAACCATTATCAGTACCTCCAAGGTGAGGGATTAGTTAGGACCCCAGTTTAGGGTCAGGTTAGATCCCGGTCCACCTCTTTCCTGTTTCAGCTCATCAAGTCCTCAAGATTAACCCTGAGTTCAGCAGATATCGTGTCAGGTAAATCTATTCTATACTTACATGCTGATGTTGCTATACTAGTTGTTGTATAGAGTGTTGTTCCTGTATTAATAGTTTACTGACATTGTATACATATCATTAGACAGCGTGACATTTTCACTGGCCATAAAAATTATCTCCAGTTACCATGGATCCAGTAGCCCAGCTGGCTCTGCAGTTGCAGGGATTATCCATGGAGCTGACGGACATTAAGTCCAAAGTTTTGTCTCCCCTGGAGCAAACCAGAGTTGAACCTAAAGTAGCTCTCCCGGACAGGTTCACTGGTGGGCGAGACAAATTTTTCACCTTCCGGGAGGCATGTAAATTGTATTTTCGGCTTCGGCCTCGATCATCAGGGAGTGATGAGCAAAGAGTGGGAATTGTTATCTCACTTCTGCAAGGGGACCCTCAATCCTGGGCATTTTCCCTTCCTCCGGGATCCCCGGCTCTACTGTCTGTAGATCAATTTTTTACTGCCCTGGGATTGGTATATGATGACCCAGATCGGGTCTCTCTTGCTGAGACAAAATTAAGTAAGATACAGCAGGGAGATCGTCCTGCAGAGGAATTTGCTTCTGAGTTTCGTAGATGGGCCACAGATACTCAGTGGAATGACCCAGCTCTTAGGAGCCAGTTTTGTCATGGGCTTTCTGATAAATTAAAAGACGTTTTGGCTCAGTATGAGTCTCCTCATTCACTGGAGGCTGCTATGGCCTTAGCTATCCGTACTGATAGACGGCTTCGGGAGAGGGGTGAGGTAACCCCACTCCCTGTTGTTTCTCCACCTACCACTAAAGCCCCTTATGTTGAGGTTCCCCTTGTCTGTTCGGATGAGCCTATGCAGTTGGGAGGGACATCATTTCGTAGGAGGGGATTGGCGGTACGCCGCAGGACTAGAAGATGTTTTTTCTGCGGGAAAGAGGGACATTTTGTTGGAGAATGTCCATCCCGTGCCTTGTTGAGCCAAAAGTCGCCGGAAAACTGTTAATCCCAGGTTGTGTGGTGGACGACAACCTGGGAGTATGTATTTCATCCGCCAGTTCTTCTCAGTTCCTTGTACCAGTGGAGGTGGTAGTTGGTACGAGAGTGGAGAGATTGTCTGTTCTTCTTGATAGTGGTTCCGGGGCTAATCTGGTTGACGCTCAGTTTGCTCAGGCTCAAGGTATGCATCTGAGTGTATTGGTCAAACCGATCCCTATATTCTCCATTGACGCCAGGCCTCTCGGCCAAGGTAGCTTTGTTCATGAGGTTCATAACATTGACCTTCGGGTAGGGGCAATACATAGGGAACAATTATCTTGTTATGTGTTGGAGGGTCTACCTACTCCCATTGTGTTGGGACTTCCTTGGTTGGTTAAACATAACCCTGTGATTAATTGGCAGTCCAGAGAAATAAGCCAATGGGGTGAGTTTTGCAAAAGCAACTGCATGAACACAATCATCAGTGCGGTCGTGCCTAGTACATTGCCTCCTTTTTTGGAGGATTTTGGGGATGTTTTCTCTGAGGAGGGGTGTCAGGAGTTGCCTCCTCATCGCGTGTATGACTGCTCTATTAATCTCCTTCCTGATGCTAAGTTGCCTAAAGCTAGGTTGTATAATCTTTCTGGTCCTGAGAGGCAGGCTATGAAAGATTATATTTCTGAAAGTCTGGCCAAAGGGCATATTAGACCTTCATCTTCCCCAGTAGCCGCGGGGTTCTTCTTTGTGAAGAAGAAAGATGGAGGCCTACGCCCTTGCTTGGATTTCCGCGAACTTAATCGGATTACTGTTCGAGATCCGTATCCACTCCCTCTTTTCCTGATCTCTTCAATCAAATTGTTGGCGCCAAATGGTTCTCTAAATTGGATCTCAGGGGGCGTATAATCTGATTAGGATAAAAGAGGGGGATGAGTGGAAAACGGCGTTTAACACGCCGGAGGGACATTATGAGAACCTTGTCATGCCTTTTGGTCTGACTACTGCACCAGCAGTATTCCAACATTTTGTTAATGACATTTTTCGTCACCTTGTGGGGCTGTTTGTGGTTGTATATTTGGACGACATTTTAATTTACTCGCCAGATCTTGTGTCTCATCAGGAGCATGTGAGACAGGTGTTGCAGATCTTGCGAGACAATAAACTATACGCCAAACTGGAGAAGTGTGTATTTGCCGTACAGGAACTTCAGTTTTTGGGTTTTTTGGTGTCAGCCTCCGGTTTCCGTATGGACCCTGAAAAGGTGAGAGCAGTGCTTGAATGGGATCAGCCAGGGGATCTTAAGGCTCTGCAGCGTTTTTTGGGGTTTGCTAACTACTACCGGAAATTTATTTGTAATTTCTCATCTGTCGTCAAACCTCTCACTGACATGACAAGAAAAGGGACGGATTTTCTAAATGGTCGGACAAAGCTTGCCAAGCCTTTTCCTCTTTGAAGAAATGTTTTGCTTCGGCACCCGTTCTCATCCAACCAGATGCATCTCAGCCGTTCATTGTGGAGGTGGATGCGTCTGACGTAGGGGTGGGTGCTATATTGTCCCAGGGTCCGTCCCCTGGTAAATGGCATCCGTGCGCTTTCTTTTCTAAGAAATTGTCGTCCGCCGAAAGGAATTATGATATCGGCAATAGGGAACTTTTGGCCATTAAGTTAGCTTTTGAAGAATGGCGTCACTTTTTGGAGGGGGCAGTCCACCCGGTTACCGTTATTACTGATCACAAGAACCTGTTGTATTTGGAATCCGCTAAGCGTCTGAATTCCAGACAAGCTCGATGGTCGTTGTTTTTTACCAGGTTTAATTTTGTCGTCACTTATCGCCCGGGGTCTAAGAATGTAAAGGCTGATGCCTTGTCTCGCAGTTTCCCAGGGGCCGGGAAAACGGATGACCCGAGTCCTATCCTTCAGGAGGGGGTGGTAGTGTCGCTGTATTTTCTGAGCTTGAGGAGGAGGTGTTAGAGGCTCAGGGGGACGCCCCTGCAGGACCTCCAGGGAGACTGTTTGTCCCAAATCTGTTGAGACAAAAGGTTATTGAGGCACATCATAATTCTGCTCTAGCAGGACATCCAGGCAGTAAGGCTACTTTAGATCTCCTTTCTCGCCGGTTTTGGTGGCCTAATGCTAATAAAGATGTTATAACTTTTGTCGCGTCATGTGGGGTGTGTGCTCGCTCTAAAACCCCTCATACCCGTCCGTCTGGGACCCTTTTACCCTTGAAACTTCCGGAGCGTCCATGGACTCATTTATCTATGGACTTCATTACGGACCTTCCTCCGTCGTCAGGGAATACTGTCATACTGGTGGTTGTTGACAGGTTCAGTAAGATGGCACATTTCGTTGCTCTTCCTGCACTCCCTAATGCTAAAACTCTGGCGCAGGTGTTCATTAGGGAGATCGTTAGACTTCATGGGTTGCCTTCTGATGTGGTGTCAGATAGGGGGTCTCAGTTTGTGTCCAAATTTTGGAGGGCATTTTGTTTATATCGGGGATGCAATTGTCATTTTCCTCGGCTTTTCATCCGCAGACCAATGGTCAGACAGAGCGTCTGAATCAGAGCTTAGAGACATATCTCCGGTGTTTTGTTTCAGAGAACCAAGAGGACTGGTCTTCTTTCTTGCCTCTGGCAGAGTTCGCTCTTAACAACAGGCGGAGCGAGTCCACTGGTAAGTCCCCGTTTTTTGGGGCATATGGTTTCCATCCCCAGTTTTGTACTTTCAATGGGGGGGCCCTTCTGGGGTTCCTGAGGAGGAGCGTTTCTCGTCGTCACTTGCTTCTGTGTGGAGAGGTGTATTGAATAATCTGAGTGTGATGGGGAACCGTTACAAACGTATGGCTGATAGGAGGAGAGTTTCTGGTCCAGATCTGAATGTGAACGATCTGGTATGGTTGTCTACCAGGAATATAAAACTTAAGGTGCCCTCCTGGAAACTGGGTCCCAGATTCATCGGGCCGTACAGGATCAGTTCCATAATTAATCCTGTGGCATTTCGTCTGGACCTCCCTCCTACGTTTAAAATTCATAATGTGTTCCACAAGTCATTACTTAAAAGGTATGTGGCACCAGTCATACCGTCACCTCTACCTCCTCCTCCTGTGTTGGTCAATGGTAACTTGGAATTTCAAGTATCAAAGATCATTGACTCACGTCTGAATCGCCGGTCCCTTCAGTACTTGGTGCATTGGAAGGGGTATGGTCCAGAGGAGAGGACGTGGGTCCCTGCGTCTGATGTTAACGCAGATCGTTTGGTTCGGACCTTCCACAGAACTCACCCGGGCAGGCCTGGCCCTGAGGGTCCGGAGGCCCCTCGTAGAAGGGGGGGTACTGTCATGTGTGCATTGCCACGAAGATCGTCGCGGTTGCACATTTTGACTTCTCACAGCTGATCTGCTGTTTCTTTGTGTTTGGCAGCTAGGGAGTTAATTCTGTCTGTGCTCGGTGCTGGGACTGGGTGCAGTTTCTCCCGGCTGCAATTGATTATTTGTTGATTGGTTTCCTTTAAATTCCTGGTTGTCTGCTTGGGGAGTTGCCAGTGAAACCTTCATGCAGACCACAGATAGGAATGAATCTGTATAGACTTTAGTTGTGAGCTCCTTAGTTGTTCTAAGCTCAACTTGGTTAGAGTTTATTTCCCAGACCATTTATGTTCCTTTGGTGTTTGAGTGTGTATGCAAGCGAGTGTTATCCTGTCTGTCTTATATGTCTAATCTGTGTATTTAGCTGAGATCAGCCCATATCCCTTTGGTGGTAGTCAGGATCCTTCTTAGGACTGATTACAGGGTTCAGGGTCTGATAGGAGACAGGGTTAGGTTGGAGACTTGGACCTCTGAACCATTATCAGTACCTCCAAGGTGAGGGATTAGTTAGGACCCCAGTTTAGGGTCAGGTTAGATCCCGGTCCACCTCTTTCCTGTTTCAGCTCATCAAGTCCTCAAGATTAACCCTGAGTTCAGCAGATATCGTGTCAGGTAAATCTATTCTATACTTACATGCTGATGTTGCTATACTAGTTGTTGTATAGAGTGTTGTTCCTGTATTAATAGTTTACTGACATTGTATACATATCATTAGACAGCGTGACAAAAATATCCTCTGATTCAATTGCCGGGTAAAGCCGGCTTCTGTGAAAAGACAGAAGCACCCGACATGAAATGACACTTGGTGTACTTTAGGGTTAACCATGTCTTTTCATGTCGTTTGCAATCTGATTTGCACAAACAATTACATCAGTCTATGTGTGCAAAATTTCACACCTGTAGGGGTTAATTAAAGGTGTAAATTCGTTGTAAAAAAAACGGACTTTTTTGCTACGAATTTACACCTTTAATTAACCCCTACAGGTGTGAAATTTTGCACACATAGACTGATGTAATTGTTTGTGCAAATCAGATAGCAAAGGACATGAAAAGACATGGTTAACCCTATGTACACCAAGTGTCATTTCATGTCGGGTTCTGCATTTTCACAAAAGCCGTCAATTGAATTAGCGGCTATTATACTATGTAGAAGTGTATGAACTATAAATATAAATATAAATATATATATATATATATATATGTGTCACAAATTCAATGACGTATATATATATATATATATATATATATATATATATAATATATGAGGTGTAAAATTGTTTAAAAAAAATGCGTGGGCTCCCGCCCTATTTTCGCAACCAGACAGACAAAGCCAGCGAATGGGGGCAGATAATAATAGCCCAGAGAGGGACCATTAGTTTTGGCCCCCCTGGCTACTAACATCTGCCCCCAGACACCCCAGAAAAGACAAATCTATAATTAGATTCGCCCTTTCTGGCACTTTGCCCGTCTATTCCCATTGCCCTGTAGCGGTGGCGCATGGGTTAATATGGGGTTAAAGCCACATTGCAATTGAAAGGTGACCTTAAGCCAGGTTAATAATTGAGAGCTGTCAATTAGACAACTATCAATTATTAATCCTATTGCATGAAATAAAAATAAAACACACACACTTTAATTAAAAATCATTTTAATGAAATAAAGACACATGTTTTTGACCATCTTTTATTTGACTGCAAAAACCATTTCCTGTAATAAAAATAAAATAAAAAAGCAAAATTATTCTTACCTATCCCATGCACAGTCAGGTCCCACGGTGTAATCCTTCAGAAAGGGTTAATGTTTACTGCAGGGACCGCAGCTAATGCTGCAGCCTCACAGTAAACCCCCAAATGAATGAGTTCCTCTCCTGGCTGACAGGAGAGGAAGTGGAAAGCTTAATTGATTGCTTTCCACTTTCACTTCAGGTCAGCCAGGGACACAATCAGTGACGTCAGAGGGAACTGATTAACAAAAATAGGGGTTCCCTTCGAATAAAAAATGGCGTCGGGTCCCCCCTATTTTTGTTAACCAGCCTGATGAAGCAGACATGCTGAGCAGTGCGTACGTGAGCAGAGACAAGAGTGCTAGGGGGCCCTGACGGTGGGGGTAGTCGGTAGCTTGCTGACACGTACTACCAGGGGGTCGGCGGGTGAGGGGGAGCGCAGCTCTTCTATATACTCACCCCTCCTGGTGCGGTCTCTGCAACCCCTGCTCTTCTCCCACGGTCTCCGACGCCTGTGTTCAGCGGTCAGGTGGTACCGCTCATTACAGTCATGAATACGCACATATTCATGACTTTAATGAGCTGTCCCGCGTGACCGCTGAACACTGGCGGCGGAGACCGTGGGAGAAGAGCAGGGGCTGCACAGACCGCGCCGGCAGAAGGGTGAGTATAAGGGATATTTACCTGTCCCGTTCCACCGTTGCTCGCGTCCTCTTGCTGCAATGTTCAGGTCAGAGGGCGCGATGACGTCGTTAGTGCGCGCCGCGCCCTCTGCCTCATCATTCACTGCTGGAGGACCCCGAAGACAGCGGCACTCAGCGGTGGAGAGAGGACAGGTAAATATCTCAGGTGCCGGGGCCCTGAGCGAGCGGTGACATCGGCACCTGGTGTCACCCCCTGCTCAGGACACTGGCACCTGGCCCCCAGCGACGAAAGGTGAGTCTTTTTTTTTTTTTTGGTTGCAGCAGCTGCGGCAGCATAAGGGCCTATACTATGGAGCATCTATGGGGGCACAATCTATGGGGGCATAATACATTTTTTTGTTTAATGTGTCCCCTCACTGTGCTGGCACTTTACATTTACAATGGCTCTGGGTTTTTTTTTTGGGGGGGGGGCCCATTCAGACTTTTGCTATGGGGCCCCATGATTTCTATGTACGCCCCTGCTGCTGAGGCATGGTATTTAAGGCTGTTAAGGAGCCAAGATCCATGGACCTTGCCAGCAGCGTCGGACTGGAGTACCTTAGGCCCACCAGAGAAAAAATATTCTTGGGGTCCACCATCATACTTCCCAACCTTTGAAGAAGGGAAAGAGGGACAAAGGCTGTGGCATGCTGTGCCTGCTGCAGCAAATTTTAGGCCATGCCACGTTGCACCACAGACTGTCCAGGAGTTGGTGGATGCTTTAGTCCAGGTGTGGGAGGAGATCCCTCAGGAGACCATCCGTCGCGCTCATCAGGAGCATGCCCAGAAGTTGTAGGGAGGTCATACAGCATACCTCCCAAATTTTGAAGACAGGAAAGAGGGTTAAAGGCTGCGGCGCGCATAGCGCGCCGCTGCAAATTTTAAGCCACGCCCCGACCACACCCATTTCACAGCTAATCACACCCATATCCTCGCCCCAACTGTACCCATGCCGATACAGCTGACCCTCCGATGACGGTTGGGGGGCCCACTGCTGGCACTGGGCCCCCCCAACGCCTGTTCAGGCCCCATAGCTTCTGGGCGGCAGAGCAGGAAGATCGATTCTCCCTGCTCTGCCACAGAATGTAACTGTACTGCCCCCTCTGCCCCGCGACCTATCCTTTCAAATCAGGGCCCACCACGCAGGAGCTGGGGCCCACCGGAGGTTTCTCCGGTGTCCCGGTGGCTCAGTCCGACCCTGCTTGCCAGCCTGATAATACCAGGCCACAGCAGTCTGCTTATCTTTGCTGGTTAACAAAAATAGGGGATCCCCTCGAAAAAAATTGGCGTGGGGTCCCCCCTATTTTTGTTAACTAGCCAGATGAAGCAGACCGCTGAGGCCTGGATTTTCAGACTGTTAAGGAGCCAAGATCCATGGACCTTGCCAGCCTGATAATACCAGGCCACAGCAGTCTGCATATCTTGGCTGATTAACAAAAATAGGGGATCCCCTCGAAAAAAATTGGCGTGGGGTCCCCCCTATTTTTGTTAACCAGCCAGATGAAGCAGACCGCTGAGGCCTGGATTTTCAGGCTGTTAAGGAGCCAAGATCCATGGACCTTGCCAGCCTGATAATACCAAGCCACAGCAGTCTGCATATCTTGGCTGATTAACAAAAATAGGGGATCCCCTCGAAAAAAATTGGCGTGGGGTCCCCCCTATTTTTGTTAACCAGCCAGATGAAGCAGACCTCTGAGGCCTGGTTTTTCAGGCTGGTAAGTATCCAATATCCATGGACCTTGCAAGCCTGATAATACCAGGCCACAGCAGTCTGCTTAGCTTGGCTGGTTAACAAAAATAGGGGATCCCCTCGAAAAAAAAACGGCGTAGGGGTCCCCCTATTTTTGTTAACCAGCCAAGTAAAATGCAGACTGCTGCGGCCTGGTATTAAAAGACTGTTAAGGCCCATGGATTTTGGCCCTCAACAGCCTGATAATACCAGGCTACAGCAGCCCTACATTTGGCGCATCAAAAGATGTGCCAATTGTGGCACTTTACCCGGCTCTTCCCACTGCCCTGTAGCGGTGGCAAGTGGGGTAATAAGGGGTTAATGTCACCGTTGATTGCACGGTGACAATAAGCCCGGTTAATAATGGAGAGGTGTCAATAAGACACCGATCCATTATTAATCCCAAAGTTATTAAATGTATAAAAAAAAGACAAAGCAAGAAAAAAGTATTTTAATGAAATAAAAGAGACAACACAGTTTTCATTAATTTTATTATACACTCATTCCTGCGACGCCATCGATCTCCTGTAAAAAAAGAAAAAAAACAAACCAACAGTATACCACCTGTCCGACGCAGTCCATAGTAACGACAGTCCCACGACGATCCAGCTCTGCTACATCGCAATGACAGGCAGAGCCTGTCATCGCAACGCAGCACAGCTGATTACCTGCTTCCCCGGCGGTGACGTCATCGGACTGACTGCTTTACGGCCGGGATTACCCAGCAGTCACTGCAGTTATCGCGAGAAACTGCATGTGACCGCCGGGGAAAGATGATGGCGGCCATGAAGCAGTCCAGCCCGTGACCGCCGGAGATCTTCTGCCAGGTAAGTGCCGCTGACTCCTGACAGACCCGACCGACGGACACTGACAGTGACAGTGACAATCCCGATTCCGGTATCCGATAAGACGAAAATATCGGAACTAAGTATCGAAAGGCCGATAGAGCTAATATCGGCCGATACCCGATACTTGCGGTATCGTATCGCTCAACACTAGTCACTATATAAGTGATTAAAATAATGACAATAATATGGGGGGGGGCAGTGCGGCCCCCATACTGTATTTTTTAGGAAATTATACTGCATATAGGAAATTGTGGAGGCCTCATACTGTATACAGAGAGCTGTGGGGGGCATTATACTGATTTTTGCAGCACATCATACTCTATATAGGGGTGTGATGCACCTACACCTCATATAGGGAGCTGTGGGGGGCATCATACTATAGATATAACCAACATATTATATATAGGGGCATCATACTGTATATAGGGAGCATTTAGTGCCATCATACTATATATAAGGAGCGGCTGGAACATCATACTGTATATACAGAGCTGTTGGGGTATCATATTGTATATAGGGAGCCGTGGAAACATCAAATGTTTGTATGGAGCTGTGAGGGCATAATACTGTACCCAAGGAGCTGTAGGGGCATCGTACTGTATATAGGGTGCCCCATACTACATACCATATAGGAAGCTATGTTGCCGCCATACTGAATATAGGGGGGCTGGATCCCATTGTTATAATACTATGGCAGGATTTCCCCAGGGCAATTAGTTCCTTCCCTATCCCTCAAGCTATGGGGACCCTAGGCTATCACTGTACCCCAGATTACCCCTGAATGTGGAGATGCTGGGGTCTCGTACCTTGCCATGTTCCTATATGCACGCTGATCTGTTTCTTCCCCAACCCAGGGAGGTATGGAACAGAAGTGAATAGGAAAACAGACAGGGAAAACAGACAGGGATAAAAGAAAACTACAATCATACAAATGCAATCACCAAACAGCTGAGTGGAAATCAAGGGAACAGTAGCAGGGGTAAATCAAATTGAGGAGGATTAGGATAAACACACAATACCAAATCCACGCAGATATCTCCTGTAAACTACACCAACCGACTGCTACTAATTCCGAACTCTCCTTCACCACAGAACCAGGAAGTTGTAACTATCACATGCAACCCCAAAGTACAAGTGGTGAGCAATGCATACATACACACGTGATCAAAATTGTTGGTAGCCCTCGTTTAATGACAGAAAAACCCACAATGATGACAGAAATAACTTGAATCTGACAAAAGTAATAATAAATCAAAAATCTATGAAAACGAACAAATGAAAGTCAGACATTGCTTTTCAACCATGCTTGCACAGAATTTAAAATATTTTGTTGCACAGCCTTTTGAGGCAATCACAGCAATCAAATGATTCCTGTAACTGTCAATGAGACTCTGTGCCTCTCGACACGTATTTTGGCCCACTCCTCAAGAGCAAACTGCTCCAATTGTCTGGTGTTTGAAGGTTGCCTTTTCCAGGCGGCATGTTTCAGTTCTTTCCAAAGATGCTCAATAGGATTTAGGTCAGGGCTCATAGAAGGCCACTTCAGAATAGTCCAATGTTTTCCTCTTAGCCATTCTTGGGTGTTTTTAGCTGTGTGTTTTAGGTCATTATCCTGTTGCAAGACATATGACCTGCGACTTAGACCAAACCTTCTGACACTGGGCAGCACATTTCTCTCTAGAATCCCTTGATAGTCTTAAGATTTCATTGTACCCTGCACATGTGGCGCCCCTGAGGGTTCAGTCGCCACAAAGGTACTGCATCTCAGCCAGAGATGTGGTATTTCAACTTTCAGGTAAGGTGGAGACACTACACCTGGCTCTGGCAACACTGCATCCATCACACACACTAGCTGAGTTTGTCTAGCAAGCCTGCAGCTAGCAAAGGGTGTTAGATGGTGGGTGGAGCTTGTGAGTCAGAGCAGGAGTGAGAGGGAAGTTAGAGGGGAGTCTCCCCTTTGGGGAGGAAGGAGACAGACGTGTTTTAGACACTCTCCCATAGGGGAGAGGGGAAGAGATACAACCGTGCAGCAGGCTCCAGTCCTGAGGAGCTGCTCATAGGGAGAAAGGAAGAAGGAAGGTTCCCTGGAAGGGAAAAGGGATTCTCAGAGGCACGGCAGAGCAAGAGGCTACCTGTGGGGCTCATTCCAGGACTGGCGGACGCCAGCTGGGAGAATCCAGGTCGCAGAAGGGACTCGGCCCCTAGACTAGTGGAGAACTTTTTGACTCAGCTAGCAAGCCAACAGCTGTGATAACTTTAGGGATCACAGCCACAACCACAAGTATCTTCTCCAGGAAGGAAAGCTATATAGGATCAAGGAAACGGAGAGGGAGAATGTTATCCGACAGGATCCGCAGCTTCTAGACTGGGACACTGCTCAGCGAGGTGCTGGATGAGAAAGGAGTGGGAATCAGCACAGTGAGACGGCCAAGGAAGGCATATACTGACAGGGAGCTTTTGGACTAGTGTTCTCCATACACCTGGGAGTTGGCTGGACTCCTCATCTGGAGAGCGTGGCACCAAGTGGGCACCTGTACTGTGCGCACCTGAACTGTGAGTAAAGCCTTGGAAACTGCAACTGATTGTCTCCTCAGTTTTCTTCCTGTGTCACACACTCCACTCTGCTACATCTCCCAGCACCATTACTCTTTCTACAACATCTCCCTGCCCTGGGACAACATAGCCTCACCTGTGGGAGGCTTTACCTCACCATCTGTCCCAGAGGATCTGCACTGCAGCGCTGGTCACCTCTGACCAGATACCACAAGTGGCATCACGAATACCTTACTACAAACTCTATCATCCCCTGTAAATATTCCCCTTTTCATTGGACGCCCAGGGCCATGGACCAGGTCACTGCTGCTGTGACACATCCCTTTGAGACACCGGCCCAGTACCGTGTATCCCACTGCCCTAGCGGGCGATCCACAGAGATTCTAGACACCCTGTTCCAGATGCAGCAAAGCAGCCCAAGAACATAGCAAAGCCTCCTCCATGTTTCACAGTTGGGTGTTGTGAATGTTTTGGAAATGAATTCTGAGCAGAAGCTCCCTCTGCTGGTTACAAACAGTTCCCTCCCATTATGGTTGCCAGTGATCAATTGTTCTTGTCTCAACTGTCGTTCCTGGTTCACTTGGAAGTTTGCTGAGTCTTGCCTCTTCTTCTGCTTTCAGATAAGATATTTTCTGTTTTTGTTTTTGTGCTTACCATTTGCATATTTCTCTGCATTTCTGTGAGGTTAGCCAGGTTCCCCCCCCCCCGGGGGGCTTGGGCTCCTCTCAGTTCCTCTGGAGCCATTATTATTTGTTAATTTGCCTTTTCCAGTTTTTTCAGTGGCTGCGGCTTAGTTTTGTTACACCAGAGAACTGATTTAGGTGGTAGAGGTCGTGTGATCTCAGGTGTTTTTGCAAACAGTAGCGTTGGCATTTTTTAGGGTTTTTTTGGATTGCAGTGAGTATCCTTTCTATCCTTTTCTGTCTAGGCAGATTGGGCCCCAGCGTTTGCTCATACTATTTTCTGTCTGTGTCTGTATTTCCTCTTGTCTACATGTTTGGGGGCTTCCTATGTTCTTTGGGGATCTGCTCCGGGGCAGATAGCTTTCCTCTTTCTATCTTTAGGTGTAGTTAATCTCTCAGGCTGTGACGAGGTGTATAGGACCAACGTAGGAACGCTCCACGGCTGCCTTTAGTTGTGGTGGTTAGTCAGGGTACTGCAATCCAATAGATTCCAACCTCTCTGGTGTATTGCCGTTTTTGCCTGCTCTCCTCAGCTACCGAAACATAACAGTAGGGACAGTGTTTTTTTCTTGATATGCTTCATTTTTCCATCTGTGAACATAGAGTTGATGTGTCTTGCCAAAGAGTTCCATTTTGTCTCATCTTTCCATAGGACATTCTCCCAGAAGCTTTGTGTCTTGTCAACATGTAGTTTGGCAAATTCCAGTCTGGCTTTTTTATGATCTTTTTTCAACAATGGTGTCCTCCTTGGTCGTCTCCCATGAAGTCCACTTTGGCTCATACAATGACGAATGGTGCTATTTGACACTGATGTTCCTTGAGCTTGAAGTTCACCTTTAATCTGTTTAGACGTTTTTCTGGGCTCTTTTGTTACCATTCGTATTATCCATCTCTTTGATGTCATCAATTTCCCTCCTGCGGCCATGTCCAGGGAGGTTGACTACAGTCCCATGGAGCTTAAATTTCTGAATAATATGTGCAAGTGTAGTCACAGGAACATCAAGCTGTTTGGGGATGATCTTATAACTTTTACCTTTAACAAGTTTGTCTATAATTTTCTTTCTAATCTCCTGAGACAACTCTTTCCTTCGCTTCCTCTGGTGCATGTTGAGTGTGATACACACCATGTCACCAAACAGCACAATGAGTATCTTTAGCCCTATATACAGGCCCACTCACTGATTCCAAGATTGTAGACACCTGTGATGCTAATTAGTGGACATACCGCAATATAACATGTCCCTTTTGTCACATTATTTTCAGGGGTACCATTATTTCTGTCCAGGTCTATTTCATGAGTTTTAGCTTTTAAAAAATTCTGTGGAAGCATGGTTGAAAAGCAATGTCTGACTTTCATTTGTTCATTTTCATAGATTTTTTATTTATTTATTATTGCTTTTGTCAGATTCAAGTTATTTCTGTGACTATTGTGGGTTTTTCTGTCATTAAACGAGGGGTACCAACAATTTTGACCACGTGTGTATGTATATATATATATATATATATATATATATATACATATATATATGTATGCACTGCTCAAAAAAATAAATGGAACACTCAAATAACGCATCCTAGATCTGAATGAATGAAATATTCCCATTGAATACTGTGTTCTGTACATCTGTACAAAGTTGAATGTGCTGACAACAAAATCACACAAAAATCATCAATGGAAATCAAATTTATTAACCAATGGAGGCCTGGATTTGGAGTAACCAACAAAATTAAAGTGGAATGTAATGTCCTTAAAACAAGTCAAAGTGATGCTCAGTAGTGTGTGTGGCTCAATGTGCCTGTATGACCTCCCTGTGCCTGTATGACCTCCCTACAATGCCTGGGCATGCTCCTGGTGAGGCGGCGGATGGTCTCCTGAGGGATCTCCTCGCAGACCTGGACTAAAGCATCCGCAAACTGCTGGACAGTCTGTGGTGCAACGTGACGTTGGTGGATGGAGCAAGACATGATGTCCCAGATGTGCTCAATCGGATTCAGGTCTGGGGAACGGGCGGGCCAGTCCATAGCTTCAATGCCTTCATCTTGCATGAACTGCTGACACACTCCAGCCACATGAGGTCTGGCATTGTCTTGCATTAGGAGAAACCCAGGGCCAACCGCACCAGCATATGGTCTCACAAGGGTCTGAGAATCTCATCTCGGGACTTAATGGCAGTCAGGCTACCTCTGGCGAGCACATGGAGGGCTGTGCGCCCCTTGGAAGAAATGCCAGCCCACACAATTACTGGCCCATTGCCAAACCGGTCATGCTGAAGGATGTTGCAGGCAGCAGATCGCTCTCCACGGCATCTCCAGACTCTGTCACGTCTGTCACATGTGCTCAGTGTGAACCTGCTTTCATCTGTGAAGAGCACAGGTCGCCAGTGGCGAATTTGTCAATCCTGGTGTTCTGTGGCAAATGCCAAACATCCTGCACGGTGTTGGGCTGTGAGCATGTAACCAGATGCCGCAATCATTTTGCCCCTCTGTGTTGTGTTATCCCCATGACACCCATACTGCATATAGGGACCTGTGGGGGCCATGATACTTTAAATAGGAATCTGTTGAGCCATTATATTATATATACAGAGCTGCAGAGGCCTCATACTGCATAGTGGGAGCTGAGAGGACATCATACTCTATATAGAGGGCTGTGGGGAAAACATAATGCATATAGGGGAGCTACGGGACCAACATACCATATATAGGTGGCATCATACTGTATATAATGAGCTGTGGGGTCATCATACTGTACATAGGGAAGTTGTGGAAATATACTGTATATAGGTAGCTGTGGGAACGTCATTCTGTATATAAGGAGCTGTGGGAGACATCATACTGTGTTGTTGGAGCACCAAACTTTGATGGGGTCATTCTGGGGTCATTATACTGTGCTTGAGTGGATGAATTCATTGTGGGGATTTTATACTGAATGTGGGGCATATTTTTGAGGGCATCTAACTTAAAGGGAGCCATAAAAGGGTTCTTGTAGTAGGTGAAAACACTAAGGAGCTTCCCTGGGCAAATGTCATTCATAATTGATTTCTAAGATATGTCATCGATATCGCATTGGTGAGGGTCCATCACTCAGCACCCCTCCTGATTAGCTATAATAGCCTCTGACATTGCCCCGATGTACACATTTGTGGATCTACACTGCACTGCTATCACCAATGTGTCATTTTGCATTAAAAGGCTTTCCAGGCCAGGGCTAATTTTCAGGCACTGTATTTTGATAATTTCTAACAACATGTAGTATAGTTAATGTTAAGATTCAGATCTGCTTGACGGTCTGTTCAGTCGTCAGATAGCTGCTCATGTGCAATTTGCGTACATGTGGTCATATGCCAACTAACGTCTCTCGATGCCTTAACATTGCTAGTGTTGTGCTCAATTTGTACTCACACTGCAGTGAGATTAGAGCAGGGCGTCATTATATCTTACACAGGAGTAGCCCAGAACAGACAGGTTACTCCTGTGTGAGAAATGATGGCAGCACTGATGTCACTGCAGAGCTATTAAAACTTGCCTGAGAACAGCAGACACTAGTGTGATTATTGACACATTTCTGGACAGGCAGTATGGGGAGAAGGGGCAGTACATCACAGGTGACAGTGCTATGAAAGGAGGGGAGCTGATAGACATATGTAATTTCACACAGCTAAACTCAGCTGAACTGCCCCTCCCCACACTGACTCATGCAGGAGGTTAGACCAAGAGGTTTGTAATTTCACCCTGCTAAACTCAGCTGAACTGCCCCTTCCCCCACACTGACTCATGTAGGAGGTTAGACCAAGAGATCAGAGATGTATCATTATACGTCACACACTGAGAAACCTGTTCTAAGCTACGGTGGGGCGTGTTCTTCTTTCCTTTGAGTGTTGCTGCCCGTGGATGACTGGTCAGCATCTGTGAGGAACTAAGCCGACCGCCACACGGTAGCCCGGGTATCACAGCTTATGATCCCACCGCTGCCACCAATTGTGAAGGACGACCCCTTTCCTCCCACGTCACCAATGGGACGTAACTCCACAGGTACAGCTCTCCGGCGCCCCTTTGTCTCTCAGGTCAGTAAGGGAACTGCACCTAGAGCAAATGGCCGCCGGGGAGGGTGTCCTGTTACCCACTGGGTATTCTAAGATTCGTAATCAGAGTAAAAGCATCAGCCCAAGATTAATTTTATGGTTTAATCGCCTTAAGGGCGCACTAGATAATTACAGAAATATACAGTAAAGCTATACAACGTAATTACAATGGACTTGCAGTCAGAGAAAAATACAACGATAATGTACAAGGCTTAAAGGTATAAGCTATAGATCAATATTACCGGGTTGTATGGTCATGGGGAGGCAGGGAGCTCTGCGATCCCCAGGTAACAGTCTTCAGTTGCTGGACAGTCCCCAAAGCATGTGCGGCTGCTCCCTTGGCAAGACAAATCCGTTTTATTTTGGCCCTTCCTAGACCATCTTCTTGGCTTCTGTGTGTAAAATGGATTCAGAGCAGCCTGTTCCTGGCTACAGCTCTTAAACCTGCTAGGCCCTTCCCCTTTGCTTTGAAGCACGCATATTAACTGGCCTGCAATTCATATGGAGCAGGAAATACTGGCCTGAGTCCGAGCCATTCAACATACCAATGACCATCCCATTCAGACACTGGCCTAAACCAATTAGAATATTAAAGCCCTTTTGATTCATAGTGGACATCAAAACCGGTCGTACTGGATATGCTAATAGACACTGTGTAGTTAGCAGTCTGTGGCTCTGTGAACTGACAAAATGGAGGCTGGTACAGGCCCTATCTAAGATGGTGGCGGTCCCGACCTCACACCTCCCTGCTTTTGAGGGCGCTAGGGGGTATCACATTCCTGTGTTCCCCCGTGCGCCCTACCGCACCCTCTCCTTGCCGGGACAACCCATCAGCGTTACCATGGTCCCTGCCTCTTTTGTGGCGAATGGTGAAGTGGTACTGTTGGAGAGCGAGGCTCCAGCGTAGCAACCTCCCATTCGTCCCAGAGACCGTGTGTAACCAGCTGAGGGGGTTGTGGTCTGTTTCCACGGTGAATGGGCGTCCGTACAAGTATGGCTGCAGACGCTGCAGGGTCCACACAATTGCCAGACATTCCTTCTCCATCGTGGAATAGGCCACTTCCCTCGGCAGGAGCTTCCTGCTCAGGTACAAAACGGGGTGTTCATGGCCCGTAGTGTCAATCTGGCTGAGCACAGCACCGAGGCCGAAGTCGCTGGCGTCGGTCTGCACTAAGAACGGCCGCGTGAAGTCGGCTGCCTGTAGTACAGAACTAGAAAGGGCGGTCTTGAGCGCCTGGAAAGCTGTCTCGCAGGCGACTGTCCAGTCGACTGCGACGGGCAGCCTTTTCTTGGTGAGGTCCGTCAGGGGCTTGGCCAGGGCACTATAGTGTGGAACAAACCTCCTACAGTACCCAGCAGTACCCAAGAAGGACATCACCTGCTTCTTGGTCCTGGGGGTGGGCCAGGATGCGATGGCATCCACCTTCCCGGGCTCTGGCTTCAGAGCTCCCCCACCTACCCGGCGTCCCAGGTAGTGGACCTCACTCATACCCAACTGGCATTTTTCCGGCTTAATGGTCAAGCCTGCTCGCTGGATCCGCCCGAGCACCTGCGCCAGGTGCTCTAGGTGATCCTCCCAGGTGGGACTGAAGATGGCAATGTCATCCAGGTACGCGGTCGCATACCCTTCCAGTCCCTCGAGCAGCGTGTTGACCATCCGCTGAAAAGTGGCAGGGGCATTCTTCATGCCGAAGGGCATCACCGTGGACTCGTACAGTCCGAATGGGGTGATAAAGGCAGAGCGTTCCCGTGCCCTAGGGGTCAGGGGAATCTGCCAATACCCCCTGCTCAGATCCATGATGGTCAGGTACTTGGCCCCGGCCAGCTGGTCGAGCAGGTCATCGATGCGCGGCATTGGGTACGCATCGGTGACCTTCACAGCGTTGAGCCCCCTGTAGTCCACGCAGAACCGCATAGTTCGGTCCTTTTTAGGGACGAGGACTACAGGCGAAGCCCATGCGCTGTTGGACGCTTGGATCACCCCCAGCCTCAGCATCTCGTCTATCTCTTGGCGCATCTGCTGCTGCACCTCAAGAGAGATCCGATATGCTGAACGCCGGATTGGGGGGTGGTTGCCAGTGTCCACGTCATGGACTGCTGCCTCAGTCCTTCCGGGCAGGCTGCTGAACAGCTCCCGAAAGAGGTGTAGGGTGGCCCCCAGCTGGGAACGTTGGTCCTCCGAGAGCTGGTGGCCAACCCCCACATCCTCGATGGATCCACCCGCCTTGGCTTGGGTGAGCAGATCGAGGAGGGTTTCTGCCTCTCCTTCCTCTGGAAGGTTGCACACTGGGTGGGCATAAGCCTCCCGCTCATGATGGGCCTTCATCATGTTCACATGGAAGGCCTTCCTCCTTCCACGGGCGTGGTCCAGGGTGACCAGGTAGGTGACGGCGTTGAGCTGCTCGTGCACGAGGTATGGAGCCTCCCAGGCCGCCTGAAGCTTGTTTTGGGGTACGGGGACCAGTACCCACACCTTTTGACCCACCTGGTAGGTCCGCTCACAAGCATTCTGGTCATACCATCGCTTCTGGTCAGCCTGAGCTTGGGCCATATTGTCATGCACCAGCCGCGTCAAGGCCATCATTCGGTCCCGGAAGCGCACGACATACTCAATGACCGACACTCCAGGGGTGGCTAAATCCCCTTCCCATGCTTCCTTCACCAGAGCAAGGAGCCCCCGTACACGTCGCCCGTACAGGAGCTCAAAGGGGGAGAACCCCGTTGAGGCCTGTGGGACCTCCCGGTAGGCAAACAGCAGGTGTGGGAGATACCGCTCCCAGTCTCTCCCGTGGGAGTCAACCAACATCTTCAGCATCTGCTTTAAGGTGCCATTGAACCGCTCACACAAGCCATTGGTCTGTGGGTGATACGGGCTGGCCACCAGATGTTGCACCTGTACCTGCTTACAGAGAGACTCCATCAGCTGCGACATGAACTGGGTCCCTCGGTCGGTGAGCATTTCCTTGGGAGACCCCACTCTGGAGAAAATCTCCAGCAAGGCAGTGGCCACTTTGTCGGCCCGAATGGACGACAAAGCTACCGCCTCCGGGTACCGGGTGGCATAGTCCACTACCGTTAGTATGAAGCATTTCCCGGAGTGGCTGGGGGTGGACAGAGGTCCAATGAGATCCACAGCCACCCTCGAGAAAGGCTCTTCGATGATGGGCAGAGTTACCAGTGGGGCTTTGGGGCGCGGCCCCGCCTTCCCCACCCTCTGACAGGTGTCACACGAAAGGCAGTAGGCTATCACCTCGGTCCTCATTCCAGGCCAGTAGAAATGCTGAGCTAGCCTGGCCCTGGTTTTAGTGATCCCTAGGTGTCCGGCCATTGGAATCTCGTGTGCGATCCGCAACAATTCCGCCCTGAACGGATGGGGTACCACTAACTGTCGGTCCCTGGGCCACGCCTCCGGTGAACCCTGCTGGACCGTTACCCGGTACAGCCGTCCCTGGTCCCAGACCACTCGCTCGCGGTCGGACTCCAGGGGAGGCTGTGTCGCCTGTTCCTTGAGAGTCTTCAGGCTAGGGTCAGCTTCCAACGCTGCCTGAAATCCCTGACTTGATGTGGCAAGAATTGATGAAACTGCCATGTCCTCTGTCAGTTCCCCGGGATCTGTCTCCTGGCTACTGTCTGACTCGGCAGCCACTTGGTCGGAGAGGCGGAAACCATCGGACCTCCACGAGGCTCCTTGGGCTTCAGCGCTCCCACTCCTGGTAACAGCGGCCACGACTGCTGAGACCACGGGTAGCGCCTGCTTTCCCTCGTCCCCTGACCAAGTCGCCGGGTCAGGCAGACTTCCCTGACTTCCTGACATCCCGGATGTGGGGAACTCCTGCCCTGGGGTCTTACCTGGTGGCTCCTCTCCCGGGACGCCCCCTCCCCCCATGGCCTGTTCCTCTTCCTGCAGGGGCCCTAGACTCAGCAGGCTGGGTTCACTTAGGGGCCCTACACTGCCCATAGCAGCCCCTCCCCCCACCTCTGAGCTCTCCCGTGCAGCCTCCTCACCTGTCCTCACTGTGAGCCCTGTGTGTGTAGTGTCAGTGCATGGCTTACCATCAGGTTTCACTCCCTCCTCCACTGTTGGAGGCACATTCAATACATTAACATTAGCATTCACAGTAGAGTCATGACATTCTTGGGGAGCCGAACTTGGGGGTTCAGTGGCCACATACTGGGACACTAGCCGCCCCAAATCGGTCCCAAGCAACACATTTGCAGGAATATTTGGCGTTACTCCCACCTCCCGCATCCCCCTCCCGGCGCCCCAGTCCAAATACACCTTGGCAACGGGCAGCGCCGGTTCAACGCCTCCAATTCCGGAGACAGAAAGGGTTTTCCCAGGTACCAAGTCTTGAGGGGACACCACCTCAGGACGTACCAGGGTTCGTTCAGCGCCTGTGTCCCGCAGTCCCATGACTGCTGAGCGGCCGATGGTGACGGGTTGGTAATTGTCTAGGGACCTCCCACCACCCCCTCCCACACACAAAACAGTGGTCGGTTTCTGGGACAGGGATGGGGCCTTCTGGCGCTGGGGACACGCAGCCTTAAAGTGTCCTGGCTGATTGCAATTATGACAACGTCTGGGTTCTGTTCCTGGCCTGGAGAAGGCAGCCGGGGGGTACACCCCTTGCACTCTGGGGGCTGGATATGGGGCTGGGGCAGGATTGGGCTTACCCCCTCTCCAGGTGCTGCTGGCAGGCTTCTTTGGCTCTGGCGCCCTGTTGTTGGCATACTCGTCTGCCAGGGCGGCTGTAGCAGAAGCCCCCTTTGTTTTCCGGTCACGGAGGAACTGCTGGAGGTCCTCTGGGCAGTTCCACAAAAACTGCTCCATGACGAACAGTTCCTGGATCTCCTGGCGGGTAGTGAGCTCTAGACCCGAGGTCCAGTGCTCCGTAGCTCTCAGCAGGGCCCGCATGTGGTCGGTCCAGGTGTCCTTTGAACCCCGCTGCAGGCTCCTGAACTTCCTGCGGTACGACTCCGGGGTGAGGTTGTAGTGCTGGATCAGGGCCCGCTTGATGCTGTTGTAGTCCTGCTCCTCCCCGGCAGGTAAGTCCCCCAAAACTTCCAGGGACTTACCCCTCAAACGGGGGGTCAGGTACCTTGCCCACTGATCCGGGGCCAGATGATGTTGGAGGCAGGTCCTCTCAAAATCCAGCAGAAAGGAATCCAGGTCTCCATCCTTTTCAAGCAAGGGAAAGTCCTCCGCCCGGACCTTGGAAGCCCTTGTCTCCGGTGGGCCTGGTGCGTCCAGCGGGGGCCCGTGCTGAGCCATCTCCAGTCGGTGCCGGCACTCCGCAGCTTCACGGCGTTCTGTATGCTCACGCTCCGCTGCTCTCTCTGCCGCTGCTTGCTCCCGCTCTGCTGCTTTTTCTGCAGCTGCTTGCTCCTGCTCCGCAGCTTCACGGCGTTCTGTATGCTCACGCTCTGCTGCTGCTTGCTCACGCTCTGCTGCTTTCTCTGCCGCCACCAGGAGTCTGTCATAGGCGGCGTCATTACCAGCCTCGAGCTGTGCCATAGCCGCTTGGAAGAGGGCCTCCGATCTGTACACACTGGGACGGGCAGGGGGTGGACAGTCCACTGCGGGACTGAGCACGGGGATCTGGCTCCTTGGGGAGCCCTGGCTGAGCTCCCCCTCATCGGTGTCGAACTCCTCATAGACCATAGCATTGGCCTCCCCCTTTGCCCTAATCCTGGTGCCTTCCGCCATTTTGGGAACCTTTGGTTACTGACACAGCTGCAACCCTGACCTTGCACACAACTTATTATATTTACACTCTGACCGACTAGTGCTGGGCTGACCTTAAGACCCCAGCAGTGAAAGTACCGCTGGTAGTCTCTAGTGTCTGGGAGTAGGGGTCCCACGCACACTATTACTCTGATCCCACCGCTGCCACCAATTGTGAGGAACTAAGCCGACCGCCACACAGTAGCCCGGGTATCACAGCTTCTGATCCCACCGCTGCCACCAATTGTGAAGGACGACCCCTTTCCTCCCACGTCACCAATGGGACGTAACTCCACAGGTACAGCTCTGCGGCGCCCCCTTTGTCTCTCAGGTCAGTAAGGGAACTGCACCTAGAGTAAATGGCCGCCGGGGAGGGTGTCCTGTTACCCACTGGGTATTCTAAGATTCGTAATCAGAGTAAAAGCATCAGCCCAAGATTAATTTTATGGTTTAATCGCCTTAAGGGCACACTAGATAGATACAGAAATATACAGTAAAGCTATACAACGTAATTACAATGGACTTGCAGTCAGAGAAAAAATACAACGATAATGTACAAGGCTTAAAGGTATAAGCTATAGATCAATATTACCGGGTTGTATGGTCATGGGGAGGCAGGGAGCTCTGCGATCCCCAGGTAACAGTCTTCAGTTGCTGGACAGTCCCCAAAGCATGTGCGGCTGCTCCCTTGGCAAGACAAATCCGTTTTCTTTTAGCCCTTCCTAGACCATCTTCTTGGCTTCTGTGTGTAAAATGGATTCAGAGCAGCCTGTTCCTGGCTACAGCTCTTAAACCTGCTAGGCCCTTCCCCTTTGCTTTGAAGCACGCATATTAACTGGCCTGCAATTCATATGGAGCAGGAAATACTGGCCTGAGTCCGAGCCATTCAACATACCAATGACCATCCCATTCAGACACTGGCCTAAACCAATTAGCATATTAAAGCCCTTTTGATTCATAGTGGACATCAAAACCGGTCGTACTGGATATGCTAATAGGCACTGTGTATTTAGCAGTCTGTGGCTCTGTGAACTGACAAAATGGAGGCTGGTACAGGCCCTATCTAAGATGGTGGCGGTCCCGACCTCACAGCATCATACAGGGAAAATAACTAGATGCCCCCAGAGGAATTTGTCTGATTGACCCACTTAAGAAAATTAAAGCGAACTTGACAGCTGATACATGGTGCTCAATCCACAGGCAACATGTATCAGACACCGGCTGTATGATCTCAGCCAGGTATGTCTGAAATGCTGCAGTGTTTCAGAGAATGACATACTTGAAATGCCGCTGACTCTTGCCCTAGATTGACAGGTATCTGCCTACATGCATGTATAGTGGCACAGCACATTCATTAGCTCCAATCACAAGCCTTCTGCAGGGAATACCCTTCCCACGCTCTGTCCATGAGTTCAAGCCCGGAAACTACTTTCATACACTTCTGTGCCAGGTCAAAGAGAGGACTCCACGTCTCACACTATACCTGGGAAATCCAATTCCCACACCCTCTCTTTTTTCTATGCGTTACAATTTTTTCCTTTTATTTCATTTTTTTTTCTCATTTTTCCAAATAAAACTTTTTTCTTT